>CM055876.1:23102316-24302316 GCA_029582165.1 Portulaca oleracea
TTTTGTATGTCATTGCTTTTTCTTGATCACCATTAGCATGGATTTAGATTGTTGAATGAAGTACCGAACGGAGAAATTTGATAATCGGAACCCTTAGGATTAAACTGGTTATGAAGTGAACTAGAGATAGAAGACTTTGTAATTAGGGGTCATTAGATAATTTGATCTTTAACTTAGATAAAATTGACACAATAAAGAGTACAAGAGATCAATTTTACTAAGCAATCCGTTTCATTGCCAAAAGCTCGCTACGGAAGAATTTATGCGATTGTCGACCCTAAAATGTAACAAATTAGTGACATACATGTTCAATCCACTTGTTTGATTCATAAAGTGACTTTGGTTTTATCCCCTGAATGCGCCTTTCTCATATTGATTTCATCTTGTGAATTGTGTGAATATTTGATTTATTTGACCTTTTTAGTGACTAGAACTAGAATTAGTTATTCTCAATCTAAAACCCGATCGATTTAGCAATCACCTAGGAGGCTAGTTTAGTGCGTAGTTAGCAAAGTCCCTGTGGGATCGACCTTGATACTTGCTACACGAGCACCCGTGCACTTGCGGCCTATCAAGTTTATGGCGCCGTTGCCGGGGACTTTGTCCCTAGCCGCCACCGAACGAATATCCTTAGATTGACTAGATCATTTTCTTTTTGTTTTTCTCGTTTTCATTGTTTTTCTCAAAAAAAATCCAAAAAAAAAATGGCAATTATCTATTTCCCCCAATTTGAGCAGGAGTTATTTTGGCGCTATTTTGAGCGATTATTTGCTTGTCCTGTTCCATGTGGTGTTGAGCCTGGGAAATTAGATAGTCTTGATATTGTTGTTGAGGGGGTGAATAGTGAGACTCGTACTCTTTTAGAGCATTTGGGTTTTATACTAAAACTGTTTATGAAGCTTGGACTTTGCTTGAATGGCTTGCACAAGATACATTCGATTTTGAAAATTCTTATTGTGCATTTGGGTACTCTTACCCTAATATTTGTGCTTCTCATGCTAACTACTATATTCAACCCCGTTGTTTGCCTTCATGTGGTTTATGTTGTTCTTTTGACCATGATGATTCTACATGCCCTAGTTATGCTAGAATTGAGTTTTTGGTAAGAGCAATATTAGAGCAACAAACTAAGACACTTGACTTGATGCGAGGGTTTGGTCCATTGCATAATCTTGACCATATTTCTAGTTCTTTCAAATTGAATGTTGGATTATGTGACGATGGTGAGTTTACCGTCCCTTTGGAGGCTACTCTAGAGGAAATACTTGACCCGTCTGAGACATCTTTGCCAATTGTTGCTCCATCATACCCTAGCATACCTAAAGACACTACTTATGGTGTCTCTACATTTCATGATGCATCCTTACCTTTTTCTCAGTCGACAGGGTTTAAGGTGAGTGAGTCCTATGGGTTTGATGCTAGGTATAATGATGATTTTTGTCATGGGTCAGTTGATACTATTGATGAGGAGGCTTGTGAGGGGGTTGTGGGTGAATTAGATCCTTCAAGCAAAGAATTTGATGATGTTGTACTCCCTACTTCCCATGTCTTATTCCATGCTTCTACTCCTTGTTCACTACCTTCCTATTCCCCTAAGTGCCTAGATGAACCCACTTTTGTTGAAAAGACCATATATGTTCATGTTGATGTGGGCTATGTGGCCAAGGTTAATTCTTGTGATATGCTTGAGGGGAACAACAATATGCTTTATTTGTCCATAGGTACATCAAGAGGGTACATTCCTCTCTTGATCCATATTGTTTATACCTAGAGGACTTGCCTAGAAAACTCATGTGGACAACTTATTTTGATTCTTTTGATTTTTCTAAGGCCTTTGATCTATTTAAGAAAGCGATACTTACATTTTCTGCTATAACTCTTTTGTTGCTTTCATATTTGCAAGCTTGTAAACCGCATGCTGAAGAGTTTGACAAGTTTCTAAGGGCATTGACGGCATCTGAAGTAATGGCCCCAGTCTTGAGTTCTTGATGGAGCGGTTGATGCTCCATTCGCCCCATTCTTGAAGAGGCGATAGTTTAGGTGCATCCAGCACCTAACCTGGTGAGATCTTTCCTTATTTCCTCTTTTTTAATTTATTTGAATGTGCTTACATTGAGGGCAATGCTTTGTCCAAGCATGGGGGGAATTGTATAAATGTGTAGTAGTGTCTTGAGTTTGTTTTTGTTTGTTTTTCTTAGTTTTTTTGGTTTTGTTTATTTATAAATAATTACATCCACCTAGTTGCATTAGTTATATTCATCCTTGATTTTTATTTTCTTTATTTTCTTAGTTTTTAGTTTGTTTTATTTTCTGGGTTTGCATTTAGTTTTGTTTTAGTTTTTATTTTGAGAAAAAAATTCCAAAAAATCAGAAAATTAGAAAAATTAAAAAATTGAGGGAAAAAGTCTAGGTTTTCTTTTAACTAGATTTAATCTTGAGTAGCCCATTTGTGAATAACAGTCATGAAAAGAGTTTGTGAAAACTTATTGAGTTGAGCACTGCATTTTGAAAGCGATGATTGATTCCCCTTATGATCTATTGGAATGAGTTTGGCATATACATCGATTTGAGCTAGGTTTATTTGAGAGCTTTTACCCGTGAGACCACAAAGCCTTAAAATGACTAATCATTTTTATTAGTCTTATATTTTCCATGTGTGACTCATCCTTAGTTTCATTCTCTAGAACTTGCAATGTATCTCTTTGAAATTGCATTTTTGCTTGTGCTTTGATAATATGATAGAGGCATTGTTATATATATTTTTAGCTACATAGCCAAATAGCCACCCTTTACATGTTAAAATCCGCCTTTAACCCTCTTTTAGCCTTGTATCACTCTTTCTTTTGATTACCTATATTAAAAGCCATGGCTGAATATTGAATTTCCTACCCTTAAGCCTATGCTTGGAGTGTTAGAGTGCGAAGAGTTGGGTGTATTATGGTGTTTTTGTCGTTTGGTTTTGTTGGGGATGTTGTGAAGTTGAATATCATGAGATTGCTCCCAATTGTAGCTTGATATGGGTTGAGGTGGAAATTTGCCTTATAATTATATATTTATTTGTTTTGAGTTGTAGTTCATTTTGAAAAAAATAAAAGAAAAAACAATAAAAAAGCAAAAAGAGAAAAAAAAGGAAAAAAAAAGAATGAAAAAAGGTAGAAATAAAGTGTTTAGTAGTTTGTTAGTTTATTTTCTTTGATTTGAGGCGATTTCCACTTGATTATGGGATGCGTCGTAGTGAATATAAGGTGTGAAAGTTTACATCCATTACTTGATTCATCACTAAAAGAGCTTTCCGACGATATATTATAAGGTCAATTCCGAGTTGAGATGATGGAGTTATGAATAAAATAGCAGAAAGTGTGTGAAAACTGATATATGTCCACTCTTTTGGTTACCATCATTTCCACAAGTATGCTATGACTTTGAGACTTATGCCAATGAAAAGTAGACTCCTAGAGCTTTCCGAAAAGTCAAGAACCAAGTCAATCGAACTTCGGACGAAAGTGACATAGCCGAAACAAAACGACCCGAAAAACTCCAGAACCAACACGACCCGTGTTGACATCAACACAGTCCGTGTTGGCCTCCAGAGAGCTCAATTTCCCCAGAAACCATCAACACGACCCGTGTTGACATCAATACGGTCCGCGTTAGCCCTGTTTATGATGATTTTACCGTTTCAACTTCTCTTAATGGCTATATAATTGTAGATTCGGCTGATTCATCCATCACCATCCACCTTCATTCATTCACTCCCATTCACCATCCATCCCCATCTCTACCATCATCCATCCCTTCCTCCACAAATCCATCCACATTCATCCTTAGTTGAAGATTGAGAGTTTATTGGAGTTCAAAGATCGATTCTCAAGAAATCCATTGAAGTGGAGGAGCAAAAGTCCCAACCGACTACCATTCAAGCGAGGAACGATTTTCATCTCGGTTTACTTCTCTTTCTCTTAGATTTCATGCTTTTTAGAGTAGATTTTGTTATGTTTGGTTAGTTGAACATGAGTAGTGAGTAGTTTTCTTTAGTTTGGGGGATAAACCCTTGTTGGTTTCTCTTATAGATTGAGTGTTGTTGGATTGAACAAGTATGTTAATTTAGTTTGAAAGCATTTTATTTATCCTTTGATTTTGTATGTCATTGCTTTTGCTTGATCATCATTAGCATGGATTTAGATTGTTGAATGAAGTACCGAACGGAGAAACTTGATAATCGGAACCCTTAGGATTAAACTGGTTATGAAGTGAACTAGAGATAGAAGACTTTGTAATTAGGGGTCATTAGATAATTTGATCTTTAACGTAGATAAAATTGACACAATAAAGAGTCCAAGAGATCAATTTTAGTAAGCAATCCGTTTCATTGCCAAAAGCTCGCTACGGAAGAATTTATGCGATTGTCGACACGAAAATGTAACAAATTAGTGACATACATGTTCAATCCACTTGTTTGATTCATTAAGTGACTTAGGTTTTATCCCCTGAACGCGTCGTTCTCATATTGATTTCATCTTGTGAATTGTGTGAATATTTTATTTATTTGACCTTTTTAGTGACTAGAACTAGAATTAGTTATTCTCAATCTAAAACCCGACTGATTTAGCAATCACCTAGGAGGCTAGTTTGGTGCGTAGTTAGCAAAGTCCCTATAGGATCGACCTTGATACTTGCTACACGAGCACCCATCACTAAGTTTGAAAAGTCCAAAGAGCGCAGGCTAGCCACGGAGCTTGGATACGGTTTCCAGATCGGAGATCCATGGATCAGAGACGGTATCTCCCGATGGTCTTTCGCCTCTGAAAGCGTCCTTCCATCTCAATGCCCGAGCATCCATCCAATGTATTTATCTATCACAAGGGGGGCAAAAATGAGATCTTTTTAGACAAAAACGCAAAATAAGACAATTTTCAAGTATCGCAGGGATGTTGATTTAAAGTCAAGTTGAACTTTAACGGGCTTTTGCGAGGCATTAAAGTTACATCAAAATAGCGTAAGTGATACATTGACCAACGCTCGAGGTAAAGCTTGCGCATGCACGCCTTACGTGCGCGTGTTACGCACGTAAGAACCCCGATTCGGAAGAAAGCGAAGCGCAACGCTTTCTTCCGAGGAGGGTTATACGAAGCGAGGGAGAGTTTCCTCTCCCGAAGCGAAGCTATAAGAGCTTCGAGACCCGACCACTACTAGGGGAGTGGAGCCGACAGAAGTAGGAAGGACTTCGAAGAAGGCCCCTCACTAGAGGCGGTCTCGTTACCGGAGGGGATAGAGGGAAGGAGGGGTGAGGAGCGGAGCGGAGCCTGCGAGCGTAGCGATCGAACTCCGACTGAGCGGTTACCCCGGAGGTGAGTCGTAGAAATGGTGGTCAAGTCGTCCGGAAGAACGCAGTTTCGTAGGCCGATGAGAAATGAGTTTCGAAGCTAAGATTTATTTGGAGCGAACCGATGACCCCGAAGGTATGAGGGGAATACATCCCATATGACGAGCTCAACCCCTTAGGGGGTCGAGCGAGGAATAAGGGATGGATTCCCCGAATACCGAAGGGGAAGGAGGTGAGCGACATAATAAATCTGTCGCTCCCCAAGTGGGGAGAAGAAGCTCTTATAGCGAAGCGAAGTGAAGGGAGAGGAAACTCTTCCGAGCGAAGCTTTTATAGAGTAATTCTTGAGTAATACATGCGCGAGACATGACTGCTTGTTAACAAAAACCATCCCTTCATTACTTGCCCGAAAGCTTGGAGCTTGTGTTCCGAAGGTCTAATGTTCATGGTTCCCTTCCAGCGCCCCCCGAGGGGCTGGGGGAAACGGTCCTTAACTGAAGCCTAAAATAAGGCTAATTCGCCTTTAAATAAGTTTATGTACAAGATATCGGCCCAAAATCTCTGCAAAAAAAACTGACAAAAAGGACAACAAACTATTCTTTTTATTGCTTGTTCACCTCGTTTAACTTAACTGTTTATTTGTTTGTTTGCTGCTAGGATTATTTTAGTTAGTTTCTTTGATCAAACTCTCTCAAAACTGCAAAAACCTTTCTTAAGTAAGATTTAGCTCGAAAATGAGAATAGATAATGGAAAAGGTCTCTTGCTCCTCGTGTTATAAAAATTATATGCAAATAATACCTCCAGAAATATTATTAATCAACTTGATAACAAATGACAGTACACGTAGGAAATTTGGTTACATATAATCAACTTATAACATCAATAAACGAAATATAACTCAAAGTACATGATAGTATACCAAGTAAAATTACAACTCTAATACTGAAATAAATAGTATAAAGATTACAAATGTTTGGGTCAATGCGTGAAGCACTGTCCTAAAAGGAGATACGTCCCTCCTGCACGAGACGAGTTTGATAATTCGGCCTCCTCCTAAGATACGACAACCCTTGGACTCTTTCAATGCATCAAGAAGAGTTTCGAACTCGCTACTTAACTCGATGCTCAAAATAATAATTTTACTACCAAGATAAAATACTACTACTGATAATAACTTGGATAGTTTAATTGAAGCTTGGATGAAATAAGAATTTAAGATATTTGAGAACAGGAGATGAGAAGAACAAGATAATATCACTATGAATAATAGTCGTACGAGAGTATGTAAATATAATAAAGATGTGACAATATGGAGATAGTGAACTCAAGTTTCACTGGAAATCAATGAGAGAAGAGTCAAGAGACAAAGAATATCAAAGTGGAGAGTTTTTAAAACGAAAATATAAGAAATTCACACTACTTGTCGTTGATAGTCAAACAACCCAATTGCTAAATGCTGATATTAAGCAATTATAATCTCACATTATTCTCCACTTAATGGCCACCTCCAACAACTTAAGTAATGATTTAGGCCTGGTCAAAACAATTGAGTTCAAATAGTAAACAGCAACATATACTTTAGGTATAATTAATTAACTAATTTTCGTTTTAAATTACAATAAATCTTCAACACCTTGTGGATACGACATTTAAACCTCGTAATAAGTTGCGACTAGAAACAATTGTATATTCAATTTTGTTATTTATTAATACATCTATTTGAAATATTCTAAACCTTATCCAATAAGATGCTCTCAAACTTCAAGTTGCAGTAGAACAAATAATCTTATAATTTAGTTCACTCAGAAATCTTGCTTCGACATTGACAATATTCAACGTAGTTTATTAATCATACCTTATAAGAAAATTTAATTAAACAGTTAAATAAAAATGCTTATATATATATATAACCAAATAATTTTTTTATGAATATCCAACAAAATATGTAACAATATATAACATACTATGCACATTACGGTATATTAAATAGACAACTATATAAGTTTAAGATTTCTTTGCATAATTAATAGTTTCTTCATTAATTGTTAAAAATATACATAATTAACATTTATTATGTTATTAATTCATTTTGCGTATATAGTAATTAACAAATTTTTGATGAATCTTATATGTTGTTGTGCTTTAAAATATTTATACTCTCTAATTTTATTTGCCTAAAGATCTTGACTTGCATTATATCTACTCATATTTCAAATGTGTTAGCTTTGTCAGAAATTAAGTTTGAGAATAACTTTAAAAGGTCGAATTTACCTCATATTCCGAAAATCCCTCTTCTACCATATTTTTTTGATAATTCCAAAATATACTTTCCCGAAGGATACTCCTCCGATGGGCCTCCGGAAGTTGTTTGTTGCTTCGTGTAGTTGTTGTGCTTCATATTTTACCTGTTTACATTCCATAAAAGAACAAACTATATAAGTAACATATCCAAAAGCATAAAAAAATGAAATGAAAAATTGGGAAGATAGGAATACTTCAAACAAACTCAAAGAAAGAATTAAACTAATGTGTCTGTAAAAAATCTAGGGTCATCTTGTCTTTGTTAGCATATTGGGACCAAGCCTCTTTAAGATTATGCTGAGCTCACATAACTTACCAAATTTAGGGTCATCTTGTCTTTGTTGTTTGTATCTTTTCTTTGCCATTGTCTTTTGACGATATCGTTGTTTGCAACATGGTAAAATTGAAACATTATAAGTTACTTGGAGTAATGTTCCCAGTCATTTGTTACAAAAAGTTGTGGTAAGTGACAAACACAATAGTTTTGGTAAGGGATCACTTCATGAACAGTCCTAATTTGTGCAATGCGTATTAACAATTTTCCCTGAGTTAATTAGCTGATTGATTAATTAGATTTGTTGGTTTTAGTTTGTTTTGCTAGAGGCCTTTTTTTAATAAAATATTAATCAATCTCCAATAATATTCACTCCACTGTCCCGACTAAAGAGTGAAAAGAGATCTTATCTTTAAAAGTTTTAAAGATCATGTCTTCACGATAAAGATTATTACAGAAGTTAATAGTGGCACCCTTCGTTGGTGACGCATCGGGAAATATGACACAGTTCACTTTAATACCCTGAATTAAACTTTCTTCTATTTGTTATTCAATGGAATAATATGGTATTGCGGTCACCATGAGGAGGCCATTGTTATTTAGCACTTTGACGCAAGAATGTATCACTTTCATTTCAGACCAAGGAAAATCTTTCTAACATCTAATCTTTCAAACCCGTAAGCAAAGTTGACTGACAGATTTTTCTTAGCTTGACGTTACTCTCCACCAAGGATATTCTTGAATCAAGATGACCTAAAATGTCCTTGTTTAAACTTGGAGTCTACCCTTTAGAAACTTCAATTTTTTTTTGTCATAATAAAACTAACTAGGGGGATCGCTAACACTCAACTCTTTAACACCAAGGAGATTGAGGCATTTACACATCAACTTTGATGGTAACTTACCACCTCTAATCAACTCCCCCCTCCTTCTCCCATTATTGCAGGTCATAGTAGCATGTTTGGATCACTTGGACTCACCTATTTCCATTCCTAATTGAAGTCATGGGGCAAGCGTTTGTGATAGTCAATGACCGGCGGATGATTCTCCTGCAGTTATGTTAATTAGGATGGGTTAAATTTAAAAATAATTTAGTTGGGGACAGTCATGGGGCAAGCGTTTGTGATAGTTAGACTTGTTCAATGGGCCGGGGACCCGCCCGACCCGAAAATATGCGGGTCAAGGTCACAATTTTAGGAGGTGACCCGGCCCGGCCCGAAAATGTCGGGGCCTCGAAGTATGGTTGGGCCGGGCTTGGGCCGAGAGTTGGTGACCCGGTCCGGCCCATGACCCGACTAAATACAAATTTTTTTTAAAAAAATAATCTTAGATTAAGTTTAAACTTTTTGTGACCCGGCCCGGCCCGCGACCCGACTAAATACAATTTTTTTAAAAAATAATCTTAGATCAAGTTTTTTTTTTTTTGTGACCCGACCCGAGATAAATAAAATGCGTAAATTTTAGGCTTTTTTAATAAAAAAAACTCCATTTTATATATTTATCGGCCCGTTGACCCGGCCTGTGGTTCGTATGGTCAGGGCTCGGGCCGAAGGTACCTGGCCCGAAGGTCAGGCTCGGGCCGACGGGCCAAAAGTTTCCGACTCGACTGACCCGACCCGTGACCCGGTCCGACCTGACATTTGAACAGGTCTAGTGATAGTCAATGACTGTCGGATGATTCTCCTATAGCTATGCTAACTAGGATGGATTAAATTTAAAGATAATTTAGTTGTATGTAGACTGCCATCATTCTCAATGACTCAATTCAATCCAACAATCTGTTCCTCGACGCTCCTCCATCGATGCTAGCTAGACTCGTCATCCTAACAGTCCACCCCCACCCCTCTCTCTTGCTTATTGAATCATTGTTTCTCCCATTTGCAACCCCATTCCACATCTTGCTAATTATGTGACTCTATCTTATTGTATTTTAATAGAATTACAAACTTCACACCCAATAGGTATGATTTCAAACCTAGAACAGGTCAAATGAGTAAGGTTAATAATAATATTCCTCAAATTTAAAAACATGTCCTAGTGGGTAAAGATACACTTTGAAGTTAATACTGTAAAATCAAAATCTGGAACTTGGCAGACTTGTTTAGGCTTTAGAATAGATGAACGACAAACCCTAGAACCATACTTTAATAAGAAATTTTTTTAACTATTATAATATAGGACTATTGACTACAAAGGACAGCCCAAAAGACAAATTGTCAAAAAAGGCCATAAGGACACTGGAGGACCAATTTAAGGGAAAAAATGGATTCCATGGAATCTGATGTGGGAGGAGTTATTATTTTTTTATTTGGTTTTGTTTCAGTTGAATTGCTATTTCTCTCTCCTTAATTTAGGATAACAGAGGAGAGAGCAGAGGAGTCACCGTCGATGGGGCTAAGGCAGAAGCGGTCGACGGTTTGGTGGGGCGCTGCCTGAGGCGCGTCGGCGTGGTCGAAAGTGGCGGACTTCATTGGCAGCCGATGTGGTCAAGTTTCTAGCCCTGTTATGGCCCCAAAACGGGGAGGAACAGGGTGGATTTTCTTGGTGTTTAGCCGGTGGTAATAGCAATTTTCCGGCAATTTTTCTCTCTCCTTTAAATTTCTCTTCTTGCCCATGACAACCCCCCTCCTAATGACAACCCCCCCTCCCAAAGTTGTCATTCACGACCCATTTTGTTTCCCTTTATTTATATACCCAAATCCACCCTAAAACAAAGCAACCCCTCTAAAAAGCATATCACCAAACAAGCAGGGGTAACTGCTCCCCGAAAAGCACGACAGTAGTAACATTGTCTAACCACAGAGACAGTACTATAGGAGTCAAAAAATTGTCGGCAAATAAGAAAATGAGACGTGTGAAATAAAATTATTTTTTATTTGGCTACCAAGCGTCAAGGATCGAAGTCTACAGAAGATCAAGATCGAGTCTTCAAGTCTTCGGCACGTTTTGATCAAGAACAACAACGGAGTTCTTCAGCAAGACACTTAGCAGTCTACACTCTTGTAGTCTACCCCCTGACAATCGACATTCTGCACTCCAGAGGCTTCAGAAGATTAAACTACAAGCGATCTCCAGCTACCAAGCGCCAATGACCAACCTATTTATTCATCCTGTTTGTGTACTGATTCTTGAATACTTACTATGGTAGAGTATTCATGTGGTATTTTCTCAGATTTTGCACGTATGATACATGTTCCCTCTATTTCTCCAAGCAAAGCTCTTCGCATTGCAATGCCTATTGTGTCAACTTGACCTTTCATCAGTGGAGAGAGAGTAAAGCGCCCATAATAAAGACATTTACTATATGTTCTTGATTCAAGGCACTTCCACTGCAGTGTCCGAGTAGATGCTTTTATTTTATCTCGAACCATAGTAATATAATAAAATATTAATTCTATTTTTGAATCATTTATTTCTCTTTAAATTTCTTCAATTTTTATTTCTACACACAACTTTTTTTAGGAGGTCTACAACCATTATGTGGCATTGGAGTTACGTCTCGCACGAAACTTAATAGTATACCACTTCTACGAATAGCCCGTAATGCTGCATCCCTTCCAAGACCGGGACCTTTAATCATGACTTTTGCTCGCTGCACACCTTGCTCTACCACTGTACGAATAGAGTTTCTCGTCGCGGTTTAAGCCGCAAAAGGTGTTCCTCTTTTTGTACCCCTAAATCCATAAGTACCGGCAGAAGCCCAAGAAATCACCCAACCTCGTATATCCGTAACAGTCACAATGGTATTGTTGAAACTTGCTTGAACATGAATAACGCCCTTTAGTATTTTACGTGCACTCTTACATGAACTAATACGTCCATTTCTACGCGAAACCACATTTTGGTATAGGTTTTTCATAGTTTATCATCTCATAAATATGAGTCAAAGATATATGGATATATCCATTTCATGTCAAAATAAATCCTTCTTTTTTTTTTTTACATCAATCAAATCTTTTACAAAATTCCTTTTATTTTATTAGAATAATTATCCTTGTCATTGTTTATGTTTTGGGTTAGAACAAATTAATATAGTTCGTTCTCATCTACGGATCATACGACATTTTTCACAGATTTTACGAACAGAGGCTCTTATTTTCATACTTGACATTCCTTACTTTAATTCCAAATCTATTTCTTAGAAGCAAATATGTTTCTTGAAATTTTGGACCTCGAATTGTATTTTCATGGGAAGTACTATTGAAGTTGAAAAACTATTTAGTCGTTTGAATCCTTGTTGTGGGGTCTATAAATTATACACCTTTGGTTGAATCATAACGGCTTACTTCAATCTTAACCCTATCTCCCGGCAGGATCCGTATAAAACTACGTCGTATCTTTCCTGAAACATAACCTAGAATCATATCTTCATTATCTAAACGAATCCGGAACATCCCATTAGGAAGTGATTCAGTAATCAAACCTTCATGAATCCAATTTTGTTCTTTCATTCTAGGCAAAACCCCCTTAAAGTATCAACTAACGGAGGAGTGATATTAGACAAGCTGCCTTTTCTCGCACAAATAATAAATTTTTTTTATCTAATTCGGACATCAGAAGGATTACCATATATAACATAAAATTTCTCCACCAATTCCTTCTAGTCGAGCCTCCCGATCAGTCATTATACCTCGAGAGGTAGAAAGAATTACAATTCCGATTCCACCTAAAATTCTAGGAATTCATTGATAGTTAGAATAGATTCGTAGACCAGGTCGACTAACCCTTTTTAAATTTAAAGTATTTCTATATGGTCCTTTCCTATTTCTTGTATGTCGGAGAGTTAAAACCAAAAACTATTTGTTTCTTTGTTGATGTTTTCTCGCGTTTTTTTTATAAAGCCTTCTCGTAAAAGTATTTTAACAATGTTTTCGATGATGTTAGCAGATGCTATTCGAACTATTCCTTTTTTTTATTCATGTCAGCATTTCGTATAGAGGTTATTATATCAGCAATAGTGTCTCTACCCATGATAAACTAAAATCAGTGGTGTCCTGAATTTCGAAATATAATCAACATGCTTTTTTTATTAGTTTTTTAATGAATTTTTCATTGAAAAAATGAATAAATAAAAAATGAAAAGTATATGCGTGATACACAATCTACTATTTCATTCAAATATCCTACTTCTCATCTTATAATACCTCAGGAGCTAATGAAACTATTTTAGTAATGTTTTGTCTCAATTCCCGGGCAATCGCACCAAAAAACTCTAGTTCCTTTTGGATTTCCTTCTTGATCAATAATAACTACAACATTGTCATCATATCGTATTATCATACCGTTGTCGCGTTTGAGTTCTTTACAGGTACGTACAATTACAACTCTGATCACTTCTGATCTTTCTAAGGGCGTATTTGGTATTGCTTCTTTGATCACAACAACAATAACGTCACCAATACAAGCATATCGACGATTGCTAGCTCCTATGATTCGAATACACATCAATTCTTGAGCCCTGCTATTGTCTGCTACATTCAAATGGGTTTGAGGTTGAATCATATCCTTTTTTTTTTAATCTCTTCTTTCGATGCAAATATAAATGCAAAGGGCAAAAAATAAAATAAATACTGTTTGTCAAAAATTTAAAAAAAATCTTCGGTTGTTTTTATCTCCAAGATCTATTTCTTTTGGTTAGACACTTCTACCCTGTATCCTGAAATAATGAATTATCCTGAAATAATGAATTGAGTTCGTATAGGCATTTTAGATGCCGCTATCGAGATCGCCCTTCGGGCTATATTTTCTGCTACTCCGCTTATTTCATAAAGTATTCAACCTGGTTTAGCAACAACTACCCAATATTCCGGAGATCCTTTCCCCGAACCCATACGGGTTTCCACAGGTCTTACAGTAACTGGTTTGTCTGGAAATATACGTACCCATATTTTTTCCACCGCAAACGTGCAATTTGTGTAATTGCTCGTCGCCCCGCTTCTATTTGACTAGACGTGATCCAAGCGGGTTCAAGTGCCTGAAGAGCATATCTTCCAAAACAAATACGATTGCCACGATAAGATATTCCCTTCATTCTTCCTCTATGTTGTTTACGGAATCTGGTTCTTTTTGGGTTATAGTTGATGGTTTTTTCCTAATTCCATCTCTACTACAAAACCGGACATGAGTGTTTCTTCTCATCCGGCTCCTCGCGAATGAAAAAATTTCAATTTTAATTGAATAAATTGAATATAAATTTTAGTAAGGACTTGTAGCACTGAGTGTTAAACCTTAGATATCTTTATTTGTTTGTCAACAGGACACTAGATAACGTCAACTTGAGTGGAAACAAGTGTCAGTATTTATTTCAGCCATTGGTTCTAGAAATATAATACTCCTTCCATCCCAAATTAATTGACATCTTGAATAAATTTTAACCATTAGTTACTCACAAATTACAATGAATTACAGTATGAAATTATCGTCATTAGAAAGATACTTTACCAAAAATTATAATGGAGGTAATTTGATATTGTAACTCATTATAATTTGTGATAATTAATGGTCAAAATTTTAATCAAAGTATCAATTAATTTGCAACGGAGGGAGTATTACATTTCATATTATATCTTCCAAATATTATCTATTGTTAAAAGATTGCAGTTCCAAGCATATGGTACCATAGTATGTTTAGTTTCATTAATTACTGTACTTGCACTTTTACATTAAGCTTAAATTTATTCACTTATGCTCTTTGGTGTTTATCATGTCACCATTTGAGCAATCGGGCAAAATATTTTCTTATGACCATGAGCTTTTCTTTCTTCTTTCTGCCTCTTTCCAAATTTGAAGAGAAGCTACCTACCTTTTGGAACTTGATCCATTTCGTACTTAATGACATTGTTCTTATGTATACCTTGCCCTAATTAACTCTCTTCAAATTTACTAAAATTATATGCCCATATAATTTGTGGGCCATATGTATACTTTTTTGTTGCTAAATGACACCAAATTTAAATCCAAGACATCATATAATCCCAATGGCTCACCAAGCCAAACAATTTTGTCTTTCCTTAGAAAATATAATTGCTTTATTGTTGTCTAGCTTATTCATATGTGCATCTGTGTTCCCATGATTTCCAATGTCTGATTACTATGATGTAGTAATTTTATCTTTGTTTTCCTACTCTTGCTCTTACTCTTGTATGTTGTGGAAAAAGGTCAAAATTGAGGCTGCAACAAAGAAGAAACATGAAGGAAATGCATTATTCAGGTGAAAGCCTATGCCCTCTAATATAAGTAGTGTTTCCCTCAAATTTGTGACCATTTGAATTTCTTGGTGATATAGATTGGAGGAGAGTTTATCTGGATTAACTTGTGCGCAGCATGTCAAGTATATTGAATATGACTCCACATTCAGCCATTAAGATCCCTGTAAAGCTACCTACACCTGCAACTAGCACATCCTCTTTTATTTTGGGTTGTTCAGACATATATTTTGTAAGAAAAACCCTTCATATCTATGTAACAGTTTTGCACTACAATCACATTTACCTGATCAACGACTACATTGTCGGGTCAACACCTAATAGCCCTGTTACATTGTCGGATCAGCGCGTGCGTAGCATGCGCTGACAAGACTAGTTTAGATAAATGAATTTAAAACAACTATTGAAATTGTAAAACGCTAAGATTCGTGGCCTAGTACTCACTTTCCTTAAGAACTATTTACTATACTGTAAATATTCAAAGGGATAAAGTTTAGCTCTTGTAACACTCAAGAAATAGGTTCTCACTTGAATCACGCAAGTATAGCTGCAGTCTAGACAAGAATGAGGATGTGATTAGCTTAGAATGGTGTGTCTCAAATAGCATGGAATGTCTACTACTTATAGGAGACTTCCACCCTCTCATAACATCCTTTAGTCAAAGGATAATCAAGAGACTTAATGAGAGATTATTGCCTTAATATGACCTTGACCAATAAAAGTCATATAGCTGTTGGAAATCCTTAATAATCGTCCTTAAAGTTGATATCAAATACTAATTGTACAAGATTATATAGCCATTAGCATTAAAAACAGTTATGGATTCCAACATGGTCCGTGCTGGGTACAACACGGTCTGTGTTGGGTGCAACACGACCCGTGTTGAGCCCAATACAACTTTCTTTGCTCTCTGGAGACCAACACGACTCGTGTTAGTCTCAGACTCACCCGTATTGATCATATTCTTGATGTTTTACTTATATATGATCCTTATACTTGTTACATATAATTCCTTAGGCTATATAATTAACTTACACTTTTGAAATAATTCCAACAATCCCCCACTATTTCAAGAGTATGAAAAACCCTAGAAATAACTTTACTTAAGGAGCTTATACCCCCGCTATTTGAGATATACCTTAACTTATAATCACCAGAGAACCTACAAAACATATGCCTAATAAAAAGTAGATTACTCTTTGAACTTTTCAATTAGTGTATATGAGCCAAAATTGAATCCAAATCACAAAGTAGACATGTCTTTGAACTTTGGATTTATATTGACCAACTATACTCATAACACACATAAATTTTTAGATCTTGAGTGTAAAAACCTAGAAACTTTTATCCGGCCTTGTGTCCTTATCCTTCATAAGTGTTTCGGAACTTTAGCTCATAGTTCCTTTATGCGGCCACACATTACACTTACATAGGTAAACTTTGTAATTATACTATCCCTGTAATTAGGCTTTCCACAAAGTCTATTAAGAGTATTACTACTCAACCTCTTATCATTACAGATTTCTAAGCATCACTTGACCTTGGGATAAAACTGATGCTTCCTACTAATTTAAACAACTCCGTACTCATTTGAACTTTAGAAATTGGTGGTATTCCAATTCGTAAAGTTGAGTGTTTGTTGTAATTAGTAGTTCTTTGAGCTACAACTGTTCGGTTGTAATTTTTGTGGTTTTATAAGTTAGGGTTGTCAGTCCACAGGGATGGGTGTTAGGCTTGATTGAGGTAATCGGTTTGTGTTTGGGTTTCTCACAGGTGCAGAAAGCGGTAAATTATGTTAATAAAGCAATTAAATCTAACCTAGGCATGAATCAAGAAAGCAATAAAAAGCATGAAATCAAGTAAGCATGAAATTAAGAAAGCACTTAAAAGCTTAAATGAAGAACTAGCATGAACAATGAAATTGGGCAAGAATTTATACCTTTGATGAACAAACTTCAATAAATCTTCAATCTACACTTGAATTTCCCCCGAACAAACAAGGAATTGTGGTTTGGATTACCAAGGATCCCCCAAATTCTCACTAGTAAGTAGAATTGGAATTCCTTGACCCTCCTCCCCGCTAAAAGCGGATTTGATGTGGCTAACCCTAGAAAGCTTTGAAATCAACATCAATGGAGAATAGAGAGAGATAGAGAGAGAGAGAGAGAGAGAGAGAGAGAGAGAGAGAGAAAGAAAGCTTGTAAAACTTCAATAAGAATGCTTGAAAGAAGAGTTTAATAACAATTGCAAGAAAACTTGAAGAAAGCTTGAAGAACAATGGAGAAAACTTGAAGAACAATTAAAGAAAGCAATTAAAGAAAGCAATTAAATCTAATCTAATTCTACTCCTAAACTACCTAGGCTACCTCCTAATAAGTTGAATACAAGTGGGTATTTATAGAAGAAGGAAAAATACAACCCAAAGCCCGAGAAATAAATTGCAGCACGCGCGTCAGTTTTTCCGCAGACAAAGTGGCTTGGGCGAGTCGCTAATGGGCGCGGGCGAGTCGGCCTACTGCCCATCATCGATTGTCGCTTGCCCAGCACAGGTCGCGGGCGTGACAGGGGGATGACTCCGGCGAGTCAGCAGATGACTAGGGCGAGTCACTATTTTGGGCAACTTTTCCCTGCCGACTTCAAACGCGCATAACTTCTTCATCCGAACTCCGTTTTAGACCCGTAAGATATCGATGGAAAGCTCTCGGTGTATACTTTAAGCTCCCAAAATTTGAGACCAATCGGAATTGTAACGAAGGAGTAATGACCCAAAGAGTGAAGGCACACATATTTCAAACCTTTGAGTCAGTACCGTTCCCCTGTTTTGTGCCAATCTTGACATGAAATTTCCGGCTTCGGTTTCGCCTCAGCTCTCGGCTCGAGTTGACTTGGTTTGACTCAGGAAATCGCTCGGGATTCCCTAAAAACCTTCAATTAAGCCCAAACTTCTTCTAACTCCTTATTTTCCTACAAAACACCAAATCACTATATCTAATATATACAAAGGGCTAAAATAAATACAAACACCCTATAAAGGAGATAAAATTCGGCTCGGAATGAGACCGAACAACAACCCATCCCTATTGAAATACATATTATTAAATCATTAATCAACCCTTTGGTTAGAGAATCGGCTATATTTTCTTTTGATTTGACATAACTTAAAGTCACTACTCCATCCCTTATAAGTTGATGTACATAAGCATGTCTTAAACCAATGTGCCTTGACTTGCCGTTGTAAACATGACTATATACAATATCAAGAGTAGACTTGCTATCACAATGAATTGTGATAGGTACCATTGGCTTATACTAAACCGATATTTCCAATAATAAGTTCCTTAACCATTCCGCTTCCTTACAAGCAGCATATAATGTTACTAATTCCGAAGACATAGTGGAATCCACTATATTAGCTTGTTTCTTTAATCCCTAAGAAACCGCTCCACCTGCTAGTAAGAACACCAAACCACTGGTGGAAGAGAAATCCCCTTTATTAATCCAACTCGCATCTGAGTATCCTTCTAATACCAAAGGTTCTTCCTTATAGTTGAGTTGATAATCTTTAGTACCAGCTAGATATCTTAATACTCTGTGAATTGCAAACCAATGCACATTACTCGGATTACTTGTAAACCTACTTAGCATGCCAATTGCATAAGCAATATCTGGCCTTGTACTTGACATAACATACATGAGACTTCCTATAAACTTAGCATATTCAAGTTGATTAACCGGAGAACCCAAATTTTTCTCTAGTTTCTTATTTGAATCATAAGGTGTCACTACTGGATACATCTTATCACCTCCAAACTTGTTCAATACTTTCTCAATGTAATGCTCTTGAGATAAACTTATTCCATCATTATTTCTAATGATTTTAATACCAAGAATTACATCCCCTTCACCCATGTCCTTCATAGAGAACTTTGAGGATAGAAATTCTTTGGTCTTCTTAACTTGTTCCATATCGGTCTCAAAGATCAACATGTAATCAACGTATAGGCATATAATCACCCCTTTTCCATTCTCAAACTTATAGTATACGCACTTATCCGATTCATTGATCCTATAACCACTTGAAAGCACTACTTCATCCAATTTTTGATGCCATTGCTTAGGTGCTTGCTTAAGTCCATATAAAGACCTTATAAGTTTACAAACTTTCTTCTCTTGACCTTCAACAACAAATCCTTCGGGTTGTTCCATATACACCTCCTCTTCTAGCTCTCCATTTAAGAATGTCGTTTTGACATCCATTTGATGGATAACTAGCTTATGGATAGTAGCTAAAGCCAAAAACACACGTATTGAGGCTATCCTAGCTACCGGTGCATATGTATCAAAGTAGTCAATACTATACTTTTGAGTAAAGCCCCTTACAACCAACCGAGCTTTATACCTCTCAACGGTACCATCTACTTTCCTTTTCCTTTTAAAGATCCATTTAGAAGTAATTGGTTTACTTCCCGGAGGAAGGTCAACCAATATCCAAACATTGTTTTCCATTATAGAGTCAATCTTATCTTGTACCGCTTCTTTCCACAAAGAAGCATCATGAGATTGCATAGCTTCTTTAAAAGTTTTTGGATCTTTATCTATGTTGTACATGCATAGGATCTCACTTTCAATTGAGTCCCTTGAACCTTCTACCAAATAAACATAGAAGTCTTGATGGAAATCAGCCCTCACAACCTCATTTGGTGTCAGCATGCTTTGAGGCCGTCCATGAATCCCAGATGAGTCTTGACAATACTGAAGATCATTCACATTATATGAGGCCATCTTTACTTTCTCAATACTTCAGAATTGAGGCCTCACTCACATTTGGTCCCTTGGAGGTTGCTCAAAATGTCCAAGCTTACATAGTCCAAAGGTCCTTTGGGTTTCACAGAGCTCTCTTATTCTGGACATGCATTGAGGACGTTTATTTGGAGCCGATTGTTCTTTGCAACTTGATTTGTGATTCTCTTCTCTTTAGATGTCAAGGAAGTTTATTATTAAGACTTCACAAATGCCAAAGGTTGATCCATTTGGAGGTCCTTTGCATTCTGCACAACTATTGCAAACTAGGTACGTGCATGAGGACCTCATTCGGGATCAACTTGTCTTTTGGTGTTTCAGCAAGGTCCTTTTGGTCTTTTCACTTGCGGTTGCGTCATCTTCTACGTATTGGAGGTCATTAATCTTCAATGCAATCATAATATACGTATGAGGACCTCCATATTGAGTATGCTGAGAATTTGGACGTCCAAGGACGTTCCTTACTGGAGGAAGACTATTTGCACCTATTTGACTTCACTTCCTGAGTTGTTGAGGTCTTTCCAATTCAGTGAGGTGCTTGTCATTGAAGTCCTCTATGAAGACGTCACTTTCGAGCTGTTGAGGTCCTTCCAGCTCATGAGGTGATTATCCAGCCTTGCCCACGTGAGGAATGCTGCTCCAACAAGAAAGCACCATGTGTGATGTTTCTAGAGCATTCCAATTGTTCTAGAAGCTTCATGAAGATGCCACGTGTGACGCTTTTATTAGCCCTCATTGCTATTGTTCTAGAAGCTTCATAAGTTAGTTACATTTTGTCTTATTCTGATGTAATTAGCTAATTAAGCAAGATTAGGACGTTTTCTTTTTGCTCAAGAAACTCCTAGTTAGATATCTCAGCTGGGTTTATATATACCCACTGCGAGGTCATCGTATTCAACAACTTGATATATGAAATATGAGATTTGAGTGCCTTATTGAGCCTCTTGTTTGTGAGTGACGTTAAACTCTCAAATTTGGTTAATTCTACTACAGTACCAAGGATTTGGCAATCCTTGTGGTGGGTGTAGAGCTTGGTGACTTCAATGGTGGTGCGCCTGTATCCATTGAGGTAATCGAGTCCATTGCCCTTGTGCTCTAGCTGTGGTGTGCCTGTATCAGCTTGAGCTCAAGTCTATCTTTCCTTTTCTATTTTTCCCATCCCTCATTATCCATTTCAATCCATTTGAACAAGACCCAAAATCCTTCATGAGTTCTTGATGTTATTTTGTCCATCCGATCACATTTCACACATCACCCATTTCATCCATTTGTGTTTTGGTGTTTATGCTCTGTTTTGGAGGAGATTGTGATTGGTTCTCTGTTGTGAGCCCTGTTTTGGAGTTGTTTGCATTCGATTTTATATTGTGAGGTCCCATATTTCCAGTGTTGTGTATCCGTTTGGTGTCTGTGAGGTCATCACTCTGATCTTAGCGACCTTGCATACATCAAGTCTGAACCAAAATCCTTTGGTTTCCTTGATCTTTTACTCCTTCTTAATTCAATATTTTCATCTTCTTCATCATGAACAACATCATGACTCAAAAGATCATCTTGTATGGATGTACCCTCATGATTTTCATCTTTAGGCTCAATTAAAGGAACAATATCTTGAGCTATATCTTTAGGTCTAGGAATTGAAGAGAACCTAGTGTTTAGACCCGATTTCGTGTCTAAATACCGCCTAAATCCTTAGGCTTTTGACTTGTTTCGTAGCTTGTTTTAATAACTTTTAATGCGTTTTGGTTACTTTTGTAGTTTCCGAAGTGTTTTACTCAAAACGATTCTAAATGGGCCAATTTTTCACCAATCTTGGGAATCCCGAGATTCCCTAAGATTCCTTGAGCCCTGGTCGTATCAAAGGCAGCGGATTAGAAGGGCCGGTCATGTCGAAAGGTAGCGGAAGCGGAAGCAACGGTTGAAGAGCCTCCTGAAGAAAATTGTGGCCGAAAGAGACCGTGGCCACGGTCATATTCACTGTAGCCACGGTGTGATTGAGCCATGATCTAAGGAAGAGACCTTGCACCCGAGATAGACCATGGTCACGGTCACTCTGACCGTAGCCACGGTGAGATCTCTACCCTGCCTAAGGAAGAAGCTGGCCGAACTAGACCGTGGCCACGGTCTCCCATGACCGTAGCCACGGCGGTGCGAAGGAGCGAAAAGTTGTCAGCACTTTTTATCACATTTTAAGCCTTAGATTAGAGGGATTAAGGAAGATCTTTGCTGAGATTTTTGGTTCTTGTATTGGATTCTCTTAATTATTATTGGAAGTTTGAAGATTATTCTCAACTTTGAAGCATTGGAGCTTTATTATTTTGAAGTTTTCTCCCTTGTCATCACAATCAATGAGCATTTCTTAACCTCTCTCTCTCTAATTTATTGCTTATTTACTAATCTCTGTTTTTGTTATCATTGATATTGTTGGTATTGTTGAATGTTTATTGTTATCTTGTCTACTCTTTTAAGCATGAATGAAGTTGTTGATGTTATTATCATGATAGTTAGGATGTTTAGTGGCTAGAACCTTAATGGGTTAGGGAGATATTAAGGGTGTGAATGGGTGATTAGGTTTGGGTTAGCAATATTAGTGAGTAACTGGTTAGGAAATCAACTTCCTAATCCTATCATTCCCTCAAGTGGGATGTATTTGGGTGCGAAAGCATCCCGAATACATCCAATGCTTGTTGGAAGGTAGGAATTAGGATAGTTAGTATTCTAGTTCGCGAAAGCGAATAGAAACTAACTAGGAAATTCCGTTCCATTAACTTTCCCGGGTCTGTCGATGGACTTTGGGGAAGTTAATCCGGACTATCCTTGAAAGAGGAAGCCTGGTTGGTATTTTCTAACGGGATTACCATTTGAGTTCCCTTTCTCGTTACTCTCTTGTTGCGAAACCCATTCCCTCATTCCCGTTTGCATCCCGAAAGTCTCTCGACACCCATTGTTTCACCTTTTTGACTGAACATAGTGTGTTTGTGCTGTTTTTACCCTAAATTCTATCATCCTTTCATGATCATAAACCATACCTAGAGTCGACTAGTTGCAGCTAAGGCCCCTAGCTCCCTGTGGAAGAACGATAAAACCGTGGTCTTACAAACCACTCGACTAACAAAATGGCGCCGTTGCCGGGGAGCAAGCGCACCTAGCTTAACTCTTTGTCTTTAGGTTGTTTAAGATCATTTCACTGCTAGAGATTTTGTTATATTTGGTTACTGGAAATTTGACTTTTCTGTTTGTTCTTTTTGTGCATGCGGACTCGCTCTCGACGAGGCCAAACTCCTGTAACTCCACCGAACCCGAATCCAGAGAGTATTATTCGCCAAGCTAACACCGGCTCGAGACGAAGAAGACAACAAAGGGAGCGAGAGACGATTGAAATTCCAATGGCTGAAGGAGAGCAAATTCCACCCCGTACCTTAGCATCATATTCCTTACCATCGTCGGGTACGGGAGGCGATCCCATCACATTACCAGAATTACCACCGAATGCATCGTTCGAGTTCAAGCCATATTTATTGGAGATATTTGAGAACACCCCGTACCATGGAGGAGAGCATGAAAATCCTATTGACCACATCAATAGATTCGAGCAACGCATCGGCTTCGTACAAATGAATGGAGTTTCCGCCGAATACATGAAGCTGAAGTTTTTCCCTCTTACTTTGAAGGGGAAAGCATTATTATGGCTCAACACGTGTCCGCCCGGAACCTATTCAACATGGGATGCCCTCAGCCGTGACTTTCTTCAAAGGTTTTTCCCTAATGATGAGACGTGTCGGTTGAGGCAAGCCATCATGAGCTTCAAGCAAGAGCCCGATGAGTCGTTATTCGAAGCATGTGGGAGATTCAAAGGTCTCCAACGGAGGTGTCCACACCATAATCTTGAGGATTGGTTATTATTGCATCACTTCTATTCCGGATTGAGTAGCTCTTTGTGAAAATCCATCGATCATGCCTCGGGGGGTATGTTCCTCAAGATGACGGCGGAGGAAGCAAATGTATTTCTTCACGAGCTATCTCAAAACTCTCCTCATTGGGGAGGTGGCCGTGGTCCAAGAGATGGTCCTCCTCTAGAAAGCAATCCTACTATTAAATTTCTCATGAATGCCGTTCTTGAGATGCAACAAAAGGCAGCTTTGGAGGAAACCACGAGGCAAGTAAAGGCGGCTCAAGAAGTACCTATGCTTATTCCGGATGCCCGAGTTCTTGTATGTGATTTTTGTGGAGGGCCACATTCTTCAAAGCGATGTGAAGAGTATCAAACCGAGCAAGTCCAAGCCATGTATCCCAACAATAACCTCTCTTATACCAATCAAATCCCCATTCGTCCTCGTGGGAATTACGCCTACAACCAACAAGCTCCACTAAACCAAAACCTACCCCCCGGTTTCCCAAATCAAAATCGCCGCCAATACCACCAAAACCACCACCAAAATCCTCACCAAGGTCAGTCTTCCCAAGCACCCAAACCACCACAACAAGAAACCCTTGACCAAACCCTTCAAAAGTTGGCCTTATCTCAAGAAAAGATAGCCTTATCTCAAGAAAAGATGACCTTAGATCGAGAAAACGACCAAACTCGCATTAAGAACCTCGAGTTACTATTGGCTCAATTGGCACAACAATCTCAACCTATCCAATCTTTGCCTAGCCAACCCCAACCTAACCCGAAGGGACAACTTAATGTTATTACATTGAGGAGTGGCAAGGAGATTGATGGCCCTAGGATGGTGGGAGAGGAAGTCTTGGGTGACAAAGAAGGTGATGTGGTGGATATCTCGGAGGAGGAAGATTTGTTGGAGAAGCGGGAAAGTGAGTTAGTCTTGGGTGAGGAAGTTGAGGGAGCACATGAGGATGAATTGGGATAATCTAGTAAAGAAAGAGAGGAGATGGAGAAGTTAAGGAAAGGAAAAGAAAAGATGGTGGAAGAAGAACCAATCCAAACTATTGAGAAGCCAAAGCTACCGCCGGTCCCTTTTCCCGATCGGTTAGCAAAGCCAAAATCCGATGCAAAGTTTTCAAAATTCATTGAGATGCTCAAGAAGCTTCAAGTGAACATTCCATTTCTTGATGCCATTTCTGAAGTCCCGTCCTTCAAGAAGCATTTGAAGGAGCTTCTCACGAGCAAGAGGAGGATTCAAGAGAAATCTACGATCCATTTGACAGCGGATTGTAGTGCAATTATCGATAACAAATCACCGGAGAAGTTAGCCGACCCCGGAAGTTTTTCTATTCCATGCACCATTAGTGATATGCGGATTGGCCGTGCCCTTTGCGATCTAGGAGCAAGTGTAAGCATCATGCCTTATTCGATTTGCAAGAAGTTAAATCTTGACGATCTAGCTCCTACAAAAATTAACCTTCAATTGGCTGACCATTCCGTGCGAAGATCTTTGGGAATATTGGAAGACATCCCGGACCAAGTGGGGCGGTTTTTGATTCCTTATGATTTTGTGATCTTGGAGATAGAGGAAGACAACAACATCCCTATTATTTTGGGAAGGCCGTTCCTTGCTACGGCAGGAGCAATTATCGATGTGAAGAATGGAAGCATGTCCTTGAATGTCCGGAATGAAAGCATTATTTTTCAACTCGAGGGGTCATTGAAAGGTCCTTCGTATGGGGACTCATGCTATGCTATTGATATGATGGAGTTTCTTGTTGATGAGTATATTGAGGACTCCCATTTCCTTGAATCTATTTGCGACGATCCCTTGGGAGCTTGCTTATTGGAGTCTTTCCAATTTGAGACCGACGGCACCGATATTACTTTCTTCACCAACCTTCTTGACTCTTCACCCATGCATGAGGAGATTATTATTGATGAGCCTTATATGGAGTGCATGGAGATTCAAGATGCGATCTACAAAGGTATGTCTTCCTCTCAAATTCAATCTTCTACTCCTTTAGAGCTTAAAGCTTTACCCCCTTCCCTCCAATATGCTTTCTTGGATGATGAGAAATCTTATCCTGTCATTGTGAATGCGAATTTGAATGATTTTGAATTGTCCAAGTTGCTTGATTTGCTTAGAAAACATAGGGGTGCATTAGGCTATAAAATAGAAGATTTGAAAGGTTTATCCCCTTCCATATGCATGCATTCGATTGACTTGCTAGAAGATGCCAAGCCTACTAGGCAACCCCAACGTCGTTTAAATCCCAATATGCAAGAAGTGGTCAAAAAGGAAGTAGTAAAGTTGCTAGCAGCTGGGATCATTTTCCCCATCGCAAATAGCGAATGGGTAAGCCCGGTTTAGTGTGTACCCAAGAAGGGTGGATTGACCGTAATTGAAAATGACAAGAAAGAACTAGTTAGTACCCGGACCGTCACCGGTTGGCGGATGTGTATTGATTACCGCCAATTAAACAAAGTAACAAAGAAGGACCATTTCCCCCTTCCCTTTATTGACCCGATGTTAGAACGATTGGCGGGTCATTCGCATTTTTGCTTTTTGGATGGGTACTCGGGGTTCTTTCAAATTTCAATCCACCCCTCACATCAAGAAAAAACCACCTTCACTTACCCATATGGGACATTTGCTTATCGTCGCATGCCATTTGGTTTATGTAATGCCCCTGGGACTTTTCAACGTTGTATGATGGCTATTTTTAGCGATTTCATTGAAAAATGCATGGAAGTCTTTATGGATGATTTTTCTGTGTACGGTAATTCTTTCGATGACTGCTTACAACTGGAGAAAGTGTTAACTCGTTGTGAGGAAGTGGATCTAGTTCTGAATTGGGAGAAATGCCACTTCATGGTGGAACAAGGTATCGTTCTGGGTCACTTAATCTCTTCTAAGGGCATCGAAGTGGACAGGGATAAAGTTGAGGTTATAGAGCACCTGCCACCCCCAGTTTCTGTTAAGGGGGTGCATAGTTTCCTTGGCCATGCCGGCTTTTATCGCCTGTTCGTCAAGGATTTTTCAAAAATTGCTCGACATCTAACTGACCTCTTGTGCAAAGATGCCCCTTTCATTTTCACTGATGAGTGCCTTGAGTCATTTTATAGGTTGAAGCAGGCCTTGATTTCCGCTCCGGTAGTTCAACCTCCTGATTGGACGCTACCCTTCGAGATTATGGCCGACGCAAGCGACTTCGCCGTGGGAGCGTGTTTGACCCAAACAATAGACAAGAAGCCGAGGGTCATCTATTATGCAAGCCATGTGCTTGATAGCGCCCAAAGAACTACACTACCACGGAAAAGGAGCTTTTAGCGATCGTTTTTGCGCTCAACAAATTCCGGCAATACCTCATGTTCTCTAACGTGGTAGTCTACACGGATCATGCTGCTATCAAATACTTGATGGGAAAGAAGGAGACAAAACCGAGACTTATAAGGTGGGTCTTGCTTATGCAAGAATTTGATTTGGAAATCTGCGACAAGGTGGGCACGAAGAATGTCGTAGCCGATCACCTATCGAGGATTCTTGTCGACTTGGAAGACACCCAACCGATTGTAGATGCTTTCCCGGAGGAGCGACTCTTGGCTATCAACTCACATCCTTGGTATGCGGATATTGTGAATTATTTGGCGAGCGAAGTGATCCCTCAACACTTGAACCATCATCAAAAGAAGAAATTCCTCCACGACATGAAGCATTACTTTTGGGATGACCCTTTCCTTTTCCGTCTTTGCAATGACGGGATGTACCGGCGATGTATTCCCGAGAGTGAAGTGCAATCTATCTTGACCCATTGTCACGAATTTCCGGTGGGTGGTCACGGTGGCCCCAAAAGACGGCAGCGAGGGTTTTGCAAACCGGCTATTGGTGGCCGATTCTTTTTCGTGACGCCCACCTGCATGTCAAGCAATGTGATAGGTGTCAAAGATCCGGTAACATCTCCCGGAAGAATGAAGCATCGTTGAACTATATTCTTGAGGTGGAAGCTTTCGATGTGTGGGGATTGGACTTCATGGGTCCTTTCCCGTCGTCAAGGGGTTTCCAATACATTCTAGTGGCGGTGGACTATGTCACAAAGTGGGTCGAAGCCATACCATGTGTAAGGTGCGATGGGAAGTTCGTTTCGAAATCCTTGAAAAAGATCCTATTCCCAAGATTTGGCATTCCACGGGTCATCATTAGTGACAACGGTTACCATTTCATCGAAAAGAGATTTGAGTCTCTCTTGACGAAGTACGGCATCAAGCATAAGAAGGGACTCCCTTACCATCCACGAACACAAGGTCAAGTGAAAATCTCAAACCGTGCCATCAAGGAGATCTTAGAGAAGATGGTTAGCTCTTCAAGGAAAGATTGGGCAGAAAAATTAGATGAAGTCTTGTGGGCATACCGCACCGCTTTCAAGACACCGATCGGTACTACCCCTTACCGTCTTGTCTATGGGAAGGCATGTCACTTCCCCGTAGAACTTGAGCACAAAACCATGTGGGCAATCAAGAAGTTGAACTTCGATCTCAAGGCGGCCGGAGGTAGTCGATTATTTCAATTAGAAGAACTTGAGGAGTTGAGGCGTCATGCATATGAGAACAACAAGATCTATAAGGAGAGAACGAAAGCATGGCATGACAAGAGGTTGAACCGACGCGAGTTTGTGGTAGGCGATAGGGTTCTCATCTTCAACTCAAGGCTGAAGTTATTCTCTGGGAAATTGAGATCAAGGTGGTCCGGGCCATTTGAAATTGTTAGAATTCTTCCCGCCGGAGTGGTCGAATTGAGAGATGCACAAGGAAAGTGTTTCAAAGCAAACTCATCGAAACTCAAACTATACATCATGGGCGAGGAATATGCCGGGACAATTGTGGCATACCTCGCGGATTTTGACGATTGAAAAGCATCGGAATAGGTCGAGCTAGGACCTACAAAACAAGTACCCGGGAGAGGTATGAACTACTTCCCCCTATTTTAGTGTTTTCTTTCAATTTTAGTTCTTTCATTTTTATTTCCCTTGTTTTAGTGCTTTTCATCTTCCTTTATTTTATATTAGAGAAAAAAAAATTTGAGAAAAAAATTAGAAAAATCAGAAAAGTTTTGAAAAGAAGAAAAAAAATCGAGAGTGGTCCTATGAGGGTCGGGGTTTGAAAGTGTCTTTGAGTGTTGGGAGAGTGTCCTTGAATGATAATTGAGTGAGAAAGAATAGGGAGTGGATGACAAGAGGGTAGATTTTAGGACTTAACATTTTTTCTCCAAGTTTTGAGCCTTGCAGGTGCTGTAGATGGGCCGAAAGGTACCATGCCCACGGTCGCCTGGACCGTAGCCACGGTCAGCATACGCAAGTTGCTCCCAGTTTTGTCAAGCCGAAGATCACCGTGACCACGGTGGAATTCACCACAGCCACGGTTTCATCACTGCTGATTCCTGAAAAATTTTGGTCCCGAATATCACTGTGACCACGGTTTATTTACCGTAGCCACGGTCCCCGCCCTGCATTTTCCCTATCTTTTTCTCTGTCCGAACCTCACCGTGCCCACGGTGAAATGGACCGTGGCCACGGTCTGTCGAAAAACTGCGATATGTCGGGGGTTTCACTCTCATTCCCCCTCATTTCTCTTTCACTTTCTTTCTCACCCTCACACTCGAAAATCCTTCCCCAACCCTAAAACCCTACATGCCTTCCAAGATTTGACAAATCCCTCACCAATTCCTCCATTTCTCCCAAATTTCTCCTGCGATTCCTAACCCTAGCTGCACAGCTCGCCATTTTCGGGTCTTCTTCAAGCAAGATTCTGGGCCTCTTGTTCCTTGTGGGGCTCGAATCTCTCAAGTAAAGTCTCCAAAGTCTTCAACCCAGGTAATCCTTGTTTGTTGATGCATCCAAGTTCGATTTCCTAGTTGATTTTGGTTGTTGTGTGCACATTTCTCTGCCTTGATCTAGGGTTCTGGAGTGTTGAACTTTAGAATGATGAAACCAAAAAGGGTTCGACCTAGGAAGCTTCCTCCATCACCACCACAGTTACCATCTTCTCTCGAATTGAGAAGGACTCAACCAGCTACGGTCATCAAAAGTTGTCCCCGTGCCAAGGTTACTTTTCGTGGTGAACCACATAAGACTCGTTATGATGAGCTCCAAGAGCGACACATCTACGCTCCAGAGATTTGCAGTGATGAGACAATCAACACTCTTTACTGTCGGTCCAGTTTCGACATTCTCACTCAGGTACTTGGCTGGAAAACCCTTCTCAACATCAAGGAACCAATCGTAGACCAGCCCGTACTTGAATTCATGAGTTCAATTCAAGTCTTTAGTGATGGGTACCCTGAGGCCATTTTCAACTATAGAGTGGATGATAGGGAGCTAGAATGTTCTATTCAAGAGTTTTGCCAAGCTTTGGAATTACCAGAGTATGGGATGTAGTTCTGGGAGTGTGAGGATTTCGACGTACAAGAAGCGTGGAAGCGGTTAACTTGTTGGAGAAGAGCACCTGTTGACTTCGAAGAAGGTCAGGCGAAATTCTCTTGCCCTAAGGAATCTCGAGCACAAGATTTTTGTAATCCTGCTGTCCGGTTATTCTATTTGGTAATTGCTAATTCAGTGTTTAGGCGAGATGAGGAACGATCACATGTTCGTCCGGAAGATCTCTTCATAATTTACAATACTTTGAAGGGGCACCGAGTGAACTTAGGTTCGTGCATTCTACATTGGTTAGGAGAGATGAGTAGAACTGATAACTTCACCAACTTGGGAATGGGCCATATAATATGTCACTTCCTCCGGAAGCAAGGGTTTGCTGATTACTTGGGGCTATGGAAGCCACGCTATGTCCCTATTCCCATTGATAAGCGTCTGTTGATCGAAATGGGGATAATTTCTGAGCGCCATTCACGCACCGTTTACCATCATGGTTATGGTGATAGGAAAATCCACATTCCTCTCGACCCCACTCATGCCGAAGAATGGCTCGATATTGCAAATAATGAAAATTGGTTGTGCGGACAATTTTATTGTTGGTCGAGGATAATTGGCGGTGCACCTATCCCCATTTCTAGTTTATTGGAAGAGTTTGAGGAGAATAACCATGAAGAGATACCAGAGAGCTCAACGCAGCATGACGGCCTGAACCGAATTACTTCTAAATCAATGGCTTGAGTGTAGAGATGCGTGAGCAAAACAAACTACTTCATTCCCAGGTTAAGTTGCTCGAGGATCAACAAAAGGAGCTTGTGAATATCAAGCGACACCTGCAACATCACGAAGAGTACCTCCGCCAACAAAACCGCTTCATGCGCGATTGGAGTTTTCATCATTACACCGTTGAGGGTCGTATCCCAGCAACTCCAGACTATGAACATCCCTATTACCCATCCTTCTTTCCGCTCCAACCCCGTTCTCCACTGGGAGGGTCCATTTGAGGACCATTTGTAAGCACCTCACCCCCACCCGACCTTTATCATTGTTCTATTTACTTTATTTTGTGAAGTATAAGTGTGGGGGAGTGCTTCTTCGGGGGTTGGAGTTGCGATGTCTGGTGGTTTTGGATTGTTGGTCTCTCGATTTATTTTGGCATGAGCTCGCATATTTTGGGGATTGTTCGGTTAGGTTGCTCGGGTTTTTCCTTGTCTTGTTTGTTTTTCATGTATGGTCAGGTTGTTGGATGGTTGTCTTATGGTTTTCTGATGGTTGTTTGTTGGTTGTTTTTGGTGGGTTGGATTGTTGTTTAAGCATTTCTCGCTTGTATTCTGGTCATGGATGGATGTAACCGAATGTTTTTTTTTTTTTTGTGATGAATGCAACGATTTAGTTGTTTCGGTTAGTGCGTATCGAGTTTCACCCTTATTTCCCGCCTCAATCAGTGAGATTCGGGGATAAGGTAAGTCATTGGCAATGTTTATATTATTAATATTTTTTTGTTCATTTTTCATCTTTTCAAATTCTTTTCATAATCTTTTAAGTTAGATTTTCCTTTCTTTTGCTTTTGGTCTCGCATGCGAATTCTACAGTTATAAAGTCGTCTTTTACTCTAACATTGTTCCGACTCTCTTGAACGACGAATTTGGATCGCTATTTTCAGCGCTTATAAAGAGCTTGACGTAATATCTTTCCACCTTACTCTTTTTATGTGAATTCTTATCGTGATCCGTCGCATGCTTGGTTTTCTTTTGGGTGGCGAACCCCTATGAGTGTCTGTCTTGGGATATCAATTGCTGTTGGAGCCGTGTGGGCTCAGGTCGCCACCATTTCTACCTGCTAGTTGTTTTGTTTGTTTGTGTTCTTGTAGGTTCTCTGCCCTTTTCATGCGACACCTTCCCACAATGAGGACATTATGGAGTTTTAAGTGTGGGGGGGGGGGGGGAGGGGGGAGATATTCTGCTTCAAGGGTAGATCACTTAGTCGTTTTGTTCTTTGTTTCCCTAGTTTTTGCTTAAAATTTAAAAATTTTTGTGTGGAAAAGGAGAAAAAAGGGAGTGAAAAAACCTTTTCGTTTTTTCTTTTCGTTTTGTTTTGTTTTGCTTTGTTTCCTGGATCTCGTTTTCGAAGTTGAGAAGCCGTTCTTAAACTTCTTTCTAAAAGTAATCGGTTGGAGCATTTTCAACCCTAACTCGGGTTCTAGTCCAGACTTATCCTTAATAGACTCCTTTCATTAAGTGTCTTGTGAGACTCCCGTTCCTTTCTCGTTTTGTTGGGAACCCGGAGATTCTAAGGGCTTGTGTCTGAGTTTGTTTTGTTTTTCGTTTAGCAAAAGCAAAAAAGCGCAAAAAGAAAAGAAAAGAAAGAAAAAGGAAAAAGAAAGAAGAAAGCTTTCATAAGATTTAATAACCTGAATAAGTGGAGCGTGTCACTGAAGACATTAACCACCATACACTTAGCCAACCTACACGGGCTCGGTATTTGTGGTACGGCACTGGATACCCCTTAACCCTCCTCTTATATCGCTTTGCGACGGAGAGGCGTATGGAAAAGACCGTGTTGGGAGGGTATACCCCTTATATGGGCCGTCCAATTCCCAAAAGTAAGGCTAATACCGACTTTTAAAAAACCAAAAAAAAAAAAAGAGAGAAAAAGAAGAAAGAAAAGAAAAGTTTTGCATCTAAAAAGAGCGGGGCCTCCCCTTGCATCACCTACGGCCCTCACCAAGCCAAGGGCGACCAAATGCGAGGGAGGGCAACACTCCTCTCGGTTGTTTCGTTGTTTTCAAATTCGGACGCGAGTTTTTAAAGTCTTTTGGTTCCCGTTAAACCCTTGTTGTGCTTTGGCTGTGGAGTTTCGCTTGTTACAAGGTGTAGGGAGTTGAAAATCTTTAAGATCGACCTTTTTCCGAGTTCGGCATTTGTGTGAAGCTCCTAACGGTTACTTCGGGAGGTTTAATCGCGTTTTCTTAGTTTGGATTGCGAGATCTTGTGAATCAAAGCCCTTGTTTTTCGTTCCTTTTTGTTTTCTTCGGTTTTGGTTTCACTTTCCCTCTCTCTTCTTTGGCTTTTGTGGGTACAGCCGCTACAAACCCTCACGAGTCCATCTCGTCCACCCGGGCTGCCGGGGGGTTCAAAGGGCTTGGTCATACGCTAAATGCACCCGTTTCTCTCCCACGACAGAGGAGTTTGTGTTAGTTAGTTAGTTTTTCTTTTGTTTTGCTCGGGACGAGCAAAGGTTTAAGTGTGGGGGGGATGTTTAGACCCGATTTCGTGTCTAAATACCGCCTAAACCCTTAGGCTTTTGACTTGTTTCGTAGCTTGTTTTAATAACTTTTAATGCGTTTTGGTTACTTTTGTAGTTTCGAAGTGTTTTACTCAAAACGATTCTAAATGGGCCAATTTTTCACCAATCTTGGGAATCCCGAGATTCCCTAAGATTCCCCGAGCCCTGGTCGTGTCAAAGGCAGCGGATTAGAAGGGCCGGTCATGTCGAAAGTTAGCGGAAGCAGAAGCAACGGTTGAAGAGCCTCCTGAAGAAAACTGTGGCCGAAAGAGACCGTGGCCACGGTCATATTCACCGTAGCCACGGTGTGATTGAGCCATGACCTAAGGAAGAGACCTTGCACCCGAGATAGACCGTGGTCACGGTCACTCTGACCGTAGCCACGGTGAGATCTCTACCCTGCCTAAGGAAGAAGCTGGCCGAACTAGACCGTGGCCACGGTCTCCCATGACCGTAGCCACGGCGGTGCGAAGGAGCGAAAAGTTGTCAGCCCTAATCGCCTAGACCGTGACCACGGTGCATGGGGACCGTGCCCACGGTCCCCTGCGGGACAGTTTTGTCCGTTGTGTAAAATGATGAGTTTTGAGTAACAACCTTGATTACTATTTAATGTATTTAGGTCATTTTAGTTGGGGAGATCAATCGAGACAGCAGCTTTCATTATCTTTTATGATACTTTAGCACTTTTTATCACATTTTAAGCCTTAGATTAGAGGGATTAAGGAAGATCTTTGCTGAGATTTTTGGTTCTTGTATTGGATTCTCTTGATTATTATTGGAAGTTTGAAGATTATTCTCAACTTTGGAGCATTGGAGCTTTATTATTTTGAATTTTTCTCCCTTGTCATCACAATCAATGAGCATTTCTTAACCTCTCTCTCTCTAATTTATTGCTTATTTACTAATCTCTGTTTTTGTTATCATTGATATTGTTGGTATTGTTGAATGTTTATTATTATCTTGTCTACTCTTTTAAGCATGAATGAAGTTGTTGATGTTATTATCATGATATTTAGGATGTTTAGTTGCTAGAACCTTAATGGGTTAGGGAGATATTAAGGGTGTGAATGGGTGATTAGGTTTGGGTTAGCAATATTAGTGAGTAACTGGTTAGGAAATCAACTTCCTAATCCTATCATTCCCTCAAGTGGGATGTATTTGGGTGCGAAAGCATCCCGAATACATCCAATGCTTGTTGGAAGGTAGGAATTAGGATAGTTAGTATTCTAGTTCGCGAAAGCGAATAGAAACTAACTAGGAAATTCCGTTCCATTAACTTTCCCGGGTCTGTCGATGGACTTTGGGGAAGTTAATCCGGACTATCCTTGAAAGAGGAAGCCTGGTTGGTATTTTCTAACGGGATTACCATTTGATTTCCCTTTCTCGTTACTCTCTTGTTGCGAAACCCATTCCCTCATTCCCGTTTGCATCCCAAAAGTCTCCCGACACCCATTGTTTCACCTTTTTGACTGAACATAGTGTGTTTGTGTTGTTTTTACCCTAAATTCTATCATCCTTTCATGATCATAAACCATACCTAGAGTCAACTAGTTGCAGCTAAGGCCCCTAGCTCCCTGTGGAAGAACGATAAAACAGTGGTCTTACAAACCACTCGACTAACACCTAGTCTCATCAAAAATTGCATCTATTGATTCCATAACGGTATTCAGCGATATGTACTCATTTGGCTCAACAACAAAAAACGTATAAGCTTTGCTATCTTGAGCATAGCCTATAAAGATGCACTCAATTCCTCTTTCATCTAACTTTCTTTTCTTAGGTTCCGGGACCCTTACTATGGCCCTACAACCCCAAATCTTAAAATACTTTAGATTTGGTTTCCTTTTGTTCCATAACTCATATGGGGTACTAGAATTCCCTTTGAATGGAACTCTATTTAATATATAACAAGCCGTTAACATGGCTTCACCCCAAAATCCATTACTTAAACCGGAGTTAGACAACATAGAATTCACCATTTCTTTTAAAGTTTTATTTTTCCTTTTCACAACCCCATTTTGTTGTGGTGTATACGGGGCGGTTGTCTCATGGACAATCGTCGTTTCTTGGAAAATCTTTGGATCATAAAATTCCCCTCCCCTATCAGATCTTAAAGTATTAATCAAGGTCTCACATTGAAGTTCACTTCTAATTTTGTAAACTAAAACTTTTCTAGTGTTTCATCTTTAGAATTCAAAAGATAAACTTGACAATATCTAGAATAATCATCAATGAATGTCACGTAATACTTCTTACCACCTATAGAAGGTGTACTATGAAAATCACCTATATCACTATGAATTAAATCAAGCAATTTAGAAGTTCTTTTTATACTTGAGAATGAACTTTTAGTGATTTTATTAAGCATGCATATCTTACACTTTTCTATGTCATCATTCAACTTAGGAATCAAATCAAGATTGGACATTTCCTTCAACTTGTTAAAGTTCACATGTCCTAATCTAGCATGCCATAGAAAAGACTTATTTAAACTAGACACATGCATATAAGCGAAAATCATGCCATCTTTATTACTTTTCGCATTCAACTTAAACATTTCTCCATAAGCATATCTCTTCCCTACAAAAATCCCTCCCTTGGAATGTACATAGTTATCTCCATCATAAACTTGCATAAAACCAAACTTGCTAAGAAATAACCGGATACAAGATTCTTACAAACTTTCGGAGCTAGATAAACATCATTCAAAAGCAAAGATTTACCGGAAGTGAAAATAAGTTCCACTTGCCCAATGCCTTCAACTTTGACCGGATGGTTGTTGCCCATGTAGAGTTTCACACCATCATCTAGGGGTGGGCATAACAGGTTAACTGCTTTTGAGGTTTTTGGATTTCGAAAACCTAAACCGCAACCGCAATATGCGGTTAACCGCTTTTGAAATCTGAAAACCTAAACCAAACCTCGAAACCGCAATTTAGAAGCGGTGCCGGTTAACGGTTTTTAAAATCTGAAAATTTACCCGGTTAACATACACGGTTTATGATTAACCGATTTCCTGGAAATTTACAATAACATTTATGCAAATAAATGCAATCATATTACTAATAAATTCATATTCCGATACGACGATACGTGGTTAAATTAAATTCATATTACTAATAAATTCATTTTTTTTTCAACTTAATTGAGAGCGGTTAATCGCGGTTAACCGTTTCATGAAAATCTAAAACCGAAGCCTAAACCGCTTATAACGGTTTGGTTAACCTAAACTGCTTTTATGCAAAAAACAATTCGGTTAACCGCATTTTGCGGTTTGATTTATGCGGTTTTGCGGTTCAATTTGCGGTTTATGTTTATGGTGCCCACCCCTACCATCATCTACCGGTTAGTCTTGAATAAACTCTTGTCAATGCAAACATGCCTTGACTCACCCGAGTCTATATACTAATCATTACAACCAATAGAATTCATGTTAATATGATCCTTAATCATGGCTACAAAGGAATTGGGTTCCTTCTCCTTATTCTTGCCTTTAGATGTCTCTTTGTTCAAAAGACCATGCTTCTTTTTCCATTGAGAACACTCTCTCTTTGTGTGCCCGGGTTTGCCACATTCCCAACAAATTTGCTTAGGCTTTTGAATTCCCTTGCTAGATTTGTTGTGGCTCTTGTTCTTATTCTTGTTTCCCTTATTCTCTTGCACCAAATGGACCTTAGATTGCTCTTTGCAACCATCTTGTAGGCGTAACTCCTCTTCAATCCGAAGATGGTTAGCCAAACCCTCAAGAGACATAGCCTTTTTCTGGTGCATGAGTGTCCTTTTTGTCTCATTCCAAGAAGAAGGTAACTTGTCAATAATAGAGGATACGATTATAGATTCATCCATGTTCAAATTGTGTTGCTTGAAGTTACTCAAAATACGTTGAATCTCATGAAATTGATCTAGAATTTTCCTATTATCATCCATCTTAAACTTCATGAATTGACTAACAAGAAAATTATTACTTGACGCATCTTCCGACATGTACTTAGCTTCAAGCATCTCCCAAAGCTTCTTTGCTGTCTCCACATGTTGATAGACATCGAAGAGAGTGTTGCTCATCCCGTTGAGAATGCACCTCTACAAATGTAATCGTCATTCTCCATCTTTAGCCTTTGCCTAGTAGCCTCCGCATCTTCCTTGCCTTTGTCTCCATCACTCTTGGAAATCTTGCCGGTTGCGTCCTCTTTAGGAGACTCCTCGGTCGTCACCTTCTCGGTCGAAGGGTCTTGACTCACCTTGGGAGAAATCTCAATGTTAAGCACATAAGCCACATTGAGAGTCGTAAGCAAGAAATGCATCTTGCTTTGCCACCGCCAGAAATCCACTCCTTCAAAGCGTTCTAACTTTTGAAAATTACTAGACATATCACGAAGCGATGTCATTACTAAATAGTTCTTAAGATTGTTGGAGGAAAGTGAGTAAACGGTATACAAAACAATGGAAACTCGATTGGATAGCGCTAAGAGTCATGGCCTAGTACTCACTTTCCTTAAGAACTATTTACTATACCGTAAATGTTCAAAGGGATAAAACTTAGCTCTTGTAACACTCAAGAAATAGGTTCTCACTTGAATCACTCAAGTATAGCTGCAGTCTAGACAAGAATGAGGATGTGATTAGCTTAGAATGGTGTGTCTAAAATAGCATGGAATGTCTCCTATTTATAGGAGACTTCCACCCTCTCATAACGTCATTTAGTCAAAGGATAATCAAGAGACTTAATGAGAGATTATTGCCTTAATATGACCTTGACCAAGTCAAGTCATATAGCTGTTGGAAATCCTTAATAATCGTCCTTAAAGTTGATATCAAATACTAATTGTACAAGATTATATAGCTGTTAGAATTAAAAATAGTTCTGGGTTCTAACACAGTTTGTGTTGGATCAACACGGTCCGTGTTGGGTGCAACACGACCCGTGTTGAGCCCAGTACAACTTTCTTTGCTCTCTGGAGACCAGCACGATTCGTGTTAGTCTCATACTCACCCGTGTTGATCATATTCTTGATGTTTTACTTATATATGATCCTTATACTTGTTACATATAATTCCTTAGGCAATATAATTAACTTATACTCTTGAAATAATTCCAACACTAAATGTTGGGGAGATCCAACTTCAACGAAGACTCATGGTACACAAGTTAAGTGATGTTCCATTTTAAAATCACTTGTTGCTAAGAGGAGTAAATCACTTAACTTATATACCATGTCATTTCACTTTACTTGTTCATCGTGGGACGTTTTTTTTACTCATGGGTAAATCCTAACACTAAAAATATTCAAGTACACCATTACTCATCAAATTGTTGATAGTATCAGAAAGTAATGTATTTTTTTTAAAATTGGAATGAAGAAGATATTTTGGATTAAAATGTCATTCATAATGTCTAAAAAGTTAAATGCTATTATCTATTTGTTACTTGCGAAAGTGGAGGAAATCAAAATAATTAATAACAATAAAACCAAAATTAAAATGATGAAATCTCAACCATGTAGGATATGGAGGGGTCAAATATGATGTAGCAATTTTATCCCTAAATTTTATAATTTAGGGAGAAAAATTATAGAATTATTTTTTTTTTGAAATCAAACATAACGATTTCATTAATAGCAAGTCATACGAAACTTACAATGAAAATCGTGATTGAACAATTGTAGATTTAAAACATAGATATGAAATTCAACTTCCAAATAACTAATACTAATCTTACTAACGTTCGGCTCCGATTTTTTCGATGACTCTGTATCTTTCTTCGATGACTCTGCATCTTTACCATTGATGGAGAACCTCACAACCCGTGCTATAGCGATTTGAAAATCGATCTTCATTCAACGTATTAGACCACACCAACTGAACAAAAACTCTATAAAGAGACTAAAAACCCTAAATAATGGTACAAAAAAAAACTCTTACAAAAGAAGAGACTAAATAACTCTTACAAAAGAAGAGACTAACTTTGTTTGCGTAAGCATAAAACCAAAACTAATAATTGGAGTAGAAATCAATCAAATTGGGGCTTACCATCAACAAAAGAATCGATGGCAGCCCCTCAAAGAAAATGGAGGCTAGGGTTTTTAGAGAGAGAAAAAAAAAGAGGAGGCTAGAGAATGGAGGCTAGGGTTTTCTAATTATAGAATTACTTAAATTAGTAAAAGTTGATTATTAGGGATGGAGAATATAAATGTAAAATTAATAAAAGTTATATTGAAAATATAAAATCACAAATAAATTTTTTCACAAATATTTAAGATCAATAAAAATTAGTTAAATGGACAAATAAAAAGAAACATAAGGTATATATTGATTTTACCAACCAATGTTACCTGTGTTATTCGACCGCTCCTCGGCCTCCTTCTAATGCCACTTTCTGCGGAATATCGATTTCAAACCCAGCTTCATTCAATTAAAGATGAAAAATAATAGTAAACTGTTCAAGATGGCAGTCATGACCAAATAAATTCACGATTTTGCGTATTGAGGAGAGACAATATCTTGCCTAAACCCTCCAGTTTCCTTATCTTTAATAGTGATAAGAACAATTCTAATAATTTTGTTGTTCATCATCATCATCATCTTAATCTTCATAGTAGAGTTCCTGTTTCTTGATATCAATCTAATTGATTTTCATTCACTGTTTTTTCCATATGGTTTTTCACCTTCATGTGGTCATTAACTTGTTTTGGCCATAAAAAGACATCTATTCAGCGGTGGTGTAGTTTGTGGTTCAATTAGGTGGTTATATGGAGCGATTATGTGATTTTGGTAATTGGTAGGAAGTCAACAGTAGAATTTATTTTAATTTTTAAATTTAGTTCTACGAATTTGGCTGGATTGCACCAAAAGCTTGGAATGGGGGAGGGAAAGGATTACAGCGAATCATTTTGAAATTTAATATATAGATATTAAATGTTTGACCAAAATATTAATTAATGATTCATGAAAATAAAATATTTATAGTTTTTTTTCTCAATTATTCAAATCCAATAATAAATTGAAGCGTCTACAAAACTGAAAATAGCTTAACTGTTATAAAACTAAAGTTGCAATAAGACCAACCAACTAAAATATGCAATGTAGAATCTATGTGGTATCATGGAGAGGAGAGGAGAACAGAGAGAAGAATATGCCATCTACGTAGGGAACCTCCTAGAGAAACTCAATAAGTATGGGTTAAAAGGCTTATTCGAAAAGTGTGGGAAGGTGAAAGATTCTTTCATTCCATGGAGAAGAGGGTAAAAATGGTAGATATGGCTTTGTGTATTTTTTGGAGAAAGAAGGAGCATGAATATGATGAATGGGAAGATGGTGAGGAGTAGGAGGATTGAGGTGAAACTGGCCTGAACATGGGGGATAAGACCATGGTGGAAAATGTGGCGAAGGCAGGATACAAGAACATGGTTAGGAAAGGATGAGCAAGAAACACAAGTCATAGATGGAGAAGGTAGAAAAAAGGAACAGAAGGGGAAAGAGTTTATGTAAGGATTGAGGGGGAAGCTAATGAAGAAATGATGGAATGGTTGGAAAAAAGTGTAAGCATCAATCCTCAACCAAGGAACTTGGCATCCATGGCCTCTGCCATTATACATTGCCACGGTCCAACATCAAAGATTACAGCAATTAGTAGTACGAAATTCATCATCACTTTGTCAACGAGAGAGGAAGCAGATGATGCTGTGAGGAACCCGATGAAGTTGGAGGTCTTGTTTTTAGACATACAAAAAGTGGTCAAGATATGAAACATGTGAAGACAAAAGAGTGTAGGTGGACGTTCAGGGAGTTTCGCCCCATGGATGGAAGTGGATAAACTTCAAAAGATGTGTCCAACATTGGGGTAAAATAATCAGCCAAGAACATAGTACATTAAAGACGAACATTTTGAGAATATGAGAGTGCATATATTGACAAGAGTCCTGGAAAGAATAGGTGCGGTTGTCCTGCTGAATATTGGGGAATGCTCATAAAAAGTTTATGTCAAGGAGACAACCACTTATGTCCACCCTTAGACAAAGGAAGCAGAGACAAACATGTTCGACGATGAGGCAGATGAGGAAAGGAATCTAGAAGATCATGTCAAGGGCAAGGAGTTTGCAGCATTGGCGACCGAAGATGAAGTGGAACATGTTCTAGAAACCCAACTCCACATTTAAACCCAAGGGCGGGAAAAGAAAAATCTGAAGAGCCGCGGGTACAACTGCTCAAAAGATAATCGAAATACAAGAAGACAGAGATGAGTTAATGCAACAGTCAAGTAAAGTGGGAAATATACAAAGGAGAACTGAAGAGGCTAAAGGTGTAGGCTCAGAAAACCAAAAGTCATTAGATGCAGAAGCACATGTTGTGGAAAGAAGGGAAAGCTTGGGGAGTATACATAGGAAAGAGTGTAATGAGTCACACAGGAAGGAAGACAAAAGGACGGAAATTGATGATTTGCACTCAATCTCCATTGAACTAAGTGAAAGTTACATTAAAGCAACTCAAGGTGAATATAAAGCAACACTTCTGAATGAGGTTCCTAGAGAAGATGAGGAGGGGAGAATAATATAGGAGGAAGTGAACAAGTCGAGGAAATAAGGAGGAGGATTGCAACTAGAGAAACGGAAATTGGAAATGAAATTGGAGTGATGTTTCTGGAAACACTTCAGGAGGAAGCTGATATATTTGAACAGAGGAGGGTAGAAAGAAAGAGAGAAAAGGCAGAAAGAAGAAGTGAGGAAATTACAGAAGCAGGAGTAGGAAAGAGACGTAACAGGATGAGGTTGGGTGCGTGGAATGTTAGAAGAATTGGTAGTGCGGAGAAAAAGAAATATGTCAAGCAATTGATTCACATAGAACAATTAAACATTATTGGATTGCTTGAAACAAAGCATGAAGTTTTCAACCAATGGAATGTTAATAAATGCTGGGGGAATGAAGACGTAGGCTGGTCGGATGTGCCAGCTGCTGGAAGGTCGGGAGGAGTCATTGTGACGTGGAGTAGGGAGGAATTTGAATGTGAGAAAGAACAAAAGGGTCAGAGGTGTATTTGTTTGGAAGGGAAAATACGGGAGGAAAATAGAGATTATGCCATCTGTTTTATACCAAATGATAATCAATAGAGGGTAGAATTGTGGAAGCAATTACATACTCTCAAATCAGGTATACAATATCCGCTTATATTGATGGGTGATTTTGATGAAGTGTTGAGTCCGGAAGAAAGAAGAGGTTGCAATGAAATTACAGAAGGGATAAAGGAATTGGCGGAATTCATGCAAGACATCTAAGTACAGGATATCCTAGTGAATCAAGAGTTCACATACCTCAGGAAAAATGTAGCAAGCGAAATTGATAAGATCATGGTAGATTGTAGCTTGTTGACAGAGTTGCAGAATCTAAAAGCCACGTATGGGAACGAAAGCTCTCTGACCATTTCCCCATCTTGCTCAAGACATTTGAATTAATATGGGGGTCGCGCCCATTCAGATTCCTCTATGTGTGGCTAGAGTTACAGACGTTCGAAAAGATGTTTAAGAAGGAGTAGGGCAAATTGAGTCATGTACATGTGCATAAAAAACTTAAGATGATAAAAGGGTCGATCAAGACGTGGAACATGGAGGTTTATGGTAACATAGACAACAAGGTGAAAGTTCAGGAGGAAGAGCTCAATAAACTAGATAAGAAGGAGTTGGAAGACAAGCTTGATCAGTGTGATAAAGCAATGAGAGAGGCGATGAGAGCACAATTGCAGGTCTGGTTGATAAGAAAGGAACGTTTTTGGAAATAGATGTCGAGATGTCAGGTGATCCAAGAAGGAGATAAAAACACGATATTCTTCCACACTCTTACAATAATGAAAAGGAGAAGAAAAGTAATTGAGAAGATAAAAGTGGATGGGGTGATTTATTCGCAACCACAACAAATAAGGAGAGCAATATCAGATTTCTTCAAGCAACACTATAGGCGCAGGAAGAGCTTCAATAAGCCAGATATTTCTGGCTTAAGTATGAAGAGATTATCACAAGAAGAGAGGGAGTTTCTAGAGGCCCCGGTATCTCAGGAAGAGATATAACAAGCTATGCGAAACTGCCACCCGGATAAAGCACCGGGTTATGATGGGTTCAACATGAAAGCAATACAGAAGTTATGGCCAACAATTGGGGGAGATATAAATGACACCATTCAGACCTTCTTTATAGGAGGTTAGTTTCCAGAGGTTATTAACACCACTTGGGTCACGTTAATCCTAAAAAAGAAGAATGTTGAGGACATCAGGGAATTTAGGCCAATAAATATGATTTGATGCACATACAAGATCATCTCGAAGGTATTGAGTAATCCACTAACACAAGTCTTGCCAAGCTTAGTTGGTGAAGCACAATTTGCCTTTGTGAGTGGAAGACAAATTCTAGATGGGGCGATGATTGCATCTGAAATTGTAGGATGTTTAAGACGAAGAAAGAAGGAAGGTGTAATGCTGAAACTGGATTTGGGAAGGCATATGACTCTGTAGATTGGGAGGCCTTCGAAACAATCATATTACATATAGGATTTGGCCAGAAATGGATAAAATGGGTAAGAGCCCGTGTTAGGAGTGCATCTGTCTCAATAATTGTAAATGGTGCGCCCACGAAGCCATTCAAAATGGAACGTGGACTCAGACAAGGAGACCCATTATCCCCTCTTCTTTATGTTTTGGTGCCTTGGTGGGTGAAATACCGAATGCAATGATGCAAATGGCGATTAAGAAGGGGCGTGTTGAGGGCATTCAAGTTGCCAGGAAAAGGATTAGGTATCTCATCTACAACTTGCTAATGATACCCTTATCTTCACAAAAGCATATGAGGAGGGACTGATCAGTATTAAAGCCATTCTTCTGATATTTGAGAAGATCACTAGGCTTACAATAAATTTCTCCAAATCCAGCATTGTGGTGTTTGATAGAGATGAAGAGTGGAGTCAGTGAATGGCTCAGATACTAGAATGTGAAGTTGCTCACATGCCTATAACATACCTTGGGTTCCCTCTTGGAGAGAACATGAGAAGAAAGGATGCGTGGAAGCCAGTTGTGCAGAAAATCTAGAACAGGTTGAAAAGTTGGAAGGCTACTTGTCTTTCTAAGGCTGGGAGATTGGTGATGATTAAGTCAGTGCTTAACAACTTGCCAAACTACTATCTCTCTATTTTCAAGATGCCTAAATCCATTGCCAAAGAAATTATCAGCATTCAACGATGGTTTTTCTGGGGTGGAAAAGAAGGGGCTCGTGTTAATGCGATAGTAAGATGGGAAATAATTCAGATGCCAAAGTCCAAGGGGGGATTGAGAGTTGGTGATATCCTCATAAGAAATGCAGGCTTACTGTTTAAATGGTGGTGGAGACATGGTACAGAGGAGGGAGCTTTATGGAGACGTGTGGTTAACTCTATACATGATGCAGACAATGGGAAATTGTCGAATGTGTTTAGGTTGAAGGAGTCTGGATTATGGATTATGGAAGGAAATTAAAAAGTTGGGAAAGAGAGTGGTGATGTACAACAAAACTTCCTGCGGAATTTAGATATTCATTTGGGAGATGGAAGCAAGACTAGATTGTGGGATGATAATTGGTTGAACCATAAGCCCCTGATGGAGTTATTCTAGAGCTGTATAAGATATCAACACAGAAAAGAAGATATGTTAGTGATGTGGGGTGATTTGAAGGAGTTTGTTAGAGATAGGGGTTGTGATAGAGCAGGGAGTTGAATCTATAGGAGATTGAACAAGAGCAGGCTCTAGGGGTGTAGGAACACCATCCTAGAGCCAATGAAGAGGATTCAATCAGATGGAGGAAAACTAATGAGTACACAGTTAGGTCATTAGTTAGTTTGGTAGAGGAGACAGCCAGAGGTCATGTGCATATTGATTCAATAGTGGGAAAAGCTTGGAAGAAACTTGCCCCACCAAGAGTGGAATTAATGGTTTAGATGGCTCTTTTAGGAAAGATGAATACAAGATCTCCGTAAAGCATAAAAGGGATCCTACCATTGCAATTGGATATTTGTCCAATGTGTGTAGGTGTTAGGGAGAATGTAAACCATGTTCTGTTGACTTGTAGCTTTGCCAGACATATTTGGGAAGCTGTCATGGAGGAATTGGACCACGAAATGGACATAACAAGAGAGCTACCAGAATGGTTCAAGAGATGGATGGATGTGAGCTTTGAAAACAGAATGAGAAAGAAGATGTGGATGGCAACGTGTTTTGCAGTGGTGTGGACGATTTGGAAACACCGAAGTGAGGTGGTGTTCAGTGAGTTGGCCATTGACAGGGAACTAGTGAAACAACTCATACACAGGAGGGTGATTCTTTGGGCATCCATGTGGAAAGGAGACATCCCATACTCCGTGGATTCTTTAGCAAGAAATTTCAGAGAAATTCCCAGATTATTCAATTAGATCTGGAAGAGGAGAAAATGTGGTTGTGGTAGGCAGAAGGCGTGGCTGAAGAAGAGGAAAGTAAAGACTGATGCTTGCAGAAGATTGATAACTTAGTGATTGTTGATGTTTTGATGTATGATGTGTCAGATAGTGTCTGACTAATGGGGCCTTTGTTTTCCCTTTATTGGGCTTTGTTTTGAGCTGCACCTATTGCACTTATAATAAAACTGGGCCTGAGCCCACAATTATATATATATATAAAAGAATATATGTGGTATCTATCTTAGCATAATTAGCAAATCATTCATTTCTGCTATCTAGTATCTCACTTCAAGATTGCTTCTTATTCTCTAGTTTTCTTTCTTTTTGTGTCTTCTCCTTGAAGAACTTCAATGTTGTCATATATATGGTTGTTGATAGTTCTCAAGTCTTAAACATTGCTCATATGTACAGTTGTGTGCGCTTCCCCCTTCAAGCTATCTTGTTAATTTTCATCACCTGTAACTTACTTGACCATGCACCATTTAGATTTCAACATTGCCTTTTCTTTTCTTTGTTGTCTAATTCGAGCTTAGCACTTTTGTATAAAGTATCCCCATAGCTAAACGAAAGATAAGTGCCTAAATTGATCAAATAGGAATCATCCTCCGCAACATTACACGACTTGATATGGGATTGTGCCTCTTGTTGTACTCCGGAATTAGAGGGAGTACCATTAGCTTGAGATGTCACGACATCTCTAAAGAGCCTAGATTGACTCAGTGTGGCAGTGATTGGATTAGAAACTAATTTTCTTAAAATCTCTAAAGTTGATGTTGTTTTTACTCGTCACCTTGTTATTGACATCCATCCCCTGATAATTATCCCCCCCCCCCCCCCCACACCCAAAAAAAAACCAACATTAGTAAGCTGGTGGTCAAGGTCAAGATTAATAGAAGCAAAATTATCAACCCTACTCTTCACGAGTCTCTGTCCCTAAAAGGAACTGATTGACTGAATTTTTAGGGATCCATTTCCAAACCTTACATTTAGGTTCATACAATTTACACACTCCCTTGAAAAGCTTAGCTCATGAAACTTTTAACTTGCCACGCACAACCTCTCATTCAAGCTACTAATAACACTATCTTCTTCCTTTTTAAGTTTAAAATCTCACAAAACCAAATTTTAAGATGCTTCGTCTAACTACTTTTTGAGGAATATACACCAATAGCATCACTAAATTCAATAAGGCCCCATTCTTTTCTGTGGTTGGTTGATTGCGGATCCACACCGCACCACACTTTTAAATTTCCACCTCAATTTACCACAACATACCATTTCTCTTTTTATTAAAACTTAAAACTTTTCACCACAACCCATCTACCATAATTTATTTTTTCCAATTTCAAATTAAAATATCATTTCTTTTTTCTAATTTTTTTACCTTAAAATACCCATTTATTTTTTTCAATTTCACATTAAAATATACCAACCCACCTACCATAATTTCCACTACAACCTACCACAATCCAAAATACTTTTCAAAATTACATCACATCGCACCACACTGCACCGCAACCAACCACATAAAAGAACGGAGCCTTAATACATCTTTAAGACTCATGTTATCCACCCCAGCAGACAAGTTGTCCACAAATAAAGAGAAATATTACAGACCCTTTCCCCTATAATCATCTTATGGTAAAGTTACAAGAGCAAAATGCATAGGCAAAAGAACTCGGGCATTAGAGATGACAAGACTGGCAGATTCAACGGTCAAGAACAGGGGGTTTAGTCACCTCCATCGACTCTAAATATCTTTTAATTTCCAAAAGATTACTCGTAGGTACCCTCTGTTTTGCGGAAACTATTTTTTGGGATCACATTATTAGAAATTATATATATTAGGGTGAACAATGATTTTCAATATCTATTTTTTGGGGACAATGTTGCGGGAAGTGGCTAGAATCCGGAAAACAATATGAAAGGAGTAACCTACCCTCATATTAATTTTGAAATTACTAACCTAAACACCGAAAGTTAAATAATCAGCCGCCACAAAATACTAAGCCCAACATATGAAACTCCATGCGTTGATCAGTTAACTTCTACTCCTAGCATACTACCTTTCAAATTTCATAGCTCTGTGACATTCATGCCCCCCCCCCCCACCACCATCGCCACACACAAACACACACAAAAAAAAAAAAAAAAACCTTGTAGCCAAGGGTTTCCAACTTGTCTTCTTCAGCAGTAATTGACCATTGCTGGAGAAGGTTGATCAAATTTAGCATCTTGGAGAAGAATTTATAGCAGAGCATATGGAAGGTGAAGAGTTGCTGTCATGGCAAGTTGATTTTCATGATCTAGGTCTTTCTGTTCTAATTTGTGTCAGTAATTAATTGGTGCTTATAATGATAAGAGTATATAGGTTAGTTATTTGTTAGTTATTTTCTGTTATCAAGAATCAAGATTTGTTGATTCTTGTGCATAGGTTTAGTATAAATATAGGTTATAAACATGTTGTTATATTCATTCAGTTTACACGCATAAACTCCTCAATAATATTCTTCTTCTCCATCAATGGTTTCCTTTCTTCTTCTTTCTGTGTGTGTCTTTGTTCTTGATTCAAGCTGATAACATAGTATCAGAGCTAACGCCTTTCTCTTGATCCTGTGGTGCTTCGAAGATTCAGGTTTATCTGATCTGAAGTTTTTTTTTCGGTTTCTTCTTTTCTATTTGATCAATGGTTGTTGTTGATCTTGCTGTTTTGTATGCTGGGAATGTGAATGATCCCTCACATGTTTTGTTTTTACACTCGTCTGATAATCCTAACAATGTTCTTGTTAGTGAGTTGTTGAATGGAGAAAATTATGGGCATTGGAAAAAGGTAGTGGAAATTGCCTTGATAGCCAATAACAAGTTAGGGTTTGTAATAGGAGAATGTAGTAGGCCTCTATCACACATTTTGGTTCCATTATGTTGAAATCTGGTATTACTCTTGATAATGTACTTTATGCTCCTGAATTTCAATTCAATCTCCAATCTGTACAGAAGTTATCTGTTCAGCTTGGAGTTCATGTTAGTTTCACTTCTACTAACTGTTTCATTCAGGGCCTTACATCTCAGACTGTTCTCCTTGGTGAACAAGAGCATGGACTTTATTTCCTACATCAGAGACATTTGCCTGTTGAAAAGAAACAAGAAGAGTACATTGCTTGTTTCAATTCATCAGAACTCTGGCATTTCAGAATGGGGCATCTACCTTTTGATCAAATCAAGTCTACTGGTGTTATTTCTTCTTGTTCAGATGTAAAGCATAGAATCTGTCAGATTTGTCCTATGGCAAAACTTCAAAGAAAATCTTTTCCTTCAAGTACTTCTAGAGCTAATTCTTGTTTTGAGTTGTTACATGTTGATATATGGGGGCCTTGTCCTTCTAAGACTCATGATGGATTTCAATATTTTCTATCAATTGTGGATGATCATTCTAGGTGTACTTGGGTACACTTAATGGCAAATAAAAGTAGTGCTTGTTCTATACTTAAAGCTTTTGTTGTTTTTGTTGAAAAACAGTACAATGCTTCTGTCAAGATCATTCGTACTGACAATGGTCTTGAGTTTCAGGATTCTTCAGCTTTGCAATTTTATAAAGACAAAGGCATTGTGTATCAAACTTCGTGTGTGGATACTGCTCAACAAAATGGCATAGTTGAGAGGAAACATCAGCATTTACTCCAAGTGGTTCGAGCTCTTTTGTTTCAGTCCAAACTTCCTCATAAATATTGGGGAGAAGCTTTATTGACTGCTGTGTATCTTATCAACAGAATGCCTTCTAATGTTTTGAATAACAAAAGTCCTTTTGAGATATTGTTTCAAGTAAAACCTTGATATGATCATCTAAGAGCTTTTGGTTGTTTGGCATATGTTTCCACTTTGAAAAGAAACATAAATAAATTGCAACCTAGGGCTCATCCCTGCATTTTTCTTGGGTATCCTTTTGGAAAGAAGGCTTGTAAATTGTTTGATCTTACTACGAGGAAAATCATTTTCTCAAGAGATGTCACTTTCCATGAGCAAATTTTTCCTTTTCATAATGCTCCAAAAGAAAATGATACTCTTTGCCTATTATTACTGATTTTATTTCAGATAATGTTTATGTTCAGCAAAGATAGGAAGCTAGCACATCCTTAGATTTGGGCAGTTCAAGCATCCCTAGAGATGGTTCTAGTAATTCCTCATCTCAGCTTCCATCTTCTTCTGATAATACTGCTAACATTTTATCTTCTGCAGATGATCAACCTCTTACAACATTGGATAATACAATAGTTCCAGCTCCTTCTATAGCTATAGAAATTGTCACTTCTAATCCAGTGCAGACTAGAAGATCATCAAGAACTACTGTCAAACCTTCCTATCTTAAAGATTTTGTCTGTGCTTTTGCTAATGCTGAAACTTCTACTCATTTTTATGCTTTTCAGGCCTCTTTAGAGAAATATACTGAGCCAAAGACTTATGAAGAGGCAGCTCAGCATTCAGAATGGACAAAGAGATCAATGCTCTTATAAAGAATAATACATGGGAATTAGTTGATCTTCCTCCAAAGAAGAAGACCATCAGCAGCAAATGGGTTTACAAAGTCAAGTTAAAGGCAGAGGTACTTTAGAAAGATTCAAGGCTCGATTGGTTATAAGAGGATTCACTCAACAATATGGGATTGATTACCAAGAAGTTTTCTCTCCTGTTGTCAAAATGCCTACCATCAGAATTCTCATAGTTTTGGCAGCATCAAGACATTGGCCTCTACTGCAACTTGATGTCAATAATTCTTTCTTACATGGAGACTTAGATGAAGAAGTCTACATGCAAATGCCAAAAGGGATTCCAAATCCATCCAACAAAGTTTACAAATTAAAGAAATCATTATATGGGTTGAAACAAGCTAGCAGGCAGTGGTTTGCTAAACTCAACCAAAACTTAGTTTCTCTTGGTTATCAACAGTATAAGAATGACTATTCTCTCTTTATTAATAAATCATCCACTGATATTACTATTATTGCCATCTATGTGGATGATATACTATTAACAGGATCTAACCAAGAAGAGATTAAAAATGTCAAGAAACATCTTGACAAGCTGTTTGGCATCAAAGATTTGGGGAAGTTGAACTATTTTCTTGGTTTAGAAGTTTCATATACTAATAATGGTGTTTTTTTGTCACAGAATAAATTCACCAAAGAATTGTTACAAGAAACTGGATCTCTTCACCCAGCCACTGCTGTTACACCTTTGCCTCTAAATTGCAAATTACATCCAGAAGAAGGAGAACTACTTCACAATCCACTTGAATACATAACTTTAGTTGGAAAGATTAACTTTCTAACTAATACAAGACCTTATCTCAGCTATGCAACTCAAACACTAAGTCAATTTATGCAGAAGCCTAGATCATCTCATATGAAAGCTTTGCAACACACACTGAGGTACATCAGAGATACAGCAGACCATGGCATTCTGCTAAAAGCAACAGATCATCTTAGCATTCAAGCATATTCAGGTTCAGATTGGGAAGCTTCTCCTTTCTCTAGGAGATCAGTAACCGGCTACATGATCTTATTTGGGCAATCTCCAGTCAGTTGGAAGAGCAAAAAGCAAAGTACCGTGTCTCGGTCTTCCTCAGAAGCTAAGTATAGGGCACTTGCTCAAACTTCTTCTGAGATAACATGGATAGTAAGGCTGTTAGAAGAAATTGGTGTACACTCACTTAAGCCAGTTACTCTTCACTGTGATAATCAATCAGCAATTCATATTGCCAAGAATCCAGTGTTTCATGAACGCACGAAACACATAGAAATTGATTGCCACTTCACAAGAGAAAAGGTACTGGATGGTCTCTTACAGCTTTCATATATGCCAACAGAAGAACAGCTCGTTGATGTTCTTACCAAGATTTTACCCTCTTCGCAACAAGGCTTTATTCTATCCAAGCTTGGTATGATTCAAAATCCTCCCAAGCTTGGGGGGGTGATAAGAGTATATAGGTAGTTATTTGTTAGTTATTTTTTGTTATCAAGAATCAAGATTTGTTGATTCTTGTGCATAGGTTTAGTATAAATACAGGTTATAAACATGCTGTTATATTCATTCAGTTTGCACGCATAAACTCCTCAATAATATTCTTCTTCTCCATCAATGGTTTCCTTTCTTTTTCTTTCTGTGTGTGTCTTTGTTCTTGATTCAAGCTGATAACATATAACAACATGTACATGAATGATTGATGATGGAAACATTGAAAAATAAAGATTAGCCCTTGTATCTTTTTGAGATGTCTAAACATATTAATTTTGGATGAGGTTTGATGCCATAAAATTGTAAAGATTAAAAAGGGTTGAAAATTGAAATCTGCCGGTTAGAATACAGGGATTCTCATTGTTAGATATTAAGTACCTAATTTTTATCTTAGTATAATCTTCCAAAAAATTTCACCTAAAAATCTTTGTCCACCTTTTACAATGTAAGTATAGACAATATGTTAGACGATGATACATGAAAAGACATGTATGATATGTGGCGAAATAACTTGTTGCTCTATTGTTAATCAGTCATCATGGAAGCAATTTGCTCAATAATTACAAGAATTCCCTGTGAAAGTCAGTGGACAATTTGGTTGCTTTGTCTTTGTCCTTCACCATTGATTACAAGTGACTAAATGGGTAGGGTCAAGAAGAAAACCTTCTTATCAAAGATGAAAAGGTGTATTTTACGTACTCCAAAAGAAGCAGAGCAACATACACAAACTATCCCAGGCAATGCAAATCACTTCATTAAGACGGCAAGCAAAACTCAATGTAGACAGCACAAGTGTCTGACCCTTTGTAGCACATGTTATTTGAACTCCCAAATCAGTGCAACCATGAAATTCTAATTTCGAAAACATACCTTGCAAACCCCTTCAATAGCAACATCAATTACCACAATAAACATGGAGGGACAACATAGGGAGAAAGAGAAGCATAGTCGAACAGTTAAATGGCCAGAACAAAGATATGAAATGTCGAACAGAGAGAGAAGAACATATTTGAAATCAGAAACATCAGTGATCGGGTTAGTAATTTTAAAATTAATATGAGGGTAGGTTAGTCCTTTCATATTTTTAACTGGATTCTGGCCACTTCCGGTAACATTGTCCCCAAAAAATAGATATTGAATATCATTGTTCACCCTAATGTAATTTCTAATAATATGGTCTTCAAAAAATAGTTTCTGCAAAATAGAGGGTACCTACGAGTAATTTTTTTGTTTAAGTTCATTTATTTTACCATAATTTACTTTCCCTCCATTGTGTTAATATTGGTCAATTTTTAACTTTTCAATTTTTTGATCTCTCTATTAACCTTTCATCGTTTTTATTGTACTCCTTTAACCTTCAATTTCGAGTACAATGTATTTGTAAGAATTATATCACTATATTCATACACTACTACAAATATGTATATTACTGACCACTTTTTCTAACCAATTTAAAATGACCATTTTAGCAACCATTTCGTATTTTTCAACTATTTTTCAAATTTTATGTGAAAAAAGAGTTGAAAATTCCAAACATGATTGTTAAAATGGTAAGAAATTTTTCCTATCATCCTTTTTCCTACTATTAAAAAATGGTCAGAAAAACAGTCGGATTACTAACCGGTTTCCCAACCATTTTCGAACATTAGGAAAAATATTAGTAGAAAATTCTTTCCACCATTTTAACAAAGACGATTGAAATTTCCAACTGTTTTTCTGTTTAAATTGGAAAAAATAATTGGTAATATACATATTTTTAGTAGTGATATGAAAATATTTTTTGCGATAAATCTAATGATATTAATTTTATAATTTAAATTATTATATATATTGACTAATTAATAATTAAAGTTTACGACAGTGGACTGTACATACTTCATAATAATATATATAACTAATTAAGAACAGCAAGAGAAGTAAGATAATCTAGCCCTTTCTAATTAAAAACTAGTAGCTCAAGTAATATAATAATAATAGAAGCTCATACTTCTATTAAAATTTGAAATCTAATGGATACAATCTATGAAACCAGACCAAACAAAAACAAAACAATATCATTAATTTATTACAATTTTAATAGAAAAAGTCATATTAGACCAAAATTAAGTGGAAAGATGCCACCTAAGTGGCAAAATACCAAATGAAAACCTAAATCAATCCCAACTCCATGCACAAGAAAAGGAAACGTGACTTAAACAATTACAAGTCTAATCGAGGGACAACGACCCGAACGCTAACGCGCAAGCAACAACGTAAAAACATAAACTAAATGAAACAAAAACACCAAACAGACCCTGAAAAAAGGGTAATCATCCCCCATAATTTCCTTATTCTAAATCTATTTTAATCCTTCCGACCAATTGACGTGACGTTTCCGTCGGCTATCTATCTAATTTTATTTTCGGTAGATTGAAATTGTCAAAAAGCAATTATATTTCATGCCCATTACGCTCTTCATTCGCCATTATCTTTGTTTCACATCCACATCTTCGTGAACTTTCGTTCATGGGGTAAGGCTGTCTATATTAGGATCCCCAGACCACGCTCAAATGTGTCACCTGAAAGGTTGTTGTTGTTGATTAAATGGGAAGGAGGGAGTATTTTTTACTATATTCCAGTGTGAAACAATGTGTTCACATCAGAATTATCTCATCTGCTAAATACAATCATACATATATATATATATATATATATATATATATATATATATAATTTGTTAACTTGAAAAAATGACAAATTTTCCAAGGAAAATTTCACTATCAATCTTACCATTAGAGCTTAACATATTGAAACAAACTGTCTTTCAAGGAAAATTTTCTCAATACTTTGAAAATTTTTCTTGAATTTGACCGTGAAATAATAGAATCTATATAAAAAATTTCATTCATTAAATAGTGACTTACATAGAAAATTTTGACCAACATAAAAAGAATGACCAAATTTCCAAATAATACTAGTAAGGCCCACTCTTTTATATGGTTGATTGTAGTGTGGTAATGACACAGTGCGGTGGAATTTGAAAAAGTGTAGTGAATTTTGGTTAGTTGTGATGAATTGTGGTGAGAATTATGGTAAGTGGGCTAGGTGATAAAAGATTGTGAAAAATAGAGAAGAAAAGTGAGGAGAGAGAAAAATGAAGAAATATATGGTAATGATTGTGGTGTGGTGAAGTATGGTAAAAATTAAATAGTTGTGGTATGGTGTGGTACTACATATGACGTAAAAGAGCGGTACCTAAATAGTAAATGATTTTTGAATGATAATACAATAAACTTTAAGGGTATTGACAATAATGCACTAAATTTTTTGTCTGAACTCTAATATATTGAACTTTGATGGTATTGGACAACAATGCACCCGAAACAATTTCTATCGTGGTTGACTAAATGGCAGTCTTAATTTGAGGTGTTGTTTTTATTTTTTTTTAGAAAAAATATATTGGTCGTCATGCTTATGTGTACTTTCTTACATGGTAAACTTTTAACTTTTTTCCACATCATTTTACAGCCGGCCACATAGCATTGCCACCAAGTCAACCACCACTGAAATCGTTCTATATGCACTATTGTCCAATATCCTCAAAGTTCAATGAATTAGTGTAAAAAAAAAAAAGTTAAGTGCATACCCTTAAATTACAGTGTATTATTGTCCAAAAATCAATAATAAATGATTATAAAATCTTTAATGAATCAAAATCAGCGTATTTATTCCTAAATTGATGATGCCTCTCACATCTTATATATTTGGCGACAGGAGTTTGAAGGCATTGGAGTTGGATGTGGATCCATATACATCCACATCTAGACTCTTATAAATACCCTAAACAATGATAGGTTACATTGAATTCAAAGCCAACATTGGGGTTGAAAATTGACCTTACATTGGAGACAGTCTCAACCCCACCTCCCACCTGCTTCTCCTACCCCAAACACAACACAACACCTTCTTCTTCTTCCTCTAATTCTCTTCCACCCTCCTTGTTTGTTCGTTTGTGCCTTCATCCATCATTCATTCATTCAAGAGAGAGATAGAGAGAAGAAAATCAAGACATCGATAGATCGAGACAGCAGGATGATAAAGGTGGGATATGTGGCTCACCTGCTTGAGCACTACAAAGCAGTCATTGCCAGAATGAGGCACGAACTCCTTGTTCACAGGCGCTCCCTTTCATCGTCATCGTCCTCTTCTTCTTCGACGAATACTCCTTTCAACGCTAGGGGCACCCCTTCTTTCGTTGTTTTCTTTTGAAAATGAAAACGTCAACATAAACATACCACTCTCAATTTCTTCATTCATTTCTTTGCTTATTTACTTCTCTTTGTTTTATCACTTTACAGTTTACATACACCCGACATCTGTGGTGGTATACGTTCGGAATTGTTCTTAGTTCAGCTTCATTTATTTATTTATTTTGGTTGAGGATTTCAAAGATTTTTAGCAGATATACATATGGTCAAGATGTTCATCTTATTTTGTTTCAGATTTTTTTTTTCTTTTTTGCATGGGTGGATTTATGTGGTTGGGTTGGGGTTGGGGTTGAGGTTGAGGTGAATCATCCTCTGTTTCTCGAAACAAATAAATTTAGAGAAGAGTCAGACAGAGTTGCATTCTTTTTTCTGGTATTTTCGTTACAGTCAGGCGCCAATGGCAGTGTGAAAGTCAATGTTGCTTCTTGTATCTATCTAGTTGTTGGATGTACCCAAATTATAAACGTGGCTTTTTCAATACAAAACACCACCCACGTAGGCAAGTAAAGGCAACTATGAGAACTAAACAAAATTCGAAAAAATTAAGATGAATGATCTAAAACAAAACTCTTGGCATCAATGTTGTTCTATGACGATTCCGGTACGTAATTTTTGTCCAAGTCTTGTGTGTTCCGATTTCTAAGAGCCTTCGGAGATAGGGTCTCTTGCTAGTCTTCCTGTATATTATAAATGAGCTTTTATTTTCTTTTTCCTTTTTATTTTTTAATAAACCCCAAAAAGACAGAGGAGAAAGAAAAGCACAGATCACCACCTTGGTTTGAGTTCTTTCTAGAGTGCTTTGTAGATTTCACGAGGAATCTACGTGCGATGGTTATTTTAATTTGATTTCTAGAGTGATTAATAGATTTGATGAGCGACCAAGGTGATTACCGTTTTGACCAACGGAGTACATGTATGCCTGTCGAAATTTCGGATTAGAGTTAGTTTAAACCAAATGGGACTATTCTAACAAATCTAAATTCTGATTTGGTCAGTAGAAACAAAGGAAAAAAAAAATAGTGTTTAAACTTTTGGTCAAATTAGTATGTCAAAATGTTGACTTCACGGTATCCTATTTGAAAAATTTGGACTTTGCGTAGTTTAGCGGACACCATGTGTGAGTCTTGATTCTTGACTATTGAGCAGAGTGGTGTGAGTTGTGCATTCTAGTGGATCTTTGTAAATGGTTTCTAAGTTTCAATAGTTTACATATTGCAGTCCAATTCTAGTGCTTGAGATGGTCAGTTTTCTATGATCAGTGGCACGATTAGGTTAATTATTAGGATTATTGAGATCAAGGGATTACTTATGAAACAAATGAACTATAAAATCTCAAACAAGACTCAAGTTTCAATTTATAAGATATATCCATTTTAATGTTCTTTTATGTTTTTCTTTCCTATGTCCACCACACGGCATACAACGCTCATCTTCTTCGATGTATAAAACCAAAACATAAAAAATAAAATAAAATGGATTTTTTTTCAAAAATTGGAATCAGAGTCTTAAACTTTATGGTCCATTTGAATCATTGGCCATCCATTGGAGTCATCCTTTGGTGTCAATAATCATAGTCATTATGTGTCAAATGATCCCATTGATTGTTTGTATGAGATCATGGCATTTATTGATGCAACCTTTTCATATCATAACCGTATCACTTTCATCCCTACGTCTCTTCCTGTCGTTCTCAAACCCGTTGGCCATGATTCTCAAATAGCTATCAATATCGATTGCGAAACGAAGGAAACTAAATATACAGGCTTGAACAACTGAAAGCTGGTACTGCAGAATTTAAGAGAACAAAACCATTCATATTTCAGGAACGCAAGTCCGACTTATAACAGATAAACAATAGTTCAAAAACTCATACCCTCATCATCAAAAGCTTGTCTTGGACCGACACCAACAAACGAGAACAATAGAGAAACTATGCGATCAATACAATCATTAACACTCGACTCTCAAGTAATTAGCTAAGCCTGGGCACAAATTTAAGTGGTGAGCTCCATAATGGCACTAACAATGTCACCCTGATGAGTTTTGAGAGCCTTGACAGCCTTGCTCCTTGAAACACCAGCTTGAGTCATCACCAAATCAATGTCACGAGGCTCCACCCCGGTCTCATCAAGATCTTCTTCCTCCTCTGGGGCGGCTGTGGTGGCAGCAGACGGCTCAGTCTTGGGCATCATGGTTGACATGTCCGGCATCCTGAACTGCTGTGCTGCCTGGGTCTGCAGCTGAGAGCTCAAGTCCTCGATCTTTGCCTCTCCGAAGATGACATAGGTCTCAGAGTTTGGGCTCTTGAACACGTCGGGTTTTGAGATGTAGAACATTACCTGGAATCGAACAAGACCCGAGTCAGTATTTCTGTTCCGTTCAGCAAAAAGTTGAGAATCGATGTCAAATGAGAGAATTTGGAACGAAATCTTACGTTCTTGGCTCTCTTGATGGTGACCCGGCTGACACCTGGAACAGGCTTCATGCCCAGCTTCAACATGGCTTTGCGGCTCTTCTTCTCACTCCTGCTTTGCTTTGAACCCCCGGCAGTGCCTATATGGATGTAACAAACACAAACAGGCAAATTAAGACATGCACCGAATTCAGAAAAAGAATGTGGCATTGACATCCAATGCAGAACGACAAAGAATCCACTGGACATCCATACATTTTTCCATCTTAATTCACAAAAGCACCACAAACTTCATTCATAAAGAAAAGAGTGTCAAGGGCCCAGAACCCATGTACATGGTCATACCTGTACTCTCAGCACAAAATTCAGATTAAGATATGACACAGTAAATACCAGCTGAAAATGTATCGAAACCAATTCATATAACATAACAAACATGAATAGCCAAATTAAGTTAGGATGAAAGAAAGACATGATACAAATTTAGCGACAAAGACTGTGCCGAAGACGTTGAATACTCGCAAGGACAGAACTCAGTGGCAGAGCACACTCAATTCAATATTTCCATCCTAATTCACGAAATCAGCACAAGAATCCCTCAAGAAGACAGGAAGAAACCCAGACTCTTTAGTTCCAAAAATTTGCTGGGAGGTGCCATAAATTCCTAACAACTGACTATTGGGGGACCACATTTTTTTAATGCACTCAAAGGGGACCAAGTTGCAAAACGATTGGCTGACATGTGACTTTCTGGTCACTTTAAGCCAGAAAACATGAAAAGTCTTAAAAGCCCTTGAGGTGGTAGCTAAAAAGACGAGGTAGCCCTCATCTGTCCCCCCTCAAAAAGTTGATGCTTGGCCTGTTTCTTCATCAATGGCACCTCCAATGGTCAGTCACAATGATGAACAATCATCATCAATGAAAAACCAGATTTGATACTGGGTTTTTTCTAACTGTTTGATCCGCGCTAACCGCCGCCACCGACGGCAGTTTCCGACTGGAAGAAGGGAGGTTTCCGGCGAAAAGAGACGCCGGAGATGGAAGCTCATGCGTCGGGGTTCCGCCGTGTTTTGCTGTTGAGCTTTTGCGTCGCTGGTATTTGGGCTGCTTACATTTCCCCAGGCCTTCTTCAAGAAAACATGTAATCTTCTCTCTTATTGCCTTCTTCTCCTCCACATTTCTTCGATTCTAGGGTTGTGAATTTGTTCCACAATCGATTCAAATGTTGGTGCATGTTGTAATTTCGTTATTTTGAATGATTTTGGGAGGGAGTATGCGTAGTTCAATTGGAAGTTTGATCTAGAACTGTGGTGATTTGCAGAGCTGTGGATCTGATATTGATGCGAAAATTCGCAGGTCGACGAAGAGATTTGGCCCGGATAAGAAGAGATTTGAGCACCTGACATTTCTGAATTTGGCTCAGAATGTGGTCTGTCTAATATGGTCCTTCATCAGTAAGAAGCTTACTAATCTGATCTAAAAAGTTGGTTTTGTTTGATATTGAGTTGTATTATGTAGGGTTTAATGTGTTGATGCATTTGATTTTGGGGCAGTGATCAACATATGGTCCAGGGGGAGCAAGGGAGGAGCTCCATGGTGGAGTTATTGGAGTGCAGGGATTGCTAACACCATTGGACTAGTTATGGGGATTGAAGCTTTGAAGTACATTAGTTACCCTACCCAGGTATTCCTTCAAATCAATCTTTCATGGTGCCAAATTATGGTTTTAAGGGGGGAAAATGAGATGGATTGTGTTGTTCTAATGGAGTTTGTTTTCGTGTAGGTCTTAGCAAAGTCATCCAAGATGATTCCAGGTGAGAATCAATGTCCTATTTCTGCTGCCTTCAAATCAATATTTTAATGCAGCTCAATTGCCTTCAAACGCCACAATGATGAACGATCGACACAAGAAGAACACAAAAGATGAAGAAGAAAGACGAAGAAGACAGAAGAAGAAGAAGAAGAAGAAGAAGAAGAAGAAGAAGAAGGAAACTGAGAGGGAGAAGATGGCTTCAGTTAAATAAGAAAATATTTGGAGGCAATGGAGGGTAGTCTCGGCATTCCACAAAGCAATTTCAAAAAAAAATCTCACTTTACTCAATTGTAACCGGATTCCGGCTATAATTGGCCGGAAAGTCACCTAAGAGCCATTTGTTTGACAACTTGGTCCTCTTTGAGTGCATTAAAAAAATGTGGTCCCCAGTGGTCAGTTGTTAAGAATGTATGGCACCTCCCAGCAAATTTTTGCTTTAGCTCACACACACAAACTAATTATATTCATTGTCATATGAAATTTCGTAATGTCATTCAACTATAGTCACTTATCCACACAAAACTCCATCCGCAATTCACCAAAACCCTAACTAACACAACAAATCTACAAGAACACAACCAAATTCCCCAGTCACATATCATTTCACAACAAACAACATCCAAACACACACACATCCAGCGAAATCCAGCCAAGATACAAAGAAAACAAACCATACACCCTAAGAAAGGCAACAATCCAAGGGAAGAGAAGTAAACCTTGTCCAGACTCATCCTCATCATCGTCATCATCGTCGTCGTCATCGTCGTGCTCATCCTCCTTGACATCTTCGACAACGACCTCTTCCTTGAGCTGCTCAACACCAAATTCCATCCAAATTTGAGTTGCCAGAAAACAGAATCGAAAACTCTAAAGAAAGAAGGCGGAATTTACCTCTTCTTGAACAGTAGGTTGCTCTTGCTTTTGCTCTTCCTCGACGACGGGGCCTGGCATGGTGTAGGTTGTTATGCTACAAAATTCGCTCTCTCTCCTGGGTGGGTCGACAATAAAAACGAAATGCTGCAGAGGCGGAAGGATGAGGTGAAGAGTGGCTATGGTTATCTGATTCTTATGTATATTTATATTTATACAAAAATGATAAAGTTGGATGCCAGGGCTTCCTTTATTCTGGGCCTAGCTTTACGATTTGGGCCTTTACCTATCAGGGTTTTGGTATAACAGTCTACTCAACGCTGAATGTTTAGTTGGGCTATGTTAACTATTTTGGGCTTCCGAGTTTAAGTAGCCCAATTTAGGGTCATGTTCTTTTACGAGGCAGGATAAATTTATTCTACCTATTCACTTTTACTTACTTTATCCTATTTTTCCTACATTATTTGTATTTTCTTACTTATTTTACTATATATTTAAATTTATATATTTAATAAGTAATGTGACTAATGTGATCTATCTTACTCACAATATCTAATTAAAAAATTTAAATATTCATATATTTAATATTTAAATGGCGTGATTATAAGAATTTAGTGTCCGAAACACTATCCTACCTACTAATGCTTACACAACTTTTCCCACCTTACTCACCCTCCTACTATTAGACACTCGAAAAAAGTAGGGTATAGGTTGATTTGAACTACGCAAGTATGTGGATGAGATCGAGAAGTTGGAAAGCAAGATTCTAGCAAGTTCTCACTGTCATACCATCGAGAAGATATGTGTGCACTTGTTAAATGATACACATTGGAGTTCTCAAGTAGGTCTTTTAAGGTGTTAATTGTTACAAAAACAATCTCATTAATATTTATTATAAAATTCATCGTAAATTTATCAATATTATTATAAATCTATTTATATTTTTAAATTTATCATTTTTTACACAAATTCATCATTAAAAAATTGACCTATTATAAATTATATTGTATGTGGTGGACCTAGACAGGTCGCCGACGATGTATGGAATAATTTGTGGATTTGTGTAATACCACATAATTGGGTGGCACTTGTGCAGTCTAAAATATGTATGCTACCACATCGTTGCGCTACACTTTGCTTGTTTGTCTAGTCCATATCCCGTTATATCATTTGGACAATTTTTTTTTTTTTTTTTGTTGTGGATAGTCTAGCTCCAGTCAAATTTTCATAAAGTCAACAACTTATATTAAAAGTGTGTTTGGTAGAGAGAAAATATTTTTTTGGAAAATGTTTTCTCAATTTTCTAGTGTTTGGTACAAAAAAAGTTTACAAAATCATTTCCTAAGAAAATTATTTTCCTCTAAAGGAAGGAAATTGACTTCCTTTGTTCAACCTAGAAAAATCATTTTCCACCATTGATTGTTGGATCAATTTTTACTACTAACTCTAACTGAAATTTGAGACCGAAATTTAACATTAACGGTTTTGCTCAAAATTTTGTAACATGATAAAATTGATTAAAAAACCTCAAATATAAATTTTTATCTCAAAATATTTTTATTTGATAATATTTATCACGATATATACCAGATCAGAAGTTTTTGCCGCTAAAACTAACAGAAACTTTTAAAAATTCAAAATGAACTGTTTGAATCGAAACTTTATGATTTGATAGTATGGACAAAGAAATGCTCAAATATAAATTTTGAGCTCCAAATATTTTCATTTGTAACATATATCGCCACTTTTGTCGACATTTTTTTTGCGGTTAAATATGACTGAAACTTAAGAGCAAAATTCAATTTTCTCAATTTGTCACGAAACTTTACAATACGATAGAAATGATTAAAAAAAGCTCAAATATGAATTTTGAGCTCCAAATATTTTCATTTGTAATATATATCGCCACTTTTGTCAACATTTTTTTGGGGTTAAATATGATTGAAACTTAAGAGCAAAATTCAATTTTCTCAGTTTGTCACGAAACTTTACAATACGATAGAAATTATTAAAAAAAAGGTCAAATATGAATTTTGAGCTCCAAATATTTTCATTTGTAACATATATTGCCACTTTTGTCGACATTTTTTTTGCGATTAAATATGACTGAAACTTAAGAGCAAAATTCAATTTTATCGGTTTGTTACGAAATTTTACAGCACGATAGAAATGATTCAGAAAAGCTCAAATATGAATTTTGAACTCCAAATATTTTCATTTGTAACATATATCGCTACGTATATCAACATATATGGTCATTTTCCGAAAAAAAAAAATTTGTCTCCTACCAAACAAAGGAAAATTTGGCATGAAAAACCATTTTTCTTAGAAAACTATATTTCATGGAAAACAATTTCCTCAGAAATCATTTTCCTTTCAACCAAACACACCCTAAATGAGTAAATGACTCATCTAAATTAGTCCAATTATCCTTCTAAATAAAATTACAGATGAATTTGAAAATTGAATAGTCTCCCTAAAATTAAAATTATTTCTCTTGCAACTGTGTCATAGTGTTATTCTGCCTAGAGGCATTCTTTTTGAAAGATCCATGCCTATTGATCTGCTTTGTCCTTCATGCGGGTCTGATCCAGAGGATTTAGATCATACGACATTCTTTTCTTTCCTTCTTTTTTTATAAGCTAAGTCTTGGTATTCTACTGTAAATACTAGTAACTTCTTCCTCTTTCAAATTAATCAATTCAACATCTTTCAAAATATCTCACAGCTCTCTTCTGCTGCTCTCGTTTTTCTTTCTTCATCTTTGGTGAACTTTTACATACCTAATTCGTAAGATGCCAACATTCGTTTTTTTAACCCAATTAAAGTACTCATTAATACTAATTTTAGACTTAAGGATCAAAATTTTCAAACTTCTTCCTCTCCTATCCAATCTCCAAGCTATTGTCCCTCCACTTGTCTAAAGTCTTCCTCCCTCATTCCAGGTTTAGGGTAAATGGAGTGTTAAAAGGGTCTTTTCCTATAATCCTGTATATATTTTATTGGTAGAATAATGGAGTTGAAAGAAGAGAGATCATAGAGAACTTAGTATTGTTATAGGAATGGTAACCCGGGGCGAGATGGACTGATATGTTGCGTTTTCTTACTTTGTCATTGGTTTAGGTAGAGCTACAAAATTAAGCGTTGTGCTCTGCCCTACACGTGGCTATCCAGAGCCGGGTGGAGGGATTTGGTGATACTGACAGACTCTCAGCAGGTGGCATGGTGGGCGGCTTGGTGCAAAGGGTACAACGTACTCAGGTGCAGGAGCCTCATGCACTGGCATGGGCATGGGCATGGGCATGGCATGGCAACCCCAACTGAGTGCACTTTAATTTCTGCGTTATGTATGTTTTACATTTGTTTATTATTATGGTTATTTGGTAGTATTTTCACTCCGTTGAATAATCTATATATTATAATAAAAATCATTGTGGGTCCCACGAAATAGAGCTACGGGAATGAATGTAGGGGAATGGCGAATCACAACATAGAAAATTATATTTTTTTCTATTTTCAATTTTTTTTATTTTCATTTCGGATTTTATTTTAAAAAAAACCAGAAAGTATCACTAATCCTCGAAATAGTTTCTTGTTTTGCTTTGCTCGGGACGAGCAAAAGTTTAAGTGTGGGGGGTGTTTAGACCCAATTTTGTGTCTAAATAGTGCCTTAATTCTTAGGCTTTTGACTCGTTTCGTGTTTTAATTTCGTAACTTTTAATACGTTTTTTGTTATTTTGTAGATTTTGGAGTTTTTACTCAAAACGTGGTAAAAAGGGCCATTTTAGAGCCATTTTGGGAATCCCGAGGTTTCCCGGGTCTTTGACCGAGTCAAAGGCGAAGTGAAGAAGAAGATCCAAGCCAGCCGAGGAGGACCGCAGCTACGGTCCCATAGACAGCAACTGCAGTGGCCGACCAAGGCTGGGGCAAGGAAGCAAGTAACCCGAGAAGGACCGCAGCTGCGGTCCCCTAGACCGCACCCGCGGTCTTGCGAAGGGAGAAATCAAGAATCGCCTGAGTTTCGGAGGACCGCACCTGCGGTCCCCTTCGGGAATAAGAAAAACAGTTATACGAAGTGCTGTGTTTTGAGTAACTAACTTGAGCTGTATATATTACCTTTTGAACGATTAGGTTAGGGGCAGCTTTCTATTGTAATTTCAACACTTTAGCTTTCAATTAGAGTGAGATTAGTTGGATTTCATAGTGATTAGTGAGTAATTACACTTGGTTTATTGCCTTTGCTGTGGATTTTATTGGAATTCCATTGAAGTTCTGAAGATTTATCTTATTTTGGAGCTTGGATTTCTTATTATTCTGGATCATCCTTCCATTGGCATCAAATTAATGAGCATTTCTTACCCTTACTCTCTTTAATTCATCTAGTCACTTTACAATCTCTGTTTTTGTTGTTTGGTGATTGTTGTTACTAGATTGTTGTTTTGATTATCTATATTCTCTGTTTTAAGCATGAATAGTGAAGTTATTATTGTTGTTAGCATGTTAGTTAAGATGATTAGAGGCTAGAACCCTTATGGGTTAGGGAGAAACTAAGGATGTGAATGGTTGATTTGGATTGGGTTAGCAATTTTAGGAGGTAATCCGCTGTGGAGTCAATTTCCTAACCCTATTCTTCCCTCAAGTGGGATGTATTCGAGATCGAAAGCTCTTGAATACATCCAACACTCGTTGGAAGGTGGGAATTGGGATAGTTAACGCTCGGCCACGAGAGTGGAAAGAGGTTAACTAGAGAGTCCCGTTCCTCTAACCCTCCGGGTCCGTGGAGGACTTGTAGAAAGTTAATCCGGATTGCCTTGAAAAAGGAAATCTGGTGGGTTTGTTTTAACGGAACTGCCATTTGATTCTATTGATTTATTGCTTCCTGATTGCGAAACCATCGTCCTAATTACTGTTTGCATCCCGAAATCTCCCGACACCCATAGTTTCTTTCTTGACCGAACCTTAGCCGTGTTTGCGTTCTGTTGTGCAGTCCTTTACCTGAAAACCTCTTATCGTCTAGTGATCCTTAAACCTTACCTAAAGCCAGACTGTCATAGCCAAGGCCCTTAGCTCCTCGAGAAAGAACGATAAACAAAACTGGGGTACAAAAATCACGTTACGCAAAATGGCGCCGTTGCCGGGGAGCAAGCACACCTAGCTTAGCTTTTTGTCTTTAGGTTGTTTAAGATCATTTCATTTGCTGGAGATTTGATATCCTTGGTTGTTGGGAATTTGATTCTTCCATTTGTTCTTTTTGTGCATGCAGACTCGATCTCGACGAGGCCGAACGCCTAAAACTCCACCTATTCCGAATCCGGATTGTATTATTCGTAAGGCAAACACTAGCTCGAGACGGGAAAGGCGACAAAGAGAGCAAGTGAGAGTTGAAATTCTAATGGCTGCGGGAGAAGCAAGTCCACCCCGTACCTTAGCATCATATTCGTTACCATCGTCGGGTACGGGAGGCGATCCCATAGTATTACCTACATTACCACTAAATGCATCGTTCGAGTATAAACCATATTTGCTAGAGATATTCGAGAACACTCCGTACCATGGAGGAGAACATGAAAATCCTAACGATCTCATCAATAGGTTCGAGCAACATATCGGTTTCGTGTAAATGAACGGAGTTTCCGTCGAAAACATGAAGCTAAAGTTTTTCCCTCTCACTTTGAAGGGGAAAGCACTATTGTGGCTAAACACGTGTCCACCGGGTACTTATTCTACATGGGATGCCCTCAGTCGTGATTTTCTTCAAAGGTTTTTTCCCAATGACGAGACTTGTCGTTTGAGGCAAGCCATAATGAGTTTTCAACAAGAGTCCGGTAAGTCATTATTCGAAGCATAGGGGAGATTCAAAGGTCTCCAACGGAGGTGTCCTCATCATAATCTAGAAGATTGGTTACTTTTGCACCATTTTTATTCGGGATTATGTAGTTCTTTGCGAGAATCCATCGATCATGCCTCGGGTGGCATGTTTCTCAAGAAGACGGCGAATGAAGCAAATGTATTTCTCCATGAGTTATCTCAAAACTCTCCACATTGAGGAGGCGGTCGTGGTCCCAAAGATGGAGGTCCTTCTTTAGAGAGCAACCCTACGATTAAATTTCTCATGAATGCCGTATTGGAGATGCAACAGAAGAAGGCCTTGGAAGAGACTACGAGGCAAGTAAAGGCAGCTCAAGGGGTACCTATGCTTATTCCGGATGTCAGAGTTCTAGTATGTGATTTTTGTGGAGGGCCACATTCTTTGCAACAGTGTGAAGAGTACTAAGCCGAGCAAGTCCAACCTATTTATCCAAACAATAACCTGTCCTATTCCACACAAAACCCAGTTCGTCCTCGTGGAAATTATGCCTATAACCAACAAGCTCCCCAAAACCAAAACCCACCCCCGGTTTCCAAAATCAAAACCGCCGCCAATACCAACAAAACCCTCACCATGGTCAAACTTCTCAAGCACCAAAACCACCACAACAAGAATTTTTCATCGAGCAAATTTTACAAAAGATCTCGGTAACTCAAGATAAAGATCAAGCACGCATCAAGAATCTTGAGTTACAATTTGCTCAAATGTCGCAACAATCTAAGCCTATCCAATCCCTTCCTAGCCAACCCCAACCAAACCCTAAGGGGCAATTGAATGCTATTACATTGAGGAGTGGTAGGGAGGTTGAAGGCCCTAAGTTAGTGGAGGAAGATGCTTTTGGGGAAAAAGAAGGTGATGTGGTTGATGTTACGGAGGAGGAGGATTTAATAGAGAAACGGGAAAGTGAGTTTATTTTGGTTGAGGGAGATGAGGAGGTACATGAGGAAGGGTTGGATGAATCTAGGAAAGAAAGAGAGGAGATAGAGAAGGTGAGGAAAGGGAAAGGAGTAGTGGTGGAAGAGGAGCCGATCCAAGTCATTGAGAAACCGAAGTTACTGCCGGTTCCATTTCCCAAGCGGTTAGCAAAGCCCAAGTCCGATGCGAAGTTTTCAAAGTTCATCGAGATGCTCAAAAAGCTTCAAGTGAACATTCCATTCCTAGATGCTATTTCCGAGGTTCCATCTTTCAAGAAGCATTTGAAGGAGCTTCTCACTAGCAAAAAGAGAATTCAAGAGAAGTCAACTATCCACTTGACTGTTGATTGTAGTGCTATTATTGACAACAAAACTCCGGAGAAGTTAGCTGATCTGGGGAGTTTTTCTATTCCTTGCACGATTGGTGACATGCGGATTGGTCGCGCTCTTTGTGATTTAAGGCTAGCGTGAGCGTTATGCCTTATTCTATATGCAAGAAGTTGAATCTCGACGATTTAACTCCTACGACCATCAATCTTCAATTAGCCGATCGCTCCGTGCGAAGACCCGTGGGTATATTGGAGGATATTCCCGTCCAAGTGGGTAGATTTTTGATACCTTGTGATTTCGTGATTTTAGAGATGGAGGAAGACCACAACATTCCTATCATTTTGGGAAGGCCATTCCTTGCTACGGCTGGAGTGATAATAGATGTGAAATATGGTAGTATGTCATTGAATGTCGGTGATGAGAGCATTATTTTTAACCTTGAAGGGTCCTTGAAAAATCCTTCATATGGGGATTCATGTTATGCTATTGATATGATGGAGGTGCTAGTTGATGAATATCTTGAAGAATCTCATCTACTTGAGTCTACTTGAGACGATCCTTTGGGAGCTTGGCTATTAGAATCTTTCCAATTTGAGACCGACGACACCGACATCACGTTTCTCACCAACCTTCTTGAGTCATCACCAACACATGAAGAGATTACTATTGACGAGCCTCATATTGAGTGTATGGAGATACAAGAAGTGATCGGCAAGGGTATGTCTTCTTCCCAAGCTAAATCCTCTACTTCTTCTTTAGAGCTTAAACCTTTACCCCCTTCCTTGCAATATGCTTTCTTGGATGATGAAAAATCTTTGCCTGTTATTGTGAATGCTAAGTTGCATGATTCTGATTTGTCCAAGTTGCTTGATTTGTTAAGAAAGCATAGGGGTGCTTTAGGTTATAAAATTGAGGATTTGAAAGGTTTGTCCCCATCTATTTGTATGCATTCCATTGATTTGTTTGAAGATGCAAAACCAACTAGGTAACCACAACGTAGATTGAATCCTAATATGCAAGATGTGGTTAAGAAAGAAGTAATTAAATTGTTGGCTGTTGGGATCATCTTCCCCATCGCAAATAGCGAATGGGTAAGCCCAGTTCAATGTGTACCTAAGAAAGGTGGGATGACAGTTATTGAGAATGAAAAGAAAGAGCTAGTTAGTACCCGAACCGTCACGGGATGGCGGATGTGCATTGACTATCGCCAGTTGAACAAAGTGACCAAGAAAGACCATTTCCCTCTCCCCTTCATTGACCAAATGTTAGAGAGGTTGGCGGGCCATTCATACTTTTATTTTTTTAGATGGATACTCAGGTTTTTTTCAGATTCCAATCCATCCTGCGCATCAAGAAAAAACTACTTTTACTTGTCCATACGGTACATTTGCTTATAGACGTATGCAATTTGGTTTGTGCAATGCACCTGGAACATTTCAACGATGCATGATGGCTATTTTTAGTGATTTCATTTAACAATGTATGGAAGTTTTCATGGATGATTTTTCTGTCTATGGTAATATCTTTGATGATTGTTTGGCTAACTTGGAGAAAGTTCTTATCTGTTGTGAGGAAGTCGACTTAGTTTTGAGCTGGGAAAAATGCCATTTCATGGTAGAAGAAGGTATTGTTTTGAGGCACTTGATTTCTTCGAGGGGCATCGAAGTTGACAAGGCAAAAGTTGAAGTGATAGAGTGCCTACCACCCTTGGTTTCCGTTAAAGGGGTACGTAGTTTCCTTGGCCATGCCGGCTTTTACCGCCGGTTCGTCAAGGATTTTTCTAAAATCGTTCGTCCTTTAACTGATCTCTTGTGCAAGGATGCCCCATTCTCTTTTACTGATGAATGTCTCGAGTCCTTTTCAGGTTAAAGCAAGCTTTGATATCTGCGCCGGTTGTCCAACCTCCGGATTGAACATTGCCTTTCGAGACTATGGCCGATGCGAGCGATTTCGCAATTGGGGCATGTTTGGCTCAAACCAAGGAAAGGAAGCCGCGGATCATCTACTATGCAAGCCATGCGATTGATAGCGCACAGAAAAATTATACGACCACGGAAAAGGAGCCCTTGGCTATTATCTTTGCTCTAAACAAATTTCGGCAATACCTCATGTTCTCCAAGGTTGTTGTGTACACGGACCATGTCGCGATCAAGTTCTTAATGAGGAAGAAAGAAACAAAGCCAAGACTCATTCGTTGGGTTTTGCTTATGCAAGAGTTCAATTTAGAAATTCGCGACAAGGCCGGGACTAAGAATGTTATAGCCAACCACCTGTCGAGGATCCTTGTTGATTTGGATGATACTCAACCCATCATCGACTCTTTTCCGGATGAACGTCTTATGTCCGTCAAGCATTCTCACCCATAGTACGCTGATATTATCAACTACTTGTCTAGTGAGGTGATTCCTCAAAATTTGACCCCTCATCAAAAGAAAAAGTTCTTTCATGACATAAAACATTTCTTTTGGGATGATCCATTCTTGTTCCGTTTATGCAATGACGGAATGTATAGAAGATGCTTACCCGAGAGTGAAGTGAAGTCCGTATTGACACATTGCCATGAGTTCCCGGCTGGAGGTCATGGTGGATCTCAAAAGACGGCCGTGAGAGTTCTACAAGCCGGTTACTGGTGGCCGACCCTCTTCCGAGATGCCTATCTTCATGTCAAGTCATGCGATAAATGCCAAAGGTCCGAAAATATTTCCCGGAAAAATGAGTCACCGCTGAATTTCATTCTCGAGGTGGAGGTTTTCGATGTGTGAGGGTTGGATTTTATGGGTCCTTTACGTCATCAAGAGGTCATCAATATATTTTAGTGGCAGTAGACTATGTGTCGAAGTGGGTTGAAGCGATCCCATGCGTGAGATGCGATGCAAAATCTGTGTCAAGATTTTTGAAGAAGGTTATTTTTTCAAGATTTGGTATTCTGAGGGTCATTATTAGCGATAATGGATCTCATTTTATTGAGAAGAGGTTTGAGTCCCTCTTAGCAAAGTATGGTATCACTCACAAAAGAGGACTCCCTTATCACCCTCAAACGCAAGGTCAAGCAGAGATTTCGAATCGTGTTATTAAGGAGATTTTGGAGAAGACGGTTAGTTCCTCACGAAGAGATTGGGCGGAGAAACTAGATGATGTCTTGTGGGCATATCGCGCCGCTTTCAAAACGCCGATAGGGACTACTCCATACCGCCTTGTCTACGGGAAAGCATGCCATTTTCCCGTGGAACTTGAACACAATACGATGTGGGCGATCAAAAAGATGAATTATGATCTCAAGGCGGCCGGGGCAAGTTATTTGTTCCAATTGGAGGAGCTCGAGGAATTGAGACGTCACTCCTATGAGACCAATAAGATTTACAAGGAGCGAACCAAGGCATGGCATGACAAGAGATTGAACCATCGCGATTTTGTGGTTGGTGATAGAGTCCTCATCTTCAATTTGTGGCTCAAACTATTTTTCGGCAAGCTAAGATCGAGATGGTCGGGGCCCTTCGAAATCATAAAGATCCTTCGCACCGGAGTGTTAAAGAGTGGATTAGGTCGAGCTAGGACCTAAAACAAGCAACCGGGAGGAGGTACGAGCTACTCTCCTCTTCTTTAGTGTTTTCTTTTATTTCTTGAAACTTTTATTTCTTTTGTTCTAATGTTCTTGTTTCGTTTATTTTGAAGTTTGGGAAAAAGAAAAAAAAAAAGAGTGTGTGAAAATGTTAGGAAAGAAGAAAAAAATTGAGAAAATAGAAAAATTCGAGTGCAAGAAGAAAAATTTGTGAAGGAAGTGGCTTATTGTGGTTTTTGAGTGATGAAAGTTATTCATGAAAGTTGTTAAGTGTGTAAGAAAAGAGGGTTGATAATGAGGAGAGTAGAATTTTAGGACTTAACATTATTTTCAAGTTTTTGAGTCTTGTAGGTGCAGGGCATAGACATGAGAAGACTGCACCTGCGGTGCATAGGACCGCAGGTATGGTCCTGATATGGCAACCCGAGCATTTTTGGAGTCCAGGAGAAGACCGCACATGCGGTGGCCCTGACCGCACCTACGGTCCCAAGAGGTGATTTTTGCTGCGAGGAGGGTTCCAGCAGGAGACTGCACCTGGGGTCTCCCTGACCGCACCTGCGGCCTCTCGAAAGTCTGCGATTTCTGTCGGGACTAATACCCCTTTCCCTCCCATTTTCTCTCATTTCTTTTCTCACTCACTCACTCGAAAAACCCCTCTTCAACCTTAAAACCCTAAATCTTGTCCCAAATACTTCAAATCCTTCACAAATTCCTTCCCCCCTCCCCCCCTCTCCAATTTCTCGCGACTTTTGTGCCCTAGCTGCGCCTTCACCATTTTCGCACCATTTGGGGAGCTTTGCAAGTTCAAAATCTTGGTTTTGTTCTTTGTGGGGTTCGAAAATGACAAGGATGAGTTCCTAAGTCCTCAACTCAAGTATTCCTTGTTCCTCTGTGCATCAAAGTTCGTTTTTTCTAGCTAATTGTGGGTGTTGTGTGTACATTTCTTTATTTAGACCTAGGGTTTTTGAGTGTTGTATGCTGGAATAGGGAAACCAAAAAGGGCTCGAACTAGTAAGCCTTCTCGATCAACACCCCTTATGTCATCTTCTCTCGAGTTGAGAAGAACCCAACCGGCTACCTTCATCATGAGTTGCCCTCGTACCTAAGTTAATTTCCGTGGTGGGCCGCATAAAGCTCGCTATGATGAACTCCAAGAGCGAAAGATCTATGCTCTGGAGGTTTGCATTGATGAGACAATTGATACTCTCTATTGTCGGTCTAGCTTTGACGTTATCACTCATATACTTGGTTGGGAAGCACTTCTCAACATCAAGGAACCAATTGTAGACCAACCCATGCTTGAGTTCATGAGTTCAATTCAAGTCTTTACTGATGGGTATCCTGAAGCCATTTTCAACTATAGAGTGGATGATAGGGAGATAGATTGTTTTGTTCAAGAGTTTTGCAAAGCTTTGGAATTGCCAGAGGATGGGTTATACTTCTTGGAGTGTGAGGACTTCGAAGAACAAGAAGCGTGGAAGAGTTTGACTTGTTGGAGAAGAACACCTATCGACTCGGAAGAAGGCTGTGTGAAATTTTATTGCCCTGAAGAATCTTGAGCACGAGATTTCTGTAATCCCGCAGTCTGGTTATTCCACTTGGTAATTGCCAATGCAGTGTTTGGGCGAGATGAGGAATGCTCAAGCATCCGCAAGGAAGATCTTTTCATAATTTACAACACTTTGAAGGGGCGTCGAGTGAACTTAGGCTCGTGTATTCTACATTGGTTATGGGAGATGAGTAGGACGAATAACTTCACCAACTTGGGAATGGGTCATGTCATATGTCACTTTCTCCGAAAACAAGGATTTGGTTCCTACCTTCGGAAGTGGAAACCACGCTATATACCGATCCCCATTGATAGGGATTTGTTGATCCAAATGGAGATAATTTCCGAGCGTCAATCACGCACCGTTTACCATCATGCTTACGACGATAAGAGAACCCACATTCCGCTCGACCCCACTCATGCTGAGAAGTGGCTCGATATTGCAAATCCTGAAAATTGGTCGTGCGGGCAATTTTATGGTTGGCCAAGGAAAATTGGTGGTGCACCCATCCCTGTTTTTAGCTTGTTCGAAGAGTTTGAGGAGAGTGATCATGAAGAGATTCCCGGGAACTCAGCACAACATGGCAATTTGAACCAAGCTATTTCTTCAATCAAGAGCTTGGGTGCTGAGGTTCGTGAGCATAACAAACTCCTCTGTTCTCAAGTGAAGTTGCTCAAGGATCAACAAAAGAAGATTGTGAACATCCGACAACACCTGCATCGTCATGATGAGTGATTCCGCCAACAAAACCACTTCTTGCAAGATTGGGGTTTTCACCATTACACTATTGAGGGTCATATCCCGGCACCTCTGGACTACGAAAATCCTACTACCCGTCTTTCTTTCCGCTCCAACCCCAACCTCCTCCGGGAGGATCCGCTTGAGGGACAGTTTGTAAGTGTCCCTGCCCCCACTTGATCCTTTTCATTGCTTTCATGTTTTACTATGTAAAATGTAAGTGTGGGGGGTGCCTCATCGGGAGGTTTGGACGGGAAGGCTTTGTGGTTTTGACGTGTTGGTGTCTCGGGTCCTTTTGGTTTGTTCTGATGTTGCTCTCAAGGTTGGTTGGGCATGGCTTGTGGTGGTCATATCTTGGTTGTATTTTGGTTGTCTTTTGGTTGTAGTTGGGCTGTCTTGGTTGGTTGTTGGTTGTTCTTTTGGCCGGTGGTGGTTTATTTTGCCTTGTGTAGGTTGTATTTTGGGCATGTATGGTTGGGACAGCATGTAATGAATGGTTGTTTTTGATGAAATGAAATGAATCAAGTTTGTTTGGTCAGTTTGGGATGAGTTTCGCCCTTATTTCCCGCCTCAATGAATGAGATTCGGAGATAAGGTTTGTCATTGGCAATGTACATATTGTTAATAGTTTTCTTCTCTTCTTTTTAGTTCTTCTTTGTTTAGAAATTTAGTTAGATAGTTTTCTTTTGATTTTGTTTTCGATCTCGCATGCGGATTTTGTCATGTATAAATTCGTCTTTTGCTCTAACATCATTTCGATTCAATTGAACGATGACTTCGGATCACGGCTTGAACATCTATGAAGAGTCCGAGGTAATATCTTTCCACCTTGCTCTTTCTTATGTGAATTATTATTCTGATCCGTCGCATGCTTGGTTTTCTTTTGGGTGGCGAACCCCTTTGAATGTCTGTGTTGGGTTTATCTTGTTGTTGGAGCCGTGTGGGCTCGGGCCGCCACCATTTGTTGATTAGCTGTTTTGTTTGTTGTTTCTCTAAGTTCTCTACCCTTTTTCATGTGACACCTTCCCACAATGAGGACATTGTGTCGTTTTAAGTGTGGGGGAGAGGGGGGAAGTTTTTGCTCTGAGGGTAGATCACCTAGTCTTTGTTTTTTTTTTCCCGTAGTTTTTGCCTAAAATTTGATCATTTTTGTGTGAAAAAGGAGAATAAAGGGAGTGAAAACCTTAAAGTTTTCTTTCGGTTTTCGTTTTCGCTTTGTTTTTGCGTTGTTTCTTGGATCTTGTTGTCGAAATTGAGAAGCCGTTCTTAAACTTCTTTAAAAGAAACCGGTCTGAGCGTTTTTGACCCTGTCTCGGGTACTAGTCATGACTTACCTCTTTAGATCTCCTTCATTGAGTGTCTAATGAAACTCCCGATTCCTTTCTCGTTCTGGTTGAAACCGGGAGGCTCTAGGAGTTTGTGTCCGAGCTTGTTTCTTTTTTCCTCTTTAGCAAAAGCAAAACCAAAGTTAAAAGCAAAAGCAAAAAGAAAGAAAATGAAAGCAAAAGCTTAATAACCGGATTAAGTGGGGAGAGTCGGCTGAACGACATCAAACCACCATAAAGCTAGACGACCTACACAGAGCTGGTATTAGCGGTACGGCGCTATTTCCCCTTAAGCTCCTCCTATACCGAATTCTCGACGGAGGTGTGTATGGAAAAGCCGTGTTGGGAGGGTAAACCCCGTATTATGGGCCGTGCAATTCCTGCAAAGCTAGCCTCGACCTTTAAAAAAATTTCGTTAGGAAAACCCAACCCAAAAAGAAAAGTTTAAGTGTTAATAAAGCGTGGAGCCTCTCCTTGCATCACCTACAGCCCTCACCAAGCCAAGGGCGACCAAATGTGAGGAAGGGCAACTCTTTTCTTTTCCTTGCTCGTTTTGTTTGTTTTTGAGCTCGGGCATGAGTCTTTGGAGTCTTTTGGAATTGGTTAGAACCCACTAACACTTATGCACATGGGGTTTTATTTGGCATTAGGTGTAGGACATCGAAAATCTCAAAGACTGACTTTTGCTCGGGATAGGTGCTCGTGAGACGCTCATAATGGTTCCTTTTGGAGGTTTAATAACGTTTTCCTAATTTAGATTTCGAGATCCTTTGAAGCGAAACTTTTGTTTTTCTTTCCTTTTGTTTTCATTGGTTTTGTTTTCACTTTCCCTCTCTCCTTTTTCTTTGGCTTTTGTGGGTATAGCCGCTACAAACCCCCACGAGTCCATCTCGTCCACCCGGGCTGCTGGGGGGTTCAAAGGGCTTGGTACATACGCTAAATGCACTCGTTTCTCTCCCACGACAGAGGAGTTTGTGTTAGTCTAGATAGTTTCTTGTTTTGCTTGGCTCGGGACGAGCAAAAGTTTAAGTGTGGGGGGTGTTTAGACCCGATTTTGTATCTAAATAGCGGCTTAATTCTTAGGCTTTTGACTCGTTTCGTGTTTTAATTTCGTAACTTTTAATACGCTTTTGGTTATTTTGTAGATTTTGGAGTTTTTACTCAAAACGTGGTAAAAAGGGCCATTTTAGAGCCATTTTCGAAATCCCGAGGTTTCCCGGGTCTTGACCGGGTCAAAGGCGAAGTGAAGAAGAATATCCAAGCCAGCCGAGGAGGACCGCAACTGCGGTCCCATAGACTGCAGCTGCGATGGTCGACCAAGGCTGGGGTAAGGAAGCAAGTAACCCGAGAAGGACCGCAGCTGCAGTCCCCTAGACTGCACCCGCGGTCTTGCGCAGGGAGAAGTCAAGAATCGCCTGAGTTTCGGAGGACCGCAGTTGCGGTCTCCTTCGGGAATCAGAAAAACAGCTATACGAAGTGCTGTGTTTTGAGTAACTAACTTGAGTTGTATATGTTACCTTTTGAACGATTAGGTTAGGGGCAACTTTCTATTGTAATTTCAACACTTTAGCTTTCAATTAGAGTGAGATTAGTGGAATTTCTTAGTGATTAGTGAGTAATTACACTTGGTTTATTGCCTTTGCTGTGGATTTTATTGGAATTCTATTGAAGTTCTGAAGATTTATCTTATTTTGGAGCTTGGATTTCTTATTATTCTGGATCATCCTTTCATTGGCATCAAATTAATGAGCATTTCTTACCCTTACTCTCTTTAATTCATCTATTCACTTTACAATCTCTGTTTTTGTTGTTTGGTGATTGTTGTTACTAGATTGTTGTTTTAATTATCTATATTCTTTGTTTTAAGCATGAATAGTGAAGTTATTATTGTTGTTAGCATGTTAGTTAAGATGATTAGAGGCTAGAACCCTTATGGGTTAGGGAGAAACTAAGGATGTGAATGGTTGATTTGGATTGGGTTAGCAATTTAGGAGGTAATTCGCTATGGAGTCAATTTCCTAATCCTATTCTTCCCTCAAGTGGGATGTATTCGAGATCGAAAGCTCTTGAATACATCCAACACTCGTTGGAAGGTGGGAATTGGGATAGTTAACGCTCGCCCACGAGAGTGGAAAGATGTTAACTAGAGAGTCCCGTTCCTCTAACCCTCCGGGTCCGTGGAGGACTTGTAGAAAGTTAATCCGGATTGCCTTGAAAAAGAAAACCCGGTGGGTTTGTTTTAATGGGACTGTCATTTGATTCTATTGATTTATTGCTTCCTGATTGCGAAACCTTCGTCCTAATTACTGTTTGCATCCCGAAATCTCCCGACACCCATAGTTTCTTTCTTGACCGAACCTTAGCCGTGTTTGCGTTCTGTTGTGCAGTCCTTTACCTGAAAACCTCTTATCGTCTAGTGATCCTTAAATCTTACCTAAAGTCAGACTGTCATAGCCAAGGCCCCTAGCTCCTCGAGAAAAAGAACGATAAACAAAACAGGGGTACAAAAACCACGTTACAATAAATAAGTTGAAATGTATAATTATCCTAAAGTATATTTTTATTGAAATTACTATATATTGATTAAAGAACTTATTAATCTTATTTATTGGGATATAATTTTTTACAAAATTTAATATTTAAAGGATATTCTATCAAAATTGATTTTTTTTTTCCAACTATCATAGTAAAAAAATGTAAGTAACATACATTATTACATTAATTCTACCCTCAGAAAATTAAACTTAAAATATATTGATGAAAATTACTCATTACAACAAAATTCTATTCAGTAAGATATAAATCTTTTTAATATATGTTATTTATTTTTGATAAATTGATGGTTATAAATTTTCAATTATGATAGAATTTTTATTTTTTACAGTTATTTTGTGAAATAGTAATACTGTTACTAGTAAAGTATAACAGAATATTGAGGAGCTCAACAATTGTTGTGATGCTTGCTTCACTGGCTTGTGTACTTGTTTTCCCTCTCATTACACGAGGCCACTTGCTTCATTCATTAGCTTTCATTTATAGGAATATAGGATTCATACTAATTGTACTCTTTACTCTGTGCACCGCCGTAGGGATGTAGAAAAGGGGAGTGTGGGGTTTTGAGGTTAACTAGGTTGGTAGATGAATGTGTTATTTTTTTGATTTTTTTCCTTTTTCTATTCATATTTAATTTGGGGTTTGAGCTAAAATGTTAAATAAAATTAAATATCTTAAAAACTTAAAACTCCATTTTTTTATTTTTATGTATTCATGTTTCATTATATCTATTCTTTCAAATTTACAGCTTTTATATAACATAAATAAAATTGAAATAAAATAACTACATTAGCAAATTCACTAATAATGTTTGACCCTTTACTTATATTTATAAATATTATTATTGTAAAAATAGGCTAATAGCATGACAATGTTGATTATAAAGGTGATTATCTATTTTTTCTATTTTTTGAAAAAAATAATTTTTTATAGTATATTTACTATGACAAATTCTTTTATTTCTACGACATCCCAAATCTATATTTATTATTAAAAATTGTAATAATTTTCCAAAACCAAAATAAAGAAATAAAATTTTTTGACTCGCACTATTTTTTAAAATATGAAATAAATTTATGTTTCTATTTTTTTTTATAAATACAGAAAAAAAATTATAACCCGTCGATGGGACGGGTAATATAGCTAGTATTGGATTAGATAACGGAATTGAAGAACTCATACATCAGGCAGGGTTGTTGATTAGTAGTTAGTCTATGTAAAGTTTATTTGAGATTCTTAGTTCGATAATCAGGGAAGACCATGGCATTTCGCTAACTACTAGGATTTAAAATTCTAAAATGGCTGACAAAGCGTGATAGTGACACATATATTAGAGGAGGTTAAGTTTGAGTAAAACAGTATCATTAACCTTCTACACTACAATTATGCACCCTTTGTCACTAAATTTTTAGAGTATAATCATGCAACCACCGCCAACCTCAATCACTGGCTTTGACCTATTGGAACGCCTAATAGTATAATCATGCTCTCTCCAATTCCTAGTATTTCTCATTTAATTATTTTTTATAATTTTCAATAATATTTTTTGAATAATAATTTTATAATATTATACTTAGAATATCATTTTTATTACAAATCGAATGTTACTATAAATAATGGTATAATATTAATTGAGAAATTAATTAATGATTAAATTAAAATTTTTAAAAGTTGACCGAGACAATTTTCAATAAGAAAAATAATATGGAACGTAACATTGTAATCATACATGAAATTATCATATTTTAGGGAAAAAAGTAAAATACAATAGCTTCTTTATAGGGTTGTTGTTCTATAAATTTTATTACAAAAATTATATGATTAAAAAACTAACTCATCAACAAATTAATATTAAGGTATAATTAAAGTTTCATAAGAAAAGGTATCATATAGTTAAAAACTCATTTTAATAGGCTTATATGAATTTATTTATGTAAGTAAATTTCTCTTTTCTTTTTCTTGATAAAGAAAATATGGATGAGGTGACATGATTCTAACGTCACAATCCAATTAGAGTATTGGGTTGGGTGTTGATTTGATGCAACTAAGAACTACGTAGGGCCTGTAAATTTGGTAGCAAAGTTGTAGTATGGTAAATGCTGAATTTTGGTAACTTTTGGTAACTTTTGATAATTTTTGATAATTTTTAGTAACTTTTGGTAACTTTTGATATGAGTAAACTTTTGATAAGTATTAAAAATATGTCAGTCTAAGATGTTTAATAAATAAATGTTAATTTTTTTTTGGGTAAATTTCGGTAACATTTGGTAATTTTTGGTAACTTTCGGTAACAATCGGTAACTTTTGGTAATTAATTACCTAACCCAGGATGCCCATGAAATTTACAGGGCCGTAGTAATACATTTATTTCTCGAGTTACCTGATTTTTAATCCCATGCGAAAATCAAAACAAGTATCAAATATTTAGGCCATGTTCTTTTCTGCGGTTGGCAAACTGCGGTGCCACAGCATACCGTAGTTTGGCACAACTCACCACACTTTACTACAAATCATTACTTTTCTCTCTCCTCACTTTTCCCCTCTACGTTTTACATTCTCTCTCCTCACCTACCCCAACTACCAATAACCTATCACAATTTCACCACACCCACCACAATTCCACCACACCATTCCGCAAAATACCGCAGAAAAGAACAGGGCCTTAATTTGTTTAAATCAATTAAATTTCATATGGTTCTTTTTATTATCGTTACCGTACGCGTGAAGGGGAGGTGATGAGCTTGAGTAGTTGAATGGATTCGATAATCAACAAGAGCAAAGCCTTGAACACCCAAAGGTTGGATATGACCTAGAGCAAGGAGAGTCCACAACTTTAGGCCTAACACCCCACCATGATTATCTAGGAAAATCCACCAATAATAACTAAAGGAATGACTTGAAACACCACCAAATCACTTGGATAAAGTAATCAAGATTTTTGAGGAAAACTTAGGGAAAACCCTAAAACATGCATAAGCATAAGCATCAAGTCTGAAAAATCTATCTAAAACACGCTAGGAGGGGGTATTTGTTGAGCCTCGGTTTTATCACTTTTTACCTCGTTTTTATTGTCCTATTGAACTTATCTAAGTTATTTAGTTTAAGTTTGATAGTGTTTTTGCCCATCTTTGCTAATTGAGACTAATTTATTTAATTGTCTTATTTTAGGCAATTCGAGTGCAAATGATGATGACAATAGAGGAAAAAGATTGGAAATAAGGAGCAAAAGAAGCCAAGGCAAAATTGGAATTTCCAGTTTGGCACACCCAGGTGTGCCAATCGGCACAGGTGCCCGTGCCAGATTGCAATATTTAGTTTTAAGTAGTTTTATTAATTAGAAAAAGACAGTTTTTCATTCTACGTTATTTTTCATTCTCAGTTTCTCTCTAGGCTTGAAGGGAGGTTTCCTCCCTAGCATCTCTAGTTCTAGGTTGAGATTTCCATTGAAGAATTTATGAATTCAAGAAGGAGATTGAATTTGGCTTTCAATTTGAGACTAAGTTCTTCTATCCCTTTCTCTTTATTTTCTTCTATGTTAATTTCTTGTTAGTTTTGTGTTGTATGGGTAGTAATTGATGTGTTCGATGATGAATTAATCTTGTTTAGGCCTAATCTATCTAAATTTATGCTTGTAGTTAGAGGTTTTCTCTTGCCCACCATATGTTCGATGAAATGCTGGAGAGAGTTTTCATTTGTATTTCTTTAGGAAATTGATGAACGCCGAGAGGTGAGATTAATTTGCTAGTGTGGAGGAGAAAATAGTTAGGGTTTTGGACATGAGAATAGTCGAATTCTAACTAGGTCTAGGGTTGCTATTCTTGTAGTTTAATTAGACTAACTCCATGAGAATAGGTAGTTAGAATAGTTAGACTAGTCCTTGATCCTCGAGAGAGGGCTTTGGCAAACTTTAATGGTGCGACCGATCGCTCTTAATTGCTTGTTTAGAATTGGTAGATTAGGTCGTTCAAATTGATTAGTTGTTGAATACCGATTTTGTTGCCTGAACATCTTTTTATTGCTTTCGTAGTTTGTCTTTTGATAATCACCATCCTTGGTTAATCAACCTAACATGAAACACTTGAGTCCGCTTTGAGTGCTTCGAACACAACTCCCTGAGATCGACAACCGTACTCCCAAAAGTACGACAACAAAATTGGCGCCGTTGCCGGGGAGTTATTGCTTCCTAGGCTTTGAGTTTTCTTGAGGATTCTTGTTAGGTCTTTAAAATCCAAAAAAAATTAAAAATTTTGAAAAATCCAAAAAAATGAATCTTCCCCACTTCCCTCAATATGAGCAAGAGTTGTTTTGTGCTTACCGGAATCGATTAGATGACAATCTTGCTTATTGTGCTCAATGTGGTTTTACTTATACAAGGTGGGAAGTATTGTATATTGTTGATGAGGGTGTGAATGTTGAGACTCGTACTCTTTTGGATTATTTCGGTTTTCAAGCTAAAAGTGAGTGCGAGGCTTCAGAATTGCTTAAATGGTTGATTTGGGATACTCGTGAGTTTGAGGAGGCTTGTTGTTCATCAGGTTCTTCTTTTGATCACCCTTGTGCTTTTCATGCTAAATCATACTATGAGAACCAATATGTGAATGTTTGTCCCTCATCCCCTTGTGTTGATTTGCATACTCAATCTCCATTTGTAGATCAACCCAAGAATCCACATTTGTACAATTCCTCATATGCTTGTGATTCATGTTCTCTTTGCAGTTCTTTTGACCATGCTAGTAATTCATGTCCATACAATATTTCTGCGGAAGGTTATGCTAGAATTGCAAAATTGATAGAGACCATGAATGAGCAACTAGTTATACTTGAAAGTCATACGAGGGAACTTGAATCGTCGCATGATATTAACCTTATTTCATTTGCTAATAGGGCTAAGGATTATCTGTGTGATGATGATGAGTCTTTCATTCCTTTAAAGTCCAGACTAGAGGAAGAGATTGACCCTCCCCTTACTAAACCCAATGTTGTTCATGACGATAATTCTTCCAATGGGTCAGAGAATGCTTTTGATGAGTGTCATAATTGTGAGGAAACTCCTTTAAGGGAGTCATTGTAGTGGATGTGCTATCTAATATTGTGCAAAATGTGTTTGTGTTCCATGATTCCGCTAACTCAATCCCAAGTTCTTATTTTTGTTCATCACTCTCATTAGACAAGGTTAAGAGGACACTCGCTATTATTTTCTCATTTTTACAAGTGTTTTCTTACTTACATTCATCTAAACTGTGCTCGCAGGTGTTTGATAAGCTCTTGCGAGCCTTAGTGGCATCCGAATTTCTTAGGTCAAGCTAAGGACCTTAAATTAGCGCTTCTTGGGAGGCAACCCAAGTTTATATACTTTCTAGTTTAGGTTTTTCTTTTGTCTTATTTCTTTATGTCTTTTTTGGTTGGGTAAAAATAAAAAAATTGAGTGCGAGAGTGTGTGTCATTATTGGGTGAAAGATTTGAGTGAAATAAAATTTTTGTTGAGGTTGAATTCGATGTGAATTAATGAAAGTATGTTTGAGAAGTGTTGGTGGGTTGATTGAAGGTGTTTTGATGTTTTTATGGTGCGAATTGCAGGGTAAATATGTGTTTTGAATTCAAAGTTAACAAAAATTGCTGAAATTTTGAAACTACAATTTGGCATATACCCACCCGTGCCAAATCGGCACACGCAAAACAGCAAGGTTGCAAAAACTCTAGGATGCAGGCATTCCCACCCGTGCCGATTGGCACGGCCGTGCCAAACAGTCAAAAAAAAAAAATTCAGCGCCATTTCTCCCTCTGCTCTTTCCTTCACTTCCTCTCTCAAACCCCAATCTCTTCCACCAACCTCCCTCTCCCCTCAACCACCGCCCCACCTCCATCTACACCACCCAACCACCCGCGACCATATATTTTTCAATGGGGACATTGAAATCGCAAAGCATGGGGGAGGGAAATTTGAGCTGGGTGATTTAATTGAATCAGTGCTTGGTATGGTGTTGAGCATGATGAGATGTATATATTAATTGCATTTAGTTTAATTCACTTGCATTAAGTTATAGGTTTGCATTAGTTTAGAATCACTTTTAAACTATCATTAGATCATAGATTGCATTCTTGGTTAGGTTAGGATCTCTTTTTTTTTATGCAAGCATGATCAAGCATTTTGGATAGAATTGCATTCATTTTTGCATCACATGGCCGAAGATAAAGTGGAGTCAGGATGTTTTCAAGCACTCAAGGTACATTTCCAATCTCCTTCACTTTAGTTTTCGTTTTTATCGTTTTCTTAGATAATTTAGTGCTTCCTTAGTTAGCTTAGTTTTTTTGCTTTCAGTAAAAAAAGTAGAACTCCTTGATTTCTTGGCTTGGTTGTTGGTTTCGAAAACCCCTCCTAATGTTCAAGGGGTGACTTCTTGGTTGGTTAAGAGTAATTGTGTATGATGGGAAGCTTGGTTTGGCCTAGATGATGTGAGAAACTTGTTGCATGTTTGTTTTGAGGAGATCATTGTCTTGTGTGTGACTCTTTTACTCTTGAAAGTCTCTTGTGTATGATTTCTTGTGGTTGGTACATAAAAGGAACTAGTTGCAGTGATTGTGGTAGGAATGAACCCGTGAGGTCTTTTTGAGCCTAATAGACTATCATTTTTATAGTCTCACATTTCTTGTGTGTGTATAACTCTCCTATGTGTGTAAACTCTAGAACTTGGCTTGTTTTCTCTTTGAGGCCACACTTGACACTTGCTTGATGATCAACATGATTGAGGCCCATTTTTGTAGCCACTAAGCCAAATAGCCACCCTACCTTTTATCCCTTTTTATTAGCCTATGTTATGCTCTAACCCGCATTATGCTTCACCTATTTCTAGCCTTAGCCAGTCAATCTTTTTCCTATCCCTTTTGCCAAGCATATGAACAACACTTCGTGGGTGAGAGTATCTTATGGCTATGATGTATTAAGTTTGATGGTTGGTTTTTGGTGATTTGTGAAGGGAAGTGTTTCTTAATTCGAATTATGTTAGAACTTCCCTTGAAAATCGATTGGGCTTGATGTGTTCTTCCTTGGGGGTGAATTAACAGTTATATTTTGACTCATGTCACTCACTATGCTTTGTAATATTGAAAAAAAAAGAAAAAAAAAGAGAAAACAAGGAAAAAGTATATTTTCAAAAATAAAAAAAAACAAAAAAAAAAACAAAAAAAAAAGAAAGTTTAGCTAGTTAGTAGTTTTGAATAAAGTGTGTGGCATGAATAGTTCTCAATGTCTTTCCCCCTTGGTTTAGGTCATTTGTAGGTTGTATATGCTTTATTTATGGTGGATTGGTGGGATTATGTTGATTTTTGATTTGAGTTGGAAGTGTTGTTCAATCTTGGTTATTAACTCCACATTTCCCAAATTATTTTCCCCTCCTTTCCCTAGCCTAGCCTCGTTACAACCTTATGAAAGTCCTCATGATTGTGATTCTTGCTTGTGTCCTTAGTGGTGGAGAATGAGATCCTTGCCAAGCCTATGGTAGTGCGCATGCATTAGGAGAGTTTTGAGTGAAACCACATATTTTCTTCAAACACAAGAGGGGAGTGTTTCCACATACCCTAAAGCGAGGTCCTACTGATCCCAACTAGTTCGCCAATCACTTGAATGAATTTGAATTGCATATAGAGTCTAGATTGAGTGAATATTTTGCCACCTGACTTTGTGATCTTTGAAATGAATTGCAACTTTGTTTTGATATGAATTTAGGCTTTGCCAAGTAACCTATTGCAATGCCATTGCTCTTGACTACCGGATTTTGTCCCTTGTTCAAAAGGAGGGAGGCTCCTCTTGAGGTTTTCTTTTTCTCCCCGGTACTTCATGATTAGTCTTGCTTGAGGACAAGCAAGGTTTAAGCATGGGGGATTGTTGAGCCTCGGTTTTACCACTTTTTACCTCGTTTTTATTGTCCTATTGAACTTATCTAAGTTATTTAGTTTAAGTTTGATAGTGTTTTTCCCATCTTTGCCAATTGAGACTAATTTATTTAATTATCTTATTTTAGACAATTCGAGTGCAAATGATGATGACAATAGAGGAAAAAGATTGGAAATAAGGAGCAAAAGAAGCCAAGGCAAAATTGGAATTTCCAGTTTGGCACACCCAGGTGTGCCAATCGGCACAGGTGCCCGTGCCAGATTGCAATATTTAGTTTTAAGTAGTTTTATTAATTAGAAAAAGACAGTTTTTCATTCTACGTTATTTTTCATTCTCAGTTTCTCTCTAGGCTTGAAGGGAGGTTTCCTCCCTAGCATCTCTAGTTCTAGGTTGAGATTTCCATTGAAGAATTTATGAATTCAAGAAGGAGATTGAATTTGGCTTTCAATTCGAGACTAAGTTCTTCTATCCCTTTCTCTCTATTTTCTTCTATGTTAATTTCTTGTTATTTTGTGTTGTTTGGGTAGTAATTGATGTGTTCGATGATGAATTAATCTTGTTTAGGCCTAATCTATCTAAATTCATGCTTGTAGTTAGAGGTTTTCTCTTGCCCACCATATGCTCGATGAAATGCTCGAGAGAGTTTTCATTTGTATTTGTTTAGGAAATTGATGAATGCCGAGAGGTGAGATTAATTTGCTAGTGTGGTGGAGAAAATAGTTAGGGTTTTGGACATGAGAATTGTCGAATTCTAACTAGGTCTAGGGTTGCTATTCTTGTAGTTTAATTAGACAAACTCCATGAGAATAGGTAGTTAGAATAGTTAGACTAGCCCTTGACCTCGAGAGAGGGCTTTGGCGAAATTTAATGGTGCGACCGATCGCTCTTAATTGCTTGTTTAGAATTGGTAGATTAGGTCGTTCAAATTGATTAGTTGTTGAATACCGATTTTGTTGCCTGAACATCTTTTTATTGCTTTCGTAGTTTGTCTTTTGATAATCACCATCCTTGGTTAATCAACCTAACATGAAACACTTGAGTCCGCTTTGAGTGCTTCGAACACAACTCCCTGAGATCGATAACCGTACTTCCAAAAGTACGACAATAGTATTTATACAAAATGGGGTAAATAACATAAAACACAGCGTTTTGAACACAAAAACACGCGCAGGATCAATGACGCCGCGGGCATAACCAGCAATTAGCGCCGCCATCGCCGCAGCAACAGCAAGAGGGTCGCGGGCGCAACAAGTTGGCCGCGGGTGCGACCTGTCATCAGCACAGCAGCAACAACAACGAGTAGGGGAGCCTCGCGGGCGCTACATAGCTGTCGCGGGCGCAACAGAACGGCGGTAGAGGTGGCGCTGGTAGCGTTTTTCTGGATGTTGGCAGCGGCTGGGTTTGACATGCAAGTGGAGTTCTCTGGAGTGGACGCTGGCAGCGCCTGTCGTCGAAGCCCGGCCAAGACTCACCCAGGACGCTGTGTCGCGGGCGCTACCTCGGAGGTAGCGGGCGTTACGCCCATTTGCACAGGTAGTAGCGGGCGCTACCTGCCTGCTGTCAAGGTTGCTTTGCTTAGCTCTTCTTCCCTTTGTGCTTTCTTGATTCAAACCTACTCCCGGACCCCAATGTCATGTGGCTCTCATTCCGAGACGGTCCCGGGTCCCACTTGAAGTGGATTCCACACCCGATGTCGATCAACTCATGTCTCCTGGGTCCCGGGTCCACTTTAAAGTGTACTCCATATCCGACTTTGGAGTTGTTTTTCTCGTGTTCTAGGGAGGGCGGAAAGATTTGGAAGCCATGAAGTTTGAGGATCGGGCTCCAGCCCGATACACTCCATTTTTATTCTTAAAATTTTCACATGTTCACACAAATTACATTATTTTATGACATTGACAAAATCATAAAACTATATCATTTTATATATGAACCTGCTTCACATAGTCAACCTATAAACGCTTCATTATTGTTTCGCTATAAATTTATATAGTTGGATATAACACTAATGACATGTATAATTCATAAAGAACCCTTTCTGAATAATTCACTATTCAAAAATGAAAAAAGAATCTTAACTATTCAGTTTTCAAAACACATCAAAAGTGTGGAAATGTAGTCAATAGTAAGAGTGGTTAGCAAGTACCTATAAAAAAATCAAGCATGTAATATACTAAAGTATGAAGCAGGAAAGTTCAAGTGTTACCTAAACTCATGAGTAGGTAAGGATAACGAAACATTGCATCATCGAAGTCCAGTATTTTTATTCATAAGTTTGATTGTTTGATTGCACTGGCTTTTGACAATGGACGTCCCAACCCAGCCAGGGCCCCATACATTGCTCAAGCCTCATGGGAGTTGGTGGAAGTCCTGGAGGAGAATTTTTATTTGTTTTTCCTTTTTTTTTTAACAAAGGAGATAGAACTTCATTAATAACCAACCAAATGCATAAGAAAGTTAACTTAGCGGTTTAACATCTAGTCCTCCTTACTAGATTAAGACTAAGCTAACACAGGGAAACAAAACTAACATGACTATTGCGCAACAAATTTACAGATGAAAGACTAACCCAATGACAACTCAAGTTTAACCATTTGCTGAAGTATAACCATCTGTGACTATGACTATGACTATGACTCTATTAGTAGATAGTGCAACTCCAAATATAACATTCCCCAAGTTCAACTGTGAATTCTATTAAATAATTCGTTCATTTTAAATTCACAACAAGATAATTTTTTTTATTTTATTGATTTATTGATTGATGGAAGGAAACAATATTTTATACTCTTCTAGAAAAATATAAATAGTCCATGTTATATCAATATGGTAGTAATGGTACTGAGGTTGGTGTGGATTGTTTTTTTTTTATTTTTAATTTGTTATGAAATATTCTTGTTAAATTTATAATATATTATGTACATTTTATTTTATGACATTAAAGATTAAAGATTCATTTGACACTTTATTGATAATTTTTATTGATCTAAACATCCAAATTTATCTCACTTGAAAAAGATTGAGATAAAAATTCAAACACAATTTTTATATTTTATATTGTCTAAAGTTGATCTTAATCTAAATTTAATTACATGTCTCATTAAATATGATTAGCTTTATATGATAAAGCATTAAATAGCGAAAGATTCTTAAATTTTGATTTGTTAAAATTAATCTCTTTAAATTGTAAAATTTTGGTAATTAGATGTAAGAGTACAATATCCAACCCCTTTGTAACTTGCATTAGATCCTAATTGTTGAATAAAATGAGCAGCTAATTATCATCCATCTATTTCTAATTTTACGGTTTTACCAACAGGGTAACTGAAGTGGGAAGGAACCATCATCTTTCGTACAAGTTCCTAAAACAAAGCAGACAAGAACCAATAAAAATGGTTGTTGGTGGCAAAGTTAATGATAAAATGGAGTTGGCCCAGCCATGGCATCAATTGAAAATGAGAGCAAATGTGCTTTTCAAAAAGTGGTTGGTGTTGGTGGGTGAGAAAATATAATAAACCACCTTATAATATAAAACCACCTCTCCTTATCTCCCTCACTCACCCATCCTCTGTTTCCTCCTCCCCTGTTTTCCAACTCCTTCTGTTTTCCTCCATTTCCACTCCAAAACCCACACCATGGGGTCCACCTCAGCCGAACCGACAACAACCCAGATGGGGGAAGACGAGGCATGCTCGTACGCAATGACGATCACGAGCGGGTCGGTCCCGCCCATGGTCCTGAAGGCGGTGATCGAGCTGGACGTGCTCGAGATCATCAAGCGGGCCGGGCCAGGAGCCCACCTTTCCCCGTCCGAGATCGCGGCCCAGCTGCCCACCACGAACGCGGATGCGGCCACCATGCTGGACCGGATGCTCAGACTCCTGGCCAGCTACTCCGTGCTCTCCTACTCACTCCGGACACTGCCCGACGGCCGAGTCGAGAGGCTCTACGGGCTGGCCCCGGTCTGCCAGTTCCTGACCAAGAATGAGGATGGGGTTACATTGAGTGCTTTGTCTCTTATGAACCAGGATAAGATTCTCATGGAGAGCTGGTAATTAACTTTCTCTTTTCTCTCTCTCTTTTGGTACTGCTGAAAAGGATGGATTGGAGATTTTTTTAGTGGTCGTTAGATTTAGTGGTAATTAGGGCATTATGAGATACTGCTAAATTTAGTGGTAATTGAGGTTTGTAGGCTATCAGGCTTAATTTTCCCTTGTTTTAGCCGTATTAGTCTTGTTAAGTTGCAATTGCTATCAGGCTTAATTTTCCATGATTACCAACCACTTTTTTCCAACCAATTTAAAATGGTTGGAAAAACCAACTATTTTAGCAACCATTTGATATTCTAACTATTTTTCAAAAAATTTAGTGGGAAAAATGGTTGGTTGGAAAATTTTCCTACCATCCTTTTTCCTACTATTTGAAATTGGTTGGAAAAATGGTCAGTAATCCAACCATTTTTCCAACCATATTCAAATAGTAGGAAAAAGGGTGGTAGGAAAATTTTTCAACCATTTTAGCAAAATTTGTTGGAATTTCCAACCATTTTCCCCACAAAAATTTTTGAAAAATAGTTGGAATATTAAATAGTTGCTAAAATGGTTGATTTTTCCAACCATTTGAAATTGGTTGGAAAAAAATGGTTGGTAATACACATATTTTTAGCAGTGGAAGTCTCAAGTGTATAAATATAGATAAATAACCTCTAAACTCAAGATTAGGGATAGTTAACGAGCTTAATTCTTGCTGACTCTGTTGATGTCAAAGATTAGGGATAGAGGATAGTTAATAATAAGTCTAGCTGTCTCCTAGTCCTTCAATCTTTTTAGTTTCTTTTTGTAACATATGTGGTAAAATAATCCATCTCTTTGAAAATAACATTATCATTAATAATTCATACATGCTTACATGAATATACATAGTCAAATTTGTCTTTTCCACCTTAAAGTGTAATAGAGTAAAGCAAAGTGCATCACTAATAAGTCAACAAAAGATACTCCAAGGCTGCTGAAGTGGGAATGGGAGGAAAGAGTGAGTAAATGGAACAAACACGCCAAATACATTTTCAACGTTCACTTAAAATAAAAAAAGTAGCCAAGAAGACAATAGCAGCACAACATAGTTGAAATACAAATTTAATCAGGACAGACTAATTGTTGAATTATTCAATGGTGGATCTCAATATTGGATTGCTTCACTGTCCAGTCTACTAGAGTTAGGTTGTTAAAATCGGGATCCTAACTTAAACTATGGGGAAGTTAAGTTCGGAAATTAGCCAATGCAGGATCGTGGATCGTGTGTAAATAGTAGAATCGTATCGAGAATTTTGACATAAAATCGTAGGATCGTAAATCAAGATCGGGATTTTAATAACTATGATTAGAGCAAGATAAAAAAAAAACAAAACTCATATCCCCATTGAGATTCTGCACGAAAATTGATTAATCTTGCTGATGTGGAACAATCATACGACACCTTCAACCCAAAGTGTAATTATACATCATTATCGATATCATTTTCAGGTATCACTTGAAAGATGCGGTTCTTGATGGTGGCATTCCATTCAACAAGGCTTACGGAATGACAGCATTTGAGTACCACGGAACAGACCCCAGATTCAACAAGGTCTTCAACAATGGAATGTCGAACCATTCCACCATTACAATGAAGAGAATACTCGATACCTACAAGGGATTCGAGGGCCTATCTACATTGGTTGATGTAGGAGGTGGCATTGGAGCCACCCTCAACATGATTATCTCAAAGCACCCCACAATTAAGGGCATCAACTTTGACCTGCCTCATGTTATTGAGGACGCACCTAAATATGATGGTATTGATACACTCCAACAATGATTTTGATTTGTTTGTTAAATGTCATTTTACCATACAAAACTGACACTATATATGTTCTACAGGAGTTGAGCATGTTGGAGGTGACATGTTTGTGAGTGTACCAAAGGGAGATGCTATGTTTATGAAGGTAATTATGCTTCATTTTATCATTTTGTCAAGTTGAATCTTGTAGGGGGTTCGAACGCTTTTCAATAATTTTGAAAAACTTGCCAAAAAATAGCTTTTAAGTTTTTAGAATTTTTAGCTTTTTTAAAAACTTGATCAGAATTTTCAATATGAGTGTTTTCCAAGTTCTGGCTAAATCGTGAATTTTCAATGTTTAACTTCACCATATGATGAAAATCTACAGTGGATTTGCCATGATTGGAGCGACGAGCATTGCTTGAAGTTTTTGAAGAATTGCTACGAAGCATTGCCAGACCATGGCAAAGTGATTGTTTGCGAGTACATTCTTCCTGTGGCACCTGAAACAAGTCATGCTGCAAGGACAGTTTTCCATGTCGACGCTATCATGTTGGCACACAACCCGGGTGGCAAGGAAAGGACTGAGCAAGAATTCGAGTCTTTGGCCAAAGGAGCTGGATTTGAAGGCTTTAGAGTGGCATCTTCAGCTTATGATACTAAGGTCATGGAGTTTTTGAAAAAGGCTTAATTCGACTTTCTTGATGACTTGAGTTTCTACTTTCTGATTGTGTTTCTGTCATTACATATATATATATATATCAGTACATGGTTGTGTTCTCTTGAATGTGTGTCTCTATTTCAATCAATAAAGATGCATCATCAATTTCTTCATATCATATCCTTTCGTGAAAATACTTTTTTCAATGCTTTATCTATAATGCTTTCAAATAATATTTAAAGTCGAAACTAAGAGGCTAGTGTAAAGTTTGAAATTAAAAAGACGAACCTGTCTGTTAACTAATCTCTAAGGAAGTGATTTGGTTCTCTCAGTTTTCTACAAATTACCTTTTTTTATGCTATACATTTGCTTCTTTTTTCACTTTGTGCAAAGAATAGGTTTATGTTTCTTTTTAAATGCTACATTATTCTTCTTTATCTGACTGTTCTATATCTAAGGGAATAGACTTTGCTTCCCGGCAACTCATATCAACATCCAGGAAGCAGATGAATAATTCACATCATAAACTTAAATTCAAGGACAAGTAGAAGGACAAACACATTGGTTTAAGATATCACACCTCACTTTTATTTCACAACTCCACAACTACGAAAAATAAACTTAAAAATACTTAAAAGACACATTCTTATTTTAAAATTTAAAATCATGCAAAACACTTGAGAAAAATACAGTAAAAAGAGCACAAACGACTACTCCCTCATCCTGTTGATCATTACTGCAATTTGAACATAGAAATAGTCTGTGATGTCTTCCACATGCCGGAAAAGGGCATGCCTCCACTGCTTCTTCAACACCAAAGTTCCAATGACACCCCAGAAACCAGTGCCAAATCGAGTGCATGAACAAAAATATCACTAAACTTTTCAAAATAATAAAAAATGTCACTCAAACCTGCTATAGTAAGTTCTGAACCGGTTAAAAGATTGTTTGGACAAAAATGTCACTCAATATCTAAAAATTTAAAAAACACCACTCAACTTTCCCAAGAAGTCAAAAATACCACTACCATCAATTAAAATAGACAAAATGTCACTATCTTTCATTTATTTAAATTAATATATAAAAATATTTAAGTTTCAACTGAAGATTTGCCAGAAAATAAAAATTTTGTTTAAAAATCATGTAATTGCAAATTTATTTTTTTTATGACTATGATTTTATATAATAATATCGACTTTCTTTATGTTTTCATTGTAAAATTTTATTTTATTGTATTTCTTAGTCTATTTTTTTTATGACTATGATTTTATATAATAATGTTGACTTTCTTTATGTTTTCATTGTAAAATTTTATTTTATTGTATTTCTTAGTTTATTCTTAAAATATTTACAATAATATTTTCTCTATGACTTGCTCTCTATCACCCTTTGAAGTAGATATTATCAACTCTTTAGGTAACCCTTGGTTAAAGGATTGGCTAAATTTTCTTTTGACTTGATAAACCCTGAAGTTATTGTTCCATCTCTTATTAATTGATGAATATAGGCATGTCTTAGACCAATGTGCCTTGACTTGCCATTGTAGACATGACTATACACAATATCAAGAGTAGACTTGCTATCACAATAAATTGTGATAGGTGCCATTGGTTTATACCAAAGAGGTATTTATAATAATAGGTTTCTTAACCATTCTGCTTCTTTACATGCAGCATATAATGTTATCAGTTCCGAAGTCATGGTAGAGTCTATTATACTAGTTTGTTTCTTTGATCCCCAAGAAATCACTCCACCTCTTGACAGGAACACCCACCCGGTATTAGAAGAATAATCTTTTTTATCACTTATCCAACTTGCATCTGAGTAACCTTCTAATACTGAATGCTCTCCTTTATAAGTGAGATGGTAACTTTTGGTACCGCCTAGGTATTTTAGTATTTTCTGAACAGCATTCCAATACATTTTGCCCCAATTGCTTGTATATCTACTTAACTTGCCAATTGCAAAAGCAATGTCCAGCCTTGTACTTGTCATAACATACATGAGACTTCCCCAGTTTCTTACTTGAATCATAAGGCATACTTACCGTAGCTATATTCTTACCTCCGAACTTGTCTCAAATTTTCTCAATATAATGCTCTTGAGATAAACTTATTTAATATTATTTCTAATGATCTTAATATCAAGAATTACATCCACTTCACCCACGCCCTTCATAGAGAACTTAGAAGATAGAGATTCTTGGTATTGTTAAGTTGTTCCATGTCGGTCCCAAATATCAACATATCATCAACATATGGGAAAATGATCACCCCTTTGCCATTCTCAAGTTTGTAGTATATGCACTTATCCGATTCGTTGATCTTATACCCACTTGAAAGCACTACTTCATCAAACTTTTGATGTCATTGCTTACGTGTTTGCTTATGTCCATATAAAGAGCTTATAAGTTTACAAACTTTCTTTCCTTGACCTTCAACAACAAACCCTTCGGGTTGTTCCATATACACCTCCTTTTCTAGTTCTCCATTTAAGAATGTCATTTTGACATCCATTTGATGGATTACTAAATAGTTCTTAAGATTGTTGGAGGAAAGGGAGTATGGTATGAATTCCAATGGTAAACTCACTTAGGATATCGCTAAGAGTCGTGGACGAACTCACTTTCCTTGAGAACTATTTACTATACCGTAAATGTTAAGAGGGATAAAACTTAGCACTTAACATAAACAAGAATATTGTTTCTCACTTGAAACACTCTAGTATAGTTGCAGTCAGACAAGTATGAGAGGTTGTGATTATAGGATGGTGTACTCAAATGGCTAGAGAATGTCTCCTATTTATAAGAGACCTCTCCCCCTCTTTTTACACTCGATCAAAGGACTTAATTAAGGTCCTTAATGAGTATCTTGACCTTGACTAAGTTTATTGACCATGTGGTATAAATCAGTTTTAGATTTAAATGATGTCTAGAAGTACTTCAAAGAGGTTGAGCAAGTCTACTTAAGTAAGTGTTATGTGTTGTCGTATAGAGGAACTTTGAGCTAGAGTTCCAAAACGCTTATGAAGGATAAGGAAACAAGGTCGGATAACAGTATGAGGTATTAATACTTAAGAATAAAGTTATATGTGTGTTGTGAGCATCGTTGATTAATATAAACACAAAGTTCAAAGATTTGTCTACTTTGTGATTTAGATCAAATTTTTGCTTATATACACTAATTGAAAGTTCAAAAAGCAATAAACTTTTCAGTAGGCATATGCTTTGTGTGTTTCTCGGGTGATTACAAGTCAAAAATATTTCTCAAATGGCGGGGGTGTTAGCTCCGTAGGTTATAATCCAAGTTTATTTCAAGGGTATTTTTCATACTATTGAATGACAGGGGATTATTGGGATTATTTCAAAAGTATAAGAAAGTTATATAGCATGAGAAATCATATGGAATAAGGGTCATATATAGGATAAACATAAGTTATATGATTAACACGGGTGAATATAAGATCAGCATGAGTCGTGCTGGTCACCATAAAGCAAGATTTAGCTTTCTAGGCGCAACACGGACCGTGTTGAGGCCCATAAGCTATTTTGATGTTCCAACAGCTATATAATCTTCTCCATTAAGTAATAATCTCGATTTTACATCAGATTAAAGTACCCAACAGCTATATCGTCTTTATACCACATGGTCGATCAATAGACTTAGTCAAAGTCAAGATACACATTAAGGACCTTGATTAAGTCCTTTTCCCGAGGGTATAAAGAGGGAGAGAAGTCTCCTATAAATAGGAGACATTCTCTAGCCATTTGAGTACACCATCCTATAATCACAACCTCTCATTCTTGTCTAAACTACAACTATACTAGACTGCTTCAAATGAGAAACAATATTCTTGAGTGTGTTAAGTGCTAAGTTTTATCACTCTGAACATTTTCGACAGAATAAATAGTTCTTAAGGAAAGTGAGTTCGTCCACGACTCTTAGCGATATCATAAGTGATTTTACCATTGGAATCTATACCATACTCCCTTTCCTCCAACACTCTTTTCATTATGGGTTATGATATTGGTGACTAAGGTTTTGTGATATAAATGTGGTCATATGTAATGCTTATACTTTCTTAGAATATTATGGTGTTATTTAATGTGTTGGTCGTAAGGTTGGAGCTTCCTTGTGGAAATGTATGTTTGTTTGGCGTGTTGGTTGAAATTCTTGATGTTTCTTTGTGACTGTTTGGCGTAGTCCCTAGTTGGACGGTGGTAATGCTCTTGGGTTCTATAATCTTAAAAACACCAAATTCTAAAAAGATTAGCTAGAGAAGAATGCTCATCCAAAATGATTTCTCCATTATTCTTTAGCAAAGGAATGACTCCAAGAAAGATTGCCAATTCCTCCTTGTCTATTTCCGTTCTCATAGGGAGGTGATCGAAGGTCATTGTAAAAGAACAACTGAGACTAGAAATAAGGGCTTGGTGAGGTACTACTTAAGTTAGGTCAGGTTCTTGGAAATTTCATTCTTATTAGTCAACAAACGATCATCTAAGTTAGTATCCTTCATTAAAGATATCAAATATCACATGGGAAAGGAAGGTTTCTGACCATATGAGAGAGTTGTACTTATGTTCTACCAGTCAATGGAGCTTGAAACAACTCTATATATCCATAAGAACCCTTAATTTATGCATGTGAAAATCTTCATATTAGCTATCATGCTGCCAGTAACTGTTTTGATTTGTTTAGCTCCATAACAACAGTGAAAACTAATCAGCTTTCCTTAATTATCATCATTCACCCCTCCACTTTTTTCCCCTTTTGATTGGGATGATCTTATTGATGTTGCGACATAGAACCCGATGGAGCCAGGTCAGGTGGTTAATCAATCTCATCTAAGAAGAACTCTATATGAGAGAGTTATACTTATGTTCTACCAGTCAATGGAGCTTGAAACAACTCTATATATCCATAAGAACCCTTAATTTATGCATGTGAAAATCTTCATATCAGCTATCATGCTGCCAGTAACTGTTTTGATTTGTTTAGCTCCATAACAACAGTGAAAACTAATCAGCTTTCCCTAATTATCATCATTCACCCCCACTTTTTTCCCCTTTTGATTGGGATGATCTTATTGATGTTGCGACGTAGAATCCGATGGAGCCAAGTCAGGTGGTTAATCAATCTCATCTAAGAAGAACGAACTTGAACAAAGACACGAATATGACACAACATGGATTTGGGGATACACGATTTTTTTGAAAATATAGGATACGATATGTACGTTATAGAATACCAAATTTTTTTAAAAAAAATGTTTGATAATAAAATCTAATAAATTAATGGAAGTGGGACAAAACAATTTGTAAGTTGGTAGCTACCAAGCAAGACCAATGATGAATTGAAAAAAAAAATGATATCATAGTTGAGGGCATTGCAAATGGTAGGCTAGCTAGCTAGAAAATATGAAGGTCATCAATGATTCAAAAGTGTCCGAAGGATGGCATTCGCGTGTCAAATATTTACTTTGTAATTCAGAAATGTAGGTGTTGGATGTGTGTCTGACAGAGATAACGAGGTTGAGAATCTTATGGTGCTCGGGATTAGTAGCCAAGGGAATGTAAAGAAAATGGTGAGTTGAGGCAAGAAACAATGAACGACTTCAACTCTAGAAGTTTCAATCATCATAGTAACCAAGAATTCACGGCAACAGGAAGCAAGGTCAGATTGTGATGGCTGACTAAGGAATGTTGGTTGCACAGGTTGTGTCTCGTGGTATTTCAGTCATTTTTCTTCACTCGTGGCTAGTTGTGAACTTTTATGAAATTAGTCTATATAATGATATAGTTTTTGTTGAAGGTTTGAATCATCATCACAAGATGGTCAAACGTCACAACACTAGGTGCGCATTGAGAGTATCATCATAGGTCAAGGTTTTATGTCTGAGAATTAGGATGAGTATCCTAATTAAAAGGATTATCCTTGTAATGTTTTGTGAGTAGTCATGCATTGTCAATTGTAACACCTTCTGTTAAATCATAACAGAGATAGCACATAATTGGTTTGTGATAATGTTTCCTTATTTTGATTTTTTTTTTTGTTCTCGTTAAACTTTTTGCAAGTTTTTTTAATTATCCCACTTTATTATTTGTGGTTATGAACCCATGATCCTAGTAATTGGCTTCGTTCAATCGTTCATCTTCATTTTATTTTATTATTTTTTGTTCATCTTCACTTTTAATGTAAGATGCATGTGTTTACCTTTTCAACTTTCTCAATTTTTCGACACTGGCGGGACTAACTATTAGTTGCTTGCTTTTGGATATCATCTCGTGAAACATTCTCCAGTGCCCTAATCTAACATGCAATATGTTTAGCTTTTCAACTTTCTCAATTTTTTGGCAGTGTCTAGGCAAACAATTAGTTGCCTAGTTTTGGATACCATGTCATGCAAAATTCTCGAGTGCCATAGATAGATTCAAATTAACTTATACTTATCAAGATGTACTAATTTAATGATGTTTTATGTGCCAAATATGTCCATAATTTGGATAGTCTAATTTTTTTTTTAAAAAAAAAAAACTTTGATTATATTGGACAATTAAAACAAAATGCCAGGCTAAACTTTCTTTGGTTCTTGTTCATAGAGTAGCAAATGAGTTAGTTGGAACAAATCTCTTTGAACCGTAAAATTTAAGTGTAAGAATACAATATCAAAACTTCTTCATACCTTATTTGGTGACATAATTTCGTAATCTTGGATTTAAATTTGAATTTTGTGTTATTGAGCGTGCTAAAGAGAGGTTGCAATGTTCATGATTCATGAAACTTATTAGTATTCACCAATGTCTTGGTTATTAATTGGTAGGATGGTAGCTACTAGCTACAAACATAAAGAGAGACCCTAATGTCTAAAAGGAGATCCTACTTCATGTATTACATTGGAAAATTATTCCTGAGAAAGTCTGAAATCAACAACAAAATGCATTGAAAAAGTCCTTTGATTAGTTATTGAAGAATCCCAGCTCTCCATGAAGACCTCAGCACAACCGGCAAAGAGGACCTCCAGCACCAGCATGATATTTTGTTTGAAAGATTACCAAAATTAATTGAGGGAAGTATCTCCCTAATTCGAATCCTAATCTTTCCTTCTGTTTATAAGTTAATATAATAACTGATCACATTTCCTTTTCAGATACCAAAGGAAAAGAAAGAAATCGGAGAAGGAATAAATCATGAGGAAGATTGAAGATCAAGCTGAAAAAGGAAACAATCCTCATTGGAAGGAAAGAGACCGTTGATGCTTGAAGTCATGCAGTATATATATACGATCAACCTCCTTTGTAATAGGGTGGATTTCCAAGCAAGCAAATCGGAGTAGGAACTTTGGCTAAGAAAGTTCTGAGTGTAGGAATATTTTGTGAAAATATTCTGAGTATAGCCACGATTGTGAGTAGTGAGTTTTGTAACCAGTGAGTGTACTGGTGAGGACCTCCAAGGTCGTGTGTAAAGTGAGAAAGACTTCTCGCTTTAAGGTTATTCTCCAAGTTGTAATCGCCTCTTCTGTGAGGCCTCGAGTACAGAAAGCTGTCGTGAAAGTTTTGTGCTCCAGTAGGCTTATTGAGGACCTCAAGATCCTCAATCAAGCTGAGTTGTATCATCCCTCTATTTTTAAGCACTTTATATTTGATCAATAAAGAAAAATCTTTTTGTTATAAAAGTGTTATTAACTAAGTTGTGTTGAATTAAAGTGCAGATTTGTTATAAACCCTATTCCCCCACCCCCCCCCCCTCTAGGGTTACTTCAATTATCTAGCTCCATAACACTGAAAATGAATGCATTAAATTTTACGAAAATGATTGGCTAAGATGTAGTAGTCATTTTTTTCCCCATTATTGAAAGATCAATTGGACATAAGATTTTGTAACAAAAATTGCATACAACCACAGAAAATAACAAGATGACATTAAAAAGTAACTCATCAGTGCAATAGACAAAATAACAAATAGTATTTATCCTTCAATTTGCCTTCCTTTTTCTAGCCCATTGATGTATGGTTGTAGTAGTCATCTATAAAGAGTTAACTCTCTTAAGTCATATTCCTTCCATTCCTATTTATTTGTCACTTTAGAAGAATGGGGACATACCAAGAATCGTGAAAAAAAAATATAAAATTACTTAAATTGATATGAATTAATTATGACAAATGGAAAATATAGATATAAAATTAGTAAAGTTATATAAGAAATGTAAATGACAAATAATTAGGGACATAACAATTTTTTAAAAAATTATTGAGACATAAAACGCTATTAGTTAAACAGACAAATAAATAAATATGAAGGAAATATCATATAAGTAGCAAATTTTATGTAGACTCTTCAGCTTCAGTCCACACACTCTAAATTATATTGAAAATAGGTTAAGTTGTCTCCTCCAATGTATACTCGCAATGAGGGGAATTGAGATTGTTGTGAATGGAAAAAACTCTAAATGGTAAATGTAACTGTAAATGCTACCACTTAATTATAACGATTTGTAATTAAAAATTTAAATTCCAAATCCCTCCGTAAGCATCGGTGGGGTTTCAATAGGAACCCCTAGGGTTTACTTTGTGAGGAGCCGCTAATCAGCCCATGGTGGCCGGAGGTTGAACCCTTGCCGACTAGAGGGGACGAAATTGACTATTGACAATGGACTCTCCATTGGTAAGGTGGTAGAAAGACTTAAAGCTTACAAAGGAAGAAGAGAAAATTATATATTGTGTCACCACAAACGACGAAAACTTTGCAGCTAGGGCAAACTTGGCTCTAGCAGGGAAGGTGCTTACGGACAAACTGTATAGGGTGACAAAGTTGTTTGCGTTCCTAAGGCAGGCATGGAAGGTCAAAAAAGCGTTCGAGATTCATGAAATAGGTGACAATCTTTATATTTTTCAGCTTTTCACGCATGAGGACAAAACTAGGGTCAGTGCGGGGGGGTCCATGGGTGTTTGACAAACAACTCCTAGTACTCTCTAACATAAAGGAGAATGTTACACCGTCTAAAATTTCATTTACGCACACAAAATTCTGGGTTCGAGGGTATGACATTCCGTTTGGGAAAATCTCGAGGAGGACGGCGGAGGCACTGGCGGAAAATTTGGAGGGTTGAAGGAGTATAGGGATGATGACGAACTAGGGTGGAGTAAGTATGTGGCCTTTCTGGTAAATGTGACAATAGGGGAACCACTCCCCTGGGGGGCCATAGCCAAATTTGGAGAGGCGGGTTCAAGATGGGTTCCATTCAAATACAACAAGTTTCCAAACTACTACTACCGCTGAGGGAGGTTAGGCCATATGGAGGAAGATTGTGACGAGGCTGAAGGGGATGATACAAAAAGACTATACGGGGAATGGCTGAGAGCACCACCAGCCAAGTTTCGGAAGAATAGTGGAGTTAATGGAGGAGAAAAGGAAAGGAAGGGGGTGAGGCGACTCGGGCGAACAGAGGCGTCTACCACAGAAGCCGACTGTAAGGAAGTTGCTAAAGGAGCTAGTAGAAGCTACAAATTTCGCAATGCAAGAGACAACGACGGAGTTGGAAACGAACATCAAAAATGGGGGGAAGGGATGGGGGTGGGATCGGTGACTATACCGTAGAAAGGAACTGAAGGGCATAGGGAAGAGGAGGGGGTCGTGAAGAGGGAGGGAGAGCGGCAAACACATACGGCCAGACCCTGGACGAGAAAACCCAAACGCATGGATTGGAAGAAGGCTGGAAGGGAGGAGTGGAGACAAAACACTATTACTGGGAAGAAAGGGCATTGGGGGGATTCACAACAAGCATGATAAAATGTGGAAAAGACTGAAGAAGGATGTGCAAGGGGAGAAGGAGGGGAAAAGAGAGAAGAGGTGGCAGCGGAGAAGAGGAAGATAGGGAGTGGGGAGATGGTGCTGGAGGAGATGCAATTGATGGAGATAGAAGTGAGGGAGAAGAGAAGTAGAATCCATGATGTGGACATGGAAGATCTGGATCAATCGGCCAGGGTGGTAGACGCCAACCCCCGCCAAGAGCAATGAAAATCTTAAGCTATAACTCCTGAGGGTTGGGGAAACCTGAGGCAATTACTTCCGTCTTTACCTTGATACGGAAAGTTTCCCCGGATGTAGTTTTCCTTATGGAGACTAAAAGATACGAACATGAGATAGAGTTGATAAGGGTGACGTGTGGATTTTCGGGATGCTTGCCAGTACCTCCAAGGGGACAAGCTAGAGGCCTAACGTTGCTATAAAAGGGGGATACCCAGCTGAGTATATGGTCTTACTCAACATATCACATTGATGCAGAGATGCTGAGGAAAGGTAAAAACGAAGAGCACTCTCCCTTGGATGATATTTGGAGACTTCAACAGCCTATTATACCAAACGAGAAATCGGGTGGAGACGGTTTCGACTTCTAGACCGATGCTGAGTTTCAAGAAGCATTGGAACAATGTGGCTTGAGGGACATGAGAAGCATGGGACACAGCCACACGGGTATACATGGTGTAATAGGAGGGAGGCAAAGGATTATATTGAAGAACGACTCGACCGATTCCTTTGTATGAAGGATGGGATAACATATGGCCTAAAGGGAGGGGGTGAGATGCATAATCTGGGAGGGATCCGACCATTACCCTATTGTGCTTGATATGGAAGCAAAGGAGTAGGATACCCAATTACGGGAACAGATACCCAAGTTTGAGGCGGTATGGGAGCAGGATAATGGATTTAAGGAGGTCGTAAATGAGGTCTAGCAAAACACAGAGGGACGATTTGAGGATTTATAAGCCTGACTAATGGAATGTGGGAGAGCCTTTACTAAATGGGGCAATAGTAAATATGGTGTTCTCCTATTAAAAGCTAACCAGTTGACGAAGAAGTTTACGAAAATGTGTGAGACGGTGGCCGAAGACAGGACATGGAGGCACTACGAGCAATGGAAATGGGTTTTTATGGATACAAAAAGACTAAATGAAATATACTATGCCCAACAAGCACACCACATTGCGATCTGAGAAGGAGACAGGAATACTGGCTATTTTCATGCTAGAGTAACACATGGAAGGAAGAAAAACATGATCAAAGCCATTGAGAATGGGGAGGGGAGAATGGTTACGGAGCAGTCCGAAGTGGAGAAAGTGGTGGTCAATTATTTTTGGGACATCTTTCGAACAAACAGACAAGAGAGGGATAGTGGGGACTTACCAAAATTAACTGGAAGGATAACCGACGAGTAGCGGTAAGTACTGTCACATGAGTTCACCAAGGCTGAGGTGGAATGAGCGCTGAAGCAGATGGGCCCATATCAGATAGAATGTGTGCAATGTTTTACCAGAGACATTGAGATGTTATTGGGGAGGAGATTAGTTAAGTAGTACTCAGGGCCCTTATTGAAGGATAGAAGTCGGCGTAACTGAACCACACAGTCATTACATTGATCCCCAAAATCAAATAACTAAGGAGAATGCAGGACCTCCCCCTGATAAGCTTATGCAATGTCACCTATAAGTTGATTTCAAAGGTACTAGTGAACCGGCTAAAGGAGGTACCGGGGCACCTCATTGATACTCGTAAGTCAACCTTTGTACCGAGCAAACTAATTTATGATAACGTGATAGTTGAATATGCAATCATCCACTACATGAAAAGGAAGAGAAGAGGCAAGCGAGCTTGGATGGCAATGAAGTTAAACATGAACAAGGCATATGATCGAGTGGAGTGGGGGTTTGCAAAGGAGGTCATGGAGGCAATGGGCTTCCCGGATAAGTGAATTCAAAGAATAATGATGTGTATTCATACGACCGCCTTCTCTTGCAATGTGAATGGACGGGAATGGGGCTGACTACACCAAGCCGAGGATTGAGACAGGGCTATCCATTGTCTCCGTATCTTCTCCTCATCGTGTCGGAAGGTTTATCGGCGCTAATCAGACAACCATGTGTTGAAGGGAGTCTACATGGGATAGAAATCAATTGGAGGACCCCGGAGATATCCCAACTGCTTTTTAGCGATGATAGTCTGCTATTCATGCGGACAACAACATAATTAAGAGACAAACAAGCTCAAAGAGATACTCCAAAAATATGAAGAAATGTCTGGCCAGCAAATTAACCTAGGGAAGTCGGAAATAATGTTTAGTGCAAACATGGCAAGCAAAAGGAAGCGTTAGATTCTTCAGAGCCTGCAAATGAAGGAGATGATTGACAACAAGAAATACCAAGCTTACCCCTTTGCCTGGGTAGATCGAAAAAAGCTATTTTTGAGCAGATAAAGGGGAAGGTTTGGAATAAGGTGAGAGGGTGGAAGGAAAAAAAATTATCTCAGATGGGAAGGGAGATACTGGTGAAGGTTGTGTTACAAGTGATTCCTTTGTATACCATGAGTGTCTTTAAAATCCTAGTCACTATATGTGAGGAATTGTGGAGCATGGAAAGCATATTCTGGTTGGGGGGGGAGAGAGATAAGGTGAGGATGGGTATTCACTAGATGGTGTGAGAGAAGTGAAGAGGTTCAGGTTCCTTTTGCAAATCTTGTCACCTCCGCCAAGCGAGCCACCTCGTTCTCATCGAACCTTGAGCTATAATTCCCGGTGACTTCCGGAGTTGCAAGGTTAGCCTAGGACATCCAATGGATGGGCCTCAAGACCTTTTAAGGAGGCTCGAGTGATCCACTGACCCCGAAGGCCTCGAAATCCTACCGGGTAATCCCGAGATGAGAAGCAATGAGGTAACGGGATTCGGGTGTAACCCCGGAATTAATAAAGTACAAGGAAAGAAGCAATCAAGGGTCAATATCACCATTACGCCCGCTACCACCCCTGTAGCGCCTGCGACGCTTCCTGGAAAAACAAGGAGCAGGCAGCCCAGTTTTGTCACACCTGCTACCTCTCTGCGTAATGCCCATGTCGTCGTTCGGCAATTCGAAGAAAATTCAAGGAAAATTCTGGCACGCCCGTGACGGTCCGACGTAGCGCCCGCTATGGGCGCGCACCTGCGAAATCGCCCAGGAGTTTTCGCCCGGTAGCGCTCGCGACACCCTGAGGTCGCGCCCGCGACGCCTACTTTGCTAGGTTGTAACGCCCGCGACTACAGGCGTAACGCCTACTACGAAGCTGTTTTTGCGCGTTTTTTTTTTTTTTGCATAAACGACTGTGTTTAGTCTTTTTAATACCTAGTATGAATACTCTGTTAGCACATTTTCCAAGGCAGATTATGTTGAGTTTAATATGAAATGCTAGAGCGCCTTCCAAGCATCTTCCCAAAAATCTTGTTTACTTTATCCAATCAATATTTGGTGGTGTTCAAGTCATTTCTTTAATGGTTAACGGTGGTATTATCCTATTTAATCATGGTGGAATACTAGACTAAGGTGGTGGGCTCTCCTTGCCAAGGTCATATGCTATATCCAGTGCTGAATGATTTCTTCTTTATTTGATTTTTCTATCAACAACTCAAGCATCCAACATCCCATCACCAACGGTAACGCTCCATTTGGTATCAGAGCTTTGGTTTTATTTTGCTTGAGTTTTGTTCATTGTTCTTACTAGTAGAGTCTCTCTAGTATTGGGTTTTGTGGATTGTATGCCACTATTGGTGTTCCCCAACCCCTGTGATATCTAAGAGTATTGGAAAACATTGTATTGTGTTTGTATTTGGTGTTTTTGAAGCATCTTCGAGCTTTGAGGTGAAGTTGGAAAATAATGTCCGGAAGGTGTCCGATGAAATGTCAATAAGAGTTAAACACAAAGAACCCTTAGCCAAACACTAGCCAATTACAAGAAAACCCCCAAACTCCACAAAAGCATCCCAAACACATCCCGTCTTTTACCCTTCCCTCGATATGGACAAAGAAGTTAACCCCAATCGATAGGAATCAATCCATTGGGGTAGTCCTCGAACTCGAGCTATCGAGAACCGACTCACCACCGTCGAGAATCGGTACTCCACCATCGAGCGGACTCTTCAGGACCTTGCGACCCAAGAGAACAACATTGTTGTGCACCTCCAAGGTCAACTCCGAAACGAACGTCGGAGGCCCGCACAAAGCCTTATCTGTCCTCCTCCCAACTTTGAGTCACGTGACGACGCTAGAAGCTCCCCTCGATGTCTACCTCGTCGGGAAGTGCACGACAGGCCCCCTCGTGACGACTTCCAACGTCAAAATCGACATCCTCGAGTTCAATGGTTCAAATGATCCGGACGAGTACCTTGAATGGATCCAATTAATGGATAGGATCTTTGAAACCAAGGAATACGATGACGAGAAGGCATTTAAGATCGCTAGCCTGAAACTCACCAAAGCCGCCTCACTTTGGTTTGAGAATGTGAAAGCGCAAAGGGATCGGGAAGGTGGGCGAGAATTACTTCTTGGACACGGCTCAAACAATTGATGAACCGTCGTTTCTTGTCCAACACATACAAGTAGGATGTATTGAGGAAACTATTTGCTCTCACCCAGGGCAAGCGATTCGTGAGCGATGATATTCTGGAGTTCGGGCAGCTTCTTATCAAAAGTTACCTCCAAGAGCCTGAAGAGCAAACGATGATGCGATTCTTGAAGGGGTTGGACCCCGCGGTTGCCAAGAAGATTGGGATTCAACCCTACTATTCTATGGATGACTTGTGCAGTTTGGCTCTCCGGGTTGAGCGACGGAGGAAGAAAAAGGCTACTTCCAAACCGGCACCAAGAGCCTACTTTCCACCGTCTAGTCGACCCCCTCCCTATTCGGGTAACCCAAAGTCTAGATAGACCCCCAACTTCACTCCGGCGCCCCAAACTGACAAAGGAGAGGGACTTTCAGATGCGTCTCCAACGGACCCCTCTCGATGCATGGAGGGTAGGAAGTGCTTCAAGTGCCAAGGATATGGACACTATCAAGTGGATTGCCCGAACCGAAGGACTTTGACCCTCAAGGAGGTCCAGGATATAGATGATGAACTTCAAACAGCACAGGAGGAGTCCGAAGTGATTGTCGACGAGGAGATTGAGATTGAGATTGATGATGAGGATGCCACCCCCATACCACACGTACATGGTGACGCCTTTGTCTTGAGACAGGTTTACATACTCATGAAACCCCTCTCGACAAGGCTTAACAGAAGATGATCTTTCAATCTCGGTGTTTCGTGGGACGCAAGGTTTGCAATCTTATCATTGACGAAGGAAGTTGTACCAATGTCGCATCTATATATATGGTCGAGAAGCTTAATTTGCCGTTATTACCACATCCTCGGTCGTATTCTCTCAAGTGGCTCAATGAGCAACATGGCATCAAGGTAACCAAACAAGTCCTAGTGAATTTGTCTTTTGGTACTAACTGCGATGATTATATTGTTTGTGATGTTGTATCTATGAGTGCATGTCATATATTGTTGGGATGTCCTTGGCAATTTGATAAGTAAACTGTCCATAACGGGTTGAAAAACACCTATACTTTCACCCATCGGGGCAAGAAGGTCAAGCTACTTCAGTTAGCACCACATGAAACCTTATCTCCAAAACACGGGGTGGGAAGTGAGGAGCCCAAACACATGAGCGAAACACGGGTTGAGAGAGCTCTAAGTAAGGGGAAGGTCATCTTTGCCTTACTCCTCTTAGAAGCAAACAAAAGTGAAGTAAAGAAACCCCTATACCCTCTTGTAACCCTTCTCATTGCCAAGTTCGGAGACGTCTTCCCCGATGATCTACCACCGGGTCTTCCACCTATTCGGGGCATCGAGCACCAGATTGACCTTATTCCCAGAGCACCACTTCCCAACAAGGCGGTTTATCGATGCAACCCGCAGGAAACCAAGGAGCTACAACAGCAAGTGGACGAACTCGTTTCTAGGGGCTTCGTTCGGGAGAGTATGAGCCCTTGTTCTGTCCCGGCCCTCCTGGTTCCCAAGAAAGTTGAAACCTCAGATGTGTGTCGATAGTCGAGTTGTCAACAACATCACCGTCAAGTATCGGTGTCCCATACCGAGGCTCGACGATATGCTTGACGAGTTACATGATGCGTCTTTTCCAAGATCGACCTCTGGAGTGGATATCATCATATTCGTATGCGGGAAGGTGACGAGTGGAAGACGGTTTTCAAAACCAAAGGGGGGTTGTATGAGTGGCTCATTATGCCCTTTGGCCTCTCCAACGCCCCTAGTACCTTCATCGACTTATGAATAAGGTTTTGAGGCCCTTTATCGGCAAGTTCGTGGTGGTTTATTTCGATGACATCCTTGTTTATTCCAGGAGTGAAGCGGAGCATCTTTCACATTTGGAGTCTGTTTTTAGGGTTTTGCGACAGTAGAAGTTATTTGGAAAGCTCGAGAAGTGTGAGTTTTGCACTCTGTCATATTTCTTGGGTATATCATTTCCGACCGAGGTATTACCATGGACCCCTCGAAAGTGGAAATCATTCGTTCTTGGCCTTCTCCCTCTACTATCACGGAGGTCAGAAGTTTCCACGGCCTTGCTTCGTTTTACCGCCGGTTCATCAAAGGGTTTAGCACCCTCACCGCCCCTATTATCGAATGTATGAAGAAGGGAACCTTTGAGTGGACCAAGGCGGCGCAAGTTGCTTTCGAGAGGCTTAAGGCTAAATTGTGTGAGGCTCCAGTGCTTGCCCCCTCGGACTTCGCGTAGGTTTTCGAGGTTGATTGTGATGCGAGTGGAGTGGGTATTGAGGTCGTCTTGATGCAAAACCAACGTCCCATTGCCTACTTTAGCGAGAAGCTTAGTGGGTCAAGGAAGAACTACTCTACTTACGAAAAGGAGCTCTATGCCCTTGTTCGTGCCATTGACCATTGGTGCCACCACTTGAGGCCCAACCAGTTTATACTTCATTCCGATCACGAGGCTCTTAAGTATTTGAATGGGCAACACAAGCTTAACACTCGTCATCCCAAGTGGGTAGAATTCCTCCAAAGTTTCAACTTTATGGCGAAACATAAGAAGGGTAGCGTCAACGTGGTGGCTAATGCTCTTTCTAGGAGGCATTCTCTTCTATCGGTGGTTGAAGCGCGGGTTCTTGGGTTCCAAGTTCCAACACATGCGGGAATTCTATATGAGGACTTCAAATCTCACCTTGATGGAGATGATGGTTCCTATGTGCTTCAAGACAGATTCCTTTTCAAGGGGAACAAATTGTATGTGCCCAAGTGTCCGTTGAGAAAGTTGTTGGTGCATGAGGTTCACGGTGGAGGTCTTGCTGGACATTTCGGCATTTATAAGACGTTGGACATGCTAAAGGAGCATTTTTATTGGCCTAAGATGGGAAGTGATGTGCAATTGATTTCCAAATGCATCCCGTGCCATCACGCCAAGAGTCAGTTACATCAAGGGCACTACACTCCCCTTCCTTTACCGAATCGCCCGTGGGAAGATTTGAGCATGGACTTCATTATGGCCCTTCCCCGAACCGTGCGTGGCAAAGATGCGGTATTGGTTGTGGTGGATCGATTCTCCAAGATGGCGCACTTCATTGCTTGTGAGAAAACCGCCACCCACATCGCTAACTTGTTCTCTCAAGAGGTAGTGAGTGTTCCGAGGACCATAGTTTCGGACCGGGATACCAAATTCATGAGCCATTTTTGGAGGTCCCTATGGAAACTCCTTGGAACCAAGCTCCTCTTTAGCACATCCCACCACTCTCAAAGGGATGGACAAACTGAGGTAACCAACAAGACCGTCACTACTATACTACGGGGCTTTGTGAGTAAGAGCTTGAGGGATTGAGATGCCTAGTTGTGTCATGCCGAGTTCGCTTACAACCGGGCTCCTTCCTTCTCCACGGGGCACTTGCCATTCGAAACTTGCTACGGGGTGAATCCTATCACTCCCATTGATCTCCTTCCTCTTCCTTTAGAGGCAAGAGCAAGTTTTGAGGCAAGTAAGAAGGCCGCTGAGATTCAAAAGCTTCATCGACAGATTCGGGAGAAGATCGAGAGGACTAATGAGCTCTACAAGTCCCGAGCCAACAAGTATTTCCGGAACATCACCTTCAAACCCGGGGACTTGGTTTGGCTCCACTTGAGGAAGGAACGACTTCCTTCACGGCATAAAAGCAAACTCATGCCGCGAAGTGAGGGCCCGTTCAAGGTGTTGGAGAAGATAAATGATAATGCTTATAAGCTCGATCTTCCGGGCGATATGGGCATTTCCTCCACATTCAACATTGGTGATATTTCACCGTACATCGAGGACGACGAAACGGATGTGGATTTGAGGGAAAATCCTCTTCAAGAAGGGGAGGATGAAGAGGTCCAGGTTCCTTTTTCAACTCTTATTGCCTCCGCCAAGCGAACCGCCTTGTCTGCATCGAACCGTGAGCTACAATTCCCGGTGACTTCTGGAGTTGTAAGGTTAGTCTCGGCTATCCAATGGATGGGCCCCGAGACCTTTTAAAGAAGGCTCGAGTGATCCACCGACCCCAGATGCCTCGGGACCATACCGAGCTGTCCCGAGATGAGAAGCAATGAGGTATCTGGGTTCGGGTGTAGCCTCGGAATCAATAAAGTACAAGGAAAGAAGCAATCAAGGGTCATCAGCATCGTCGCGCCCGCTACCACCCTTGTAGCGTCCACGACGCTTCCAGGCAAAGCAAGGAGCAGGCAACCCAGTTTTGTCACGCCCGCTACCTCTCCGCGTAATGCCCATGTCGTCGTTCGGCAATTCGGAGAAAATACAAGGAAAATTCTGGCACACCCGTGACGGTCAAGCGTAGCGCCCTCTACGGTCGCGCACGTGCCAAATCGCCCAGGAGTTTTCACCCGGTAGCGCCCGCGACACCCTGAGGTCGCGCCCGCGGCGCCTACTTTGCCAGGTCGTAACGTCTGCGACTACAGGCTTAACGCCCGCGACGAAGCTGTTTTTGCGCGTGTTTTTTTTTTTTTGCTTAAACGGCTATGTTTAGTCTTTCTAATACCTAGTATAAATACTTTGTTAGCACATTTTCCAAGGCAGATTATGCTGAGTTTAATATGAAATGCTAGAGTGCCCTCCAAGCCTCTTCATAAAAATCTTATTTACTTTATCCAATCAATATTTGGTGGTGTTCAAGTCATTTCTTTAATGGTTAGTGGTGGTATTATCCTATTTAATCATTGTGGAATGCTAGACTAAGGTGGTGGACTCTCCTTGCCAAGGTCATATGCTATATCCATTCGTGAACGATTTCTTCTTTATTTGATTTTTCTATCAACAACTCAAGTATCCAACATCCCATCACGAACGGTAACACTCCAAAAAGATGTGCCAAAATAAGAATGGAGGGGGATGGGGTTTCGTAATTTTGAGAATTTCAACGTAGCACTACTGGCGCATCAAGTGTGCAGGATACTAATGAACCCAAATTCACTGGTGGCGCAGCTACTGCAAGCTAGATACCACTCAAGATCCACAATTATGAAGACCGAAGTGAGGGGAGAAGTGAGCTTTGTGTGGGTGAGTTTGATGGTGCACAGGGATCTGCTCAAAAAAGGGATGGGGGTGATAAGGAACGGGAAAAACATTAACATCTGGCAGGACAGATGGGTGGCAACACATGGTGGTTACTGGCTCGGTACTGCCCCTGAGGGTAAAGCAAACTGGAAGGTGAAGCAGTTAATGATATAGGGAGAGCAAAGGTGGGATACAGACATAGTTTAGGAGCTTTTCCAAGAAGAGATGACATCGGCAATATTGTGGATACACATAAGTGATAGATGCCCAAAAGACAAATCGAGATGGATATATACGAAATCGAGAGAGTATGAGGTGAAATCGGGCTATCATCTGCTCCTAGCGATGAAACAAGCCTCTTCGTCGCAGTTGAGTAACACAAGCGATGTTTGGAAGACGATCTGGAACTTGAAGGTGCACCCGAAAATAAAGAATGTGGTATGACAGTTTGTGCAAGGTATTCTTCCAACGAAATGCAATCAAGTACTGAAGAAGTGTGTGAATAGCTATAACACCCCCACGTTACTAACCACAAGATTAAGCTAATAACTTACTTAACCTAGTGATTAGCAGTGGATAAACACCTGAGAGCATTACCGCCGTCCGTTAAACGGACAAGGCTAAAACTACAACCCAAGGTAGGCAATCAAGCATAAGACTAACTTAAAACATGCATCATCAAGACATAACTTAACTTAACAACCTCAAAACAACATAACACAACCCAATAGAAATTATACAAGCCAGAACATCAATGATTTCTCTTATTTCCTTCAGAAAGTGCCTTTAACCACCTTCAATCTCCTTAAGATGCTCTAGGGTTTCGTCCTTCCGGGGCTTTCCCTTTTCCTTTTGCCGAGGTTCCTATAACGAAAACATAAAACTTCGAAGAGTGAGATAAACTCAGTACGTATACCCTCGATAACGTAAGAATCTTTTCGAAGATAAGTATAGTTATTTAGCGCGGTTCCAAAAACATTAAAAGCAACGTAACTAACAGATGAACAATAAAAGCGGCATAACTTACAAAGCTTGACCTTAACTTAACCTGTACAAGAAGAAAAACTTTAACCTGCAATTTAAGTCACCACTTAAAAGAAACGTTTTTATGAGTTCCTTCCTTTAAATAATTAAATTAACAACAACCTGGTTTAAACGCGACCTCAATCATGCACGACCTGATATAGAACAATACGAAAAACCTTAACATAAACATGACTTTAAACTCCCATAAAACAAGACTTGAAACCCTTGAAAAGCCCTTGTAAAATTTTATTTTACTCGCTCTCTCTCACTTAGAAAACTTAGAGTACATAAAACTTAGGTATGTAATCATAAAACTTTACTTTATTCAAAAGACTTGAGTAAGTTCAAAAAAAAAAACTTTAAACTTGGTGGTCATGTTATTCTCATGAAGGTTCCCTACTTGCGATCATTGGCTAAGCCTTCGTATGCGCATACCCTGACCGATCAGAAGATCCGGATGGTGGACAATGTCCTATACTGGCCAGTTTGTCATGGTGTGCACTTAAGGCACCATAAACATGTTTTCCCTAGTGTGCACTAAGGCACCATAAATGAGGTGTGCACAATGCACCTTAAACGTGGTGTGCACTAAGGCACCTTAAACGTGGGCGGGGCCTTTATTAATTTTATAAAAATTGAAAACTTAAACCTTGATACCTTGACCTTGGATTCTTAATAAAGCTGGTTCCTTAAACCTCCTTTTTTTCAATCATAACTTAAAATATAATCTTGTAATCTCCTTGAATAAGAATTGACTTATAAAGGAGGTTAATTCATGAAATAACTTAAACATCCAAAGTGTGGAATTATTGTAAAAGTTCCTAACATAAAGGATGCACAACATAAATACTTAAGAAAAATGTTAAACTGTATAATTTGAGAAGTCAACCTTAGGTACTTAAGAATCCATGAGAACTTGTATATACTTTTGAACATATATCATGAGAATTTACGTAAGAAGACGAATGATAAAGTATAATTTTAGCACTTAACTTAAAAAGATTAATTCATAATATCATGCATAAAATGTCAGGCAATATACGTACCTGAAGACTTAAAAACACGCCTGGATGGGCAGAGACTTGAACAGTAGCGCAACGATCTCTTGAAGGGACTTTGAAAGAAAATAAATCCTGAATTAGGACTTAACTTGGGTGGTATCATGGAGGAATAACTTAATGAATTTTCTAAGAATAACAATAATGAACTCAATTTCTAAGGCATGCTCGTAAGGTCATATCTTATCCCTCCGATATCGGACCATGGCTATAAAAGGACTTTTCGGAAAGCTTAGAACATACTCTCCAACTTTGTAGTTGACCAAGAAGGTTAAAAACGTGGCTAAGGAGGGTAAAAACTAACATCTTTACAAGCTGCCTAGAATAATAACCATTTAAACTTCAATTATTCGGAAAATCATAACCCGGGCTCTACTTATCGTTTCGGAACGGATAAGCTGGAAAGCTCGTAATACATAATTCAACTTTCATTTAAACCCCAAGTTTATTTGAGCATGGGAAAGGGTCGGATTTTGGCCAAGAATACAGGCAGTCACAAAAACACATTCTGGTAATCTCATATCATTAGCCTCGAGTCGGGAACTCATAACTCTCACTCCCGATGTCCTGTGAATATGCATTATACCTTTTGGAAGGCTTAAAGTATCCCCTATAACTTTCATGTTTAGTACTTAAACCAAAGGAGACTCTAACCCTTCGAAAAATGTCCATCTTTAGACTAACGTCAAATGTTCCCAGATTTACGTCATCTCACTGTTTTGGCCATAACTTTCAAAATACACATCGAAACGACGAGCTACAAAAACTGAGTGTTAGCTGACACTTTATACTACCTTATAATGTCATAAAATAGCTTAAAATCACATCTCATATTCTCTGGAAACATCGAAACCAACCATATTACAAAAGTACTTCACCATATCACTTGCATGCATGATTAATCTCATGATTTTCCTTAATCACTACTTAAACATATCTTTCCATTATAGACACATATTTCCAGAATCATAACCATAAGAAAAACTTCATCTTGACCAAATCTTACACATGCAAAGCCCAATTCAGTTATATATCATGCTCCTAAACATTATACTTGACAAATTCAACACTAAAAGTCATAAAATTTATCCTTTTGCTAGATAAATCCTATTTTAAACACATGCATTCACATTTAATCCATAACTCACTCTTCCATAAAGGATTAAACATCCTAAACCACATGCATGTCACAATCCATCATCATCCATACTCATTTATTCAAAAAAAAAAAAAAAGGTTATCTCAAACTTACCCAAGATTCACTCTTTGGTGCTAGGATTCTTTCACTTCCCACTTGATGAACTTAAGAATACTTTATTTACCTATGAAATAACATGAGAAATCTAAAAAACTCAGATTTTATCTATGATTTTTCATTAAAAAGAGAGAAGAGAAGAGGGATGACATTACACTTGTAAGAGGGGAAAGAAAGAAGGAAGATGATGGTGGAAGTGGTGCGTCGGCGGTGGCTGGAAAAATCACCAGCGACGGTGGCTGCTGGCGACGACGAACCACGACAGAAGGGAGGCAGCAGAAAGAGTTGTTGATGGAGGTGAATGAACAAGAGGAAGTTAGAGTAAGAGGGAGGGTGACAGGGTGTGTAATTATATTTGGTTTCAACAAAATGATAACTCATCTAATATAATCATGTATATATGTCTAACCATCCAAAGCCCAACATAAAAGTCTCCCCCCTCTCTTCCTTTCTTCATTTGGCCGGTCCACCCAAGGCCCAAATGGGGAATTTTTGATCCATTTAACCCTCTCTCTTATACTCATATCTCCCTAATTCCCAAATTACTTAAATTTATTAAACCATAAAAATACTATTGGTAACCCAAAAATATACTCATACACTTCCATGAAATTTTTCATATTTAAAATCCTAAATTGACTGGAATAAAAAGGAGAACCCGATATATCAATCTCGGTACAAGAATCCGTAAACAATTATGATCACCATAAAAATTATCGGAAGATATTCATCAGGACAGAAAATTAAACTGGTTCATTGACGATCGTTGCACTGTTCAAGTCCTGCAAAACATACACTGGGTTAGAAAAAAAAGGAACACACGCTTTAATTATTCATGATTTATTGTTAATCTTGATTATTTAAACTAATTAATATGTATTAAGGGGGTGATTTTCTTCGGGTTATTACAACAGCTCAACGTGCAAAGAACATATGGAGAACCAGTGCCATCCTATCAAGGAGTGTGAGTGGGTCAATGGGGTTTGGGAAAGGTTAGGCCTAAGAAAAATCCAACAAATTGAATGGCAAGAACCACGAAGTTGGTGGCAGGAGGCGACAGGCCGAATGGACATAGGGGAGCTCGCGGGGTTTGCATACGGATTGTGGAGTATATGGTGGGCATAAAATGACCGGCATGACCATGAGCAACAAAGGAGTAGATCCGTGGTTGGTGGCTGAGAGGGCGTTGTCCCTACGCAGAGTACACATACCAGCTATAGCAAATAGGAAGGCGAGAGCCGAACAGGGACGATGCCGATGTGGAGTTGAAGGGGAGGTGGTATGGGTGACATTTTAGCAGGTACATAAAAGGGCTTGGTAGGAATCGGATGTGTTAGGAAAGCAGTAGATGGAAGGTTCAAATGGGCGGTATGCACATATCTACAGAACAGTTGGGGGTGGAGGAAGCAGAAATGTATGCCTTAAAGTGTGGGGTAGAGGCAACAATTGAGAAAGGATGGAGCCAATATGTTTTAATCATTGACTCCCAAGGACTAATCAACAAAATCAGATATGGGGATTTTGGGAGAGGAGTATCGTGCACCATGATTGAAGATGTTGCGGGCCAGCTGACGCAGGGTGGAGTGAAAGAAGTTAGGTAGGCTAGAAGGCATATAAACAAAGAAGCCCACAGAATAGCCCAATGGGGGTTGTACAGTAGGACAAATTGTGAATGAGCTAATGAACCCCCAAGATGGATGGTGGAATAATCATTGTATTGGGCCATAGGCCTGACTTTTGATTGATATATTACATTTGGTGTTTTACAAAAAAAAAAAAAAAAAATTATAAGGATTTGTACTTGGTGAGTAATATCTTAATCACCTAAAATAAGGCTTACCACCCGATTTCTATTCAAAATTATTGATAATTAATCATCTTAACCTAAAACTTATTGGAATCAACAATTTTAATATAAATGTAAATGCCCCTACTTTCTTAAACAATCATGGTTTATAACTTTTTATGATTTCTAATATATTTCATAATAAATATGATAATAACAATTTCACATAATAGAGTATTTATTTCACATAATAGAATATTTTATATATTAAGAAATTAATAATTACTCTTACAAATTAAGAGCACACAGTTTAAAATGACAACTATTTAACAAAGAAGGGACTATCAATTACATTGCAATAATTCCTTTCACTAATCTAGCAAAGACTACATGTAATTTTCACATAAGAAGTTGTCCGTATATATGAAACGGACTTATTACACCGAAATGCCAGCAAACAGAGATCCTAAAATACGAGAAAAAAATAATAAGAAATGAAGAGCATGGAATTGTAGGTGTTGTCCGCTCCTTTCACGTTACAAGTCATTTCAACTTTCTAGAACATCATCCTAATATTTCTTTTTTTTTTATAAGAATCCTAATATTTCTATAATAACTAGAATTCATTTCAATTAATTTTATTTTATAATATTTATTTATTGGCCCACTTGTTCTAGGGACTACTTTTTTTCTTTTTTTCTTGATTTTAAATGAACTTATTTTGAATTGAAAATAAAAGAAAAAATTATGGTGTTCATTTCCAAACTCCATGGAGTTTCAGAATGGATTTCTCTAATATCTCATTCCTTGCTGCAGCAAATTGGAACGAGCGTGTAACATTTTTCAATGAAAAGATCTATTGTTGCACTTGCTCTAAGTTCCTGGGTTCTTGAAAAGCTCCAAACAGTGTTCTTGGTCCAAGTTTCGACTCCAAAACTTGCCATAATACTCAGCATATGTGAAGTCTCTGTAAACGGCACGTGATCCATCAGATATCAGGGATGGTGGAACACTGAGCAATGCATCATTTTGCGGGCAGAGGAATGAGGCCACCGATATTCTTGGTTTGTTGGAATTGACCACTGCTCTGTGCCATACGCTCTTGTAAATCCCATTACTCAATGCCTGTTCAAATCATCCAATTCACTTCGTTACTCATTTTATGTTATATAAATTATCCAACGACTTGGCAATTGTGTCATTCAATTCGAGTTTGGGTCTGGTCCATTTGTAATGGATTAGCTCGGCTTAACAAGGTTTAGATTGAGACACGTCTAGGTTGGATCATTTTTAAGCGAGTTGTGATTTAGCGTCATATAAGCAGACCTAGCAAATTGGTCATCTGGGTCGGGTTCAGGTTAGATACTTAGATCCATTAGAATTATATTTGTTTGGTTCAACAAGGTTTGGGACAGGTTGCTTTATTCTTTTCAGATAATATAATTTTTTAGAAAGTGTTTGGTTGATGGAAAGTCTTGGTAAAATTGGTAAACTTTCTCATGTTCACTAATTTTTTCTATATTTGGTTGTATTTAGGCTTTGGAAAAAATTTAGGGATATTGGATAACAATATACCGACCTTTCGAGGTATTGGATTGTAATATACCGACTTTTACTCTTAACAATATCCCAGACATTTTATACTTAGGTGAAATTATTATACCAACATTGACTAAGGCTAGGGGGTGGTATTTGATGAACTGGTCTCTGTGCTGACGTGGTAGGTAGAGAGTAAAAAACGGGCCCCTACCCAGTAACCCCGTTAACCCCTCCGCTATTCTCACTAACCCACGTTTAAAATTCGGCCCTAGCACAGTGACCAGGGGGTGGCGAACCGGTCTCCATGCTGACATTGATGTATATTTGATAGCCATATACATCAAGGTCATCAAGGGAGACATCAAATACACACCAAAGGAGCCAAATACTTGATTACATAGAAAAGGAGCCCCATTCACTCATGTCTCTTTCCCAAACGAATGGCTACATCAAGGGTAGCTCGGTAATTTGCTCCATATCTCGAGAACCAAGAAGCTATTGGGAAAATCATCCTAGAGCCAAAGAGAGATCATTCAAAGAGCTTTCTTTTGGTTTTTGAATCTTGAAATTTGGATTTGAAACGAGCAAGTTATCATTGTTTTAATCTAGCTTATGTACATTTGTATCTTTATGATGTCACACTTATTTAGGATGATGTAAGCTAGATGCCTTGTATTTCTTGCATTTCACACACCAAGGGGGGCTTCCATTTAGTATAAATAGACCCCTTGGGTGCCTTATAACCACACATTATTGATAAATCAAGTACAAACACATGGTGTTGTTTTCTCTCTAGCTTTTGTGCTAGATTTCGTTTCTCTTGAGGGAGATTCGACCTATCCCTACTTCTAGCCTTGGGTTGGCATCCCTTGGTGGTGAAAGGTAGAATTGGAGAGTTCTTTGAGGTGGTGTGCCTATATCCTCATTGAAGTCTTCAAAGCCATTATCATTCATTTATTCGTTCATCAAGCGTTCATCACATATTCATCATTCAAACGTTCAACCTTGGTAACCATCTTTCATTGTTCTTTCACGTTTCCATCTCTTTTTCATTCCATTCTTGGGTCCTTAAGAACTTAGAGAAGGAGATTCTAATCTTCGTTTTTAAAGATCCTGATTTCTATGTGTAATGAGATCTCTTTGATCCCATTATACATCAGACATGCATGAGACACAACTAACTAATGTCTTGTAACGTGGGTTAATGAGAAAAACGAAGGGGTTAACGAGGTTATTGGGTTGAGGTAGGTGTTTTCCCTCATGTTAGCCACATCAGCACAAAGACCGGTTCACCACCCTTTTAATTACTGTTAGTATAATAATATCACCTAAGTATAAAGATCAGAGATATTATTGTCCAATAGTAAATGTCAGCATATTACAATCCAATAATTCTAAAGGTTGGTATATTAGCATCCAAAAATCCAAAAATTTACAATAGGCACACAATTTCCACCTTTCCCCAGGGAACTTTTATGTGGGTCTAAGGGAAATCTTTATGAAGTTTGTTGGGAAATCAAATGATGAGCAAATTTCGAAAAAGAATATTGGATCGTACATACCAACCTTTGGTGGTATTAGATCGATATATACTAAACTTTAAATTTTGACACAATATGCCTGACATTTATATACATTAAGTCTGTTTCAATATATTAATAATACCTATGTATACACCTGACATTTATATATGTTCCTTTCAAAAATACCCATGCTAATTTCAGCCAAACACTGTGAAAGTGAAAATAGATAATAAGCGTAACATGGACATTCTAAACATTTTTTTAAGAAAAAGTTACAATTTCAATCAAATACTGTAAAAAGCTTCTCAGGATTTTGGGATGTAGGCCAAGTACTATACTGTAAAATATAGGTTTCCAGGAAAGTTTATCCCAAGAAAAACTTTTTCTCCACGTAAAATTTCCCTGGGTTTCTCACCAAACACTCTCTTAAAAACCGAACAATTTTGGTGAAAGAGAAACTTGAGTTAGGATGGGTCTATTCGAGTTCCATTCCATTTCAGGTTAATTAGTTTTTGCATTTAGTTTTCACATTTTCAAGTCTAGATCAGGTCAAGTTCAAATGGATCATGTAGGTTGGGTCAGTTTTGTCAAGATTACATACACAATTGTCTTGTGAAATGAGCAACTTCAATCGAAGGTGATTTGGAGTCAAGTTGGGTCAAATTGGGTCATCTCAAATCCAAGTCCACTACAGGTGGATTAAATTTGGCATTTTCAAGTATGGACTGGACTGGGTTCATGTGAGTTATTCCGGTGGGATCAGTAATTGTACCTGTAATTGGTCACCAATGTTAATGACAAAAGCGTCAGGGTGAGGCTTGACAGCAAGCCATTTGCCATTCTTGAGGACTTGGAGGCCTGATACACCCAAGTCTTGGAGAAGTATGGTAAGGGCATTCGGGTCAGTATGACCCGGCAACCCGTAAGTCATCTCGGGTTCCGGGCACGGCGGGTAGTAGTTAATGGCCATGTGTTGTCCCTGTTCTCCAAGCACCTTCCTCAAGTAGTCTCTCTGCAAACCTAAGCTCTCTGATATCAACTCCTCTAATCTGAACCCAAGTTCACGTACTTCTTTACAGTATTTGCTCACTACTTCCCTGTCAAATCAAACAATTTTCCAGGTTAGAACTTAGAACTATGCATATTAGCTGCTGATTGTAAATCAAACAGATGGCCTTAATGTATGATAGGATCATTTCATTCACCAGAGGGGGCAAAGCTCAGGCCAGTGGACTATTTATCATTTTCGATTTGTCATAATAAAGATGATTTCTCACATAGAAAATTTGTGTAGCATGATGCATATGTTCACTACAGTTAATTTACAAATATATAAGTTTTATATAAAGGCAAGACACTTAACATGTGTCTTGCTATCATTTTTGTTATATGTATTATTATAGTTATAGAAGTTAATCATATAATTTGTTTCAATTTGATTTATAAATATAAAAATTTTATATAAAGACAAAATATTTAAGATATGTCTTACCCCAAGATATGTATCATTTTCATTCTTTATTTTAACCCAAACTTTATAAACATTACATTATCTAACTTTATCTAACTTTATACATTTCCACCAAATACCTAACTTTATTTTAGACAACTTTATCTTCCCCACTGAGAAAACATACCCAAAATAGAAACTGTTCAGACCCAAAAAAGAAACTTATTAGGATTTTGGCTGTCAAACAAAAAAGGAAAAGTAATTTTCGCTTATAACACGGAGATGGATCCTTTCATATCCTGCCAATCAACACGTGGTGAATACAGCCACAAAAACAATGAAAGAGAGTAATGGGCCTGATTGGGGGTTTTATTATGTAGACCCAGTCCAAATACGCGTTTACATGGACCTATCATAAATTCCAAATCACAAATGGACCCAAAGTAATAAAGACTCTACTGACAATTTCGTACCTGTCATAATCAAAAGACCGCCCTGTACATGTCAATTTATCTCATCTTATCTGCCATTTGTTTTTTATTTGCTAGTATATACTATCTCCATTCCAAAATATTTGTCCGTTGATTAAATTTTGACTGTTAATTACTCATAAATTATAATGAATTAAAATATGAAATCACTACCATTAGAAAAATATGACTGTTAATTTTATATTGTAACTCATTATAATATATGAGTAATCAATAGTCAAAATTTAGTCAACGGACAAACATATTGGGACGGAGGTAGTATCTAAAAGATGAAAATTTTTAATAAATGGGGAAAGTATTTTAAAGTGGTTGATTGGTTAACAACTAAACAAGTTATTCATCAATCTATTACTGTAGATTTAGACCAGGGCAAATAAAATCAATTTAATTGAATAATTGATGACTAAAGGTCAAACATCTAAGTTTCAGTTAAAAAGAATATCCTGTTAAAAATGTTTTTTTATAAAAAATGATAATTTAATTCAAAAGTTGCCCAAAGATGCATAGATGCAAAATATCTTAATTAGTGATAAAAAGGATATAAATCAAATTTCAACAAAAATAACTTTGTAAATAAATTAATTTTACTACATTTATTGCAAACTATGAATCCAAATGGCCAATAATAAGTCGTTAACACACAATTAACAGCTAACAACTATTTGTCAAATAGTCTTTATATAGAAATTTAATTTTCATTTTTGGAGGCAATAAATTTTTTCTTATATGTAATTGATTAGTGATGGTTACATTTAAATTTGTAAAATGTAGTTAGTGGGGTCAGATATGATTTGGTTGGTGATAAGAATGGTGAATGTAGGAGTTGTTATATAGGTAAAAAAGAAAATGTGAGTTAAGAGATGTGTGATTATTTAAATATTGTTATACTCCCTCCATTCCATATTAATTGTCATAGTTTTGACTTTCACGGTCTCCAATATCATTCTTTGATTGATAATTTCTTGCATAATATGTTATTAACAATTGCAATATTATACTTTTATGATAGTATTTTTCATTACGAATCTAATGGTAGTAATTTTATATAGCAACTCATTGTATATATTGAGAAATTTACGGGTCAAAATTTTTGAAATTTGACTGCATAATTTCCAAAGACGACAGTTAATATGGAACGGAGGGAGTAGTAAGGTGACTAAAAGTAAGAAAAGAAAAGAAAGTGAAGTAAAACAATGTTGTGGTTATTTTGATTATTGTAGTTTGATGTGGTTATTTTTAACAAATAAAAAAAAGCAGGGCATATAAAATTCAATAGCCATGATTATATTTAGGTTATGTACTTTTGTTAGGTTGGTTCTAATTTTCCTAATTTATCCCAATTTATCCTTATTTATCACAACCTAATACAATTTCCCAATAAAGCATTCACTCTAAAAGTACAATTCCCAAAAAAAAACATCATAGCTTATTATAACTTATCCTAATTTATCCAAACCTAACTATCTTAACTTGAAAATAATTCATCCAAAGAATAGGGTCTTAATTGATTTAGATAAATTACACCTATGTTCTTTTGTGCGGTAAACCATGTGTGATAAATGATATAGGTCGTGTTCTTTTCTGCGGTTGGCAAACTGCGGTGCCACAGTCTACCGCAATTTGCACAACCCACCGCATTTTACCGCAAATCATTACTTTTCTCTCTCCTCACTTTTCTCCTCTACTTTTTACATTCTCTCTCCTCACCTACCCCACATACTAATAACCTACCACAATTCCACCACACCCCACCACAATTCCACCACACCCCACCACACCATTCCGCAAAATACCGCATAAAAGAACACGGCCTATAATATGGCAATGTTATGGAAAGTTTGGTATGATACAGTAAGATATGATCAAATTTATGATAAGAATGGTATGTGAGGAAAGAGAATGTTATAAAAGTAGAAGAGAAAAGTGAGAATAGAGAAAGTTATGATTATTATAGTAAAATATGAAATGATATAGTATGGGATAAAAATATTGTGTTAAGTATGAAAAAATATGATAGATGCGGTATGGAAGGACATATTATTGTTTCCGCCTTCCCTCTATATGCGTTAAATTAGCCATTGCCTTCACCCTTTGGCCCAGTCAACTAACATACTATCTTGTCCACTGTCTGTCTGGCATTATACGTGCCCCCTCAATGTCCGCACTTCCCTCCAAATAAACAACCACCACACCTCATAAAGAAAAAGTACCCCCAAGGTGAAGAAGACAATGCACAGCACATGTAAATGTTTGTAATTGTTTTCATACTTGCTCTCATTTGTTGCATTTAATTTTCATAGTTTCTAGCTAATTTAGCAATCTAGTCTTCAATTTTTTTAATTAAATTTACTTTTAAAAATTACATTATTATGACCCCAATTTTTTGTGTGATGGGGTAATTTTTTCCTAACTAATCCAAAAGAACAAAGCCTACAAAATTATTGATATTAATTTTATGTTCTAAATTATTATATATAGTGAATAATGAATATTTTATTTCCCATAAGAATAAATAATAAGATACAAAGGGAATACAAGAGAAGAAGATATAAACAATGAGCAGAGACAATGTCAGCCATAATTTTATTTATTATTTATAAAATTAGCTATACCCAAAAAAGTGTTATCATTTTCTATCCAAAAAAATTATATATATATATATCACTATAAAGATAAATCTTAAAAAGTAAACTTAATAGTCTTTGGAATGTACTCCCTCCATTTGTTTTTATCTATCACCTAGAAAATTATGTTAAAAATTTTAACCGTTAATATCTTAATTTGTATAATGATTTATTATACAAAATTAGTATCATTAGATTTATAATAAAAATACTATTCAAAAAATATAATATTATATATTTTATAAAAAATTTATATTAAAAATTATTAATTAAAAATTAATACTGAAAATTATAAATGACAGATGAAAAAGAACAGTATTTCTTTTCCATCTTGGATGTGGATGCGTTGACAAATATTTTTTTATTCTTTCAAAAAAGGACAGCCATTGATGTCAATTCTTTACCATGGCAAGTGGCAAGGTTCTGTATTCTACATTTATGTTGATTACTGACATTTGTCCACATATGTCCTTGCCTACCTACCAATGAGACTCGTTCAATTCAATGAAACTACACTTCTTCAAGTCCTTCTAGATATTGTGCATATATTTTGAAAAAAATGGATAACCACTATCATGATGTGGTACGTATTTGTTGTCAAAGTTGTGGGCGTCTGTTCATTCGTACCTTTATAAAATCTAAGTGTGGGCCTACTTTATTCTGCCCTTTTCATAATAAAGTAGTCAAGTACAGATAGATTTTATTTGTAATAAAGTAGTCAGATACAGACAAATTTTGAAAACAGTTAATTAGCTATTTGCATATAATGTCCTAAAATTCCATGGCACATCTAGAATATGAAAGAATGGGTCCTCCACAATTCAAATATAGCCAATTTTCTGTCATTATCAATGATTATTTAAGAGGTTAAAGCACAAATGGGACAAAAATTTTATAAGTAACTTTCTGACCTGGTGAATGTTAAAATTAAAAGAGGTGAAATACACTTATATTATGTTCTTTGGATGAGTTATTTTCAAATTAAGATAAGCTATGATATTTTTTGGGGAATTGTGTTTTTGGAATGAATGATTTTTTGAAGAATTGCATTTATGTTAGGATAACTTATGACGGTTAAATTTAACCTGACAAAAAAATAAGGCTTTAATGTATAGAGTATAATCCTTTAGTGTGAAATATTATTGTTAATACAATTGAAAGAAATTTAATGTCCAAATTATTATTTCAAGGTGGATAATATCGGCTAAGAAAATTGAAATATATTTAACTTTGGTTTTGTTTTTTGGGTGAGAATATAGAAGTAAGAAGATAGATCGATTTGCATTCATCTGTACAATTCATTTAAAATAAAATATTATGTATTCAAGTATTTTTTTTTCTATTTAAGAAATTCAATTTCTAATATCTATTTAAAAAAGCAACTGAGTAGATATCAAATTATTTGAAGTAAACTATATTATTGTTCCCTGAATAAAACTAATACTATTGTGACAATTGAAAATCACCAAGTATTCCTTCATTTTTTGTTGCATTATTGGCTTTATTATTGAATCTAGCTAGTAGTTGATCAAAATTTACGGGAAACTGGGATGGAGGGGTCCACTACTCACACAGCTGTACTCTTAGGATCAGTACTGCCCCCACACTAGAGGCCTCTGGAAGCCTTCAACTTGGAAACTACAAATCAATATAGCGTCACCTTTGTACCATGTCACAAGCTGACATCATCCCACTAACGTCAGCTGATGTCATACATCCCTTGAGATTCTCATAGCTGGCAAATGAACGGTTATGATTCGCTGAGATTGATTACGGCAAAGTACTCTGCTAGCCACGTCATAACTGCGTGGTTCGATTAAATCTTGTTTGATTTTTCTTTAAAGCTCATAGACTTTGGCATCCATGTGACGTCGTACTATAACTTAAATATTTTCGCCATGTTCTTACGTAGTACTCACTTATCTCATATGAATTCTTTTCTTTTCTTTTTTTTGGGCGAAGGAGTCTTATATAAATTATATTTGTGAGCTTTGAATAAAAAAAAAAGCGTGTTATTAAGTTATTCGTGTAAACTTTGCAGGACAATTGAGTTTTTTATTGAGAATATTCTTTTCAAGTGCATTAAAAGAACGTTTTTAGATTCCATTCTTATCGATTTAATTTAAATATAGATTAGCTATAAATTATAATTATTTAAAAACTGATGAAATTAATTAAATGAAATATAGATTTTGATAATATGATAATAGAATTAGATTCCATTCTTACCACATGTTCATTGTTTATAGATGTTCTAATTCTATTATCACTAGTTATGGTACCCGTCCTACGGACGGGTTTGATCTTGTTTTTTTTATACGATAAATTTATTTTATTTATGACATTTTTAATTACTTTATCCAACATTTTTTACATTATTCATACTTCCTATGTACCTTTATAATATATATTTAAAACTGCATACATTTAATAAATATTGTTAGTATTGTCACTATAAACTATATTTAAAAAATCTTGTTTTTAAATAAGTGACTTACATTTTCAAATATATCCTATCCACCCACTCCATCCCACCCTCCAACTATCTTACACTCTAAAAGAATATGACCCAAGTTTTGTAACTATTAAAATTATTAGTTTTTATTTGAATATAGATACAATGATTTGTACTTTTAATGTCAAAATTTCTCAACCGGAAATATATATGACGTGCACTGACCTTTACCAAATATATACACAATCTGCATTCAACCCATCCGACCGAATTTATAGGTTTAATAACATAATTTTCAATGATGTTAGGATCCTTATTTATTGTATTCGAGGGAAAAACAACAAATTCACGTGTGAATATAAGCTACAGAACAAGTCGATTGTTATCAATTGTATTCAAGGATAAAATGGTAAATTTGAATGTGAACATAAACTACCAGACAAACTCTTGTTATTATACTCCCCCTGTTCCATATTAATTAACATATTTCAAATTTTTTCACATACCTAGGTTTAACTAAAAAACTACCAACATAAGTAAATAACAGTATTTTCCAATGTGTTTTTTTGGATATCAAAGTGTAGGCGGTGAGAGAATGTAAGTTGGAGTAATTTTCATTAATTAAAAAAGTAAAAAGTTAACATAATTATTTAAATTAAAATAATTAAATTACATATTGAAAAATGGAAAGTGACAACTATTTTGGAACGAAAAAGTTAGTTTAAGTGTCAATTAAGGTTCATTCACGATTTTCAGTGTCAATGTTTAATCAATAATTTATAACACAAAGCTTTTACAAATAATAATAATAATATTATACGAATCTAACGACATCAATTTTATATGATAAATCATTATACAAATTAAGATATTATTCCTAAATATGGGCCCATTTTCAAATTGTTGATAAAATAAATAAAAAAATGTATTTTTTATCACACCATTTATCAAGAGATTAAGAAAGAAAAAGGGAAAAAAAAGAAAACAAACTGAAGGAAGGGCATACAAACAAGCAAGGAGGCATCAAAACACAACACTTCAAACAATTGGCACAAACATCAGGGCAAAGTGCCATTTCTACTTTAGTAAGGATATTATCAAAATCTACTTCATTTTTCTTAAATTTGCTTGTATTTGTATTGTTCTTTCTGCATTTTGATTTTCATTCAAATGAATACGCAAACCATACTCAAATATCTTTCTTCATGTCCTCTTACCATTTCCAATTATGTATGTCAGTGCATGTGTCTTTACTATTCAGCGCATGTGTTTTTCTTAGTTCTGGTTCTGTTGGAAAGTTAAGATGATTTACTCTAAGAGTTAATTTTCAATCTACAAAATCAAAATCAACACTCTAAAATTCCAGCTAGAAGATATATAAAGGATTCAAATGTCTGTCTACGTTACCAAAATTTTTTTTACCTCTAATCTAATTTATACAATTTAGAAAGACTAGTTTTAGGGGTTGTTCTTTTGACAACTAAAATTAAATTAGGTAAGGTTAGGTTATGTTAGGTTAAGAAAATAGTTGAAATAAGCAAATGTCACATCACATATTTCTTTTTTATTTTTAAATAAATTTTATGAATTGAATAAACATTTTTAAATATAAATTATCTATAAGTAAGTTATGTTTTTTTGAATAATAAGATTAGGCTAAGTTAAGCTAAGTTATGTTATGTAAGAATAATCTTACATAATAAAAGAATAAGGCCTGCATTCAAGTGACCGAAATTTAGAAATAGCTCGCAACCTATTACTCCATAGAAAATAAGTAGAGAAATTTAATAAGATATTTCTAAGTTGAATATTATGAATATCCGTAATTTTCAATCTACTAGATAGTCAAATTAGGGAACTTAATTACAGAAACTAAATCAAATGTTTTTTTTTTTTATTCTCTTGCATATGATTTTGCAATGATAGTCAAATTAAGCCAACTTCTTGTCCACATCCACATAACAAAAACAAAGCAAACTTCAGCAGAAACAAAAGTTCTTTAGCACCTTTTCAGATGGTATAGACCTCAAATTATCATGCTACTTCCCATAACTCCTCTTCCGGTTCAGCTTTTGAGTAGAAATTCTTTTCATTAATTTCTTAATTTAAATAATGACTCATTATGTAAATTGATATCGTTAACTTCATAGTAAAAAAAGCTATTCTAAAAAAATATAATTTAATATATTCTTAAAAATATACTCCCTCCGTTCCAAATTAATTGTCATATTTCATAATTTTGCATATACCAATGTTCAACTAAAAAAAACTACCTAGGTAATTAAATATCACTATTTTCCAAGTTGTTCTTCACATATCAAGGTGTGGCTAGTGAGGGAATGTGAGTAGAAGTAATTTTATTAATTGGAAAAGCAAAAAGTTAACATAATTATTAAAGTTAAAATAATTAAGTTAGGTATTGGGAAATAGAAAGTGACAATTATTTTGGAACAAAAAAAGTTAGTTAAAGTGTCAATTAATATGGAACGGAGGGAGTAATGTACGTAAGAAATTATTGATTAAATATATAACTCAAAAAGTATAAAAGACACTTATTTTGAACTAAGGGAATATCTAAATTTAACTGGTTTTTTATTTTAAATTATTTTGTATTAATATTCTTGATATAACTTTTTCCAATTTTATACATATTAATTTTCTAATCTTCCACAAAATAACTTTTTAATAATATTTTAGGGATATACTGTATATCCTTCTATTCGCTTTAGGCATCGTTCTTTTATGCGTTAACGCAACCAAACGCAACGCAACATAACGCAAATTATCATCACTTTTTAACCATTTCCAACGCAACTAAACGTAACGCAACATAAACGCAACGCACAAAAGAACGATGCCTTACTTTCCTTTATATTAGCTCATTTTCCCCAAATATCAGTTAATTAAGGACAAAATGAGTATATACCAAAAAGGATTTTTAGAATTAAAATAATTTAAACTCTGGAATACTGGTTACTTAGGAACTAACATAATAAGACATTATTCACTTAGGCCTGTCAAATTCGTTGGTAAATTTAACTTATCAAAATTTACTAATTTATCAGTTTTGACCTAAATTTATCAAAATGTATCGAAAATTACCGAAAATTACCAAATTTAAAAAAATGAAAAAAATTAATTTTGATATATTTGTGTAAATTTGCCAAAAATTACCAAAATTTTGCTAAAATTATCAAAATTTATCAAAACTTAACTTCTACCCAACAACTTTTTATCCATGAATTTGACAAGGCCTTAGCTGTACTAAAACCTTTTTTAGGCCCTGTTCTTTTGTATAGTTGATAAAATACAGAAATGGTATGGTATGGTCAAAGCATATATACCTCCAAAATTCAGATTATGTAATTTATAAAAAAGTATATAAAAAATTCAAAGTGGTGAATGATGATCTAATTGACATTTCACTCCGGAATATAATGCACAAAGCATAATCTTCTGTTTCAGCAACGGCGCAGCGACGGAGAATGATGCCAATAAACTTTTCGGCTTGAATAATTAATCAATGGCCTGCCGTAAGCGCGCATGGGTTATGACTCATGATATTCGTTGGCCGAGTCCATCTACTCAATAGTCCAATAATGAGTTCTTTTGTATGATAAATTGATAGATCGGTGGGATAAGTAGATATATAGTGAATGGAATAAACTTGAGATTTATTTATGGAAAAAAGGGTGAAAGGTGGGATAAATTGTGATAAATTTAAAGTTTGGTTGGACTCAAATTTAAATATAATTCTAGTGGTAATATTTTTGAGGAGAAATTGTTAAATGAATATATATATATATATATATATATATATATATAGATTAGGTTTAATAATTTTGGGTCTAACCCAAAACTTTAAGGTAAATTCTAATAGATTTTTGAATCAGACCAAATTCTCACGTATTATATTTAGATTTGAATTTCCGCACAAAAGTCACTTAAAATATTCGAAAGTTAATTGATGAGATACAAGCTCAAGCTGCTCACATGTGATGAACAAAACAATTATTATAATAGCTGACATATATGTATCGAAAAATATTGGTAATTCACAAGTCACATGTCCTAACTTTCAAAACTAACGCAAAAAGGAGAAATTGTTATATTATTACTATTATCGACTTTATTATTATTATTATTATTTTTTTTGACTTGAGCCCTTAATCAAAATGAAAAGGTATTAATTATTTACCTATGTATGTTTAGGACATAAATTGCACTGACAAAGGCCGAATCAGGATGGGCAAAGGGCAGATCCAGCCGAGACTTGGACAAGAATTTTCAAAAAAGCGATCATAGTTTATATCTAATAACTTCAACAAAAATAAAAGCGTCCGACTATCAAGAATATACTTGCAATGATTTGAAAAGAAAAAAGAAAATAAGTATATTTTTGCATTGTAAACTTTTATTAGCTTGCATGGAAAATATATGAAGAATAGTTAAAGATTAGTTGAAGTTAAATTTAAGTCAAGAACATTTGACATTTTTATAAAAAATAAAATAGATAATTTGGCTTTATTTTATCATCAAATCCGTGTATTCTATTTAAAACAAAAGAAAAAGGTTAAAATAGATCATTTATACAGTAGGTAGGTAGCTAACTGAAATATTTCAGAAAACTTTTAAAAAGACAACTAATTGAAATATTAATATTAAATTATTTATACATCTTTCTTTCTTAATTTTTCCTTTCTTTATGTTAAAAAATTAATAAAAACATTGAAAAGGTTACATTAAAATTATAAAATAACAAGTATTATAAAGAAACTCTTAAAATAATAATTATTATAGAACAAAGGAAATAGGGAGTATCAAAGCAAAGCAGGAATATTATATTAATATTTAAATGTCAATAAAGGTACCTCGTACAAAATCGAATTGAATGCTCCTTCTGTTTTTATTTAAACGTCGCTTGTACTTTTTGAGATTCATCTAAGATTCAATAATTTCTCACATAATTCTTTTACAAAAATATGATACTATATCTTTTTATAAAAAATTTTTCTTACAAATCTATATATCAATTTTATAAGATAATTCATTATAAAACTTAAAGTAATAACCGTCAAAATTTTAACATAATTACCTAAATGAACTTAAATCAAAACAGATCAAGTATTTAGCATTACAATAAATAAAACACAAGTATCCATAGGTTTAATTATAGGTCTGTTAACATCCAAACTATACACGTAGGGTTACCCACCCCTAGGATTGAGTTCCTTGAGCAGAAGAACATGGAAGGGTGGCACAAGCGTGAGTTTTAAGGTGTCATATATATCTTGGTCAAATGATCTAATTTTTATAAATCTAACAATTATAATACTCATTTTATATTTTTTTACCACATTCTGATGGTATTTTTGATAATTTGTAGATTTTTGATTTCATTACCAATATTTATTAATTTTGGTAAAATAGATTGTCATTTAAGTACTGTATATAGTTCTTCCAAGTGTCACGGGGTGACTTTAATTTGTACAACGCCCGTGCGGCGCTAGCAAACTTTAACCCGATTTTATATTGCAAGTTTGCTAGTAAGCCTTTCACAAGCTTAACTTAGACTATAAGAGACTAAGAAAGCTTTGAAGAATAAGAAGAGAGATAAGAGTGTGTTTGGGAGAATGCTCTTGAGTATTGCTTCCAATTGGTGGATGGTTACAAATGAGACCCCAAGGGGGTATTTATACACTTCCACCTCCTCAATGGACAGTGGAGATTGATTTGATCTAACGGTCCATATTGTGCCTCTAGAACCATCTATACAAGTATCCAATAATCTATACATGTGTAGAATACTCTAGAATATTCTAGGACATTCATGAGTAGTCTAGAGAACTCTAGGGAATTCTAGGGAATTCTAGAATAGTCTAGAGACTTCAAGAAAGTTACGGAATATTCCGGATATTTCTAGAATATTCCGGGACATTCCGGATGACTCCGGAAAATTCCGTGACATTCTCCCCCACCTAATCCGGCGACGTCCTCGTTTCCTTCAAGTCCTCATATGCTTGGATCTGCTTCTTGAATTGCCTTAAGTTTTGGATAGGCTCCCAGCTTGATTCGCTATTAGGAAGACCCTTCCACTTGACAAGTAACTCCTCGCCGAGGTAGACCTGGTTGGCGCACCACTCGGTTGGCAAGAATCGTCTCTGCTTGCTTATCATGTTGGACCTTGATACCCATTGGTGCCCGTTGAGATATGCCTCTACTTGGGTCATCTTGGTCTCCGTGGTAAGGTTTAAGTAAGCTTACATGGAAGACAGGATGGTACTTGATCCTGGGAGGCAACTTCACCTTATAAGCCTGTGCTCCGACCTTTTTGATAATGGGAAACGGTCCTTCGTATCTTCGAAGTAGGCCCCGATGTCGCCCTTCTAACCTCGCGTGGTTGTAGAGCTTAACAAGCACGAGGTCACCAACTTGAAATTCCTCGCCTCTTCTTATCACCCGTTTCTTCATCTTCTCGGAAGCCTTTTCCAGTAAGCTCGCGCACCCCAAGTTAGTCATTCCAATGCTTGGCAACTGAAATGCGGGTGGGCTTGGACCTTTATAGCCCGTAGCAATAGTGCTTGGTGTCAACGGTTGTTGTCCTGTGACAATCTCGAATGGACTTTGGCCCGTGGACTCGCTCTTCTGCAAGTTGTAGGAGAATTGGGCTACGTCAAGCAACTTTGCCCAATCCCTTTGGTTGGCACTCACGAAATGCCGAAGGTACAACTCCAAAAGTGCGTTCACCCTCTCGGTTTGTCCATCACTTTGAGGATGGAAGCTGGTGGAGAAGTTAAGCTCGGAACCCATGAGCTTGAACAACTCCGTCCAAAAACGTCCCGTAAAGCGAGTGTCCCGATCACTCACGATCGAGTGAGGCAAGCCCCAATACTTCACAACATGCTTGAAAAAGAGTTGGGCAGCTTGCTCAGCAGTGCATTCCTTGGGGGCAGGAATAAAGGTGGCATACTTCGAGTATCGGTCCACCACCACAAGGATCCAATTATATCCTTTACTCGTGGGTAACCCCACGATGAAGTCTATGGAAATGCTTTCCCACGGTCTCTCAGGAATGGGAAGTGGATGGAGGAGTCCCGCAGGTACCCCTTGCTCAAGCTTGTCTTGTTGGCATACAAGACAAGTTCTGACATATGCCTCAACATCGTTCTTCAACTGAGGCCAATAGTAGGAATCGCCTATCAATGCTAGTGTTATGCGTGCACTGGATGCCCGACCCACTTGTCGTGACATTCCTTTAAGACTTCCCTTCGAGGCCACCATGAAGGAACATAGACTCGCCGCCTTAGTGAGAATCAACCCATCTTCAACCCGAATCTCCTTGTCTTGCCATCCTTGATTAGGTTGGAGATGGTCTTCGCAAAGGAATCATGCTCCAATCCTTCCTTGATTCGATCACGTAGGTTGCTTTGAGGTTGGCTAATGTCGGCAAGCTCTCCTTTGCGACTTAGAGCATCCGCTACCAAGTTAGCACGACCCGGCTTATACTCCATTGTATAATCAAACTCCGCTAAGAAGTCTTGCCATCGAGCTTGCTTGGGAGTTAGTTTCTTTTGGGTTTGGAAGTAGCTTGTTGCAACGTTGTCTGTCTTGATAACGAACTTACTCCCGAGCAAGTAATGTCTCCAAGTTCGAAGGCAATGCACCACTGCGGTCATCTCCTTCTCCTGTACCGTATACCGCCTTTCGGTGTCATTGAGCTTCCGACTCGTAGGCGATGGGATGACCCTCTTGCATTAGTACTCCGCCAATGGCGAAGTCGGAAGCATCGGTGAGTAGCTCGAATGGCTTGCCAAGATCGGGAAGTGCTAGAACAGGTTCTTCCGTGACAGCCTTCTTCAATATTTCAAAGGCTTGCTGACATTCTTCGCTCCAAGCCCATCCTCTTCCCTTCTTGAGCAAGTCGGTGAGAGGAGCGGCAATACCTTGATGAAACGCCGGTAATAATTCACCAAGCCAAGGAATGATCTTAGCTCAGTGACTTTAGTTGGTGGCTCCCAATCAAGGATCGCTTTGATCTTGCCCGGATCCATGCGTAGCTTGCCTTTTCCCACAATATGGCCCAAGAATGGTACTTCTTCTTGGGCAAAGGAACACTTCTCCTTCTTCACATAGAGCTCATTCTCCCGAAGTTTCTTGAACACTTGCCTCAAATGCCCCACATGATCTTCCATAGTCTTGCTATATATGACAATGTCATCGAGATAAACCACCACAAAGTGATCAAGGAATGGAGCAAGTACCTTGTTCATTAGGGTACAAAATGTGGCTGGGGCATTTGTGAGCCCAAACGGCATGACTAGGAACTCATAGGATCCATAGCGGGTCACGCATGCCGTCTTCGCCTTGTCTCCTTCGGCTATGCGAACCTGGTAGTACCCACTCCTTAAATCAAGTTTGGTGAAATACCTTGCTCCTCCAAGTTGATCGAACAAATCATCAATACGAGGAATGGGGTACTTATTCTTGATGGTTACCTTGTTTAGTGCTCTATAATCGATGCATAGCCGAAGTGACCCATCGTGCTTCTTTTGGAATAGGACCGGCGCACCATAAGGAGACTTTGAAGGGCGGATGTACCTGGCATCCAACAATTCCTTGAGTTGTCTCCTTAGTTCCTCCAACTCTGGTGGTGCCATTCGGTAGGGAGCAAACGCGGGTGGTTTGGCCCCCGGCTCCAACTCGATCTCGTGATCTATTTCCCTTCTTGGGGGAAGTTTCTTGGGCAACTCTGCGGGCATGATGTCCTTGAACTCGTCAAGTATCTCTTGGATGGCCTTGGGTACCTGAGCTTCCTTTTTGTTACCCTCTTCCATCTTAAGAGTGGCTAAGTAGGTAGGCTCCTTCTTCTTCACTCCCTTAAAAAGTTGAAGGGCGGATAACATCCTTCCCTCATCAATGTCCGTCCTTACCGGGACGACACACGGTTGTTTTTCCTCCATGATGCACATAATGTTGGCGAAGGGGATGGGGAAGGCCTTCGCCTTGACAAAGAAATCAATTCCCAGTAGAACTTCTTGTCATCTAAGGGAGCGGCGGTGATATCGGCCTTACCTTCCCATTGCCCAATGTGAATGGGTGTGTCCTTGGCAACTCCATATATCGAGTTTTTCAAAGATTTATTCCCTTGACAAAACCCTTGGTTTTGGTAGGAGAGGCCCACCTCATCGCAAGCTCCTTGGCCATATAGATCGTATCCGCACTTTGTGTCCAACAATGCTTGGAGGCTTGCCGTTGATGTGTGTCTTTACGCATACGCGCCCACGGGATCCTTCCTCGACCTTAGCTTGACGACGCTTAAGGAATTTTAGAGAAGATATCTTCTTCTCCCTTTCCTTCGCTTCTTCTTCCCTTACGAGGAGGCAATCTTTCCCCTCATGACGGCAACCCGATGTGGCCCATTGCATAAGAAGCATGAGTACCTCCTGAGCGCCATCCCTTTGCCTTTACCCTTGTCCTGTCGTGGCTTTTGAAGGGTCGATCCTTCGGGAGACTTGTCTCGATCTCCCCACCTTTTCCATTGTTACTTGCCTCGTACTTGGTCCTTGGAGAACTCTCGCCACGTTCGGGCAGTGTCGGCGGCAATTGCTGAATTGATATCATTTACCCTTGTCGCCGGCTCCATCTTAGCCCACGGTTGTAATCCTTCAAGGAACATAAACAACTTGTCCTTGGCACTCATGTCGGTGATCTCCGATGAGTTCTTGGAACTCCTCGACGTATTCCCGAATACGCCCATCCTGTGTTGGAGATGTCGAAGCCTAGTGCGAGCTTCAAATTCGGCATCCTCTGGATAGAATTGCCTCTTAAGCTCCTCTTAAGTTGATCCCAAGTAGTGATGGGATCGGATGTGCGGTGGTGGCATCTTCACACCGCCGCCACCATATCAAAGCAACATCTTTGAAGTAGCGAAGCGGTGTTTACCTTCTTCCTTTCGTCCAATATGTCATTGGACTCAAAGTATGACTCTACATTCCAAATGAAGTCATCAATCTCTCGTGCATTCCTCGACCCTTGTAGAAGGGAGGAGGAGGAGTGCTATCCTTCGAGACGGAAATCTCGGCGCCTCCACCATTAACCAACGGGGCCATGCAAGTCTTGATGGCAACTCGAGTTCTTCCACCTGTTGGAAAGAGACTCGATTGTTGACTGCAATCACCGACTCCTTCCTAAGGGCTTTGTTGGAATCCTTCAACTCCCTTTGAGAGCATCATCCCCATGAACAAGCTCGCCTTGAGAGAATCAAAGGCGCTTTGACATCATCTGGAATTCCTTCATCTCATCCTTAGAAGCGAATTCCTCCGTATCTTCGGCCTTTCCCATTAAGGCCTCGACTTCCTTCACTAGGTGGGACATGGTGTCCTCCACCTCGGCAAGAGTGACATGTCCCGGGTTCTCCATGCTCTCCTCGTTCCCTTTGCCCTTTCTTGGAGCCTTGCTCGGCCACACTCGACATGACTTCTCCCGCACACGAATTTCTTAAAACCGAGGCTCTGATACCAAATGTCACGGGGTGACTTTAATTTCACAACGCCTGGCGCTAGCAAACTTTAACCCGATTTTATATTGCAAGTTTGCTAAGTAAGCCTTTCATGCTTAACTTACTATAAGAGTCAAGAAAGCTTTGAAGAATAAGAAGAGAGATAAGAGTGTGTTTGGGAGAACGCTCTTGAGTATTGCTCCAATTGGTGGATGGTTACAAATGAGCTGAGGGTATTTATACACTTCCACCTCCTCAATGGACGGTGGAGATTGATTTGATCTAGCAGTCCATATCATGCTCTAGAACCATCTATACAAGTATCCAATAATCTATACATGTGTAGAATACTCTAGAATATTCTAGGACATTCATGAGTAGTCTAGAGAACTCTAGGGAATTCTAGGGAATTCTAGAATAGTCTAGAGAACTCTAGAGACTTCAAGAAAGTTACGGAATATTCCGGATATTTCTAGAATATTCCGGGACATTCCGGATGATTCCGGAAAATTCCGTGACACAAGGTTCTTGTAACTTTAGTTCTGTTTGCTCCAAATCAGATTTTGAAGCTAAATAGTCTTTTCTCTGATTTGAATAAGGATGACCATATATATTGATGAATTCTATAATACTACCTCCATTTCATTATATTTGTCCGTTTACCCAACTTGAAAAGACTAATGAATATTGAAAATTAAGGTGAAAAATTTATAATTTACTCAAAATACACTTACTTTAATTGAAAATAATAGTTATTGATGGTAAAAAGTGAAAAATGAATTTAATCATTAAGGGTAAAAAAGTAACTACAGTCATTGAAATTGTAAATAGTATAAATATTTTAGAATAAAAAAAAGTTAGGTAAAAATATAAATATTTTGAAACGAAGGTAGTAATAAATTAATAATGATAAATTTATAATATAGAATTCATAATAAACATTAATAGCTTGTTTTTGAATTAACCGGTTGAAACACTTTAGATACTCCAAATAGTACCCAATAATAGTTAAGATTTGGCGGGGAGAGAGAGGTGGTAAGAGTGAGAATGAAGGGGTACTTACTTGAAGGAAGGGGGGTTAGAAGGCCACTCAGGTTCATATTGCTCAAGAGGCCAACAATGGAGCCTAAGGTAGTCCCTCCAATTATGCACTTGCTCCTTTTTCACATTGAAACTCGTTGACAGCCTCATTGTCTTTGAGGGATCATCGCTGTACAGCTTCAATTTCTCCTCAACTGGCAACTTGAAAAACTCATCTGCCGTCCTCTTCATCTCCTCCACCAACTCCTTACTCACCCCATGATTCACCACCTACAAACAAATTCAATTTCATCAATCACCCCCCCAACTGGGCCCCACAAATAATGGACATAAAACCCATTACCAAACATAATGAGACAACATCCAATTTTATTTTATTCTAAATAGACAAATATGACCTATCAATCTCACATTTTTTTCCTTTTTACAAATATTTATATAGTTGTATGAAAAATATGACCTACCAACCTCACATTTTTCACGAAGGCCTGCACCTTTGCTACTCATCCAACACCCATATGAATCTCGGTAACATATACAAGGACAGAACATTAAATAGGTACCTGAAAAAATCCATAATCACGACAAGCATGTCCGATTCGTTGAATGGTGAGAGAGCGGTCATCATAGCTCAAGTCAACAACAGGGACATCGTCGCATTCGGACACTTCGGATAATCTAGGCCGGTCCGATTCGGGTCGGACATACTTGTCAGGGAGGCTTCTGTAAGGGACGCCGGTGGAAAGGACCTTGGTGTCCATTAATTAATTTCTCCACCTGCGTTTATATTAATTGCTGACAGGGAAGAGGAGGAGGAGGCGGAGGTGGAAAAGAAAAAAAAGATTAGAGTGACGAAAGAGTGGCCCCTTCAAGGAAATTTCGCCGAAGAGTGTTTGAGATTCATTGCAAAACGTGGTCTATATATACACACCCTAATACTCTTTTTTTTTTTTACAAAAAATTATTTATCATGGAGGGCCCAATTTTTTATTTGAAAAAGAAAACTAGAAAAACGAAAGTAGCGGTGGAGTGTTATTTGCGCGGGCAAATATTGGGATATGAGTAAATTTGGATCGGATATATTTGGACAAGAAATTTATGTCCGGATATAACTTTACTTTAGGTCGGACCAGATCGTATAATTCGATCAAAATTAAAATCGGGTTCGAATAATAATAAAAAAAGAGCTTCATTGTCCGAATATTTGGTCAATATTAAAATTTGGACAAAAAAAATTGGATGGTAATATACCGACCTTAGGGGTGTTGAATGGCAATATACCGACCTTCACTTTTGGACAGTAATATCACTAACCTTTATAGTTTGGTGACATTAATATACCTTTAAGGATTTTCTGAGCGGCAAATCGGTTGACGGTCTGACGTGGCAAGCGATGCAAAAAGACCGGTGCCATTTTTAGGTATTTTTAGGGGTGTTGAGTGTTTGTATTCGGTATTTTTAGGATTAAGGGGTTAGTTTTGTTGTTAAATTTTAGGGTGCAAATCCTTGAAAATACATTAATGTCACCAAACTATAAAGGTCAGTGATATTACTGTCCAAAAGTGAAGGTCGGTATATTACTATTCAACACCCCTAAAAATCGGTATATTACCGTCCAATTTCCCAAACATTTATGTCCAAATCCAAATTTTTCATGTTAAACAATTGAGTCTGATAAAATTTTATCAAATTTGAGTGTTATTATTTTTTTTTCGTGTCCTATGACTACAGTAACTATTTATTTATTTTTCTTTCGTTGACTTAGAAAGAAGTCTTCGATGCTATGATATAATTTGGTTTTAGTCCCCGACGTGAAAAATAAGTTTGGAGGTTCCGAAAAGAAAATGATAAGCGTATGGAAATAAAATTATTAAGAGCAAGTACAATTATATTTTATTATTTTGGATTTTTGGTGGGGTTTATTTGACCCCATCATTTTATTTAAAAAAATTTCAAAATAGTAAAAAATGTCACTGATTTTTACACACTGTCATTATTGTCACTCAACTTTTTTAAAATAGTAAAAAATATCACTGAAACTTGTTATAAAAGATTGTTTTGACAAAAAAAGTCACTTAACATTCCAAAAAAGCCAAAAATTCCACTCAAATTTTTCAGAAAATAAAAAATGTCACTATCCTCAATTAAAATAAAAAAAAGCCACTAGCTTTCATATATTTAAATTATTATATTTTTGACATTTTTTTTCAAACAACCTTTTAACAATGAATGTCATTGTACATGCTCTAAAAGGAACGCCATTGTACCAATAACAAATAAGAAAAAAAGAAAAATTTTAAAAATAAGATGATGTGTTAGGATGAGCCCCCACTGAAGATCCAAAACAATGGAATGCCATTGAACATGCTCTAAAAGGAATTCCAAATTGTAACCTTGAATAAAATATTTGTCATTATCTTAATTTATTAGACAAAACATATACTATTTTGAAGTAAAATGAAAATAGAAAAATAAATATTCCACCAATAACAAATAAGAAAAGATGCGAGATGTGGATTTCATTATGAAATAGTTTAGAGGTACAAAATAAGTTCCAAAATTATGGAACTTGCAAAAAATATCATTATCAAGGAATGAAATGGAATGACAATGGGTTGATTGGAATGAGTTCCAACCAATGCATATGCTCTAAGGAAAATTGGATTTAAATAATTTGAATTTTGACGTGTGATAAGTTTAATAATCTAAACTTGATAAATATCATTGAGGCCCTCCTTTTTGGGCATTGCGGTACCACAATTCACCGTACTACTCAATATTCTTCTACACTTTACCACAACATACCACACTTCACTACAATTATCATTGTTCTCTCTTGGAAAATTGGATTATAATAATCTCGATTTTCACGAATTGGATAACAGTAATCCTAACTATCAATTTGTATTCTGGTGGTTCAAAACAAACAAAATAAAATTGGATTGTAGTAGTACTGGTACCAAATCCACCTCCACATTCTTTTTATTTTTTCCATTTCTACTCCATATTGTTTTTGTTTTTTTTTTGTTACTAAAGTGTAGTTACTAAAATAATTTTTAAATTACTTTTTTGAGACTCCGAGCAATTATTATGATTTTTTAAATGAATAAAAGTGAAAAAGATCGTAAAGAATAGTACAAAAATTGAAAAAATCGGAGAAATGTTGTAAATTCATTAAAAATCATGGTAAAGTGTTATACTAAAGTTTGAATAAAATGCAACACAAAATCTATGATATTTAGGGTACACTCTCAATGATGTCCAACTACAAAATCTATAATATTCATTAGCTTTCTATAAAAAAAAAAAAAATATTCATTGGTTAGTCTTTCTTTTACCAAATTTTCTATTTTAATATACCATCTCAATATAAAAATAGAATAAAGTAACATTTAACAGATATTGAAGTGTAAAACTCCCAAATAGAATAAAGTAACATTTAATCACCTCCGACCACTGTAGTAACCACCAACCACCGCCCCTTCCTCTCTCTATCGAACTCGCAGACCCTTTCTCTCAATGTCTTCGCCTTTTTTGTCGCTCTTTTTCTCTCTTTCTTGTCGTCCTAGCCATCGAGCGATGTCATCTCCGATCACACGGCCGCCGCACGCCACCTCCCAGTCCGCTGCAGCCATCGCTGGACCACCACTTGCCGAACTCAGCACGCCCAGACATGGAAACCTTTGTTTTTGTTGCTGTGCATCGACCCACGACCTCCGACCAATACCGTGACCCCCGACGACCTCTAACGACCACCAGGGTGCCCTGCCACCGTCCGACGATGTCGTCGCCGTCGACCCCCGCTCCGACTGCCGCAATGCTGCCTGACTTATCCCTACATAAAACCCTAACCCTAAGTATGGTTTATTGCTTTGTTTTGTATTATTATTATTTATTTTTCAAAGTAACACATCTATATAATTTATTCCTTTTAAAAAGAATTAGTACTTTGTTTAACTATATTCCCAATTGTTTTCAAATGTTATTGAGCAATTGTAATTTGGGATGAGCAAAAATGCTAGGAGTCTTAGTCCCATACTCCCATCCCACTTCCAATGCGAGTGGGACAAAAATTAAGGTCCCAGTCAAAAGCCAAAATTGGGAATGCAAGTGGGAATTAATCTCAATTCTCGCTCCTAGATCAAATTCTCGATTACACACACATTAAAAAAATTTGATCCACTCCAGGCTTCCACCAGTTCTTCGACCAAACATATGATATTGAGATGCAACTTAGGCGCACAACCTTCCTTTTCTACCAATATTAATTATAAATGTAGTTCTAAGCCCTAGTTTTGTACTTATCAGTCATCTTTCTCACAAGGTTGTGAAATTTTAATAAACATAATGTAATTCTAACAGGTGCAAAAGGTTGTGAAATTTGCGAAAATTTTATGATATTTGTGTTGTTTATAAATGGAAATAATATGTAAGAAATGTAAAACAATGCGACTAAAATTGCTCGATTGAGTCAACAATGGGACTTATAGTGGGAGCAAAAATTTACTTTCACTCACAAATGGACTGTGTGTAGGAGCAAAAGTTTGCTCCTGATCATAAACGGGAGTGGGAGTTAGTGAGACTTCCAAAAAATGATCGGAATCCTGATTCTGCTCATTCCTACTTGTAATGCATTTGATTGTACTTGTATGCACTCAAAAGTACTTAGTTGCACTTAGGTACACTGATATGCAACCAAGTATAGTTTACTACATTTAATAACATTTTAATTAGCAGGTGTAGACGCTGAATTTTATTGTAGTTCAGCTTTGTAATAATGTAATTTATTTTGAGTTTTTTTACTTTTATTTAGGATTAAATGTCAAATATTCTTGAAATGCATAAATGATGAAAAAACCCACAAAAAACCCAGATAAATGTTCCTCCACAAAAAAGTTTTTCACATTAGCCCAATTCCAATTTCTAGCCCTTCCACGTTCAAATATTCCAAAAAATCGACCTTGTTCTTTAAATTATAGATTTTCCACCGACCTCCATGGGTTTCCTCATCTTGGAAGCTAAAAGTACTTATTACAAACTTTCCAACAACACTTGTATCAAGTCAATCGGGAGTCGAATGAGAAAGTTACGGTCATTTGAAGTGGGACAACTCAAAATAACCCAACATGTTGGTCCGACCCGTGTTTGACCCAAATTTCTTGGGAAGCGAGCCTGACCTAGGGATTTGCGTTGCGGGTACGGATTTGGGCTTGTACGGGTCCGCATGGCCCATGTTTTACCCGACCCACGCCCGGACCCGACTACCTTGAGAAATGTGCTGGCCTTGGGATTCGCATCGCGAGTACTGATTTGGGCCGTGCACACCTGCATGGTCGGGTTTTACCCTACCTACGCTGGATCCGGTTACCTCGGGAAACGTGTCGACCAAGGGATTCACGCAGCGGGTACTGATTTGGGCTCGTGCGGACCCGCATGGCCTGGGTTTTACCCAACCCACGCTAGACCCGAATTCCTTGGAAAACGTTCTGACCTAAATATTTGTGTCGCAGACTCCCAATGGACCTCACGTAGGTCAGCACGACCAGCTGCCAAGCCCATTTATTTTCTAACCTAATTCCTCCCTCATTTTCTCCTATAAATACTCATCCTATTCCACCATTTTTTTTTTACACCGAATCACCTAGGAGTATTTACACGAGATGATTTATTATTCTTATTCTTCCTCTCTTCTTCTTCTTCTCCCTCCTTCATCATTTGCATACATCCATACTTGGCATATTTAATTTTTTTTTCGTTTATATTTTCTTGTAATCACTTGTACTGTTGTAATACTGATGCTAATATCAATTACGACTAATCTAAACCACATTACATGTAATTGCAACTTTAATTTCGTTCTTTATTTATTTATATTTCGTTTATCGCATTTATTTATTTTTGCACTTTAATTTTTTGCATGCATCTAAATAATTCTAATTAATTTAATTAAATTCTCCACTTCTACTCTTTTCTTTAATTAACCGGTTTAGTAGAGTCCGTTCTTTGAACGTGCGAATTTGAGAATTGTTACTTTCGAATTCGTAACCATAACGATCCGAATCTCATAGTTCGTGGAGTCAAAATCCGAGTTTCTTAATTCTCACCAAAAATTATTGGCGACTCTAATTTATTTGATTTGATTCATTTGTTTAATTGTTTCTCTTTGAATTTTACTTTTATTCCCGAAAAATGTTAAAATTGACAAAAAATAATATCACGTTGAAAAGAATGAGAAAATGGTAAATTGGGATCAATTTCCATAGTCTCTTCTGGTGTCATGCGGATCAGCATGGTCGCGAGGCAGGCGACCCGTGACAGTTCCCGGGGTCCTTGTCCAACAACGTGCTAGTTAACATGGTCATTGGCGGCGACTTGGGGCGATTCGGGGTCCTTGTCCGTCGTCTTTGTCGGCATGGTCGCTGGCAGCGACGGGACAGTTCTGGGGTCCGTCTAGCATCAGAAACTGTCTTGCCGATCAAGACGATGTTAGCACTTGACCCGGATTCGGTCCCGGGTCTATTTATAACTCAATTTATACCATAAAACCTTGCACCCCAAGGCTCTATTTATGATAGCGGCTATGAGAGTAGATTAAGTGTTTAAGAATCTTCCTTACCATCCAAACACCTCATTAAGCCGACAAACAGAATCTGAGATCAAGTAAAATTAGCAAATTATCAAACAGGACACGCCAAATAGTAAATTCACATTGCCTCACTAACAAGGCCCCTATCAGCGGTGACACTACCCATGTCTATTACTTGCTATTCTTTTTCCAACTCTTTGACCTTCAATACGACCCATAGGTCCATAATTCGTTCGTGTTGCCTCTATTCGTTCCTAAACCAACCTAAATCAAGTGTGGATCCACATCAAGCCCTAATACTAACTTAAATTGCCAATTGTATTAGATTTGTTACTCATACTTGTTTACCTGCCTAAATGCATTTCACTATAAACTGCACTTTTGTCATTGGTATAAAAAGCATGCCCCTTAAAAGGGACAATATTGCTAAGAGAATTGGAGTGATCAAAGTTCTTGGTTACCTCAATGTCAACATGATCCCCCTTGAAAGGATCAAGCTTAGTTAGGACAAGTTGCAAAGTTTTTGGGTGACTTGCCTTGGTAGGGTCAAGGTTAGCTAGTGTTGGAAAAACAATTATCCGACAAGAATACCCAAATTTGTCCGACCTAAACTAAATCGGATTTGGTCATCTATTTTTTATCTAAATTTTAAATCTGGTCAATTTGAACATGTCCGATTGTAAAATCAGGTTGAGTTTGGGTTTGGTGTGAGAAATTCAGGTTTTCTGAATTTTGTTTGAAGTTCAAGTTCAGAAAAGTTTGGTAACATTTGGACAATGTCTGAATCCCGAAATTTGGACAATATTGAATTTGTGTCTAAATTTAGTCTAAATTCGGGTTGAGGTATATACGAACAAATTCGAGTCCGAACATATTCAGACAATTCGTGTCCGGGGTCGGACATCAAATAGTTTCTAAATTTGAATTCAGAGAGGGTTCAAGTTTGAGTATTTTGTCTGAATGTGCGAATTGTCCGAAACTGAATTGACCAAACTCCACTTTTTGTCGCCGCTAAGGTAAATGAATCGAAAATGCTTGAATAAACTTTTGTTAATTATTCTTGACAGTGTCAAAGTTAACGAAGACTAATTTTGGATTTGTAGGAGCATTGCTCTTGACAAGAGAAATGTCAGTTTCAAGAGACCAAATTATGTTCTTCACTGAGCTTGGCTCTGTAAATATATGAATGTGGTTGACCTAGGCAATTTGAGCCTCAACAAGGATAACTTCCTTTGACTCAAAACTCAAGGTTAAGTCTTTTTCAATGGGTTCCTCTATACTTTTAAGACATGTCTCCTCAAAATTAAATCCAAGAAAATCACCTTAATCTCCATCAAGTTTGGAGGGAGACCAAAATAGATCTTTTCATCCTTCTCTTGACATTGAACTTCATCAAGTTCGTCAAGGATCTTACCAACCTCCTCAAACGTGTCAAATCTTGGAGGGAGATCAGGGTTGTTATCTTGTTCCTCAATCTCTTCTACTACCTTCAGTACTAAGCACCTTGACATTATTCTTAGGGGTCTTCACTCTATTCACACATTCCAAGATTCAGTGACCATAACAGTGACATGTTAAACACCTCAAAAGTGATATGGTGGAATCAATTAATAGATTTTTGGAGGGGGTTATAGGTTTGTGTTTAGAGGAGAAGGATTTTTGTATAATAGAAAAGCAAGTTTTGGAAAATGTACACAATTCAATTCTCAAGATGGGAGAGTGTGAGCCAAAAACTCCCCCCCCCCCCCCAACTTACCCTTCAATTTCTTCAAATTCTTCACCTTACTCTTTTTGTTCCTTCTTCTCTCCATTTTTTAGTATGTCCACCATTTAAGTGCATATCCTATAAACATTAAGATCATGGCCTCAAGCTTCTTATAATCATTAAGGTTAAAACATGGGTAAACTCATTTAACCTTAGACACCCATCTCACAAACTCATCTTCAAGACAATGGATCTTAGGAATTCTAAGATTGTCCACCATGATTTCTATCTTCTCTAAGGTGATTTGGAGACCTGTATCAATTAAGAACACAACCAAAATAACCGGAATCATCAATGAAAATGACCAGACCTACGCGGAAGTCCTTTTTTTTTTTTGGGAGTTTTTAGGCCTTTAGCAAGTAAAGACCTTACTTTCAACATAGATTTCCAAGATGTTTAGGTTGACAAATTTTATTTCAGGCCACCAACGGGAGCCCTTTGTTCGTATTAAGATCTTTTTGAAAGAAACTTCTACTAATTTTATCTATTTATTTAGAAGTATCTTTCGGGATTTGGAAACATTAGATTTTATATGAGACTATATAAGGGTAGTTCTGGCAGCCTCAAAGACAAACTTTGTCTTCCAAGATTGTAGTTTTGCAACTGCACGAGTAACCAAATATGCAAAAGTTTCTTTCGTATGTTGACCTTTAAATATGGGGCAACCTAAGTATTTTCCAACAACATTTTGTTGGTTAATGCTAAAAACTTCAACAACAATTTGCTTATTCCTAGATGCCTCTTTTTTTAAAGATCAATAAGGATTTATTAAAATTAACCAATTGGCACGAGGATGTACACCATCTATTTAGAATAAAATGCAACTTTTGACAGCCTTATGATTATTTATGTCAGAATAGAAGATTATCATCGGCGAAAAAAAGACAACCCGGAGCGAAAAGCTTGAAACTGATACCACTATTACGCTTAGAAGGAGCCTGGGACCAATCAACTATTAGAGCTTGCATACATAAAATGAATAAGTGAGGAGAAAGGGAGTCACTCGGACGAATACCCTTCGAAGGCTCAAAAATTCCGCTCATTTCTACATTAATAATAATAGAGTAAGACACAATTGTTATATATTTCATAACCATACGGTGTATTTATCTTGAAATCATAACTAAAATAGGACTTCCTTAAGGAATCTCATTCAATATGATCATATGCTTTCTCCTTATCGAGTTTTAAAGCAATCCAACTCTTCTTTCCTTGCACCTCGTAAGTGGTTTACTAGAATTTCAGCAATAAGTTTATATAGACTATTACAAGCATTGGTCTAAAGTTACTAGCAGTAGACGAATTCTCCACTTTAGGGGTTAAGACAATTAAAGTATGATTTACCTATCTAAACAAATAACCATACTCAAAAACATATTTGATAGCCTTACACATATCCTTCTTGACTACTTGCCAATGATTTTTAAAAAAACAATCCCAAGATCCGATCTAGGGGCTTTATACCCGTCTTGTTCAACAATATAAATCTTATTATTAGAGACAAGTTTAACTAAATAGTTATTATCATCTTCATATAGACCAAGAGCTAGATCAGACTCCAAATGTCATGGTAGAATCACAGAGCTTCTAAAACGAGCTTCATAGTCTCAGATAAACATGCTTTAAATCATTACAAGATTGTCAATCCAAATATGATATCATCTTTCAGCTTTGTGATTGTGATATTGTTATGACACTTCCTAGCTTTCATCAATAAATGAAAATATCTTGAATTATGATCTCCCTTGATCGGCCACTCTTTTTGAGAGAGCTTACCCAATATTTTTTATTTGAACAAATACATTCTCACCCTCTATTTTTTTTTTGAGGGGCCTCTCCCTCTACTTAAGAAGCGGAAAATGCCAACTATTTAACCTAGCACTATTAGGGTTGAGAATAAATCAATCTTCAACTTATTGAAACTTTTCCTCATTTAGTTTCAATTTAGTAGCAAAATTACTAAAAGTGTTTTTCTATCAATCTTTAAAATCCTTTTTTGTTCTCTTAAGTTTTTGTACAATTATGAGAGAACCTCTTACATAGCAGTTCCAATTTTTTCTAACAATATTATGGACTTTGTAATAATGTGACCTAGAATTTTTGAAATCAAAAGAAGGACAGAAGCATGATCTAAACAAGTAAATAGGCCATTAGAGATACGATAGTGTAGAAAGCTAGCATTCCAAGAAGAGAAAATGTTACCTCTTTCAAGTTATAAATGAGATGATCTTTACATACTTTTTCCCCATGTAAATACTCGATCATAAATATTAGCATCCAGACAACCAAAATTGAGAAGAAAATTATAAGGACGAAAATATTTGGTCAGTTGAATCGCACCCCACCAAACTTATCAAAAGAAACTAACAATTCATTAAAATCCCTAATCAAGCACCAGGGTGCAGTAATAGAATTAGCAAGAATTTTTAGGTTATGACAAAATCCATTTTTATCGCTCTCTTGAGCAAGGCCATAACAAACAGTTAATAAAAAAAAAATAAATCAAAGTGATCAATTTTGTCATAAATAAAACAATAAAAACATATGTCATCTTTCAAGCATATCTGAAGATCAACAAGATTTAAATTTCATACACACCATAGCCCACCTGAATGGTTAATAGGGGATATATATTCATATAATTTAAACTCAAATTTTTTAAGAATCGATTGAAAGTTAGAGTGATTCACCACTGTTTCTAGAAGAAAAACAATAGTCGGTGAAATAATACGATTAATGTAAAGCATCTCATGAAGGAGATTTTTTTCTTAGCCCCTTAAACATTGCAACGGAGAATTTTCATCTTAATTCATAACTAAAAAATGACTTTCACAATCAATACAATTATACAACGAACTGTGTCGCACCCAAAGCATCATGGTTAATAGAATAGAAGCCGAGGAGATTCAAATTCAAAAAACTAATACAAAGGAGGTTAATACTCCATGCACAAATCACTGCAACCAATACAAAAAAAAAAGAGATGCCCAAGGATAAAATGCTTTTATATATATATATATATATATATATATATATATATATATATAAAACATGTAAACGGTTGTGTGAAAGAACCCTCTCAGTTGAAAAGAAACCTTCGACCTGCAGGATAAATTAATAAGTATTAAAAAAACACTCGTTAAAAAATATAAGCAATTAAAGTGAATGATAAAGGGGTATCTCATGGCCAAATTAAGATAGAATCTTATTAAGATTCAAATAAAAAAATTGGCTAATCTTTGACAAGAAGTGTATAGGGACAGAGAGGGGCAAACATAATGGGTTAGAGCAACCAAAAACCCAGCTAGTGTTCAAACTATAGTTGAAAGTGATGAAACTATGACTATCATAGTGAGCCTTCTAGCTGGATGAAAAGTATACTTTGTTGAGATTATTTCAAGAGTATAAGAGGATTATATCACATTGGAAATCATGTAATACAAGTATATGGATCATATATAAGTTAATCACAAGCAATATGATCACCACGGACCAAACTGAAGCTGGTACGGGTCATACCGGTAATTAGAGAGCAAGGAAAAGAGCATTGGGCTCACCACGACCTGTGGCATTGCCCAACTCCATATTTAATATCCAGCGACTATATAATTCGGATTGTTATTACATGATGTCCAATTAACTTCAAGATTTGACCCCCAACAACTATTGAAAGAACCCTAGAGGGGGAGGGGGGGTGAATAGAGTTATTGAAATTCTGCACACTCAATGAGGACGTTAGAAAAACTAATCTTGACTTTTGTCAAGATTCAACAACACAATGAATAAACACTTTAATCTTTTATTGAATCAGAAGTTTGAGGACATTACAAAACATATGGAAATAAATGAACTCAGTGGTGGAGAGACTTGAGGGCCTCAAATCCTCAACACTACTTACAGAGGGGGATCATAGACTTAGATCCCAGAAGGTAACCTTCGCTAGTTGATTGATGAAGATGTCACTCACTGAAGAATACTTAACAAGATCTTTAGTTACAAAAAAAATCGGAGGGCCTCACCACAATACTATCTAGTTACAAAAGCTCACCACTAATCACACTAGTGGTTACACTCATAATTTTTCTACCAAAAATTCCTACTCACTTTGATAACTTCCTTGGAATCGAATATACTTTCAGGAGGACAGCCAAGACTCTTTATAGTCGACATCTTCAGCTACAACAACTCTTTATTGACTTTTCTTGCTTTATTGATTCTTTCATTTGCTGAATTGATTTCCAATCTTTATATTTTGGAAGTTGTCTCCTTATCATATTCATCCAACATCTACAATGGCAAGTTCGAATATTATGATGTGATATTGGAGAAGTTACAAAGATGGAAGGATAGGAGATTTGATTTGATTTGATTTGGATACTTCCCTGACTAATTCAGCAATTTGCCGCTTTCGACAAAAGCCTAGTGGAAGGACCTCCAAATCCCATTGGGAGGACCTCAAGATGAGGCACAGTGAGTGCGTTATGAAATATAGCGTTGAGGGCCTTGTATCCGTAGGGTGACTTTGAGAGTTATCTCCTTTCTTGCTTTAGTAATTTTGTCTTTCATATCAAAACTTCATTGGAGGTCCTTGATGAGTGTAGAGGTCATGTCCTTGACCCTAGCGTCAACAACTATATTATCAATATCCATGTGGTTAATTGAATTAGTTAAGGTCAAGGATCTCATTATGGACCTTAATTAAGTCATTTGACCAAGAGTTAAGGAGGTGTAGGATGCCTCCTATAAATAGGAGTCATTTGTTAGCCATTTGTGTGCACAATATCTAATCACAACATCTCATTCTTGTCTAAACTGCAACTATACTTAAGTGAATTAAGTGAGAAACAAGTTTGTCTTGAGTGTATTAAGCGCTAAGTTTTATCACTTTGAACATTTACGCCATAGTAAATTGTTCTTAAAGAAAATGAGTTCGTTCATGACTCTTAGTAATATCCAAGCAAGGTGACCGTTTAGTTATTATTCAATCTCCATCTTGTCATATATACCGCAAGAAGATCAATAAACCAAGAGTGATGGTGAAGTTTTAAGTCGATCAATCATCATTTTCCCCAACATAATAAGCTCCAATCCAACAAACAACCAATAAGTGAAAGAAAGACAGATTAAAACTTAGAACTGTGTCAAGAGTTGGATTTGCAGAACAGGAAACATTTGTGAAAAAATTTCAGAATTGTACTACTGAGGTATGGGGGTGGAGCAAGGTACAAAATTAAAAAAAGTAATATGGCTGAAAATGGAGCTAAAACGGGTTCAACAAGGGTTGTGGACAGAAGAAGCTCTTAACAGACAAGCATGCCAACTTGGCTTGATAAGCAATTCGAAGACCTGCTCTACAAAAAAGAAAATTCTGGTCCATGAGATCGAGGATCACGGAGATTCATGACAGACACGACATACAACAATCATTTTTTTCTATTTTATGTTGGTTAGCTGATCTTTTTGTTTAAAATTGAAATTAGTGTAATTCAAAATCTAGTTATAAAGTATGTTTTTGGTCAAAAATTAGTAAGTGATTCAATAAAAAATTACTTAAAACACATTGACGACAATCATTTCAGTTCATTTAAATCTTATAAATTATATCTTGGATAGAAATCAGTATGAATGTATTTAGGTGAAAATTATAAAAGTTAGTTACAAACAATACATGTTACTATTAATTATTGTCTAACTTCAAGGAATCTATATCTATTAATACATACAATTAATATATTTGAATTTCAAAATACTGCAACTAGAGCAAATTTAGGTGCTATTGGTCAATGACAATTCACAAAAATAATTTTTTTACAACTACTTCTCCCGCCTAATGAAATATGCAAAAATCTTTCAGTAAAAGTTTTATTATTTTTAATTTTTAGTCTATTATTATCTCTAGATAACCTCCAGATAACCAACCCCACTTATTAGTATAACTTTTATTATTTTTAATTTTCAGTAAAACTACTTCTACCGTCTTCCTATTATTTCGGTAACTAATAGGGATGACAGTCAAGTCCGAATTCGAAGCGAATCCGATTCGCTCCGACTAAAAAATCCGAGTCCGAATTCGACAAAAAAAACTCTGAATCCAAATCCGATTAAAAAAATCCGACTCCGATTATAATTGGGGCGGGTATGGAGGTGACCACCTCCGATCCGATTAAATCCGATTAAGTCCGATTATAGTCGATCCGATTAAGTCCAATTAACTCCGATTATAATAATTAATATAAATTTTTTATAAAAAAAACTGAAAATTAAAATGACCGATTTTTTTTATAATAATAGATTGTAAAAGTTTTGGAATTTATGGTTGTGGAATTTCCTTGGAATATTCTGATGGTTGAGAGACTATTTTTGATATGTTATATATGTATTATGTGTTATGCAAACATTTTTAAGAATTATTGTTTGGTGTTTTATTTTAACAAGTATGATATATAATAAGAGGTAGTTGGAGTTAGAAGTAATCGGAGTCGGAGGAAATCATTTTATGAAAACATATAACAACTAATCGGAGTCGGAGTTGGAATTGGATAACTCCGATTAAGTTTGGATTTGGAGGTCTTCCCACCTCCGATTAATCGGATTTGGAGGTGGACCTCCACCTCCGATTATTAATTGGAGCGAAGGTGGAGGTGCCTTCCTCCGATTAAGTTTGGATTTGGAGGTCTTCCCGCCTCCGATTAATCGGATTTGGAGGTGGACCTCTACCTTCGATTATTAATTGAAGCGAAGGTGGAGGTACCTACCTCCGATTCGCCTCCGACCCATTGCCATCCCTAGTAACTAACCCCTAGATAACCTCTAGATCTTTCCCCTCTTTTCCCTTGTCATCGTTATCTACTAGCTTTTCTTTAAACATTAGGCCCCATTCTTTTATACGTTACCGCACAGTGCGGTACCGCAAGTTACCGCAATTCACCACAATCCACCACAACTTACCATTTTCCTTTTTAATAAATTTCAAAAAGTTTTACATAAATTTATTATTTCCATCACAACTTACCACAGCTAACCGCAACTTACCGCAGTCTACCACACCGCAACGGTACCGTATAAAAAAATGGGGCCTAATAAATTTAGGTCAAGGTTTCCCTAAATTAATTTCCATTGTTGTTCCCTCAAAAAAAAAATTCCACCGTTGTCGACTGACTATCGACATCTCCTTTCATGCTACTTGGTTTTCAAACTCACGCATGCCTCACTCAGTAGAACAAATCTCTTCATCTATATTGTAACCCTCCTCCCTTCTTTCATCAAAATTCATTAAGGTAAGTCTATATTAAAATATATCAAGGTGCTGCAATGGTATATTTTAATAGAGTGTATATATACCTATTATCTCTATATTTGTCACTTAAATTTAGATGTACATATATCGGAATTCATTAACCATGACTAATATCTATTAAATATATCAAGTACTTCATCAAAATTCATTAAGGTAAGTATGTTTAGATGTATATATATCAAGATGCTTTTTTTATTTAATTGTAGGATGTTTTGAGTTTTCTATTAGCATCAAGTTCACGAATACTAGATGCAAAGTACAGTTTGGCGGCTATAAGACGTTAGTGATATGAACGAAGATGTTGAGAAAGGAGTTTGGTAAGATTTTAGTGTACACATTTAAATCGCTGTTTTAGTCCATATATCACTTGACGAGTTAATGTTTCCAACTTTAATTTTGTGCAGTTGCTCTTTGAAGAATTGATATAATCCTCCATTAGGTTCAACAGTACTAGGACTCAGTTGGTAATAGAGTGGCGCGATGGTCTAAATTTTTGCTTTATGTTTAAGTTTTGGTTGTGGATAGATCAGTCAAAGTGTTTGTATGTTTTGATCTTCTAGGTGTTGACCTTTCTTTGTTTAGAAGACATAAAACCTGACTCAAGGATTCGTTCTTTACTTCTTTTCCCTTCTGTTGTCAACAATTTAATTCGTGTAAACCCTTTTTTAGTATGTCATTAGTTCGTTACTTTCATCTTTTATTTGTAAGTAATTTCTACTTTTTTTTAAAGGGAAATTGGATTCTAATTCGTGTAAACCCCTTTTAAGGTGTCGTTTTGTTATTTTTTCAGAAAAAAATTTTGCCGTGTAAGAAAGTACGCATAAGCAGCATCACTAATATATTTTTTTTAAAAAAAATAGAAAAACGACACCTCAAAGTAGGATGACCACCACTTCAATCACCAGCTGAATTGGTCTGAGTGCATTATTGTCCAATACCGTCAAAGTTCAGTGTAGTATAGTCCAAAAAAAAAAGTTCAGTGAAGTTCGGTGTATTATCGTCCAATAATCCTTAATTCTTAATATATATAATATGGATTATTATATTATATAAATTAATATCATTATATTTATAATAAAAAATACTATTAAAAAAATAATATTATATTTTTTAAAAAAATATATGCAAACAGTTAATAAAAAAATTTAAATGTCCTACAGATGACATGAGAAAGAGGAAGTATCGGTGGCTTGCGCATGTACAAAACAAAAGTGAAAGAAAACAAAAGTCTAGAAACAAACACCGCCTGCAGGGTTTGCCGGCACCGCCACTGGGAGGTAGCGTCGGTGACGGAGTAAAAGACCCGGCCCACTAAGCACCGACTGGTGGTAATTAATCGGACGGCCCAGGCCCTACTGAATTTGACTGCAATTCGTCTTTACGCTCTATCCATGTCTTGTTTCCAATAATGCAAGCAATTGAAGATAGACATTTGTGGCCCATTTAAATTGTAATCTTTACTAATTTCGGCTCAATTTCCACAGTTATCTTCTACCGTGCTCTATGGTTCATTCGTTCATTGGCTCCTTTTTATGATAAATCATTGTAAATATTTCTTTTATATGATAATAATCATTATCTTAACTTTTTCAAAAGATATTTATACAAATTTTTTATATTATTTTTTATTAAAAAAAATTATAATATTGTTCTTTTATGATAGTCATTCCATATAATAAATATTACTATTTCCGTCCCATTATATTTGTCCATTTATCTAATTTGAGAAGACTAATGCATATTGGGAATTGAGGTGAAATGTTTATAATTTACCCAAAATACACATACTTTAATTGAAGATAATAATTGTTGGAATTGTAAAAAGTAAAAAGTGCATTTATCAATTAGGACTAAAAAAGTAACTACAATTATTGGAATTGTAAATGGGACAAATATTTGAGACAAAAAAGTTAAGTGAAATGACAAATATTTTGGGACGGATGTAGTATTATATTAAGAAATTAATTATCAAAATTTTAAAGTTTGATTGACACATAGAACAAGATAATAACTTATACTACCTCCGTCCAAAATAATTATCTTTGTACCTAACTTCTTTGTCCAAAAATATTTGTCCCATTTACATTTAAACAATTGTAATTACTTTTCTATCCCTAATTAATAAATTCATGGTTTCAATTTTTACAATTCCAACAACTATTATCTTCAATTAAAGTAGGGACATTTTAGGATTACAAAATTTCCACCTCAATTCCCAATATACTCCGTTCCAAATTAGGTAAATTAGTCAAAGTGATAATTAATTTGAAATGGAGGGAGTATGAAAGTAATGGAATATAAACATTACTCTCTCCTTTCCTCAATAATTGTCACATTTGAGTTTTGGGAAGATTTTAAGATAATACTCCTCCGTTCTTTTTTATATCATTTACGATTTTCAGTGTCAATCTTCAATCAATAATTTCAAATATAAAACTTTTATAAAAAAAATACAATGTTATATTTTTTAAATAGTATTTTTCATTACGAATCTAATGACATCAATTTTGTATGATAAATCATTATACAAACTAAGATATTAATGGTCAAAGTTTTTAATAAAATTTCCTAGGCGATAGATAAATAAAAATGGAGGTAGTAGTATTGAGAATGAAAATTGTATTGGAAATAATAAAAATAATAATAATAATTTATTTTAGTTATATAGTTGTATTGATAATGATAAAAGTAAGAGGTAAATTTAGAAAATTGTCATTAATATTGTATTGGAATTGTAAAGTGACAAATATTATAGAAAATCTATAAAATACTACCTCCATTTTTATTTATCTGTCCTCTAGGAAATTGTATTAAAAATTTTGACCGTTAATATATTAATTTCTATAATGATTCATTATACAAAATTGACGTCAATAGATCCGTAATAAAAACTACTATTAAAAAAGTATAATATTAGAATTTTTTATAAAATTTTATATTAGGAATTATTGGTTAAAGATTAGCACTGAAAACCGTAAATGACAAATAAAAAAGAACGAAGAGAATATTAATAGTAAAGTTTGTGAGTCCCGCAGAATGGAGAAAGAAGATTGATTGTAGGGAGTCTGGCCAATCAAAAAGCAAATAAATACTAAATTAAATTATTTTAGTGTAAATATCAATAATTATTTTGGTGTTATCTATAATAATAATAGTAATAATAATATTAATAATAATAACAATAATAATAATAATCTATCCATATATATATATATATATGTATATAATATTAATAGTAAACTTTGTGAGTCCCGCATAATGGAGAAAAGAAATCAATTAAAGGGATTCCGGCCAATCAAATTAAAAGTAAATAAATACTAAATTAAATTATTTTGGTACAAATATTAGTAAGTATTTTGGTTCTAAAAATAATAATGAAGATGATGATGATATTGATGGTGGCAATCATAATAATAATAATAATAATAATAATAATAATAATAATAATAATAATAATAATTGGAGCGTTACCGTCGTGGTCGTCACTCGAGTCAAAGTTGGGAGGAGGACGGATAGGGCTTGTCGCATGCCTTGGTCGTTCAACTCAGGGTGGAGCTTGACGCTCTAGGGCGAGGTTGTCAAACCGTGCCATAAATGCTTCCATGTTGCGCTCGAGGGTGGAGAACCGATTGTTGAAGGCGGTGGTGAGACGGTTCTCGAGAGACCGAATGTGAGAGGTACCCCGGGGGCTTGATTCCTCTCATTCGGAATTAACTTCTCCGTCCATTACGAGGGAAATGGTGAGGGACGGTATGTGTTTGAGAATATTTTTTGGAGTTTGGGGGTTTTCTTGCAGTTGGCTTGCGTTTGGCTAAGGGTTCTTTGTGTTTTTCTCACTTGGGCATTTTATCGAACACCTTATGGGCACAAAATTTTCAACTCTTCCTCAAAGCTCCAATATGCATCAAATCAACAAACACAATAGCAAAAACAACTTCTCCAACACACTTGGAGGCACAACGGATGGGGAACAATAATATTTCAATCAAAATACCAAAATCCAACAATAGAGAACAAACTAGCAAGAACAATGGAAAAACTCAAGCTAGATGAAAAACCTTGAGCTCTGATACCAAATGGAGCGTTACCGTCGTGGTGGGATGAATGATGCTTGAGTTTTCGGAAGAAAATCAAGGAAAACGAAGCTTGGTGTAATAACCCACCCTAAACCATAGCTATTAGAGTAGTTTACACTTGTTTAATTAGTTTTAATTTGTTATTTAATTAATTTGTACCTTGCGGTTAGCTAACGGTGACAGGTTGCGGAGGAATGGCGAAGCGTCGCTTTTACTGTCAAACCTATTAACCGAGTTTATTAATCTATTTAGAACCTTATATTATAATTATTTTGGGTTCTACAATTTTATTTCAAAGTCGGTTTACTTATAGATTAATTTTCCGCAACGAAATGAATTTATTTTCGGGTTACCGATTTACCGTCTTTTTAACCCGATTAAAAATTTATTACGATTTAAAGTAATTATGTATTACCAATTTTTATTTTATCCAGAATCTTAGTATTATTATTATTAGAGTATTAGTGTTACTTTTAATAGTTTAGCATTGTTTTAAGTTAAGTTAATAAAGGGGGTATATATATATTGGTTAAGGGGGAGTCAATGAGTCTTTTTAATTCAAATTCTAGACAACTCCAATTCAGCCTTCTTCCTTCTCCCCACCGACGCAGCCACCCCCTGCCTCCATTTTCACGGCGCCAGCCAGTTTTCTCCGCGAGATTCACCATTTTCCGCACTTTTTGAAGCTCTCACTTCCCTCTTCATCCTAGTCCATTTTATTCATCCTTTCAAGTGGTATTTCTCTAGTTTTCTCCTCCTCCATTGTTATGAATTTTGAAAGCTTTGATATTATAGTTTTATCATGATGTTTTTGTGTTAAATTACTATTTTCTTTCATGAAATTAGAGTATAGATTATCAAAGTTGGTTCTAGTGAATGAAACTAAGTGTTTGTTGCAAGTTTGTGTGAGATATGTTGAGATTCTTGTGAATTGATGAAGATGATGGTGAAATATGGTTATGCATGTTGTATTGGATGAAGTTTTAGAGTTATACCTTCTGTTTGGTGAAGATAATTAAGTATGTATGGTCTTTTAGATGATTTACATGAGAATTGTGAAGGAAATTGTGTTAATGGTGGTGTAAATTAAGTGCAAGTATTTGTGTGATGTTGCATGTGAATTATACGAGTATAGATGCTAATTTTAGAGGTCTAAATGCTGGATATTAGTGAGGATATGCTTAGATTTCATTGGGTATATTATTGGTATTAAGTTTGGATGAAAACGAAGCATGTATTAAGGCAAAAACATACCCAGAACCTACTGCCCATTTTATGATTTTTATAGGGATGCTAAAATTAGTTTGAGCCCAGAATTTAGTGTAAAAGGTAGCCTAAGTTGTTAGTAAACGCTGGCTTTGGAATTTCGAGGTTTCGATTTGTATAACTCAAGTTAGAGCCAAAACCGTAAAGCGCAATGACATACGAATTTTGGAGTCAGTGTATTATTGTGTATTTTTCGTCCAAAGGGAGTTTGATTCTGGAAAAGTGTTCATCATAAGAGTTTTAGAGGACTCGACGAGCTTTCCGAAAATATATGGTAGCCTTAACCCGATGTCGGGAGAGTAAGTTATAGGACCCGGAAACAGAGCTACAAAACTGGAAATTTCTGGGTAATTGTCTAAGTATTCTAAGGGATTAAATATGATTATATTGGGCTTATAATGGGTTTTATGGGTGTGTAACTTAAGTCATATGATCCTTGAGATGTAGTACCTAAGTAAGAACCATAGAGCTCGATTTGGAGGACTCGAGACCCTTAAAGCTATGTTACCGTTATCGATTTAATTTACCGAATCTCTTAAATGTATTTAGAAGTTTTATCGTACCTTGAAGTTTTTAAAGCCTCTTTGGTAAATTGAAAGTTTATGTCTTACAAGTGTTCCTTGATTCATAAAGCTCTCATAAGTTTAAAAGCATTTACCAAAGTCTCTTGATTTTATCTCAAACACCCGAAAATTTCATTATTGTTTATGTCGGTAATTTACTGCTACTGTCCGGAACACTTTTCGAGCCTTTCTCATCCTTTTTAGCCTCTGGCCCGGCAATCAAACTCGTAGAGTGTATTTTTCCCTTTCCGAAAAGTACTCGCAAAGCGAAATCCGAATTCTATAGCTCGAGTTATGACCAAAATACTATAGTCATAAAAAAAAAAAAACCTGAAATTTTTATACGTTTTATTTCCAAAACTTCGTTGCGAGGTTCTACGCCCTCACCTTTTCATAGCTCCTATTCTAATACCGAACTCTATCGTTTTAGCTCAAAGTTCTGCTTCGACCAGCCATTCCTCACCGAGATCGTCACCGGGCAACTCACTCGCCTGTGCACGCAAATTGTCCAACTCTTTTTCTATTTAAAGTCAAAGTACAGTTTTATTGCATAAGTTATATTCTAACGATTTTAGTGTTTTATAAGTGGCCCCGATACCTATTCTACAGTAGCTAGAGCGAAGCCTAGCCTTTTACAGGCTCCTATCGGAGTAATCTCGACCTGGCCAGCGTCTGACTGCCTAGCAGTCACCCATCCAAACCCGAGGTCGGTTTGGGCGTACGTGCGCGAGATGCTTCAGCATCGACCTCAAAAGGGACACCACATTTTTACTGTATGAAATCATTTTATTGTTAATCATAGCATATGCATAGAACTATTTATCGATAAAGTTTGCATTGTTTATAGCATGAGTTAGTTCCCTTCCCGCTTTGAAATGTTTTAGGTCGGCATGAAAACCGCTTTTGAAACGGTTTTACATGTTGGAGGTTTGTGTCTCGAGTGTTTCCCCACTCACCTTTGCGTTGTTTTAATGTTTTGTTTTAAGGCCCGAGTATTCAAGAGATTCAAGAAGAGTTCAAGAGAAAGCTAGCTTATCGAGCCGAGGTAGGTTTAATCATGGCAAGAAGGAGGTCTTACGACTGCAAGCATGGGTATTCAAGAGCGGGGAAACTATTGGGATTGAAAGGTGGAAGTGTGGTGTATTGTTTGTATTGATTTATGTATGTAAAGTGGTTGTAATATTAGTCAGGTTGTATGTTTTAAGTTTAAAGTGTGCGATGGTTTGGTGGTTGTTGGTGGATGCCTTGTTCGGTGGTTGAACGCGGTAATACCCCGGCTTTAACCCTCCGCTGCGCTAATCACAGGATTAATGACGTAATTAGTCGTAATCTTGTGATTACTCAAGTCGGGGCGTTACAGAATGGTATCAGAGCGGAGTTATAAGTGGAATACTTGGAGACTTGATGTCATTATAAGGAAACGAGAATGATGTGAGTAGGAATTGGGAGTCATTGGGAGAATGTGTTGGTGAATCATAGGGGAACTGATTGAATGTAGGAGTTTGGGACTCCATGAGATTATGTGATTATTGCAGAATGTTTTGGTTGAATAACACCAATTAATTTTGGGGAAAAGTCCAAATTACGTAAGAAACTCTACCAAATTCTCCTAAATTTGAAGAATTTTAGTGAAAATAGAGGAATGATGTGAAATAAGTGGGAAACTTCATGGAAATTAAAGCATGATGATTCCAGGATGGCATAATCGACATTTAGGGGTTGTACATGTCAACGTGAGATATTCTCAACCAGATTGAAGGGAAAAGGAATAGTGATAAGATTATAATGATACCTTGCATGTAAGAGGGTATTGCATATATGTAAGGATAGTGTGTGACTCATTCGGTGTTTAAAGTTGTTTACTTAAAGAACGGACATTTAAGTTAGAAGTAATGCAAGTTTATGAAGAAAGTTTAATGTAAAGCATCCGTATAGAGTATAAAGTTTGCACGGTCACTTGAAGTATTTGCATGATTATAAAGTTATAATAGGATGTACGAGTATATCTTAAGGCATTAAGAATGCATGAGTGATAAGAAGGCGCTTATAGAAGAATATTATTGTTTACCTCGTTATATGAAAGGGATCGTGACGAGTTCTATAGGTGCAATGATTTAATAAGAGATGAACTTTTATAGAGGTAATGAGGTTAACAAGAACGAAGGAGTAAGGGAATTAATTGCATTTAGGTATGTGCCTTACTCGGAAGAAAGTATGTCAAGTAAAGAAATCATAGAGAGGTTTAAGTGAATTTCGGCCTCAAAATTTCTTCTATCCTATTTATGTTGATTTATTGATTACTCATTTTACCCCGCTTCATGAATCATTACTTTACGTATTTTATCGATCCCCAAGGTGCCTTCCTTTAGATCCTTTTACCATGTTTATAAGGTCAAGAGGACTGCTTAATGTCACGCACGATAGTTCCAGAGAATACTCAATGCCTACACAAAGAAACAACTTCTAACCCTAAACACAATAAGAACGTAAGGCAAACCCAATGTCTTTAAGCTACCCTTCCGTATGAGGAACCCTAGGACAAATTCTAGGAACATTTCCGGAATTACTATGAATCGAAAATCCCTAGCATGAGTAAAGGTCAATCATCAATGGGGTTATAAACCGAGTGACAGAAGTCGGGAATCAGACTCTAACCACCGGAGTTTTAGTTTATATTGAGCACGCTTTCCCACAAATTCCCTATTAGATCTAAGTTCCCAAATTTCATTATCTCTCGGCCATTAGGGCTATTGAATCCAATGATCCATAGTAAGGTAACTAACCCCCATTAAGGAGGTAATGGGTTTAAGAAAAGTAATTTTATTGGGAAAAGCAAGAAAAGGTGAATCCACCTCATAAGGCAAGGGTGAGAACTAATGATATAGGAATTAATGAAATAATTGGATAATAAGGAATCTTAGATGGTTAAGCATCCTGCAAGGAGGAATTAGCATAAGGAAGTTGCTACCTAAAAGCGTAAAGCGATGTAATGCGGAAAGTCCTTCATAATCGTATTGAGACTCCACCGAATCAAGAAAAGTTCCTCGAGAAATTTCAAATTCAAGTTACCATTAGAATTCCTAAGTTAAAGAAAAATAAGGGAAGTTTAGAGTTAATAGTTATGATTCCAATGTACGTAATATGCTTGGATCGTCACTAAGCCACTAAGTCTACACTTACTTATGGAGCTTCAAAGAGTTATAAGGACTACTTTAGGTTAAAAAGGGATGATCTCCCTATAGATGTAGCGATTAGCGTCTACATTCTCAAGACCGCATAAAGAAATGTACGTGGAAGAACTACTACAATGAGATGAATTATTCAAGTACCTACTATCCAATTTCAGAGCCAGAAATCATGCTAGGAAATAATCGAGGAGAGGATATACCTCCTCATCTACCTATAGCCGGAAGGGTGAGTTTAAATAAACGGAAAAGTCACACGTACCTACAACAATGAATAAGATAAGTTAAAGCCAGAGGTGTGCATAAGAAATATGGAAGGACTTAATTCTATCGCTACTCGGGTACCATTTGAGGAATCAGTGCAAAGTCTATGGTATGGAGGACCCAACCATATGACTACCGATAAGTCTAGACGATCAAAAGAGAGAAGTTATAAATTAGGCACCTAAATTCGACCGATTAGGGTTGTATCCTCACCTTCTAATTCTACGTTTAGACAACGTAAGGCAAGTTTATGTTAAGAGTAAGGGATTAAATAGCAACCAAGGGTAAAATAATGCCAAAGGTTTGGAACAATAAGTTTTAAGGTTTCAAGCTGTGCTAGTGCTACTCCTCTATAGTCATCATCAAAGGATATAATGAATGGGGATTATGGACCTTTAAGTCGTAAAGTGAAGTAATTAGGGAAGTTACCCAACCATCAAACTATATCATGGGATATGTACTATCATTAATAAGGAAAGACACGAGCCTAGTTAGCCGAGGATGAAAAGATTCAAGATTATATTAAGCATGGTTAAAATTAAGCCAGAATCAATCACAAACGGAAGGGAGGAACATAACAAAACTTTGGAGATTCATATGGGAAAGGACCCCAATTCATTGACGATTTAGATATAAGCCCATGCATTCTTTTATATATATATGAGATTTGGAAGAATCCTTCACTCACAAGCACATAGGGAACTTAAGGTTTAAGTCATTAGAACCTCTACAGTTTGGGGAAATATAAGTGTTCTCCCTACTGAAATTACGAGAGTACCCCAAGGAGAGTAATTATTTATGAAATCAAATAAATGCAAAGGATTAAGTCCATCTTCAAGACATCATACGAAGCGAATCTATATACATATGGAGGAGAAAGTTTAAGGACTCAACCAGAACGTTGCTAAAAAAAAATGGATTTTTTTGAAACCAACACTCCATTAAGAGGGATTCCAGCGCCATTCGTGGTGGAGAAAAAGAAAATCAGGATAAGGTGTAAGATAACAAGGAAAGAACAGAGTCTCCTCGAGATTGGTTATGCCCTACCCGCATCTAGCACCAACTCAATCCAAAGATAGGGATAGAAGTCCTCTCGAGACTTATTAGAAATGGATATACTATCAAGCAAGGGGATTGAATTCAAAGGTATACACCATTGTCACAGAAACAAAATATAGGTATTTTGAGACTACAATCGTGTCTTCAGACTCACCAATACCTTTACGCTCTTTATGGGTTAAATAAGTCAAGGTTGCAGAGATTACTTAAGTCAAGTTACCATGCCATTGAAGATAACGGGTGATAAAGTTAAAGGGATACAAGAACTATAAGAAATATCCAAGGATGTTGGAGAAAACCGTAAGAGAGCAACAACGGTTATTAAGATTTCACCTAAGAATGATTTCAAATTTAGGGAAAAGAGTTTTAAGACATATGGTAAGGATAAAAGAATCAGGGAGCTATTACACGAGATAATTACGATTAAGGGTTCATCAAAGCCTACACTTACCATCGTAAGGGGAAATCTCTCCAAACACTACCAAGTGTGCTCTATAGATTGCTTTTGAGATCTCCGATAACTCCTTCAGACTCATACCACAAAGATATCTCCCATATCGTATCACCAACGAACATGTAGAAATATTACAAAACACTCTCCTCCGCTTATGTATTGATAAATAAATCGAGGGTATATGTTACAAAATGTGTTAAAGTTTAGAAAACACCATCATCATGATCAAGATTATGATCAAGTATCTAGAGGTCAATAAAAAGTTTATGAGGACCAAAAAAGAAGTTTTAGAGTAAACTAAGAGCACCGTATCATCTCCTCGTGGGAAGAAATGGATTATATGGATTAGAATAACCCTCTTTCAACAAAGGTTAGGACAAGCATTACTACCAAGACAATAAGACTGCCGATGGTTTAATGGCGACCAAGGAATTCGGGAAGAAGGTCACCCGATTATGATTTGAGAGAATCACTTTAATCATCATTCCGTGTTTGAAAGACATCAATCCTGTGGACGCTATATGCAACCACCTTGTTAGAAGATAAAAGGTCAGTGTTTACTCCTCAGGGAAGGGTTGAAGTTAAGGTAAAGGATACAAGTAAAACCAATTAAGGTTCATAAGTTAAGAGCCCCATAGTCTTCAATATTAATAAGTATAGCGAAGATCACCTTTAGAGCCAGAATGTCGCCCAACGTACCATTTATATATTACTCTAAGAGTCTTCGGGTCCAAGCTTAGTTTCAGTAGTTCATACCATCCCGAGAGCGGTGGTCAAACGGAAAGAGTAAACCAAACTCTAGAGGACATGCTTCGCGCCTGTGTAATGGACTTTCAAGGGAACTGGGATCAGTATCTTCCTCTCGTAGAATTCTCTTACAAAAATAGTTACCAAGCCACGATTCAGATGGCGCCTTTTGAAGCTTTATATGGCAGAAAGTGTAGAACACCCCTATGCTGGGACGAGTTAGAGGAAGCATTAATCGTAGGGCTAGACTTAATTCAAGAAACGACTGATAAGGTCAAGATGATCCAACAACATATTCGGACAGCCCAAAGCAGACAAAAGAGCTACGCCGACAAAAGACGGAAACCGCTTGAGTTCCAAATAGGAGATAGGGTATTTCTCAAGGTTTCCCCTACAAAGGGGGTTAGACGATTCAACGTTAAGGGTAAGTTAAGCTCTCGGTACATCGGACCTTATCCCATGGTAGGAAAGGTTAACCCACCGGCGTATCGTCTAGAGTTACCGTCCAACTTAGGACATATCCACGATGTCTTTTATATCTCCCAGCTTTGGAAGTATGTACCGGACCCAATGTACGTTTTAAAGGAAGAACCTCCTCTTTTAGCCAAGGACCTTACTTTCGAACAGCAACTTATCCAAATCTTGGATCGTAGGGTCAAGCGTTTACGTACAAAAGAAGTCCCGCTAGTCAAAGTCCTATGGGCGAATCAAGAAACCTCCGAGGCCACATGGGAAACTGAAGATGAAATAATGAAAAACTACCCCCATCTCTTTTAAGGTATTTATCGCTGAATAAGTTTTTATCGAACAGCAAGTTTCGGGGACGAAACTTCTTTTAAGGGGGGGAGGATGTAATAACCCACCCTAAACCATAGCTATTAGAGTAGTTTACACTTGTTTAATTAGTTTTAATTTGTTATTTAATTAATTTGTACCTTGCGGTTAGCTAACGGTGACAGGTTGCGGAGGAATGGCGAAGCGGTCAGTTTTACCGGTCAAACCTATTAACCGAGTTTATTAATCTATTTAGAACCTTATATTATAATTATTTTGGGTTCTACAATTTTATTTCAAAGTCGGTTTACTTATAGATTAATTTTCCGCAACGAAATGAATTTATTTTCGGGTTACCGATTTACCGTCTTTTTAACCCGATTAAAAATTTATTACGATTTAAAGTAATTATGTATTACCAATTTTTATTTTATCCAGAATCTTAGTATTATTATTATTAGAGTATTAGTGTTACTTTTAATAGTTTAGCATTGTTTTAAGTTAAGTTAATAAAGGGGGTATATATATATTGGTTAAGGGGGAGTCAATGAGTCTTTTTAATTCAAATTCTAGACAACTCCAATTCAGCTTCCTTCTTCCTTCTCCCCACCGACGCAGCCAGCCACCCCCTGCCTCCATTTTCGCGGCGCCACGCCAGTTTTCCGCGAGATTCACCATTTTCCGGCACTTTTTGAAGCTCTCACTTCCCTCTTCATCCTAGTCCATTTTATTCATCCTTTCAAGTGGTATTTCTCTAGTTTTCTCCTCCTCCATTGTTATGAATTTTGAAAGCTTTGATATTATAGTTTTATCATGATGTTTTTGTGTTAAATTACTATTTTCTTTCATGAAATTAGAGTATAGATTATCAAAGTTGGTTCTAGTGAATGAAACTAAGTGTTTGTTGCAAGTTTGTGTGAGATATGTTGAGATTCTTGTGAATTGATGAAGATGATGGTGAAATATGGTTATGCATGTTGTATTGGATGAAGTTTTAGAGTTATACCTTCTGTTTGGTGAAGATAATTAAGTATGTATGGTCTTTTTAGATGATTTACATGAGAATTGTGAAGGAAATTGTGTTAATGGTGGTGTAAATTAAGTGCAAGTATTTGTGTGATGTTGCATGTGAATTATACGAGTATAGATGCTAATTTTAGAGGTCTAAATGCTGGATATTAGTGAGGATATGCTTAGATTTCATTGGGTATATTATTGGTATTAAGTTTGGATGAAAACGAAGCATGTATTAAGGCAAAAACATACCCAGAACCTACTGCCCATTTTATGATTTTTATAGGGATGCTAAAATTAGTTTCGAGCCCAGAATTTAGTGTAAAAGGTAGCCTAAGTTGTTAGTAAACGCTGGCTTTGGAATTTCGAGGTTTCGATTTGTATAACTCAAGTTAGAGCCAAAACCGTAAAGCCGCGCAATGACATACGAATTTTGGAGTCAGTGTATTATTGTGTATTTTTCGTCCAAAGGGAGTTTGATTCTGGAAAAGTGTTCATCATAAGAGTTTTAGAGGACTCGACGAGCTTTCCAAAATATATGGTATGCCTTAACCCGATGTCGGGAGAGTAAGTTATAGGACCCGGAAACAGAGCTACAAAACTGGAAATTTCTGGGTAATTGTCTAAGTATTCTAAGGGATTAAATATGATTATATTGGGCTTATAATGGGTTTTATGGGTGTGTAACTTAAGTCATATGATCCTTGAGATGTAGTACCTAAGTAAGAACCATAGAGCTCGATTTGGAGGACTCGAGACCCTTAAAGCTATGTTACCGTTATCGATTTAATTTACCGAATCTCTTAAATGTATTTAGAAGTTTTATCGTACTTGAAGTTTTTAAAGCCTCTTTGGTAAATTGAAAGTTTATGTCTTACAAGTGTTCCTTGATTCATAAAGCTCTCATAAGTTTAAAAGCATTTACCAAAGTCTCTTGATTTTATCTCAAACACCAAAATTTCATTATTGTTTATGTCGGTAATTTACTGCTACTGTCCGAACACTTTTCGAGCCTTTCTCATCCTTTTTAGCCTCTGGCCCGCAATCAAACTCAGAGAGTGTATTTTTCCTTTCCGAAAAGTACTGCAGCGAAATCCGAATTCTATAGCTCGAGTTATGACCAAAATACTATAGTCATAAAAAAAAAACCTGAAATTTTTATACGTTTTATTTCCAAAACTTCGCTATGAGGTTCTACGCCTCACCTTTCATAGCTCCTATTCTAATACCGAACTCTATCGCTTTAGCTCAAAGTTCCGCTTCGACCGAGCCATTCTCACCGAGATCGCCACCGGGCAACTCACTCGCCTGTGCACGCAAATTGTCCAACTCTTTTTCTATTTAAAGTCAAAGTACGCTTTATTGCATAAGTTATATTCTAACGATTTTAGTGTTTTATAAGTGGCCCCGATACCTATTCTACAATGAGCTAGAGCAAGCCTAGCTTTTACAGTTCTCCTATCTGAGTAATCTCGACCGCCACCGATCGCTTAGCGGTCACCCATCCAAACCCGAGGTCGGTTTGGGCGCGAGATGCTTCGGCATCGACCTCAAAAAGGGGACCACATTTTTACTGTATGAAATCAATTTAATGTTATACATAGCATGTGCATAGAACTATTTATCGATAAAGTTTGCATTGTTTATAGCATGAGTTAGTTCCCTTCCCCGTTTTCGAAATGTTTTAAAGGCCGGCATGAAAAACCGTTTTTGAAACGGTTTTACATGTTGGAGGTTTGTGTACTGAGTGTTTCCCCCACTCACCTTTGCGTTGTTTTAATGTTTTGTTTTAAGGCCCGAGTATTCAAGAGATTCAAGAAGAGTTCAAGAGAAAGCTAGCTTTATCGAGCCGAGGTAGGTTTAATCATGGCAAGAAGGAGGTCTTACGACTCTGCAAGCATGGGTATTCAAGAGCGGGGAAACTATTGGGATTGAAAGGTGGAAGTGTGGTGTATTGTTTGTATTGATTTATGTATGTAAAGTGGTTGTAATATTAGTCAGGTTGTATGTTTTAAGTTTAAAGTGTGCGATGGTTTGGTGGTTGTTCGTTGTGGATGCCTTGTTCAGTGGTTGAACGGCGGTAATACCCCGGCTTTAACCCTCCGCTGCGCTAATCACAGGATTAATGACGTAATTAGTCGTAATCTTGTGATTACTCAAGTCGGGGCGTTACAGAATGGTATCAGAGCGGAGTTATAAGTGGAATACTTGGAGACTTGATGTCATTATAAGGAAACGAGAATGATGTGAGTAGGAATTGGGAGTCATTGGGAGAATGTGTTGGTGAATCATAGGGGAACTGATTGAATGTAGGAGTTTGGGACTCCATGAGATTATGTGATTATTGCAGGAATGTTTTGCAGGTTGAATAACACCAATTAATTTTGGGGAAAAGTCCAAATTACAGAAGAAACTCTGCCGAAATTCTCCTAGAAATTTGAAGAATTTTAGTGAAAATAGAGGAATGATGTGAAATAAGTGGGAAACTTCATGGAAATTAAAGCATGATGATTCCAGGATGGCATAACTGGACATTTAGGGGTTGTACATGTCAACGTGAGATATTCTCAACCAGAGATTGAAGGGAAAAGGAATAGTGATAAGATTATAATGATACCTTGCATGCAGAAGAGGGGTATTGCATATATGTAAGGATAGTGTGTGACTCATTCGGTGTTTAAAGTTGTTTACTTAAAGAACGGACATTTAAGTTAGAAGTAATTCTGCAAGTTTATGAAGAAAGTTTAATGTAAAGCATCCAGAAGTAGAGTATAAAGTTTGGCACGGTCACTTGAAGTATTTGCATGATTATAAAGTTATAATAGGATGTACGAGTATATCTTAAGGCATTAAGAATGCATGAGTGATAAGAAGGCAGTTATAGAAGAATATTATTGTTTACCTCGTTATATGAAAGGGATCGTGACGAGAGTTCTATAGGTGCAATGATTTAATAAGAGATGAACTTTTATAGAGGTAATGAGGTTAACAAGAACGAAGGAGTAAGGGAATTAATTGCATTTAGGGTATGTGCCTTACTCGGAAGAAAGTATGTCAAGTAAAGAAATCATAGAGAGGTTTAAGTGAATTTCGGGCCTCAAAATTTCTTCTATCCTATTTATGTTGATTTATTGATTACTCATTTTACCCCCGCTTCATGAATCATTACTTTACGTATTTTACTGGATCCCCAAGGTGCCTTCCTTTTAGATCCTTTTACCATGTTTATAAGGTCAAGAGTGACTGTTTAATGTCACGCATTTATAGTTCCAGAGAATACTCAATGCCTACACAGCAAACAACTTCTAACCCTAAACACAATAAGAACGTAAGGCAAACCCAATGTCTTTAAGCTACCCTTCCGTATGAGGAACCCTAGGACAAATTCTAGGAACATTTCCGGGAATTACTATGAATCAGAAAATCCCTAGCATGAGTAAAGGTCAATCATCAATGGGGGTTATAAACTGAGTGACAGAAGTCGGGAATTCGACTCTAACCACCGGAGTTTTAGTTTATATTGAGCACGCTTTCCACAAATTCCCCCTATTAGATCTAAGTTCCCAAATTTCATTATCTCTCCCGCCCATTAGGGCTATTGAATCCAATGATCCATAGTAAGGTAACTAACCCCCATTAAGGGAGGTAATGGGTTTAAGAAAAGTAATTTTATTGGGAAAAGCAAGAAAAGGTGAATCCACCTCATAAGGCAAGGGGTGAGAACTAATGATATAGGAATTAATGAAATAATTGGATAATAAGGAATCTTAGATGGTTAAGCATCCCTGCAAGGAGGAATTAGCATAAGGAAGTTGCTACCTAAAAGCGTAAGGCAGATGTAATGCGGAAAGTCCTTCATAATCAGGTATTGAGACTCCACTGAACTGAAGAAAAGTTCCTTGAGAAATTTCAAATTCAAGTTACCATTAGAATTCCTAAGTTAAAGAAAAATAAGGGAAGTTTAGAGTTAATAGTTATGATTCCAATGTACAGAATATGCTTGGATCGTCACTAAGCCACTAAGTCTACACTTACTTATGGAGCTTCAAAGAGTTATAAGGACTACTTTAGGTTAAAAAGGGATGATCTCCCCTATAGATGTAAGCGATTAGCGTCTACATTCTCAAGACCGCATAAAGAAATGTACGTGGAAGAACTACTACAATGAGATGAATTATTCAAGTACCTACTATCCAATTTCAGAGAGCCAGGAAATCATGCTAGGAAATAACTGAGGAGAGGATATACCTCCCTCATCTACCTATAGCCAGAAGGGTGAGTTTAAATAAACGGAAAAAGTCACACGTACCTACAACAATGAATAAGATAAGTTAAAGCCAGAGGTGCTGCATAAGAAATATGGAAGGACTTAATTCTATCGCTACTCGGGTACCATTTGAGGAATCAGTGCAAAGTCTATGGTATGGAGGACCCAACCATATGACTACCGATAAGTCTAGACGATCAAAAGAGAGAAGTTATAAATTAGGCACCTAAATTCGACCGATTAGGGTTGTATCCTCACCTTCTAATTCTACGTTTAGACAACGTAAGGCAAGTTTATGTTAAGAGTAAGGGATTAAATAGCAACCAAGGGTAAAATAATGCCAAAGGTTTGGAACAATAAGTTTTAAGGTTTCAAGCTGTGCTAGTGCTACTCCTCTATAGTCATCATCAAAGGATATAATGAATGGGGATTATGGACCTTTAAGTCGTAAAGTGAAGTAATTAGGGAAGTTACCCAACCATCAAACTATATCATGGGATATGTACTATCATTAATAAGGAAAGACGGCCCTGAGCCTAGTTAGCCGAGGATGAAAAGATTCAAGATTATATTAAGCATGGTTAAAATTAAGCCAGAATCAATCACAAACGGAAGGGAGGAACATAACAAAACTTTGGAGATTCATATGGGAAAGGACCCCAATTCATTGACGATTTAGATATAAGCCCATGCATTCTTTTATATATATATATGAGATTTGGAAGAATCCTTCACTCACAAGCACATAGGGAACTTAAGGTTTAAGTCATTAGAACCTCTACAGTTTGGGGAAATATAAGTGTTCTCCCTACTGAAATTACGAGAGTACCCCAAGGAGAGTAATTATTTATGAAATCAAATAAATGCAAAGGATTAAGTCCATCTTCAAGACATCATACGGCGAATCTATGTACATATGGAGGAGAAAGTTTAAGGACTCAACTAACGTTGCTAAAAAAATGGATTTTTGAAACCAACACTCCATTAAGAGGGATTCCAGCCATTCGTGGTGGAGAAAAAGAAAATCAGATAAGGTGTAAGATAACAAGGAAAGAATGTAGTCTCCCTCGAGATTGGTTATGCCCTACCCAGATCTAGCAGCCAACTCAATCCAGTATAGGGATAGAAGTCCTCTCGAGACTTATTAGAAATGGATATACTATCAAGCAAGGGGATTGAATTCAAAGGTATACACGCTTGTCACAGAAACAAAATATAGGTATTTTGAGACTACAATCGTGTCTTGGACTCACCAATACCTTTACGCTCTTTATGGGTTAAATAAGTCAAGGTTGCAGAGATTACTTAAGTCAAGTTACCATGCCATTGAAGATAACGGGTGATAAAGTTAAAGGGATACAAGAACTATAAGAAATATCCAAGGATGTTGGAGAAAACCGTAAGAGAGCAACAACGGTTATTAAGATTTCACCTAAGAATGATTTCAAATTTAGGGAAAAGAGTTTTAAGACATATGGTAAGGATAAAAGAATCAGGGAGCTATTACACGAGATAATTACGATTAAGGGTTCATCAAAGCCTACACTTACCATCGTAAGGGGAAATCTCTCCAAACACTACCAAGTGTGCTCTATAGATTGCTTTTGGAGATCTCCAGATAACTCCTTCGTACTCAGCGCCCACAAAGATATCTCCCATATCGTATCACCAACGAACATGTAGAAATATTACAAAAACACTCTCCTCTGCTTATGTATTGATAAATAAATCGAGGGTATATGTTACAAAATGTGTTAAAGTTTAGAAAACACCATCATCATGATCAAGATTATGATTGAAGTATCTAGAGGTCAATAAAAAGTTTATGAGGACCAAAAAAGAAGTTTTAGAGTAAACTAAGAGCACCGTATCATCTCCTCGTGGGAAGAAATGGATTATATGGATTAGAATAACCCTCTTTCAACAAAGGTTAGGACAAGCATTACTACCAAGACAATAAGACTGCTGCCGATGGTTTAATGGCGACCAAGGAATTCGGGAAGAAGGTCACCCCTGATTATGATTTGGAGAGAATCACTTTAATCATCATTCCAGTGTTTGAAAGACATCAATCCTGTGGACGCTTATATGCAACCACCTTGTTAGAAGATAAAAGGTCAGTGTTTACTCCTCGGGAAGGGTTGAAGTTAAGGTAAAGGATACAAGTAAAACCAATTAAGGTTCATAAGTTAAGAGCCCCATAGTCTTCAATATTAATAAGTATAGCGAAGATCACCTTTAGAGCCAGAATGTCGCCCAACGTACCATTTATATATTACTCTAAGAGTCTTCGGGTCCAAGCTTAGTTTCAGTAGTTCATACCATCCCGAGAGCGGTGGTCAAACGGAAAGAGTAAACCAAACTCTAGAGGACATGCTTCGCGCCTGTGTAATGGACTTTCAAGGGAACTGGGATCAGTATCTTCCTCTCGTAGAATTCTCTTACAAAAATAGTTACCAAGCCACGATTCAGATGGCGCCTTTTGAAGCTTTATATGGCAGAAAGTGTAGAACACCCCTATGCTGGGACGAGTTAGAGGAAGCATTAATCGTAGGGCTAGACTTAATTCAAGAAACGACTGATAAGGTCAAGATGATCCAACAACATATTCGGACATTTCAAAGGCATAAAAGAGCTACGCCGACAAAAGACGGAAACCGCTTGAGTTCCAAATAGGAGATAGGGTATTTCTCAAGGTTTCCCCTACAAAGGGGGTTAGACGATTCAACGTTAAGGGTAAGTTAAGCTCTCGGTACATCGGACCTTATCCCATGGTAGGAAAGGTTAACCCACCGCGATCGTCTAGAGTTACCCCAACTTAGGACATATCCACGATGTCTTTTATATCTCCCACTTTGGAAGTATGTACGGACCCAATGTACGCTTTAAAGGAAGAACCTCCTCTTTTAGCCAAGGACCTTACTTTAACAAAGAACTTATCCAAATCTTGGATCGAGGGTCAAGCGCTTACGCATAAAAAGAAGTCCCGCTAGTCAAAGTCCTATGGGCGAATCAAGAAACCTCCGAGGCCACATGGGAAACTGAAGATGAAATAATGAAAAACTACCCCCATCTCTTTTAAGGTATTTATCGCTGAATAAGTTTTTATCGAACAGCAAGTTTCGGGGACGAAACTTCTTTTAAGGGGGGGAGGATGTAATAACCCACCCTAAACCATAGCTATTAGAGTAGTTTACACTTGTTTAATTAGTTTTAATTTGTTATTTAATTAATTTGTACCTTGCGGTTAGCTAACGGTGACAAGTTTGAGGAATGGCGCGATGGCCTTTAATGTCAAACCTATTAACCGAGTTTATTAATCTATTTAGAACCTTATATTATAATTATTTTGGGTTCTACAATTTTATTTCAAAGTCGGTTTACTTATAGATTAATTTTCCAACGAAATGAATTTATTTTAGTTACCGATTTACCGTCTTTTTTAACCCGATTAAAAATTTATTACGATTTAAAGTAATTATGTATTACCAATTTTTATTTTATCCAGAATCTTAGTATTATTATTATTAGAGTATTAGTGTTACTTTTAATAGTTTAGCATTGTTTTAAGTTAAGTTAATAAAGGGTATATATATATTGGTTAAGGGGAGTCAATGAGTCTTTTAATTCAAATTCTAGACAACTCCAATTCAGCTTCCTTCTTCCTTCTCCCCACCGACGCAGCTACCACCCCCGCCTCCATTTTCGCGGCGCCAGCTTTTCCGCGAGATTCACCATTTTCCGGCACTTTTTGAAGCTCTCACTTCCTCTTCATCCTAGTCCATTTTATTCATCCTTTCAAGTGGTATTTCTCTAGTTTTCTCCTCCTCCATTGTTATGAATTTTGAAAGCTTTGATATTATAGTTTTATCATGATGTTTTGTGTTAAATTACTATTTTCTTTCATGAAATTAGAGTATAGATTATCAAAGTTGGTTCTAGTGAATGAAACTAAGTGTTTGTTGCAAGTTTGTGTGAGATATGTTGAGATTCTTGTGAATTGATGAAGATGATGGTGAAATATGGTTATGCATGTTGTATTGGATGAAGTTTTAGAGTTATACCTTCTGTTTGGTGAAGATAATTAAGTATGTATGGTCTTTTTAGATGATTTACATGAGAATTGTGAAGGAAATTGTGTTAATGGTGGTGTAAATTAAGTGCAAGTATTTGTGTGATGTTGCATGTGAATTATACGAGTATAGATGCTAATTTTAGAGGTCTAAATGCTGGATATTAGTGAGGATATTCTTAGATTTCATTGGGTATATTATTGGTATTAAGTTTGGATGAAAACGAAGCATGTATTAAGGCAAAAACATACCCAGAACCTACTGCCCATTTTATGATTTTTATAGGGATGCTAAAATTAGTTTCGAGCCCAGAATTTAGTGTAAAAAGGTAGCCTAAGTTGTTAGTAAACGCCGGGCTTTGGAATTTCGAGGTTTCGATTTGTATAACTCAAGTTAGAGCCAAAACCGTAAAGCCGCGCAATGACATACGAATTTTGGAGTCAGTGTATTATTGTGTATTTTTCGTCCAAAGGGAGTTTGATTCTGGAAAAGTGTTCATCATAAGAGTTTTAGAGGACTCGACGAGCTTTCCGAAAATATATGGTATGCCTTAACCCGATGTCGGGAGAGTAAGTTATAGGACCCGGAAACAGAGCTACAAAACTGGAAATTTCTGGGTAATTGTCTAAGTATTCTAAGGGATTAAATATGATTATATTGGGCTTATAATGGGTTTTATGGGTGTGTAACTTAAGTCATATGATCCTTGAGATGTAGTACCTAAGTAAGAACCATAGAGCTCGATTTGGAGGACTCGAGACCCTTAAAGCTATGTTACCGTTATCGATTTAATTTACGAATCTCTTAAATGTATTTAGAAGTTTTATCGTACCTTGAAGTTTTTAAAGCCTCTTTGGTAAATTGAAAGTTTATGTCTTACAAGTGTTCCTTGATTCATAAAGCTCTCATAAGTTTAAAAGCATTTACCAAAGTCTCTTGATTTTATCTCAAACACCGAAAATTTCATTATTGTTTATGTCGGTAATTTACTGCTACTGTCGGAACACTTTTCGAGCCTTTCTCATCCTTTTTAGCCTCTGGCCCGGCAATCAAACTCGTAGAGTGTATTTTTCCCTTTCCGAAAAGTACTCGCAAAGCGAAATCCGAATTCTATAGCTCGAGTTATGACCAAAATACTATAGTCATAAAAAAAAACCTGAAATTTTTATACGTTTTATTTCCAAAACTTCGTTGCGAGGTTCTACGCCCTCACCTTTTCATAGCTCCTATTCTAATACCGAACTCTATCGTTTTAGCTCAAAGTTCTGCTTCGACCCGAGCCATTCCCAGTAGAGATCGTCAGGGCAACTCACTCGCCAGTGCATAAATTGTCCAACTCTTTTTCTATTTAAAGTCAAAGTACAGTTTTATTGCATAAGTTATATTCTAACGATTTTAGTGTTTTATAAGTGGCCCCGATACCTATTCTACAGTAGCTAGAGCGAAGCCTAGCCTTTTACAGGCTCCTATCGGAGTAATCTCGACCTGGCCAGCGTCTGACTGCCTAGCGGTCACCCATCCAAACCCGAGGTCGGTTTGGGCGTACGTGCGTGAGATGCTTCGGCATCGACCTCAAAAAGGGGACCACATTTTTACTGTATGAAATCAATTTAATGTTATACATAGCATGTGCATAGAACTATTTATCGATAAAGTTTGCATTGTTTATAGCATGAGTTAGTTCCCTTCCCCGTTTTCGAAATGTTTTAAAGGCCGGCATGAAAAACCGTTTTTGAAACGGTTTTACATGTTGAGGTTTGTGTCTTGAGTGTTTCCACTCACCTTTGCGTTGTTTTAATGTTTTGTTTTAAGGCCCGAGTATTCAAGAGATTCAAGAAGAGTTCAAGAGAAAGCTAGCTTTACTGGAGCCGAGGTAGGTTTAATCATGGCAAGAAGGAGGTCTTACGACTCTGCAAGCATGGGTATTCAAGAGCGGGGAAACTATTGGGATTGAAAGGTGGAAGTGTGGTGTATTGTTTGTATTGATTTATGTATGTAAAGTGGTTGTAATATTAGTCAGGTTGTATGTTTTAAGTTTAAAGTGTGCGATGGTTTGGTGGTTGTTCGTTGTGGATGCCTTGTTCAGTGGTTGAACGGCGGTAATACCCCGGCTTTAACCCTCCGCTGCGCTAATCACAGGATTAATGACGTAATTAGTCGTAATCTTGTGATTACTCAAGTCGGGGCGTTACACTTGGACACGGTAGGGTTTGCATATGACCTTGGCTAGGAGAGTCCACAACCTTGGCCTAACATTCCACCATGACTAATTAGGCTAAACCACCATTAATCACTAAAAAATGACTTGAACACCACCAAACAAAGATTGGATAAAGTAAACAAGATTTTTGGGGGAGACGCTTAGAGAGCTCTCAAGCAATGGCATTCAATATGAGCAAAGTCTATCCAGAAAATAGAGTAGAAGAGTATTTATACAAAACATAAAAATTCCCCAAAACGACGCCGTTTCAATACAGAAGCTCGGCAGAAATTGGAACCGTCGCGGGCGCGATTAGCATCTGGGCGGACATCATCGGCACTAGGCGAGAAGGTCGTGGGCACGACAAACAACGTCGCGGGCGCGACGAGCGAGCGGCAGTGTGATGTCGCGAGCGCGACACCATCTGACTCGGGCGCGACTGGGCGCTGTTTGCAGGCGTCGCAGGCGCGACGTGTCAGGTAGCGGGTGCAACCTCCTGGGGCAGTGAAGCAACTCGGGCGTGACACGCTGTGACTCGGGCGCGACTAAGGCCTGTCCAAAATGCTTCAGCTTGGCCTGTTTTTGATCCAAAAGTAACCCGGACCCGTCAAGGCATTGTTCACCATCTCGGGACGGTACAACCTCGGGCCTCCGGGGGTCAGGGCACAAGCGGGCCTCCTTAGAAAGTCTTGGTTCCTATCCAATGGATTGCCGAGACTACCCTTGCGTTTCCGGGCTTCACCGGGAATTGCACTTCGAGATTCACCGGGGTTGAGGCGGCTCGCTTGGCAAATGTTACGAGGGACGAGAACGGAACCCGGGACTCTTCATCCTCCCCTTCTTGAAGAGAATTTGCCCTCAAATCCGCATCAGGTTCAACATCCTCGATTTAGGGTGAAAGATCGCCAATGTTGAACGTGGAGGAGACCCCCATATCTCCGGGAAGATCGAGCTTGTATGCGTTATCGTTTATTTTCTCCAACACCTTGAACGACCCTTCACTTCTTGGCATAAGTTTGGTTTTCCTCCGCGAAAGGAACCGTTCCTTCCTTAGATAGAGCCAAACCAAGTCCCCGGGTTTAAAAGTGATGTTCCGGTGGTGTTTGTTGACTTGGGACTTGTAGAGCTCATTAGTTCTCTCAATCTTCTCCCGGATCTGGCGGTGAAGCTTTTGAATCTCGGCGGCCTTCTCGCTTGCCTCAAAACTCGCCCTTGCCTCCAAAGGTAGAGGAAGGAGGTCGATGGGAGTGATAGGATTCACCCCGTAGCAAGTTTCAAAAGGCGAGACCAGAATGAAGGAGCCCACAGACGCGAACTCGACATGACAAAGCTTAGCATCCCAATCTCGTAGACTCTTGATCACAAGACCCCGAAGCAAAGTTGTGAGGGTCTTGTTTGTGACCTCAGTTTGACCATCCGTTTGAGGGTGGTGCGATGTGCTAAAAAGGAGTTTCGTTCCAAGGAGTTTCCATAGAGATCTCCAAAAATGGCTCATGAACTTCGTATCACGATCGGAAACAATGGTCCTTGGAACACCGTGCAACCTCACTATCTCCCAGAAGAAGAGATTAGCGATGTGAGTGGCGTCGTCGGTTTTCTCACAAGCGACGAAATGCGCCATCTTGGAGAAACGGTCAACGACGACGAGGATTGAGTCCTTGCCACGCATGGTTCAGGGAAGAACAACGATGAAGTCCATGCTCAAGTCTTCCCACGGGCCATTCGGAACGGGAAGAGGAGTATAAAGCCCTTGGTGAAACTGGCTTTTGGCATGATGGCACGTGATACACTTGGAAATCACATCGTGTACGTCTCCTCCAATTCTAGGCCAATAAAAATGCTCCTTTAGCATGTCAAGGGTCTTGTTGATGCCGAAATGACCGGCTAGACCACCTCCGTGAACTTCTCACACCAATAGCTTCCTCAACGGACACTTGGGCACACACAACTTGTTTCCCTTGAAAAGGAACTCGTCCTGTAGTACATAGGAACCATTGCCACCATCGAGGTGTGCTTTGAAGTCCTCATCTTCCTTGTAAAACTCCCGCATGTGTTGGAACCCAAGAATCCTCGCTTTAACTACCAAATGAAGGGAATGCCTTCTAGAAAGTGCATCGACAACCACATTGACGCTCCCCTTCTTGTGTTTAGCCACGAAGTTAAAACTTTGAAGATACTCCACCCACTTTGCATGACGCGTATTGAGCTTGTGTTGGCCGTTTAGGTACTTGAGAGCCTCATGGTCGGAATGAAGCACAAATTGGTTAGGTCTCAAGTAGTGGGACCAATGGTCAAGGGCACGAACAAGGGCATAGAACTCCTTGTCGTAGGTAGAGTAGTTCTTCCATGACCCACTGATCTTCTCGCTGAAGTAAGCGATGGGGCGTTGATTTTGCATGAGGACGGACCCAAATGCCCACTCCGCTAGCGTCACAATCCACCTCGAAGACTTGTGAAAAGTCCGGGAGAGCAAGCACCGGAGCTTCACAAAGTCGGGCTTTAAGCTTTTCAAAAGCCCCTTGGGCCACTCGGGTCCACTCAAAGGTGCCCTTCTTCATACACTCGGTGATAGGGGCGGTGAAGGTACTAAACCCTTGGATGAACCGGCGATAGAACGACGCAAGGTCATGGAAGCTTCTCACCTCCGTGATAGTAGAGGGAGTAGGCCAAGAGCGAATGGCTTCCACTTTCGAGGGATCCATGGAAATGCCTTGGTCGGAAACGATGTACCCAAGAAATGTGACTTGGGGGGTGCAAAATTCGCACTTCTCGAGCTTGCCAAAAAGCTTCTGTTGTCGTAGAATCCGGAAAACAGACTCCAAATATGAAAGATGCTCCACTTCACTCTTGGAGTAAATAAGGATGTCGTCGAAGTAAACCACCACGAACTTTCCGATGAACGGTCTCAAAACTTCGTTCATGAGTCGCATGAACGTGCTAGGGGCGTTGGAGAGACTGAATGGCATGACAAGCCACTCGTACAACCCACCCTTAGTTTTGAAAGCCGTTTTCCACTCATCTCCTTCCCGCATGCGAATCTGATGGTATCCACTCCGAAGGTCGATTTTGGAAAAGACGCACTACGCAACTCGTTACATATCGCCTAGTCTCTGATAGGTACCGATACTTGACGGTGATGTTGTTGATCGCCGATCGTCGACACACATCCGTGAGGTGCCATCTTTCTTAGGAACCGGGAGAGCGGACTAACGAGGGCTCATGCTTTCCTAACAAAACCCCTAAACGAGCTTGCCGTCCAGCGGCTCCTTGGTTTCCTCGCGTCAGACGGTAAGCCGCTTTGTTGGGAAGGGGTGCTCCGGGTATAAGGTCGATTTGGTGCTCGATTCCCTGAATGGGTTGAAGACCCGGTGGTAGATCATCGGGAAACACGTCACTGAACTTGGCAACAAGAGGGGCGACAAGAGGGTGTAGGGGTTTCTCTTCCTCACTTTTGTTTGCTTCTAAGAGGAGTAAGGAAAAAACGACATTCCCCTTGCTTAGAGCTTGCTCAACCCGTGTTTCTCTCATGTGTTTGGGTTTCTCACTTCCCACCCCGGATTTTGAAGATGTGATTTCATGTGGAGCTAACGGATGTAGCTTAACCCTCTTGCCCCGATGGGTAAAAGTATAGGTGTTTTTCAACCCGTTGTGCACAGTTTGCTTGTCAAATTGCCAAGAACGTCCCAACAATATGTGGCAAGCACTCATAGGGACAACATCACAAACAACAGAATCATCGTAGTTAGCACCAAAAGACAAATTCACGAGGACTTGTTTGGTTACCTTGATGCCGTCTTGATCGTTGAGCCACTTGAGGGAATACAGCCGAGGATGTGGTAATAGTGGCAAGTTAAGCTTCTCGACCATATATGTTGAGGCGACATTGGTACAAGTGTACAACTCCCTCCGTCGATAATAAGATTGCACATCTTGCCTGCCACGAAGCATCGAGATTGAAAAATCATCTCTCATTGGGTCTTGTCGAGAGTGGCTTCTTGAGTATGCAAAACACGACTCAAGACAAGAGGGTCACCCTGCACGTATGGTGTGGGGGCGGCATCATCATCGTCACTAGTGATCGCATCCTCAACGATTACTTCGGAATCATCTCGGGCCGCTTGTAGTTCCTCATCAATATCCTGAACCTCCTTGAGAGTCAAGGCTCGTCGGTTCAGACAATCCGCTTGATAGTGACCGTAGCCATGGCATTTAAAGCACTTCCTACCCTCCATCCGACGAGAAGGATCCGTTGGAGACGCCACAACAAGTCCCTTTTCTTTATCCGTGCATGGTGTAGAAGGAAACTTGGGTGTCTCACCGAGATTCGGGGTGCCCGAATAAGGAGGAGGTCGGCTAGGTGGCGGGTAGACGGGTCTAGACAAGGGCTTGGTGTCGGACCTTTCCATTCTTCTTCGCTCAACTCGGAAAGCCAAACTGCACAAGTCATCCATGGAATAGTAGGGTTGAACCTCAACTTTCTTGGCAATAGTAGAATCTAACCCATTCAAGAATCTCATCATGGTTTGTTCTTCCGGCTCTTGAAGGCCACTTTTAATAAGAAGTTGCTCAAATTACGAGATGTAATCACCGACGGATCGTTTTCCTTGGGTAAGAACATATAGCCTCCGTAGGTCGTCTTGCTTGTAAGTATGGGGCAAGAAACGACGATTCATCACTTGTTTGAGTCGTGTCCAAGTAGAAATCCTTGCCTTTCCTTCATGAACCCGTTGTACCTTTATATTCTCAAACCAAAGCGAGGCGACCTTGGTGAGTTTCAAGCTCGCGACCTTGGTGAGTTTCAAGCTCGCGACCTTATAAGCCTTCTCATCATCATACTCCTTGGTCTTGAAGATCCTATCCATCAATTGGATCCATTCGATGTAGTCATCCAGATCATTTGAACCATTGAATTCGGGGATGTCGATCTTGATGTCTTGGAATTCGTCACGAGGAGGTCGATCATGCACTTCTCGACGTGGACGGCATCGAGGGGAGCCTCTAGCATCGTCACTCGACTCAAAGTTGGGAGGAGAACGGATAGGGCTTGTCGCATGCCTTGGTCGTTCAACTCGGGGTGGAGCTTGACGCTCTAGGGCGAGGTTGTCAAACCGCGCCATAAGTGCTTCCATGTTGCGCTCGAGGGTGGAGAACCGATTGTTGAAGGCGGTGGTGAGACGGTTCTCGAGAGCCCGAATGTGATAGCTACTCCGGGGGCTTGATTCCTCTCGTTCGGAATTAACTTCTCCGTCCATAACGAGGGAAATGGTGAGGGACGGTATGTGTTTGGGAATATTTTTTGAAAAGTTTGGGGGTTTTCTTGTAGTTGGCTTGCGTTTGGCTAAGGGTTCTTTGTGTTTTTCTCACTTGGGCATTTTATCGAACACCTTATGGGCACAAAATTTTCAACTCTTCCTCAAAGCTCCAATATGCATCAAATCAACAAACACAATAGCAAAAACAACTTCTCCAACACACTTGGAGGCACAACGATGGGGAACACCAATATTTCAATCAAAATACTAAAATCCAACAATAGAAAACAAACTAGCAAGAACAATGGAAAAACTCAAGCTAGATGAAAAACCTTGAGCTCTGATACCAAATGGAGCGTTACCGTCGTGGTGGGATGAATGATGCTTGAGTTTTCGGAAGAAAATCAAGGAAAACGAAGCTTGGACACGATAGGGTTTGCATATGACCTTGGCTAGGAGAGTCCACAACCTTGGCCTAACATTCCACCATGACTAATTAGGCTAAACCACCATTAATCACTAAAGAAATGACTTGAACACCACCAAACAAAGATTGGATAAAGTAAACAAGATTTTTGGGGGAGAGGCTTAGAGAGCTCTCAAGCAATGGCATCCAATATGAGCAAAGTCTGCCCAGAAAACAGAGTAGAAGAGTATTTATACAAAACATAAGAATTCCCCAAAACGACGCCGTTTCAATACAAAAGCTCGGCAGAAATTGGGACCGTCGCGGGCGCGGCGTCCCTGGTCGCGGGCGCGACCAGCATCTGGGCGGATAGCATCGGCACTGGGCGAGAAGGTCGCGGGCGCGACAAACAATGTCACGGGCGCGACGAGCGAGTGACATTGTGATGTCGCGAGCGCGACACCATCTGACTCGGGCGCGACTGGGCGCTGTCTGCAGGCGTCGCGGGCGCGACGTGCTAGGTCGCGGGCGCGACCTCCTGGGGCAGTGAAGCAACTCGGGCGTGACACGCTGTGACTTGGGCGCGACTAAGGCCTGTCCAAAATGCTTCAGCTTGGCCTGTTTTTGATCCAAAAGTAACCTGGACCCGTCAAGGCATTGTTCACCATCTCGGGACGGTACGACCTCGGGCCTCCGGGGGTCGGGGCACAAGCGGGCTTCCTTAGAAGGTCTCGGTTCCCATCCAATGGATGGCCGAGACTACCCTTGCGTTTCCGGGCTTCACCGGGAATCGCACTTCGAGATTTACTGGGGTTGAGGCGACTCGCTTGGCAAACGTTACGAGGGACGAGAACGGAACCCGGGACTCTTCAATAATAATAATAATAATAATAATAATAATAATAATAATAATAATAATAATAATAATCTATCTATATATATAATATTAACATATAGTATCATTTTTGGGTCCCACAAAATGGAGAAAGGTGATTAACTATAAGGACTCCAACCAATCGAAAACTAGATAAATATTGAAGTAAATATTTTGGTACAAATATCAATAATTATTTTCATTTGAAGAACTTATTATATTGGTATGTACATGTATAATTTTTTCATTCGAACAACTTATTATGTATTTTATGTGTTTTTATTCGAATAGCTTACTATTATGGAATACAATAATACTCTCTTTCATTTAATAATATCATATAATTTGTGATATTTTTATTTTTTGTAGGTTAGGTTATGAAGCAGAGTGATAGTTATTGTTTGCTTTAATATTGATATGTAAATGTTTGTTTTAATACTGGTATATACGTGTATATTGAATTCATAATGTTGTTTTATGGTTTCCATTTAAATTGGTATGCACATGCATATTTTTTAATTAAATTATTATTTATGTATTTTTTTCCTTATAATTAGATTATATATTAGATATACATAAATTTATATTATAGTTACTTTTTAATTATTAAACACATTTTTTTTAATATATCCATGCATTACACGGGCTTAAGATAGTAACAAATTAATTAAAGTGACAGTTCTTAAGGAATGGAGTGAATATTATTTTTTCTACTCAATCCATTATATTAATTGCGTAATTAGTTATTAGTTATTAGTCAGTTGACTCCTTACTCAATTTAGGCTCTGTTTTTTTTTTTTGTGGTACCGTAGCGTACTTATCACAATTTACTAAATTAATCACAAACTATTATATATTATTATAGCATATCACACTTTACACAACAATCATAATTTTTTCTCTGTCATCTTTTTTCACTAATTTTCACATTTCTCTATCCTCATTTTTTCACTACTTTCACTTTTCTCTCTTCTTACCTACCACACCAACCATCCTTACCACAAATTTTGCCAAAATTTATCACATCATACTACATCATATTAAACTATTCACATTTCTATCATACCATACCATTACCACATTTTACCCACTACAGAAAATGAACAGGATCTTAGATAATGTTAAATACACCTTCTTTTCCATATTAATTATCGTATATGCGTCATTAAATTTTCAACATATAATATTTATTATATATATGAAAGTATGATATTTAGGTTCATAATAAAAAGTACTATTATAAGACTATAATGTTATAATTTTTTAAAATATATTCAAAAATTTTTAATTTAAAAAATATTAGAGACGATTAATATATAACTGAGGGAGCAGGTATTCTTCGTCTCAAATAATTAAAAATTATAAACGCGGAAGATAATCATTTTGGTTAATCACGCCTTGTCCTTGGATGTTGTTTTTTTTTTTTGTAAGGTTACATTAGGAGAGGAGAGGAAATGAAAGAAAATGATAGAAAGGATTTGATTGGTTTGATTTAAATTAGTTATTGGGTGAAAATATAATATTAATAAGTGTTAGAGTTATATCGAGAAAATTAATTTGCGGAAGCGGAAAATAAGATGACTACTTGATATCGATAAAAATAAATGAGTGCAAGATAAAGGGGACACAAAGATTTTTACGTGGAAACCCAAATCGGGAAAAAACCACGGGCGACACAACCTCAAACAAATCCACTATTGGTAGAGATTACAACGAACGATCTCCTCCTGAGATCCAACAAATAGAGTATTACAAAGATCTTAAACCCGAAAGAGATCCACCCGAAACTCTCAACAAAACTCTCTCACTGTTGGAATACGAAATTTCAGAATAACTGAATACACCTCCTCCCATAGGAGGTGCCCCCGAAATTGGCCACACCAAACAAGGCGAACAAGACCCACTATTTATAGGGAAAACTCCCTATAAACCTACCTTGACTCCCACTCTAATTAGATTTAGAATCTAATACAATTAGGAAACCTAACATGATAAGGAAACCTAAATAATTATATCCTAATACAATTAGGAAAGAAATAATTGTGGGATCAAGAGACTGAGTGATTTTAGGACACTTTCCTAACAATAAGACCCCATTATTTTATGAGGTAAGTTGCGGTATGGTACCACACTGCACCGCACTCTTTAATTTTCCACCACATTTTATCACACCACACCGCAATCATTACCAATATATTTTTTCATTTTTCTATTTCCTCACTTTTCTCCGCTACTTTTCATATTCTTTCTCTTTACCTACCCCACATACCACAACTTTTACCACAACGTACTACAACTTACCACACTTTTTCAAATTCCACCACACCGAACCATTAGTCCATTATTATCACACCGCAACCAACTGTATAAAAGAAGGGAGCCTAAAATCTGAATATTTTTGGTAAAATAAATGAAAAAGTTATAGGTTTTCAAAAAAGAAAATTGGTTTGAGATTAAAATAATATAATTTGAATTTTTTAATTTAAATTTTATTTTTGATTTAGGTGTTTTTAGGGAGTTGTCTTATGTTAGGTAAGGTAATGATAAGTTAAGTTAAGTTATGTTAAGTTAGACCAAACTAGCTAAAAGTTAAATTTTGATAATTTTTGGTAAATAAGAGTACATTTGGGTAAAATTTGGAGAAAGTATTAAAAATTAACCTAATTTACTAAATTTTTTAATTTTTTTGATAAATTTAAATAAATATTGATAAAATTTAATAAAATTTGATAAATTTTGACAACATTTTATCACCTACCCACTTACCCACCAATTCTAGACAGAAGAAGACGTTCATAAAAAACACTTGTAGAAATAATTAGAATGATTGATTATTAATGCAAAAAACGCCTATAAAGTGATTGATTAACTAATGCACGACTCCTGTAAGGAAAATGGGAAATATTGAAATTGAGCTTGCATAGGTGCACTATATTACTAACTGTTTAAAGTTGACTTTGTAAATAAGTGGAAGGGTGGATATGGACAAAACAAGATATAGATGCACAAGCTAGCTCACGGCTACTTTTTAAATATTTGTAGACAAGGATACATTTACAGTGGTTGTAACCACCGTAAGTAAAATAAATTTTATTCATACATGTATCAACTTTTACCTTGACCATTAGCTTTCTTATTTAATATAAATTATAAAATATATTTTTTAAAATTTTAGTTTATTTTAAAAAAATTTAAAATAACTATTGTTCAAAATATGCTTATTTACTAGGCAAAAATTTAGATTTAAGATATTTAAATTTTAAAAAATTTCAGAAAATTTATTTTAATTAAGAAAATATATTTTATGATGTTGTACTAAATAAAAAAATGAATGGTAGAACAAGGTTGGGCAACAAAAACTTGTTTCCCTTTAACACGGGGCTATAAAAACACATTGTCACGATTTAGTAATTTTGTTCTCGAAGCACAAAGTTGGGGCTACAAATTAATAAAAATGGTAGAACAAGGTGGTTGTGGTGGGCAACCAAACTTTTTTGTTGCCTTAGTAACTTTTGGCAATCATTTTTCTTTAAATTATTGCCCAATCTATAATAATTGCAACAAAAAAATTTTGTTGCCAGATGTAATGTATTTAATAACAAAATTAGTTGGCTGCCCAATTTTTAAATTAATGTAATAATAATATTTTTCTTTCCCAAACTACTCTAAATTTGTTGTCCAAACATATTTTTCTTGTTGTGTATAGAAGCCAACCCAAGGCGTGGTGCCAAAATAGCTAGGGAAGAATTTGCTTTTGTTCCAGCTATCTCATAAGAGGACACGAGATATGGTGTTGAATGAGAGACCCTGAACCTTTGATAGTTTCATGGTGCTACTGAAGAAACCAGATGGAATAAAAAACCCTCGAAAATTAAGTATGATACAACAATATTTTGGATTAAACTGTCGGATTAAACTTTGAAAAAAAGCCATAACTTCACATAATTCATAAAATTGGAGAACCCAAAATGAAGAGATGCAAAAGCCCGAGCTCGTCACAGGCGTGGCATCAACATGTCACAACCATGACATTCAGAATTCTTCATGAGGGAGATTGAGGCTAAAAGAGGTTACGGGCATGGCTAACTATGGTCATGCCTGTAACTTAGAGTGTCATGAGCGTGACTCGTGGATGCCCAAACCCAAAAGCCCAAGGGGCCACGGGCATGACCAGTGAGGTCGCGACTGTGACCAACAAAGTCACGCCCGTGACTTATTGGGTCGTGAGTTTGACTTACAGACACCCAACTCACAAGTTGTGAGAGGTCACAGGCGTGACTAGTGTGAGGTCACGACCATGACATGAGCCGAGCCTCTCCCTTACTCTTCTTCCTTTCATTTCTTCTTCTTTGCCTTGATCGATTAACTCCTAGCCCTACCCTTAATGTCAAAAGACCAACACGCCCTAGGGGTGTAGATGACCAAAAACCCTCGAGGTTGGTGATAGCTCTCTAGCCGCTAGAGGGTCTCGAGGTGAATCCAAAGGATGGCCAAGACGAGCTTGGAGGGGTCCGAGTCAAGTGCTAACTGGACCTCTACGTCGGTGCGGGATATAATGACCCTCTTGGCTTGGATGATGAGAGAGGAGAAAGGACCTCGACCCTCTTTAACTTGGTACAAGATCGTGGGTGAATAATGGGCCGCAAGTCATTACAAATCAAATTATTAAAGACGCATGTAATCTTAAGTTTAGCATGAAATAAACTTCCACTGTCAACCAAAAACAAACCAAAAAAAAAAATTATGTGTAGTTGTATCAACATTCATTAAAGTTAAAATTAAATACAAGGATATGTGTAGAGCTACAAAGCTAAAAGGCCGCATCACAAGGCAAGCCCCTTCCCCAAAAACACTTGAGCTTTCATATATATGGTCTTTTAGCAAGATGACTTTTCCTATCGCTTTAATAGAAAAAGTAGAAATTATGTCAAACAAAAATATTCTCTAAAATAGTTTCCAATCTTATAGAAGGTAAAATTAGCTCCCAAGTCTCCTAGAAGTTGAAGCTACATTTTGTAGCTTCTAACTTTTCGTTTCTTGGGAGCTACTAGGAATTAAGGAAACAAAAAAAATTTCCACAAATATCTTTGAACTTTCCCATCAATGAAATTATATTTCCATGATTTTATTTTAAAGATATTTTTAATTTTCTTGAAGAAGCTCTATTTTCTTGTAATAATTGATTTTAAAATTTCATGTTTATCAATATAAAATAGGTAATTTTTGATAATAAGATTTTATTACCTATATATAGTTAAGTTTAATTATTTTACATCAATTAAATAAAATTTTTCGAGGAGAACCACTATAAGTATTTTTTTTAAAAAAATAGAAAGTAAAATCATATAACGAGGAAAATTAAATGTATATTGTAAATTGTGAAAATTGAATTAAAAAAAAGAATCTAATACTCATTCTATGGGGTCTTAAAGTAGCAAAAATAAGTATCTATAAATAATCAAACACTAATTAATAGTTTCTACTTTTAAGAAGCACTTCTATAATATGCATTAACAAACACCTAAAATTTTTGAGAGAAACAGTTTCTGCAGAACAGTTTCTAAAAAGTCATTTTGAAGAACCAGGAGCTTTGCTAAACACACCCTAATTTTACAAAACCAATACGTCTTGAAAATAGAGTAAAAAATTATGCATGGACAAATGTACCCCTCATTATAGGAAAAAGAGGAATAAAGGAGAATTTTAAAAGGTAAATAAAAATTTGATTCATTAATTAAGGGTAGTATGTGTATTTTAGTTATTGAAAATGTAAAATGTACAAATAAAAATGGACAATGTAATTGGAAAAATTGACACTCATTAAGGGACGGGGATAGTATATATTTTACATGCCCTTATATATGTGCTCCCCCGCCCAAAAATAATTGTCTTTCACTTTTTCAAAGTTCATCTTTATTTAATAATTTATTTTATTATATAATATTTATTAAAACACATAGCTTTAGGAAATTTTAATAGTATTTTTCATCATGAATTTTGTAATGATTGCATATATTAAAAATAAATGGTCAAAATTGTTAACATAAATCCACAGTGACAATTAAAACGAACCGGAGCGAGTATTATTTATGATATGTATTTCTTAGATTATTTCGCCTTACATATATAAATTAGGGTTTATTACACTGTGGTGTTGGGGACTTAAGATTTATTTACAATGAGGACCTTTATTTACAGCTTAGTGTTGCCATCAATCAAACTTAGCTTTGACCAGAAAAATATTTGCAGTTAGGTATTATTTAGTAGAGCCCAACCTATATGCAAAGGTGTAATGATGGCAAATGAATATTTAACAATTAAAATTGCATTTGCAGTTACCCTATTCGTTCAACTTGTTAATCTACTGTATTTTGGGTTAATCACATCATTGGTCTTGGTTAGTTACAATGAACTTCACGTACTCCTAACGCATAGTTCCAACATAAGGTTTGTATACTGAAATTGGTAATTAATAAAGTAAAAACTACATAAGTTATGCTTTAGAGTTATGAAGATAGATCATATGGGTAATGATGCTAACATAAAACACTCAACATGGACATCATGGACGGTTAACCCAGAATAAGTTCATGTTAACCTACTGTATTTTGGGTTAATCACCTCATTCGTCTGGGTTAACCTACAATAGACAATTAACCCATAATAAGTTCATGTTAACCAAGTTATGTCTGGGTTAACCACCTCATTGTTTTGGGTTAATCTACATTGAAGTTCATCGACTACTTATATTAAATACATCAGACATGTCACATCAGACATGTCACATCAGCAATAGGCCTACTTACTTTTACCAAATTTTAATCAAAAATAAATTCATGGTCAAACTACCTTGATTGATGGCAACACTAAGCTATAAAAAAAAAAATCTCATTTTAATCAAAATCTTAAGCCCAACACTAGAGAGTAATAAACCCTATAAATTACCCAAAGAGAATATTTTTGTATCATTTTATCCATTGACTAGATACAAAGAATGTTACTATTTAAACATGGAAATTTTCTAATTTGGTAGAACGTGTGAACGCTGAAATTGCTGCTGGTTATGATTATAAGGAAAAACTTATAGTGGTTGTCAACCATGACAACCACCACAATGAAAACAATATTTATCCATATATGTGTCAACTTTTATCTTCGTTATTCATCATTTTTATTTAGCACAACATTATAAAATATATTTTCTTAATTAAAAAAAATTTTCCAAAATTTTTTAAAATTTAAATATCTTAAATCTAAATTTTTGCCCAGTAAATAAGCATATTTTGAAAAAATATTTATCTTAAATTTCTTTAAAATAAATTAAAATTTTAAAAAATATATTTCACAATTTATATTAAATAAGAAAGCTAATGGTCAAGATAAAACTTGACACATGTACGGATAAGGTTTATTTTACTTACGGTGGTTGTCATGGTTGACAACCACTATAAGTGTATCCATGATTATAAAGCAACAAAAAGTTAAAGATAAAACCATATACTTATATTTGATTATTTGAAAGAGATTGATTATCCCATCATATCCATCGACATATCAAGTTATATATTTAAATATATGCAGATTGTGGAGCCGAAATCCATATATAACACGTTACAAAATATAATTTGTTATCATAATCCACTCTAATGATTGGTTTTGTTTAGGGAAGGCTCCGTAGCTAAGACTGATATCTCCGTCAAAAAAAAAAAAAAAAAACCTAAAACCAACATTGACAACTACTTTCTCCGTTCTTTCTTTTTATACGTCATTTTAACTAACTTTTCTCAATTTTAATTATCTATCATTTCACAATTTCAATAAAACACATTAATTAGTTGCCTTTCTAATTTTTCTTTATTGTTTTATTTTTTTACTTTGACTGTATAGTCATACTTTCCTTTTCTTTTCGCTCTGCCCTCCATAATTAACTTTCCCTTTCCTTTTCTTTTCCATAAAAATTGCTTTTCATTTCGGTTGTATTTGATTTGAAGGAACAGGAGAAATGATTTTCCAAGGAAAATGGATTTCCATATTAAATTTTTCTTTATTTAGTAGGAGACAAATATTTTTCGAAAAATGACCATATATGTCGACATAAGTAGCGATATATATTACAAATGAAAATATTTGGAGCTCAAAATTCATATTTGACCTTTTTCAATCATTTTTATCTTATTGTAAAGTTTTGTGACAAACCAATAAAAAATAAATTTTACTCTTAAGTTTCACCCATATTAAACCGTAAAAAAAATGTTGAAAAAAGTGGTGATATATGTTTCAAATAAAAATATTTGGAGCTCAAAATTCATATTTGAACTTTTTATAATCATTTCTATCATACTATAAAGTTTCGTGCAAACCGACAAAATTCATATTTGCTCTTAACTTTCAGTCATGTTTAAGCACAAAAAATGTCAATAAAAGTGGCGATATATGATACAAATGAAAATATTTGGAGCTCAAAATTTATATTTGAGCTTTTTTTGGTCCATACTATCAAATCATAAAATTTCGATTCAAATAGTTCAGGTTGAATTTTTAAAAGTTTCAGTTAGTTTTAACGGCAAAAAATTCTGGTATATGTCGCGATAAATGTTATCAAATAAAAATATTTTGAGCTAAAAATTTATATTTGAACTTTTTTTAATCAATTTTATCGTATTAAAAAATTTCGAGCAAAACCATAAATGTTGAATTTCGCCCTAAAATTTCAGTTAGAGTTAGTAGTGAATATCGATCCAACAATCAAGGGTGGAAAATATTTTTTTTAGGTTGAACAAAGGAAGTCAATTTCCTTCCTTTAGGGAAAAATGATTTTCTTTGGAATTTATTTTCCAAACTTTTTTTTGTACCAAACACTAGAAAATTGGAAAAACATTTTCCTAGAAATTGTTTTCCTCCCTACCAAACACACTTCATTCCAAATTGGAGCCAAAGTTCAACCTTTCCCTACCCAAAACCCGAAACCCAGAACTCATGGATTCATCTTCATCCGCACTGTATGTTTTCTCGTATCCCTTGCCTCTGCAACCTCCATAACTAAACACCATTTTTCGCCCCCTATCTACTTCTACCACCAAATTCTTCACCTCTCTATCTACGCTGCTTCGACGTTCGATTTTCAAGTCGCCAACGATGGGTTGTCGGCGTTCGAATTTCAAGCCACCATGGTCGGTCTAGTTCGGCGTTCGATTTTCAAGCCGCCAACGTTGGGTTGTCGGCAAGAGTAATTCAAGGCTCTTAAATTGTTGAGAATGCCGATGATGGGATGGAAAGAAATACCGGCCTTTGGGTTTGCTTTATCCCTTATACTTGCAAATGTTGACGATCTACATCCATTGGATTCTAATACGAAATTTGTAATTGCGCATTTTTCCTTCCATAGCTTACTTAACTAAGTCAATTTGGGTTTTTTCTTTTCTTTGGATTTATACAAGTTAAAAAAACTGAGAATTTTATTGTCAACAATTTAGGGCCTCTCTTTCTTTGATTTTCTAGCTCTGACACTGGCGTCTTTGATTCTGCGCACGTCCCCCTCCCAATGTGGTATCTAGGATTGTTGATTCTGTGAAATTCTTACTAAATGCATTCTTTTTTGCATCAATTTGTAGTGCTTTAGTTGAATTTTCATTGCCTAAATGTTGTCTGTTGGTATGGCATTTGAAAGCCATTTGTGTTGAATTTCCACCGCCATTTGTGTGGAATATTGTCTTATTTGTGTTCTAATGTTGCTAAAAGCTATTTGTGTGGAATGTTGTCTTATTTGCATTAATTTGTATTGGTTTGATTGAAAACATTTGTGTTAGTTTGGTTGAGTGTAACTATTCAGTTGCTGGAGCTTATGCTATTAAAGACAATTCGTATGGCATTTGAGAACATTTGTGCTATGAGATGTGCTAATGTATGTTCTACTGACTTTGTAAATGGCTACGGGATAGTTGTTGATTGTGAGTAGCCTATTAGCTCAATTGATAGAGCATTTACATATATATACAATGCAAGGATGTGGGTTCGAATCCCACATGGGCTATTTGATCGATTGGACCATGCTAATCCATGTAATCAGACCAAAAATATGTTATCCATCATACTTTTGACAATTATTAGCAACATTCTGAGATGTTCTTAGTAAGCAACCAAATTAATGAGAAAACTCTTTGGTAAGCATGCTATTGTTGTGCAACTGAACACTCCATTTGTGTAAGACCAAATGTTCATAGTAAGCAACCAAATGTTCTTAGTAAACAACCAAATTTCACAACTTTAAACCCCGGAAAATCGGATTATAATTGTCGTTACGTCGTTAGTATTATTTTACGTCCGTTAATTATTTTGTGTTTAAATGGTTAACACTTGAGCTCGTAGGACCGTCGTGGGATTATCAAGGGTAATATAGTCTTTTCTACATGCATGGGTATGCATGGGAATAGGGGTTGGTAAATTACATGTTAATAATTGATGATTATGTGTTAAATTATCTAGTTAATTATGTTATTATTATTATTATTACTACTACTACTACTACTATTATTATTATTATTATTATTATTATTATTATTATTATTATTCTTATTACTATTATTATTATTGTTTTAGGATTTTTTTTTAAAACCATTTTTTTCTTTTTGTTAGTGGCCGGTTAGAGGGCTTGTGCACCAAGTTATTATTTGCTAAATTAAGTAGTTTAATTACCGTAATTACTATTAATTAGGTACACAATACAACCCTAAACCCTAATCTTCCCCTATCTCCCTCACTCTCTTGCTGAGTAACCATCCCACCCCAGTCAACCACCGCGCCACCACCTGCAACCATTGCCGCCACAGCCTCATCGGAAACCGCCTCCAACCACCGCTGCAACCACCGCACCCTCCTTCTCTCTCTATTCCTTTCCTTTCATTCATCTCTCTCTCTCATTATTGTCCGCCTCGCTGTACGCCACCACCACCGCTGCCCATCCGTCATCGACAATCACCGTCGACTCCCGACCACCAGACGACTGCCGCGCAACCCCTGTCATCACCGAAACCGCCGCACATCGCCCCGACGTAAAGAAACGGGTCATCGCTGCTTGAAGTGGCTGCTGGGTTCGACCCCGACCACCACCGAAACTCCACCGACCGCCACGACTGCCGACCACCGTCCGACGATCCACCCCGATGTCGCCGTCACCGACTCTTGCTTCGACTGTCTCCGTTTTGCCCCAGTAAACCCATACGTAACACCCTAACCCTAACACCAAGGGGCCGTTTGGCATGCATTGGGAATGGGAATGGGAATGGGAATTCATAATGACACTGGGAATGAGAATTCATAATGGGTATGGGAATTAACATGTTTTTATGAATTACCAACCTTCTTGTTTGTTTTGTGGTAATTCAAATTGGAAATAGGATTTGGAATAAACACACATTGACTAAAATACCCTTATATTTATTTATGAATGTTTTAATAAATTGAAATAGATGGAAGACTATAAATGACACACATTTACTTCTAGAAAATTAATTACCATATGAAAAAAAATAAAAAAAATAAATTCTTAAATATTTTAATAAAAATTAATTAAGCATCAAATAAGGATTAAAAATTAAAAAGAAGTATATAAATTAACGTTCAAAGTATGAATGATTCAATAAATCAACATGATATACCAATTGTTGACGGTTGCCGTAAGATTCAATAACTCAACTGGGTTTACTAATATATTAATTATAATAAATATTTAATTAATAGAAGGAAAATGCGTAGACCCTACTGCATTAGTAATATCTCAACCGAAGGATACGTAATAACAATAATATTTAATTAATATAAGCAAAAGTAATACTATATTTAGGTGACGATAGCCGGAAAGATTGACAATAAACGTGAGTTTTCATTGAATATAAGCAAAAGAAATGAATAAATGTGAGTTTTTATTTTTTTTAAATAAGGGTAGTTTTGGTATTTAATATTGACTAACGAATTCCCAATTCTATTACCACACCCCCCCATGGTAATAGATTGTAGGGAATAGACCCATTTAATTCCCATTCCCATTCCCTTCTTTTTTTTAATTACCATGAAACAAACAAGGTAATTCTATTTCCCATCCCCCTATTCCCATTCCCATTCCCAACCCCCTATTCCCTCTTACCAAACGGGCCCTAATAGTATTCTGTTTCACTATTTCACATTAATATTCTGGCTATGTTGATGTTTAGTATTGATACATCATAATCTGATTTTAATTTGCCTTATTCATACTTATAAAGTGATGTTTACATCCTAGGGTGGTAGATGGTCATTTTATGGTTTTATTTCTTTGATTCTTAGTTCTCATATATTGTGTCTATAATATGATTATTAGTTTCTCATAATCAATCTGATTATTATGTTTTCATATATGTGAATTATACTACTAGTACTATGTAAATTAGCTTTTCATAATTCGATTATTATGTTTAGGAAAGTTTCGATCTTTGATGCGGAAATCGTATTATTATTGTTTATTATAATACGTTACGTTTTATTATGAGTTTTAATCGTTTTCTTTATTTAAAAATACTTCAAAAATCGGTTTCGAACGAAAGTTTAGAATTCTCGCTGTGTGGGTTTTATTATATAAAGTTTCGATGTCGGAAAATCCAAGTTTCATGTCGACCTTTACGCTATGTTTTTTTTAGAAAATGTTACTTTGCAAATTTAAGTTGTTATTGTGAGAATTTGTGTTATTTGTTATATAAGTTGACCTTAATGGTGTTAAGGGAGTGGAGGGGGATGTATCGGACTTAAGTGAACTGTTTGGAGGCCTAAGTTAGAGTGTCGGAGTGGTTTGATTAGAATTAGAATCGAAAATCCCGAAATAAAAACTCGGTCAGTTTGGAGAGATTTTATGAGTCGTACGACATCAGTCACCATTTATTATGTAATTAATATTTAGCCCTACCGTTTGGTCTGGAAATACCTTAGGACGTTAACTTTCATAGGAATTTTGCGAATCAAGATTTCGAGGTGTATATTTTGAGTTACGACCCAAATAGCGCACCTAGGTCAGAACTGGACATGTTTTATAGTTAGCTGTTTTTGAAGATCTTAGGGTGTGTTTTAGGTCTCGGGCTTAACATAAGAGTTTTAGTAGACATCCCGAGGTTTCCAGAAAGTCTAAAACCAGACCCATAGGATGTCAGGAAATGCCTTCATGATTCATTTTGTGGGAGCATTGCAATCTGTCCAGGTTTCTTTTTGGAATAAATGTGTGTTTATGTGTGAATTAATTATTTAATTGTAATATGTTAAGTGTTTGTAACATGTGATGGTTTAGAATGTATGAGATATGTTTAAATTGTTAATTTATGAATGATGGGAACCTTATAGTGTTCCTAGGGGTGGGTTAGGAAGAAATTAGATTTCATTAATTCCGTTCGACGCGTTTTGATTTTAGTAATTATTTTATTTATAGACGCGATATAGATCGACTCGTTTAGTGAGATCAAGTGTGTTCGTTGAACTGAAGTGAAGAGTTTCAGGTAATGTCTATGTCCTAAATCCCGCTGGGGTGCACTTTAATTGTTTTGTTGATTTTTTTAAAGTTATTTTGCGATTTGCATCCCGAAGGGATTTTATGATGAAGATTGGCTGTCTATTTTGGATGTTGATTATATTCTTTTGAGTTGGTAAAATTTGGACAGTCCTTTATATGTATTATTTGGAAATGGTTTTGGAAACTGGGATTGGACTGATTGAGTTTGGACATGTTTGATATTAAACCGGACTAATAATTCAAATGAGACGTAAATGCGGGTTCGGGCAACGTCCCATAGACCCGGATCTGTTCCTGCAGGGAGGTTGTCAAGAGATCAAGGGATGCCCTGATATGGTTGTGTGTTCGGGCAAAGTCCCATAGACCAGGATCTGTTCCCGCAGGGAGGTTGTGAAGAGATCAGGGATGCCTGATAAGTGCTACTTCCCCGTGGTTACTTTTACGCACGTGTGTGAAATGGATGGCCATCCGTATGTTTGAGATTGTGATTGATTGTGATTGATATTGAGATCGAGATATGATTATTGTGAAGTCTTGGACTTCGAGGACCAAATAAGCAAGGTCCGCCCGCTTAATAAATCTGGAAGATGGTTTGGTTGGTTGGGAAAGAAAGTTGTTTTCGAAAAGTTTTGACTTGTTCACTTCTCCCCTAAAAATGAATTGAAATGGATTTTAAACTGTTTTGACAGTTAGGAGTAGACATTATTGAGTCGTCCTCATGTTTTAAATGTTTTGTTTTCAAGTGAAGAGTTCTGTGATGGAAACGGGAACTCGAAGTGAGGACGATAGATTGAAGTTAGAATTTCTATGGATAAAGTTTAGTTTATGTTTAGAGTTGAAGTTAGTAATGCTTAGTTTGTGTTGTTTTAGAATTTGAAAGTTTCTTTTGTTTATTAAATTGAAGTTAATTAATGATTAGTTGTTAGTTTTTCCTTTCTTACCTTGTATTCCTTCGGGGATACGGCAGTAACGCCCATTAAAAAAGAAGGAAAAAATGAGAGTTCCGCTGTTAATGTTAGTCAACGTTTGACCTTGACCATTAAGTTTAAAATCGAATTTCCAGGGCGTTACAACAACTCTGTTAATTCTATTTCAATATCAAATAGAAAAACTGATTTCATCATTAACATGCTTGTTCTAATCCCACGAAAATCATTCAGCTACTTGCACCTGCTCATTGACATGCTTTTTTTTTTTTTTTTTTTTTTTGTCTTTCCTCTTCTTGTCTCTACTGTTAGCTACTTTCTTCCTTGCTCATTGAATTTGAAAGTTTAGTTTATGTTTAGAGTTGAAGTTAGTAATGCTTAGTTTGTGTTGTTTTAGAATTTGAAAGTTTCTTTTGTTTATTAAATTGAAGTTAATTAATGATTAGTTGTTAGTTTTTCCTTTCTTACCTTGTATTCCTTCGGGGATACGGCAGTAACGCCCATTAAAAAAGAAGGAAAAAATGAGAGTTCCGCTGTTAATGTTAGTCAACGTTTGACCTTGACCGTTAAGTTTAAAATCGAATTTCCAGGGCGTTACAACAACTCTGTTAATTCTATTTCAATATCAAACAGAAAAACTGATTTCATTATTAACATGCTTGTTCTAATCCCACGAAAATCATTCAGCTACTAGCACCTGGTCATTGACATGCTTTTTTTTTTTTTTTGTCTTTCCTCTTCTTGTCTCTACTGTTAGCTACTTGCTTCCTTGCTCATTGACTTCAGAAAAACTGATTTCATCATTGAACACATGCCATTCCATAATTAAACATATATTATCCAGGGAGTTTGCTTAATCCTACACATGCCATTCTATCATTAAACAGATGGTAGAACACTGATTTCTAATCCGACAAAAATCATTCAGCTGTGACTCAGTGACAGATATAGGATTTAAAGTCTATGGAGTCAACAACAATTTGCTATAAAAAAATTAGAGTTTAATAGTACTAAGTACATACAACACAACCCTAAGCCTTTTTTTTTTTGAAAAAAAAACCAGAAAATAAAGCATTGACAGGGTCACAAAAAACCAACACAAGTGACAAGTTAACATGTCTCTCAAATTCTAATTTGACCACATTGATCCATTAATAAGTTGAATAAATTAGACATTTAATAATTCAATTAAATAGTAAGTAAGTTTTCAAAATTCCAAAAATTGAAGGTCTCCTAAATCACATGTGGAAAAATAGTAAGATATGCATCCAATCAGCAATTCAAATTTGATTATATTCACTTAGATAACAAATAAAGAATCAATTTAAAACACAAACCCTAATTTAACCACTAGAGAATTGAGAATACAAGAATGCCTAGAGAATTGAAAATGAATTGAGAATGAATTATAGAAAAATCATAAATGATACTCCCTCCCTCCCATATTAATTGACACTTAAACTAACTTATTTTGTCCCAAAATAATTGTCACCTTCCTATTTCCAATACCTAATTCAATTATTTTACATTATTTATTAGAGAGAGAAAAACCAAATACAATTAATGTTTGGTAGTTTTTATAGTTATATATTGGTATGTGTGAAAATTCTCATTCCGTCAATTAATTTAGGACGGAGGGAGTGATAGAAATTTAGAACTTAGAAAGTAATTTACAATAAAGTCACAAGAGGTTGAGTTGGGACTTGAGAGAAGAGGCAGAAAAAGATCGAAAGACAAATTGGCAAAAAGCTGGTTGGCAGCCGCGAAAGTGGCGGTCAGGCACCAACAGTCCAACAGCAGTGGGTCTAGAGGGAGGGTGAGAGATGGAACTTTGGAGTGCAGAAAAAATGGAGTTTCGAAATTCAATTGTGTTTGGGAATTAATGAGAATAGCAATCCAACGGCTAGAAGCAAAACAAAAACTTGCATCTAGCAAGTCTCAAACTCACACCTCACAGGGTACTGGTAATAAACAAATATGCTATGTAGTAACCATTAAGCCATTGTTTACTAATTGATTTTGCAAGGACTCGATTATGAACATATCTCTTTATTCACGAAGTAACAAAGGAGGCAAGTAGTGAACAAATAAAAAAACTTCCAATTCTTGCATATCTGCAGGCTCAAACTCATACCTTATTACTAATGGACTGGCAAGCAAACCATTTGACTACACTTCATTTCATGATCCCTTATGAACCAAAACAGTATATATCAAGTATATGTTTTTTTTTTTGTTTTAAAATCAATATCTTTTCGCAAAATTCCAGTGGAGTTGCTTAACTCCACTGGCTCTTAGCCAGATCCGCCCCTGTTGTGACTAGCACTAGGTGTGTTAATAATGCAAAACTGAAATACTAGGGAGTTTGCTTAATTTCTAAAGGAAACTGATTTCTAAAAACATTAACCATAGACTATAATTAATTGCTAATAATATAAAGTAGGTAGATAAATGTTTAACATAACCGTAATGGTTTGCTTGATTTCTTCTTCTTGTTCTTAATTGAGTCGGTTTGGATCAAAGACACCATCCATAGAATTGTTGACAGCCACATAGTCTTCACAGTCTATTGAATCTTGGACAACCCATTCCCTATCAATAGAGTCATCAACAACCATGAAATTTTCTGAGTCTAGCGAATCTGCTACCAATCCTGCAAAATTTGTCGAAGTACTCATCAAAATCAAACAAGAAAACAAAACACTGAAAAAATAAGTAGTACTAACTTTGCACTTATTAATGAGCACATACCGGATCTAAATCTAAATCTAACCAAAATAACTACTAACATCTTGCGCCAACAATGGGTCACATCTTAATTGATTAGGGAGTTGACCTAGCCTCTCTAACCTCATTTAATTCATGTGAGGAATCTTGTAGTTATTCGAACCCATATTTCACATGATTTGTATCATGCATTATTGCGAAGTGACAAATACATGATTCACTCTCTTGTACGAGAAGTCATAAAAAGCCTTCATAACACCACTGAGCAACTGATCAATATTTCTTGGGCATTCTTTATACTGCAAGTATTGAATAGCTTTAAAAAAAAATCTCAAATCCAATACATTTAAAATGGGAGAGTTTGCAGGCTGATTAATTAAGTGAATATCAAACCCATCTTCACTTGCTGGATGAAAAAATTGTGGATCGTCATCACCGATGTGAGTCCTAGCATTGTCCTGCTGAATGAAAATTGGACGATGAGAATCCTTTGAAGGCCACCGATCCTTGATAGCTGGGATGACTTTTTCTACCAAAAACCACCGGATAGTGTCTTTGTTTATAGATGTCATAACTTTTGTTTCCAATGTCCTTGCAACTCTATTACGCTGCTTCTTCTCGCAGACTCTTGAGTTACAAATGGAAATAGATCAATTTTTCCAGGAAATGTTTCATTTCCCTCTTCATCAAATCTAGGTCGGGTAACAGACTACAAGAATGACTCACTTGCGCTACCAAAGTGGCCACGGGAAGCAAGTTTTGGCGGACTAATTTTACATCAATGTTTATAATCCATAGATCCAAAGTATGTTTGCCATGAAAGTAATTCTTTAGTGGCCAATTAAGAAAATGATCCCTTGTTGACCATGAAATAAAAGTTAATCGTGGCTAGTTTGTGAATTTGGTGATGTCAAAAACATTTTGTGGCCAGTAGTCGTGGCTAGTTTGTGAATTTGACCATTATAAAAATATATTGCTGCCAATAGTCGTGGCTAGTGTGTGAATTTGGCCATGATAAAAATATCTTGTGGCCAATAGTCAGGGCTAGTTTGAAAATTTGGCCATGATAAAAATATATTGTGGCCAATAGTCATGGCTAGTTTGAAAATTTGACCATGATAAAAATATATCATGGCTAGTTTGTGAATTTGGCCATGATAAAAATATTTTGTGGCCAATAGTCATGGCTACTTTAAAAATTTGGCCATTATAAAAATATATTGTGGCCAATAGTCATGGCTAGTTTGAAAATTATTTGGCCATGATAAAAATATATCGGGGCTAGTTTGTAAATTTGGCCATGAAAAAAATATTTGGTGGCCAATTGTTTATATTTGCCACTGAAAAATCATTTTGGTGGCTCGAATGTTCAACTTCATATGCTCCTACAAAATAAATTTGGTGGCCAAACTTGTTGAGTATTATTAGTGATTAGTAATGACAGTGAATACTGGATATTTTTATTAGATGAAATAAACTTTTTTATTGCTAGTGGTTTACAATGGTGCCAATAAGTCACTAGAAAAGTCGTGGCTAGACATTCTGCATACTATGAACAGTATTGGTGTAACACCTCAAGTATATGGTTAAGTGTGGGCTGAAAAGGATTGAAATGACTACTTATATCACCAAGATGCACCTTCTTTTATGGTAGCTCATCCGTTGAGAACTCCTTAGTTAGGCGTGCTTATGTGGGAGTAGTCTCAGGATGGGTGACCTCTTGGGAAGTTTTCCCAGGCAGCATGTGAGCGAGGACAAAGCACGCTCGAAAGACTCGCGATGATCCGTGGGACCAGCCAGCAATCCTTGAAGCAGTTATCGGTAATGTTCGCGGCCTGCAGGGGCCGGGACGTTACAATTGGTTACACACATAGTCATATATAGGCGATTATTAGCAAAAATAATATTTTTTTAATAAATAATTATTTTTTTATAAAATCTAGCCACAGATGATGGCGTGGCTAATATAATTTAGTGACCACTATGTTATTTGTGGCTAATATACTTATTAGCCACGAAAAATATTGTGGCGAATCAGAATAAATAACTCAAGTTGGACAATACTTAACCACTAAATGTTTTGTGGCAAGTTCTATGATAGCTCGCCATACCATGGATATTTCTGTAGCCATTTTATTAGCCACGAGGCCATTCGCCACGACAGGTCGCGCACAAGATTTCCATGGCCAATGGCATTCACCACGGGATATTTTTACTTTAGCCACGAATAATTCCGTGGTGCAAGTGAGTGATTCTAGTAGTGACAGCAGCTAAGAACATAACCTTAACAATGAAGTTCTTACTCTTGCAAGTCCGGTGTTGTTCTTCTCCGTCGAGCACAATGTAGTAATTCTGAGATGTTCTTTTCAAGTAGAACCACATCTCATCGATGTGGACTACGTTGTACATCCTAAAAAAAGTCGGGTTGTGTGGTATGCTACCCAAATATATCATGTTCAAATAGAACCACGGTCGGGACTGCTTATTTTCCTCTGTGAGATAAGGCTTTACCGCATTGGAATGTCGCTTTATTAGTCCGGAGTTCAGCAGTTGCCATGCTGTTGATAAACTACATCCAAGAGTAGCAGCGAGTGCACGACGGGTTTGCCTTTTATGCAAAGGAATTTCATGAATCACATTAGCATCAACATGAAATTTCTTACCACCACAATTACCAATCTTTCTATGATTCCCATTACCAGTGTTCTTAGCCGCTACCCAAATATGTTGCACAGTTCGGGTAGAAGTTGAAAATTGGGATCTGACATCTCCAGTGATAGTTATCCCCAATTTTCCATTGCTGCTTGTCTTTAATAGAGCTTCATATATACGTCTACGATTATTGTTGGTCAAGGTTCTCAATTTTCATCATTGGCATGATAGTCTATCATTTTCATTATATCTCGCCATGGAATTGCGACATTAAAAAATCACGAAATCAGCCAATATACATATCAAATTTATCCCTTCCTAATGTCTAGTATTTGCTCATATATACTCCCAAGTTACTCAGTACAAAGTAGAGAATTAAAAGTAAACAACCATATATACATAAAGTATTAAAACACGTCCTGATCATCCCAAGTTGTTGAGGTAATTAGTCTAAGATAATCGTTTAATCCAACAAAGGCCTTACCCACAAAATCATCTAGGCAGCCTAAAAAATCATCTATCCAGCTGCATATCAACAAAGGCTATACCAAATGAATAAATCAACAAAGGTAATCACTGGGAACAAAAACAGTACTGATTCATCAACAAAGGCAACCAGTGGGGCCACAATATTCATAAATTCAACTTCCTTTATAGAATCATATGCTAAACATATGAAGAGACCAAACATGATTTTTTTCCTCTAGTGTATATACAGTAAAACAACACAACCATGTATGTTGTCTAAAAACAAAAAAAAAAAAAATGGCAAAACACATGTAAGGACCATAAGAGGGTGACAGAGGAATACCTATTTCCAAGTGTTCTTCTTGTTCTTCAGCATGAATTTCATCCTCCCAAGTTGTTTCTGGCTCTATTGGAGATACAGTCACGTTGATCATCACCCCACCGTTCCCGTTCTCGTCATCAGGATCAACATAAACCTCTTCTTCCCAATGTATATGTGGTTCCATTGGTGGGATATTCAAGTCGATCGCCATTCCTCCACCAAAATTCTCAACACCAAGGTTCAAATTGAGGTTTGGGATTTCAGCAACCCATTGTTGTTCTTCTAGATTGAAGTTATGCCTCCTTCTACTGCCTCCATATTCAAGTCTATTTCAGCCAAGGTTCCTTCCATCTTTTTAGATTGATATCTAGGAGTTTAGTAATATGTGTTTGGCAATCTTTCAAAAAATTGTGTTCAGATTTCTTACTGTGCTACAGATGGATACAATTTATAGATGAAATTGGGGGCAAATCACAAAAATTGCGGGTAGAAATTCCCGGTGATTTTTGGCGGCATATTGAAACATTTATTGAAGTCAGGCACACACACGTAGATGGGTTGAAGATAATCCATTTAGCTTCCTTCTTCATCAATGGAGTCCATCAATTTTGTTGAGAGTAAAAGTAGGGGAGAGAGAAATACTCAGTTACGTTTGCACGCAAATGGATTGAAGAGGAAATGAAAATGCCATACTTTAATAAAGCAGTTGGGCATTTATGGTAAAAGCAGATAACTAACATATGTGATTTAGGAGTATTGGTTTTCCCCCAAATGAGTTAAACGACAGATAATAAAAAAAAAAGAAAGAGGGAGTAGTAGCCACATAATTACTGCAGCCAAATATATAGGGATGGTTGACTATTGATTTCTTGAGATAATTTTTATTAAAATTATAAATATTATTTAAGGTATTTAGGGTCTGTCAAATTCATGGGTAAATTCAATTTATCAAAATTTACCAGTTTTTGTCTAAATTTACCAAAATTTACCACAAATCTAATAAGCTAATTTTTATAGTTTTTAAAATCCAATAAGCTAAAACGCTACTTAATTTTTTTTTTACAAATAACAACTCCCTCCATCCCCCTTTTAAGTGTAAAATACTTAAATTTACAAAATCAATGTGTCTTGAAAATAGAGTGAAAAATTATGTACGGACAAATATACTCCTCATTAAGGGAAAAGAGAGGAATAAGGGAGAATTTTAAAAGGTAAAAATGAAAATTTCATTCATTACTTAAGAGTAATATGTGTATTTTAATTATTGAAAATGTAAAATTGACAAATAAAAAGGAACAATGTAGTTAGGAAATTTGATATTCGTTAAGAAACAGAAGGCGCATTTTATTAAACACAATTTCTACAATATTTTAATTATTGGAAATGTAAAATTGACAAATAAAAAGGGAAAACGTAGTTAGAAAATTTATATTCATTAAGAAACAGAAGGCGTACTTTATTAAACACAATTTCTACAATCTGCTAACCTATTGCAAAGTCAAATGACTAATCCAATTATATCATTTTTGAATAAAATCTTGTAGACAAACAAGATTAGTTAGGGACGCTTGCTTGGGTGAAAAGAGAATAGAATTGGATTGGAGTTTCAAAAAAAAATTAACTTTATCGCCCGTTCTACGGACAGGTTAAGGTCCTGTTCTTTTGTAATGTATGGTAAATTTAACTTACATATCACATTCTTAGTTACTTTTTTCTGCCTTTTTTTTTTGTATTATTCACTACAAAAAAGTGGCTTTTACCAACAGATTACTAGTGATGGATATTTTATCTGTTGGTAAAAGTGTTTATTTACCAACAGATTGGGTATGTGTTGGTATTATTTATAATTTACCAACACTTATATTATATGTTGGTAAAATAATTTTAGTACCAATAGATGAAAATTTAACTGTTGGTTTTCTGCCTTTTTTTTGTATTATTAATTAATACTTCCTTACTTATCTTACATAATATAAATTTCAAAATTCATATATTTAATAAATAATGTGACTTATGTGACTTGCCTCACTAACAATACCTTAGTAAAATTTATAAACTATATATTTAAAAATGGGAAATTGGATTCTAATAATATTAACTTTTGACCATAGTAGACTAAATAATATGAACTTTAGATTTGGGTTTAAATAATACGAATTTTTACCTCATGTTAATTTAAATAGTACGCCACCGAATTAAATTGAACTTAACTCGGTGGCGTGCTGACATGGCGGCGGAGGAAGGATGTGTTGACTTGCCCAGTCAACGTTGACTTGCCACCTCAGCCTCCCCATCTCTATTATCTCTCTTCCAACCTCTTTCTCTCTCCTCCCTCTCATCTCTTTCCATTCTTCACCATAGCCATGACCATGTTTCTTCCTCTCCTCACTCATTTTCTCTCTCTAATTCATCCTCCTTCCCTCTTTGTTCTTTCCTTTTCTTATCCTCTTTTCTTTTTTTTTTCTTTTCTCTCTATTCCTTTTATTATCCTTGCTTCTTCTCAGGATTGTGCTTACTGCTCACTATCTATGATTATTTAAATCCCCTTTTTTCTTTTTTTGGTGTGTTTTCAGTTCCTTTCTTTTTTGTGAAATTTGAAATTCTTTTTCGGCTACTGCTGGATCTTTGGATTACACTTTCTCTCTCATATGTTTGGTTGTGGAGGGAGAAATAAACAATGTGTGAAGATGTTCTGACTGTCCGAGATTATGTATGAATTACTTTATTTATTTACTTTTAGGAAATAAAGTGTTCATGTAGTATTCTGCGTATAATTTTTGGGATTTTTGGAGAATGAATACATTTTTCTAGGGCAGTGGAAGAGACGAAAGATAATGGAGAGAAGAAAGTAGAGCCAAGGTGATTGAATTTAACCTTGTTTGTGTAACCCTGGTTGCAATCAACTACTATGGCCATGGCTATGGTGAATAATGGAAAGAGATGAGAGGGAGGAGAGAGAAAGAGGTTAGAAGAGAGATAATAGAGATGGGGAGGCTGAGGTGACAAGTCAACGCTGGCTGGACAAATCAACACACCCTTCCTTCGCCGCTACGTTAGCACCCCACCGAGTTAAGTTCAACTTAACTCGGGGGCGTACTATTCGAACTAACATGGGGTAAGAATTCATATTATTTAGTTACAAATCTGAAGTTCATATTATTTAGTCTAGTATGACTAAAAGTTCATATTATTAGAATCCAATTTCCCTTTAAAAATTCATATACTTAAATGATTTGAACGATTTGACTTAAATTTCCAATTAGTATCCTATTCGCCTATTCTATGCCACCTTACCGTTTAACGTTTTCCTAACGGACTAGGACAACAGTCGTTATGACTCGAGGAGCTGGGACCTTAATGTTCACATTCGGTCTTTGGTTCAAGAATGCTTCTAGGTAACGAGAGTTTAGTTATTCATTTCAAGCAAAGGAGTAATCAAATAGGGAAAACAAGGGCTCGGGGGTATTACCGGGCAGTCTAGTGAAGAACTAAGCACGAATTTTATGGTTTTAGGAGTGATCGGTATTTTGTTATCAAGTGTAAGGATTGCATGGATAAGCTAACACCAATTTCCCTCTTCTGAGTGGTAAATTGATGGATACTTCCCAAGGCCCTATTTGACATTTTCAATTATTTTGACAATTAGGGGTAAATTGATGGTTATGGGTCATTGGGAAAATAAGATTATGAAATGATTTGACTTATTCATTTCTCCCCCTAAATGAATTGAAATGAATTTTAAATTGTTTTGGCACTTAGCGGTAGACATTATTGAGTCCTCCTTAATGTTTTTAAATGTTTTATTTTCAGGTGAAGAGTTATGTGATGGGAACGAGTTCTAGAAGTGAGGACGATAGTTTTGGAGTTTTGCTTGGATTAAATAGTTTAATTTATTATGTTCAAACTTAAATTTGTTAATAGTTATTTATTTATGTTTGTTGAACCAAGGAAGTTTTTTTAATTATTAAATCAAAGTCAATAGATTTGTTTCCTTAATTTCTATTTTTGTCTTGTATTCCTTCGAAGATACGGTAGTCAGTAACGACACCTCAAAATTTACATAATAGATCCCATTAGGAGTAACACTCCGCATCAACTCATCATCTACGCTAGTTTATGGAGCTAGATTGGCTAGTATGCGTTGGGACACATCCTATGTAAAGTTCTGTCTTACTTTGGAATGTCCCACTCGTCGATCCCTTCCAAGTAGCTAACTCACTAAAATATTGGCAGTCTTCTTGGGTGCTCCAAGTCTTGGCATTAATAGTACATCTTGGGCACCATGTTGGATACTAAATTTTTATTTTCCTTCCGTCTCCTACTCTCTGCTTCTACTAGTTCATTACCTTAACTTAGAAGAGACTGAGACTAATCTCCTCCAAGACCATGAGGCATTAAATGGGATATTATAGTTGGCCGGAAAGGTAATGGGCTAGTGGTGTTTAAACTTATCCTGGAAAATCTACTAGCGCAATCCTCCCTGAAAGCTTATTTAGGTATAAGGGTGTTATTGAAACTTTGGGTCTCTCTAATCCCGAATCCATGCCCTTTTTGGAGCAACCAATCATTCTTTCTTTATCCAGTGTGTGGAGCCATTCCCTTCTCCATTCCCTGATAAAAAACAAACGACCATTAATCCTTCTTTATCTAGTGTGTAGAGCCATTCCGTTTACATTCCTCCATATCGAAAAAACTAATCATAATGGAATCAATCTTGTTAAATATTGCATCTAGGATTTTGAACGCATACCCAATATAAGAATCGGAAGAGGCAAGGATAAAATAGATTAACTGAAGCTCTCCTTACAACGATAACCTACTAACTATCCATCCTTGCAGTCAGTTCTGTGCCGCCTTGGCAGTGAAACTGCATTGACCTATTTTCCTTTCCTTTATTATTGAGGGCCCCCAAATATTTGTCAAATCCACCGTCCATATCAAACCCAAGTATAGTTTCCATGCCTTCCTTAGCAACACTTGGGGCTAACAACATGGAAGACTTTTAAGTGTTAATCACCTAGCCCGATGCAAAAGCAAATATATCAATTACTTCCTTTAACTTTAAACAAGACAAGGCCTCGAGCTCTATAAAAAATCGGCATCATCTGCGAATAATAGATGGGAGATAGAAGGCCCGCCTCTTTATGACACCTTGAAGCCTTTTATATCTCTCACATCCTCAATATCTACTATATTGTCAGAAAACATGTACATGCATGCACAAGAAAAATAAAAATCGAACAAAGGGTTTTGTATGGTCGCTTATAATTCTTAGGGTGCTTTTTAATAATTTTAAGCACAAATATCAATTTTATTAAATTTTATTTCATGTGGTGAAAACCTCAAATTTGACCAAATCTAATTTTTCTCAACAATCCCGAGAATCTACAAGTCACACCAACATTGGGTTGGTCAAGACCTCTCGGGTTGGGATCCTGGTGGATCCGTAGCCCTAGTGAGGCCTTAGGCTTGACCCGAAATTGAGTGTGTGGCCTATCGAGGAATAGTGCTCAATACTAGCCTACTGATTTGGGATCCGCGAGGATTCCAAGGCATTGACACTTGGCGGTTCACCATCCGGCCGCAAACAGTCGTCTCGTGATCTGTATGATGAAACATGGTATCCACTTGTAGGACCCGGGAAAATTCTCGAAGGAAAATTTTCCAAGTGTCCCACGGTGTGATGAGTCAAAAGAGGTTGCTTATTCTTTAAGGGGGTTTAATGAAATTCTTTTATTGTGTATTTTTAATTTTGTTAACTGTTTGGATATTCACGATTAAAATTTCGACTCGAAACCAAAAAAAGAATTAAGGAAAATCAAGGAGAAGAATTGAAGCAAACAATAGTAGTCTCACAACTGACTAGAGTCACTGGCTGGCAAGCAGGCCGCGTGGTCTGCTGCATGTCCAGAACCTCTGGCCAGTCCAAAGACTGCCCTAGACAGCACCCATGACACTGGCAGGCCGCGTGGCATGCCAATGCAGGGTGCGTTTTTCCTCATCCGCTTCTTCACGAATTTCACTCTAAAATTTAGGTTTCAAAAAACCGAAACAAAAAATCGTGAGATAGACAAATCAGATTAAAAAAAGGGAGTCGCTAATTAATTTTTAAGAGAAAATTAATAAACTCTAAAAAAGTAACTCCAAAATCGCGAACCATGAGATTCGGATTCGGGGATAAGGCTACAAATCCGAGAATAAAAATTCTCGAACCCGCCCGTTAACCAACAGACTCTACTAGATCGGTTTTCAAATTAAAAGGAGGAAAAGAAGAGAGAATTATTATTGTTTTATTTCAGATTTTATCATTTAGGCCACACAAAATGAGATGAAATATGAGCGTAAGAAGAATGAAGACAAATGGAATATGAACACAATAACATTCATATACACATAGATCATTTACAAATCATGTATGAATTAAATAAAATGAAAGAACAAAATTTACATTCTAACCTTAATAGTCAAGCACTTCAAAAGGCTATGGATGCAAGGGTAGAGAGTGTGGGGGGAGAAAAGAAATGAGTTGACGTAGTGTCAATACTCCTAGGTCAACTCGGGGTGAAGAAAATGAATGGAGTAAGTGGAGTATTTATAGTGAGAGTGAGAGTGAGAAGTAGGGTAAAATGGGAGAAATGGGCTTCAGAGCAATGCCGCGTGGCTTTGGGTGCCCAGCTGCACACTTTCTAGGTCAACAGTTGACCCGAATAAAGGAAAACGGACCCGAACCCCCCCAGCGGGTAGGCCGCGTGGCCTGCATATCGTCCGGATAGTTTTATGCTCATTTTGGGCTGAAATTTTTTTGTGGGTTTCGGGTCAAATTTTGGCTTGAAGGCTTGGTTTGCATCCACATTTATTTTTGGCGCTTAAAAATTACAAAACTCCTAAAAATAAAATGTATAATAATTACAATAAATTTACATTTTCCGACGCTAAATTACTGACGAAATTCAACGTCTACAGATAGCTCCCATTTTGATCGAGTCTGGGTAAGACGATGATCAAAGTAGTTTTTGATGGTTCACAATTTTCGGACGATGACGTGGGACACGGTGTCCCAAGGGCGGATATGATATCTTTATGTCTTGATCTGAGTAGAATGAGACTCGATGTCTCGAAGACGGATGCGATATCCTAATGATGTGTGTAGGATGAGACCCGATGTCTCGAAGACGGATGCGATATCCTAATGATGTGTGTAGGGTGAGACCCGATGTCTCGAAAATGAATACGGTATCTTGATGATGTAGATGCGATATCTATTGTCGGGGCGGATGCGATATCCTTTGTCGCAGACGACGTAGATGCGGTTATCTCTTGTCGATTTGAATGCGATATGCTTTGTTGCAGACGAAGTAGATGCGATTATCTGTTGTCGGTTTAGATGCGATATCCTTTGCTGGAGACGACATAAATGCGATATCTGTTGTCGTTCTTGATGACTGAATAATTTATTCTGAGCTAGACGCGATATCCAAATGTGGAATAATTTATTCTGAACTGGATGCAGTATCCGAATGTTTATTCTGAGCTGGATGCGATATCCGAATGTTGAATAAATTTATTCTGAGCTGGATGAGATATCTGAAAGTTGAATAATTTACTCTGAGCTGAGTGATGGTGCTTGAATAATTCTCTGGCCTTTGCGATGATGGCCAAATAAATTTTCTGAATTTATGGCAATGCTCTAATAAATTTCCTGAACCGAGAATTATGTCTTGATGATTTTTCGGAGCTATGAATCGCACCCGAATAAATTTTCGGAGATGTAAATCATACCCAAAAATTCTTTGGAGATGTAAATCATATCCGAATAATTTTCCGGGATGTAAATCATACTCGAACAAATTTTCAGATATGTAAATCACACCCAAATAAATTTTCGGATGTGTAAATCACACCCAAATAAATTTTCGGATGTGTAAATCATACCGGAATAAATTTTCGAAGATGTAAATCATACCCGAATAAATTTTCGGGTTGTAATTTTGACCGTTATGACTTTTTGTTAGACAGTGCAGATGTCATTCAAATGGACAATGAATTCAATGCATTCCAAGTCATCAACCGTTTACAGCCAGTGAATCATGATCATACCACGCTGTTTGTTGTTCAGTGGCTGTTTGTGCTTGTGTTCCATCTTTGTCTTTCTCTTGGCACCATAACACTCATGCTTGTGATGCAAACTGCGTGGTTTCGTGGTGTTGCTCGGTAGTCATTTGTTTACTTAAACTTCTCAACTTCAAAGATCTTCACCTTTCAACCCCAATTCTGATGCCTCAACCCAACAGAACTCAACTGTATGCCGCTCCGCATGCTCACGGGTGGGCACATAATGGTTTCTTTTTGACAAAGGAATTGTACCCCAAAGGCCATTTTGTCCCAGATCGGCAAACTCAAGGAGTGAAACATCAGGTGTGGTGTCGAATATCTTCAATGCGGGTGAGTGCTTCTTCGGATACTTGAAATTTTAAGCTTCCATTTGATGTCTCTTAGCTAGTATTCATGCTTGGAATATTGACATTTAGCTTAAAAATTGTCAAATTTGAGAATATAACATGTGATGTTCATGGTTTTTTACTCCCAAACATGCATGTTTTTAGCCATTATAATGTCAAAATTTGTGCTTGAAACTTGTTTAGTTGCGTAGACCATACTTGAATCTGGGGTAAGGTGCAGAAATATTGTTGAGGTCGGGCCAAAATCGAGCCAAAAATTAGACCTGAACAGGCCCCGCCAGGTCTTTCATCAGTCGGCCGCGTTTCTGCTTCTTCTTTGGTGTGAAGCCAAGTCCCGGCTCCGCAGTGGTTTTATTTTTCGACCTACCTCTATTATTACCCGTTGGTTATTTATTTCGTAGAGTGTAATTAAAAGTCCCGAACATTAAGAGACTCTTAATTTTTCTCATTTGAAATATGATGTTTCTTGGGTATAAATCAAACACTTTAGAGTGGAATCCAAAGTTGGAATATTGAAAAAAATTTCGTTATTCGCAACCGGATTTTTCTCATAAAAGCGGAAATTCAATGTTTGAACATTATATTCGTAAATTTTAATATTAAGACTAAGAACGATGAATACATTAAAAAAAATTCACCGTTTCTTAAACCGAAAAATTTACTTACGGTTTTGGTGATTTTGTTTTGTAAAAGGCGGACATAAAATTTTAGAGTGGAATTTAGAATTCTAGACACCAATTTTGGAATTGTAGATATCCCAAATTTTGCTCATAAAATTTATGTATAGTCTTTAAAGTGGAATTTAAAATTTGAGCATCAAATACTCTTATTTTAAATTATTCTTAAAAGACCTTTTCAACAATAATTTTCAAGTCACGATTTTGGGAACGTTAATTTCAACATTCAAACCATGATCTTGAAACTCGAATTTGATATCAATCTCTGAAGTGGAATTTAAAATTTGAACGTCATGACATTCTTATTTTAAAATTTTCTTGCAAAGATTTCTAAAAAATAGCCCCCAGTTTCGGCTAGTTTTTGACTAATGTTTATCTTCTAGCTGTAGGAGAATAATCTTTCTCTGCCTCCATGATACGATGATCCTTACTTTACTGTATCGACTGGTAACTTTATCGTTGATGGTATCTTTGGAGGCTTTAACGATCAATCTTGGGCGATCAACAACCAGGCCGAGGAGACAAAAACTCTGGCCAAGGTGGCCCGAGCTCTAGTTATCCCGACTCTGAGTCTTCTCATTATTCTCGCAGCTAAGAGGGAGAGAATATGCTTGCAATCTCATGTATGCAATGCTTATGCAACAATTTTTTTTTAATGCAAGAATGTATGAGACTCGATGTGACTTATGTAATGCCTAATGCAATGCTTATGTTTTTTTTTTAAAACAAATTATGCAATGCATGTGGTGCGATCAGCCCCCACTCCAAAAAAAAAACAAAAAATAAAAAAAATAAAATCCTAAGTGTCAAAGCGATTTTTATTAAAATTTCATGACAGGTCAAAAATAGCACGTACAATGATTAGAACTGGGCCTTGACGAGCACAAGTTATTTATAACACCGCGTGGCATGGGTCATCTCAATCGGGCCTTTGAAAAGGAATTGAAACACCAAAAATCCGGATTTGGGCTAGGCCATGCCGCGTGGCCTGCTCTAGCCCGAATTTTTTTTTTTAGGGTTTCACGTAGCCTATGACTTTTATAGTCAGGCCGCGTGGCCTGCAACCAATCCTGCACTCCTTTCTTTCGGGAACCCTTAGTACCTTCTTCGCACTGCTTTTGTTTTCATCCTCCAAGTATGACGTTCGAGAAAAAACTAAGCGCATGGATGAGTGCTATGTCAAAAGAAGAAAAAAGAGAACTCGAAAGGTATAATCTTTCCATTCTTCTTAGCTTGAAACAAGTGCGCATTACTGGGATTTTCTGCATGCGGCTGCATATTTATGGGACCCAAAGTTTCATGTTTTCCTCTTTTGGGAGGTTGAACTATGCCCTTTAGTCGAAGAATGGAGTGCTATCTTAGGTATAGACCAATTAGCACCCCCTGCATTACCGACACCTTTTGAGAATTTGCCTCAAAAATTTGCTGGAGTGCTGAAATTGTCTGAAAAGGCTCTTGGTAGTATTTTAATTGGTGATAGGTTCACTTGTTGGCTTTACTTGAACACTTCCAAGCCCCAGAAACTCTACAACTAGGCCCTGAAATTAGGACTAGGGCAATTGCCTTTTGTATGCTTGGCCAATTTATGTTTTATCATGGAGGATCCGGCACTACTCCACTTTTCTTAGTTAACGTGTTGGAGGGAATGAGGAGTGGTAGAAATCCCATCCCCATGGTTATTAGCGAAACGTTTATGGGGTTAGATGTTGAAGATCCGGAGGCAAACTAGCGCGGCAGCCCCCTGTTATTGCAGGTACAACTTCAAAATCACTCGCTGGAAATGGAGCAGGCCGCGTGGTTTGGCTATTAGGTCAGCCAGCCGTAAAAGGCTGTTCTGAGCATAATCTGTTTTTTTTTTTGACAGTGTATGCCGCGTGGCCTGCATCTGTTCTGCGCGATTTTCGTCTCTCTTTTTTTTTCGTTCTTATATATATATATATATATATATATATATATATATATATATATTTGCACCTGTTTGGTAAAAGTCCGCCTTTTCCTTTCAGGTCACTCTTTTTTTACAAAGCTCCTTTTTTTTGTGTGTAGGTCTAGTTGATGGAGCATTTAAGACAAATTGCTGAGCCTGAGTCTGAAATTGACAAGCAAGCCCATCGCTTCTGCCAACGAAAAAGGTATTATGATGAGAAGGAATCAGTGAGTTCGTGGGTAAAACGTTTGAGAAAAGGACCCCCGATGGAGTGGTGGGTGCATTGGTGGAAAGTGTCCCACTATGTTTGCCCTAAGCGTGGAGTGACTCATGTGCGCTTGCCTAACTTAACCCATGTAACCTATTACCATCCAGTTAGGGTAATGAGGCAGATGGGTCACAAGCAAACTATTCCCGATGTCGACTGCAAAAACCTTGATGTTCCTCCGATCAGCGAAAGTTTAATTAGCAGCTGGATTCGTTACTGGGGGAGCCTTCCTGCTGTAAGGGCTCCTTTGAGCAAAGAAAATGCCTCTTCTACCTATGTGACTCCGTTTTATTAACAATGGATAACAGAGAGGAACCCAGAAGAGAGGAAAAGGTTAAAGGAGGAAGACCAAAAGAGTAAACTTTCTGTATTCGACAGATTAGGACCCGCACATCCGGGATATGAAGAGATCGGGAAATCGGGATGAGTTAAAGGATCAAAACTTCTGCTAGAAGTCCTGCTTTGCCTCCTTTGACTATTAGGGAATCTCGCCATACACCTAGAAGAGTTGCACCTCAATCTTCTAAAAAAGGTAAAGGTAAGCAACCCATGGTCTACCGGGAGAAGACAAAGAAGAGAACTCGCCCTCCCCCTCAAGATAAGAATGCTGGTCCTAGTGGGACAAAGAAAGATTCTGATAGTGGTGGGAAAGCCATGGAAAACATTGATCCGAATAAGAAACAAAAACAAGATTGAATCTGTTGGCCAATGTTTTTAGTATTTTAGTTGATGTTGAGAATAAAGAGTTGCAAGTTAGTGCTTGCATGCTCATTAGGACTCTTTTTTTTGCTTTTTTAGGTGTGCTCATTATTTCTTTTGCATCTTAATATTTAGAGGAAACTAAAGCATATATTTAACTTCCCTTCTTTATTAATAAAATATTTAGAGTATTTAGTACATTCAAAGCGTACAAAATTTCTCTTAAATATTTATGTCTCGAATATGCGTACTAATAACCTTCATCACGAAACCATGTTGATTCCGCTTCCCTTTGCGCACGACTTGCATGCTGCGTGGTATCTAAGCTGTATGGTCAACTTTCTGTTAGGGAAATTTTCCTGGGCCTCAATGTGTACGATTGACATGCAACGTGGCTTGCAGGTCCGACTGTTTGGATCTTCACCTATATTATTATCATGCCAAATAAACTCCGAACGATAATATCCCATCTAAAGTTGAATCAAAGTTTGGGCCGGACCCATGGTGGGTTTCCTACGTATCTGCCTAAGCAGAATCAGGCCATCGTAGTTCATCTCTCCTTTTTTAGCATAAACTAAGTTTCTGGGCCGAATCCAGTTGCTTAGTTGTGTCACTCAAATCTTAAGCATAGAACTTCTTTAATTGGTCCATATTAGTTGGTTGGGTCAATTCTTCATCCTCGGGAGTGACTAAAATTGTAGCACCTGCTGGGAGGATTTATATGGACCTTTCCAATTTGGTTTAAACTTCCCTCTTGGGTCTTGAACCGGTGCTCTCATCTCCATTAAAACCAGATCACCTTTTTTAAGGTTTTTAGGCTTGACTTTTTTGTTAAAAGCCCTTGAAATCCTATTTTGGTATATCTGAACGTTATGCATAACCCTTAATCTTCGTTCGTTAATTAAGGTTAATTCCTCATAACGGGCCCTGGCCCATTCCGCTTCTGGAATCTGACTTTCAGCGACTATCCTTAATGAAGGAATCGCTATCTCAATAGGTAATACCGCCTCCATCCCGAACACCAAGGAGTATGGTGTAGCCCCAGTTGCGGTGTGAATTGACGTTCGGTACCCCCATAAAGCGAAGGGTAGCTTATCCAGCCAATCTTTATAAGTTACTGCCATTTTCTCGATGATTCTGGTCAGTGACTTATTCGCTGCTTCAATGGCCCCATTGGCCTGAGGTCAATATACTGATGAGTGATGATGCCGTATTTTGTATTTTTCTAGTAATTCGGTGACCTCCTTCATAAAATGTTTCCCATTATCGGTTATTATTTCGTGTGGCACCCCGTACCTATAAATGATATTTCGTTGGATGAATTTTGCCACATGTTTAGAAGTGATCTTAGCGTAAGATGCTGCTTCCACCCATTTTGTGAAATAATCCACAGCTACCAACACGAATTCATGTCCTCCACTGCCAGTAGGTGAAATCTTCCCGATGATTTCTATTCCCCATATAGAAAATGGCCATATAGAAGTTAAGGTCATGAGATAAGTGGGTGGTTGATGTTGCAGGTTTGGGTATATCTGGCATTTGAAACACTTTCTCATAAAGGCATGACAATCGGCTTCCATGGTGGTCCAACAATAGCCAGCTCTTTGGATCCCTTTATTCAGCACCCTAACATTCATATGTGGGCCACACTCTCCACTATGTATAGACTCCATGAGTTTTTCAGCTTCTTCTTTGTCTACACAAAGTAAATTTAACCCCATTCTTGTTTTCTTGTAGAGTTTATCTTGAGTGATGCAATACTGCGCTGCCATGAGTGGGATAGCTCTTTGGGCTCTAGGCTCAAGCCCTTTGGGATATTCTCCTTTTGTCAAAAATGTGCAGATATCATAATACCAACAGTCAAGGTTGACTTCACATACTTCTAGGGAGTGCACATATGCCGGTTCAGAACTCTGATGTATTTCTATCGGCATAGATTTTATCCCAGCAGGAATGGCTACCAGCGAAGAGAGTTTAGCCAAGGAATCAGCCAACTCATTACCATCCCTCTTATGATGTGTGAAGGTGATGTGGTCAAACTTCTTGGTGAGTTTGGTGAGATATGCTTGATAAGTAGCCATGTCCTCATCCCGCACTTTCCAATTATGGTTGGCCTGATTAATGACAAGATTGGAGTCTCCCAAGACTCTTAATCTTTTGATATTCATCTCTAACGCAACTTGTAATCCGAGGATACATGCCTCATATTCAGCGGCGTTATTGGTGACCCCAAAATCTAGCTTAACTGATATGGGTGTGTGCGCCCCTTCTGGTGAAACTAGGATGACTCCTGCTCCACAACCCTTTTGGTTGGATGCGCCGTCAAAGTACATTTCCCATGTTTCATCATCTGTGTGGAAGACTTGTTCATGGGGAAATTCTAGTTCGGTTGTAGGAGGTTCATTGGAAGGCGAATTAGCTAAGAAGTCTGACACCGCTCTTCCTTTGATTGATTTTTGTGAGACGTATTTGAGGTTAAATTTAGAAAGCATCACCATCCATCGAGCGAGCCTACTATTGACTATAGGTTGCTCTAGAATATACTTGACTGGATTTTTCTCTGCGATGACATGGACGGTGTACGAGAGCATGTAATGGTGAAGCTTCTTGGTCGCCCATACGAGGGCAAGTGCCATTTTTTCTATTTCCGCATGCATTAGCGGATCTAGTATTCTAAAAACTTCTTACTTAAGTAATAAATTGCTCTTTCTTGGTCTCAAACCTTTTGGGCTAGCATAGCCCCCATGGCGGAGTCGGTGATAGTAAGGCAGAGGAGCAATGGTTCATTTGGTACTGGTGGCATCAATACGGTGGATGTGTCAAGTACTCTTTGATTTTTTCAAAGGCTTCTTGACATTTTTCGTCCCATTCTGGTTTTGTCCCTTTATTCAATTTTTTAAATAAGGGCTCACAGATCATAGTCAATTTTGAGATGAATCGACTTATGTAGTGAATTCTTCCTAAGAAACCCCTAATCTCCTTCTCGGTCTTAGGAGGTTGCAGGTCTTGGATGGCCTTGATTTTGGTGGGATCTACCTCTATGCCTCGTGAGCTAACCACAAAACCGAGCAATTTGCCGGAAGTGACACCGAAGGCACACTTTTGGGGGTTTAGTCTCATGTTGTACTTCCTAAGTCGAAGGAAGAATTTCCTTAAACTAGCAGTGTGTTCTGCTCGTTTTTTAGATTTGATTATCATATCATCAACGTATACCTCCGCTTCTTTGTGCATCATGTCTTGAAGCAATGTTGTGGTCGTTCGTTGGTAAGTTGCCCCGACATTCTTTAACCAAAACGGCATTACTACATTACAAAAAGTCCCCCATGGTGTGGTGAATGAGGTTTTCTCCATATCTTCCTTTGCTATTTTTATTTGATTATACCCAGAGTATCCATCCATAAAGGATAACAATTCATGACCGCATGTGTTGTCAACTAAAATATCGATGTGAGGTAGGGGAAAATCTTCTTTAGTGCTTGCTTTGTTTAAGTCTCTAAAGTTGACACACATTCTTACTCTCCCATCCTTCTTAGGTACCGGGACGACGTTGGCTAACCACTCTGGGTATTCAACCACCTTAATGAAACCTGCTTTCTCCTGTTTTATTACTTCATCTCTTATCTTGAGAGACCAATCTGGCCTCATCTTTCTCAGCTTCTGTTTTACCGGCTTGGCATCTGGGTAAAGGGGAATAGAATGTTCGGTAATTTCATGGTCTATCCCTGGCATGTCCTCGTAAGACCAAGTCAAAACATCAATGAATTCTCTAAGAAGCTGGGCATATTCTAACTGTTCTTCTAGGCTTAAGGATTTTCCAATTTTCAACTCTCGAGGTTCTTCACAAGTTCCTATATTAATGCTTATTGTTTCCTCCGTTATTGATGTGTGATTTTCATGTTCTTCAACAGCTTTTATTAATTCTTTCGAGTCCTTGAACTCAACATCATCATTGGCACAACAGTTTAGGGGTTGGGGATAAGAAGAGGAGTAAGCAAACTTGTTCATCTTATTGAATTCAGAAGCAAGTACATCGAAAGCAGACTTGGGAACAACCCCAACAGACTTATATGGGAACCCAGGACCAGGCTTAAGAAAAGGAAAATTAGGACCAGACTCAGCAAAAGGGAAATTAGGACCAGACTTAACAAACTTGACAGGCTCTCCTAAGGCTACAGTGAACTCCTTTTCAGCTTCGAAGTCGACCCAAGAGACTTCACGATAACTTCCGTCTTCAGTGATCAGCTTGCTTGGGTCAAATCCCGGGTTAGAGAGTGCAGTGACTAGGACGTTAGCAGGATCCTCCTTGTTTTCAGCTTCCCAACAAAACAACATTCCAAAGATATTGCTCCCGGCGAGATGGGTCCATTCAAGAGGAGGTTTCTTCTCCCTACTTGGGATAAAGCGTCCATCCTCTAGGACCATGCAGTCATTTAAAATTTCCAGGCCAGCTACTTGAATGCCTTGGTCTTTCAAGTAGTACGGTTCTGGGAATCCATAATAGGGAAAGTTATCCCCTTCTCTCACCCATTGCCTGTTGAGGGTCAAAGGGTAAGGCTTAGTTTCAAAGATTGGCGATAGGTCATCCACTTTTTTCTTTCTAGTGACTGACCACTTAGCGTGTCTAAGCTCCTCTTCAGTTGGGGTGTATCCAAGGCCAAATGAGTAGTAACTCCTCGGTATAGGTGGTGGGAAATTTCGCTTTTTGCTTGGATCCCCCAGGGGCTGCCCTGGGAAATATCCAATATTTCTCAAGATCGCGTTGATCTTAAGGTTGGAGTAAGGATCAAAATCAAAGTGAGCTTCATCCATACTCAGCAGGGCTACATATTCGAAGTTGTGAAACTCTTCATCCCTTGAGTTGTGTTCAACTTCCAACACGGGTGTTGTTGCCGTGATGGTCGCAGATATTTCTTCGCCATGGATGGTGACAACTTGCCCCCGGACTATCATTTTCACCTTTTGGTGTAGAGTCGAGGCTACTGCCTTGTTCTCGTGCAACCAAGGTCGGCCTAACAACATATTAAATGAGGTTGGAATGTCAATAACCAAGAATTCGATGTTGCGTGTCACATAATCCATAGTTCTTAGTAATATCACAGATCCCAAGGTCTTCCTTGGAGAGTTGTCATAGGCCCTAAGTTGAACAATTTGTTGGGTCAAGTGGTGGTGTTGGATACCCAGCTTTTGTGCGGTCGTCCATGGGCATATATTTACAGCGGACCCATTATCCACTAGCACCAGAGGGACAACTTTGTTTGAGCACATGACTGTTAAATATAAAGCTTTATTATCGGTCAGCCCTTCCTTAGGCAAATCTTCATCTCCGAAAGTGATAGCATGCCTTGGCGTGGTTACAAAAGCAACTATGTCTTCAGGTGGCGTGTTTGAGGAAACTTGGATTCGGTTTAAAGCATTCAAGAGTGCTTGTCGGTGAGATTGGGAGGTGTTTAGCAACTACCAGATTATGAGGTCAACCTTGGTTTTCTTGAACTGTCTGAGAAATGCGTCCTCCACAAGATTTTCCTCAGTTGCTGGTGTGTTCTGAGGTGTAGGGACAACACTAGCAGGTAGTGGGGGAATAGGATTTCTTTAGTTGGTTCTCCTCGACCTTGTAAGAAAGGCGGTATCTGCCTTATCGTCCTTGAGAGGAACATCGGGTTGAGGCTTCTCCTGGTTAGGAGCAATCTTGAGTTGATTGCTTTCTTGGGTAGGGGTCTTTCTCGGCCGCTTGGCTTCACGGGTAAGATCTTTTTCTTGGTTGATTTTGAGGGACGCAACTTTAGGGATGACCTTCTCGATGTCAGCTTTGGGATCAGTATCCCAAAAGTCAGCCTGGTATACATCTTCCTCGTCAGTTTGGTACACATCCTCCTCTTCACTGTCCCAAATTTCGTTGACGTTTAACCAAGTTAGTATATAAGACTTGGCTTTTGGAGTCCCTACATCAGTGATGAGGGTCGACCAACCTTGTCAGCAGCGATCATGGCAACCCCGAATGGGTTGTTCTTATTATTGGGCTTTTGTTGGGCTGCCTTGGGTAAGGGCAATGTCCGATTTCGGATCATTTTCTCTATGACATTCTTGAGGGCATAACACCTCTCAGTGTCGTGGGCTCGCATATGATGATAGTTACAGAATTTGCTAGCATCCCAACTTTTGGTCTTTATCTCGGGTTCGGCCCGGATAGGGGGAAGTTCAATCTTCCCTTTCTTTAAGAGACGATCTAAAGCTTCAGAATAGGTGGTGTCGATAGGTGTGTATGAGGTGAACTTCTGGACGACATGAGTTTCAATAGCCTTTGGTGGGTTACTTGATGTTCCACCAATCCTTCTTGTGGAAGTGGAATTCTTCCAGCCGGACGAAGCTGGGGTCTTCTCAATTTTGGCCTCCACCATTAGTCCTAACTTCTTCAGAGATGAAAAGTCTGGAATTAATTGACAGTCCATCCAACGAGCATAATTGGGCCTCAGTCTTTGTATAAATACTTGGATATGATACTCCATGGTTACCTTGTCAGTCATTAAGGCCTTCAGTTCACTCCAGCGGTTATAATAACTCATGAATGATTCTCCTTCTTCTTGCTTAATGGCCGCCATATCAGTCATGGTTATATCATCTTCTTGGCTAATGGTATACTGTTGGATAAAAGCCTTGTAAATGGCCTCCCAATTTTCTTGAGTTTCCAATGGCAATGTGTAGTACCATTTCATAACTTTATCACTTAATGTCCAAGGAAAGATATGAGCATTCAAGCTAGGATCAACCTCCTGTAAGGCCATCATGCGAGCGAAACTACGCACATGATGAGTAGGGTTCTCTGTGGCCTTAAACTTCTTTTCAGGTAGCGAAAATTTGTCTGGAACCCTTGCCCGAGGTGCATTGGGCAAACCAATGTCCAGAAAGTGATCTCATAACATAGGGATTGCCCTCAACATATTTTGGAGGTTGTCTACCCTACTGTCTCGGAATGGCATGAATTGCTCACCCCGATTTTCCGGTTTCTCAGAATTGATACTTCTATCGTCTTCTCCATCACCATCTGCTCCTATTCCCAATCTCTCATTGATCTTTTCAATAGCCTGAACAAGGCCTTCAGTTCTTCGGTCCTGTTGGCTAGCCCGAGTGTCTATTAGTCCACGGACCTCTTGCAGTAGGTCAGAAAGATGTCGGGCGGTAATGGGACCGTCGTTAACTTCCTGATCATTGTTGACGTTGTTTTCAGCCATGAAGTTGGGTGGGATGGAAATGATATCACTTTCAGTTAGTGAGGTCTGAGAAGAGGTGTCCGAACTAGTATTGGTAACAGCGAGAAGGGTTCCATGTGGCGGTGTCGACGTGACTGGTGAAAAGCTCGATAACCTCCGAGATCCAACTCTAGCCCAGGACTTGACTCTTGGTTCTTTGGGTCCTATCTTGCCTGTATGAAAATCGACGGTTCAAAAATTGGCTTTGACACTTACTAACGCAATGCATGCTATGACCTTAAGGATCGATATGAACCATCCTATATGCAAATTTGGATGCCTATATGTTGACTCAAGACTGACTCACCCTATTATTGGGCTTGCATGCAGACCTCTAACTTATGATGATGAAATGATGCACATTTGGGCCAAAATGTTTATCCAAACTTCACCGCATCGAGTCACATTAAGCCTTTAACAGCTCGCTGAGCTCAGATCTCATGAAGGCTGGATAAACACTTCGTGGGTCGAGTATTATTATGGGCTGAAAAAAGTCAAACCTTGGATCTTGGGCCAACCCTTGTCACCTCGGATTGTCCACCAAGAGAGGCTTTCTTGATTTAGGTCAAGCTAGCCCACTTCGACTCCTTTTGACTATTTTCTAGGCTAGAATAATATTCGGGGAACATATACACATTTTGGACTGACCTTTACATGAAGAAAGAAAAAGAAGGTGGCATGCCAAAAGAAGTAAAACACGTAGCATACAAATGAGTGTTACAAACCTAACCATGGTTCTAGGTTCGATGTTTAGGGTAAGTTTCCTAAAGGCTTCTATACTCATGTCTCGCACGGGCCGTAAATTCTTTGGAGTTCATAGTAATACGGGTCGTGTGTTTCTCGCAAAATTTAAGGGAAAATGTAAATTCATAATCTCTAAAATTTTGGAGTAATTCATGAGTGGGAAAGGGTTATGATCTTCCTGAAATGTGAAACATTTCCTCGAGGTCATAAACACACTTTACCCGAAAGGGAAATTTAGGGTTAGAAACCTAAACGGTACCTTTTGGTTCTTCCCGATTTAAAAAAATCGAAAAGTAGACCCGTATGCAAGATGCCTACTAAATAATAAAAATAGAAAAGAAAATAAATAATTCTCTATTTCTTTCAAACCCTATTTCTTTTAAAAACCGAACTTTCAAGTTTTACCCTCTTCTAAAGTAAAGTCCCCAGTGGAGTCGCCATTTGTAGGACCCGGGAAAATTTCCGAAGGAAAATTTTCCAAGTGTCCCACGGTGTAACGAGTCAAAAGAGGTTGCTTATTCTTTAAGGGGTTTAATGAAATTCTTTTATTGTGTATTTTTAATTTTGTTAACTATTTGGATATTCACGATTAAAATTTCTACTCGAAACCAAAAAAAGAATTAAGGAAAATCGAGGAGAAGAATTGAAGCAAACAATAGTAGTCTCACAACTGACCAGAGCCACTGGCTGGCAAGCAGGCCGCGTGGTCTGCTGCCTGTCCAGAACCTCTGGCTAGTCCAGAGACTGCCCTAGACAGCACCCGTGGCACTGGCAGGCCGCGTGGCATGCCAGCGCAGGATGCGTTTTTCCTCATCCGCTTCTTCACGAATTTCACTCTAAAATTTAGGTTTGAAAAAGCCGAAACAAAAAACCGTGAGACAGACAAATCAGATTAACAAAAGGGAGTCGCCAATTAATTTTTAAGGGAAAATTAATAAACTCCAAAAAAGTAACTCCAAAACCGCGAACCATGAGATTCGGATTCGGGGGTAAGGCTACAAATCCGAGAATATAAATTCTCGAACCCGCCCGTTAACCAACGGACTCTACTAGATCGGTTTTCAAATTAAAAGGAGGAAAAGAAGAGAGAATTATTATTGTTTCATTTCAGATTTTATCATTTAGGCCACACAAAATGAGATGAAATATGAGCGTAAGAAGAATGAAGACAAATGAAATATGAACACAATAACATTCATATACACATAGATCATTTACAAATCATGCATGAATTAAATAAAATGAAAGAATAAAATTTACATTCTAACCTTAATAATCAAGCACTTCAAAAGGTTATGGATGCAAGGGTAGAGAGTGTGGGGGGAGAAAAGAAATGAGTTGACGTAGTGTCAATACTCCTAGTACTCGGGGTGAAGAAAATGAATGGAGTAAGTGGAGTATTTATAGTGAGAGCGAGAGTGAGAAGTAGGGTAAAATGGGAGAAATGGGCTTCAGAGCATGCCGCGTGGCTTGGGGTGCCCAGCTGCACACTTTCTAGGTCAACAGTTGACCCGAATAAAGGAAAACGGACCCGAACCCCCCCAGCGGGTAGGCCGCGTGGCCTGCATACCGTCCGGATAGTTTTATGCTCATTTTGGGCTGAAATTTTTTTGTGGGTTTCGGATCAAATTTTGGCTTGAAGGCTTGGTTTGCATCCACATTTCTTTTTGGCGCTTAAAAATTACGAAACTCCTAAAAATAAAATGTATAATAATTACAATAAATTTACTCCACTGATTTGGGATCCACTAAGATCCATGAACAGTGAGCGCCCCTGTTCATTTTACCTATCAAATATTCGTTGAAGATCATTAAAAAAATAACACGGTTAAATTTAAGGACAACAACCTGCATGAAATAAAATGGAGTCACCAACCAATTTTATGAAAATTGACTAAACCAATTAAGAACTCCTCGATCTTTTAACCAAAAATGGGTTCAGGGGTAAAGGTACAAGTGTAGGAGGGTTGCTCCTACATCATCCACTGAAGCAGCCTTTACTCTATCGGGTTTTGTTTAAGTAAAAGAAAATACAAAGTTGTCATAAGATTTATAAATTAACACATGACAAAGAGAATGTAACAATATCCATGATTATTGGAAATAAAGGACAATTATAGCGAACGGGGATAAGACTTACATTGTTATATTTGACAATGGAAAATTGATTAAAGAGATATTACGTACCAACCCTCCAACAAACCCAACCCGTAGCCAAGGTGATCGAATCTGTGAGGATCCCTCTGACAGATGAATTACCCACCAAGTGAAAGTTTTGTAAGAGTCACCCTTTCGGATTTGCGACGAACTCTTTAGAAAAACGACACCTGCCAAATGGGTATTTCGTGCAAGTGGCTCTTTCAGATTCGCAAGGATCCCTCTTGAAGAACCACACTAACTGACTGTATATTTTATAAGAGTGGTGTTTAGAGTCAGAGAAGATTGAGTCTAGTCGTCTGAAAAAGAAAACTCCAAATTTCCTCATTTGCATCCCTTTTACAAACCATTCTCCATGAAGTTACCAGCAGTTGAAGGAATTCCCATGACTCCCATGGATTCGCGAGGACCCCATAGTGGTCTAAAGTAGTTTTTTGGCTGGAAGTTGCTAAATTAACTTGCGGAGCACATGAGATCCGCGAGGACCCCATAGTGGTGTAAAGTAGTTTTTTGGCTGGAAGTTGCCAAATTAACTTGCGGAGCACATGGGATCCGTGAGGAGCCCTTAGTTTAGTTGTAGTTTAAGAAAACTGCCAAGACCACCCATGGGATCCGTGAGGGACCCTTAGTGGTTCGGGGTGGTTTCTTGACTAACAGTTATCTGCGTTGATTTCTGTCTAGCGATTGAGAGCAATTGCTTGACTTGTTGACTTGGCTGGATCCGGGAGGAACCCCCACAACTAGGTTGGCGAAAGACATATTATTGGATCTGCGAGGAACCTCGTTTGGGCCAACTTGAATCCATGAGGAACCTAGAGTTGGGCCCAACCATTAATGGGCTTAGATCGGCGGTGACTTATAGAGTTGGGATCCGTGAGATACCCAATTTGGGCCTGATTCATTTTCTCTGTTGGGTCAGCAAGGTACCTAATTATTGAATCCGCGAGGAACCCATGTACCGTATCCACGAAGAACCCAAGTATTGGATCCACGAGGAACCCGAGTACATGATCCGCGAGGTACCCGAGTATAGGATCCGCGAGGTACCCGAGTGTCGGATCCACGTGGAACCGTGTTGGGTCAGATTCATTTGGATCCGCGATGACCTGTTGAGTTGGGATCCACGAGGACCCTTTAACCCGGTTTGACTGGGAGTTGACTTTGACTTGACCTAGAGTTAACTTTGACTAGGAGTTGATCTTGACCGAGAGTTGATTTTGACTTAATTTTGACCAAGACTAGACTTTGACCGAGAGTACTGAATCTGCGAGACACCCGAGTACGAGATGGGCGAGGACTCCGAGTACTGGATCCTTGAGGACCCCCGGGTAATGGATCTGCGAGGGACCTGAGTACATGATGGGCGAGGACCCCGAGTACTGGATCTGTGAAGGACGGTCTTGGGCCTGATTCATTTGGATCCACGAGGACCCTTTAACCCGATTTCTCTAGGAGTTGACTTAACTAAATTTGACCAACAATTGACTTTGACTTAATCTGCCAATCGGCAAGGACCCCGATCCATTCTGAAATCGGTGGAGAGTTGACATGTTTGACTGAGTGTTGATTGACAGACCTAAAACTAATAGGTGTCTGTGTACCGCAAGTGTACGGGTATGTGTAGTAATAAAATATCGTTCTTTCTCAGGGATTTGCGTTCAACCACGCACTGGACTAGTTTGCTACAAAGAATTAATGCTAGGTCGATCCAAAGGTTGTAGTAAGGTTTTCTAAACTAAACCAGGAAAACATAAATTTTTAGGGTTTAACCAAATAATAAAAAGCGTTCAGGGGAGTCCACTCTAGTCAATCAATCGAATCATCTACAATTCCGGTGCAGGTAACAAGATAATTCGGGATCAATAATCTTTCTAGGCCTTATCACTTCGATCTTTCGATCCTAGGTGAGTTACAATGGTTAAACTAAACATTATTTCTAACTATTTAGTCTAATCAAAGATAAGAACTGATTATAAATTGACCCTAGGCAAGAATCATTATGTCTAACTATTTTCTAAACCTATTCAATCTACGCAATCCAATTCAAGACTCAAACTGTCGTTCTGTTGTCGAGAATCTAAAACCAGGTAAAGACTCAAACTGTCGTTCTATTGCCAAATTACCATGACATACAATACACACAGATTAAACAAATAAAAAGATGACCTAACACCGAAACTGTATTCAAATTCAATCAATAGACATCGAGTTTATCCCCTAAACAAAGGAAATTAGCTACTCATAATACTAGAAAATAAACATCGCAAAATCTAAATAAGAACGAGAAAGCATGAAAGTAAAATAGAAATAAACCATGTTCGAATTGGCGGAATCGATCTCTTAGTGTAACCCGAATCGATCTCTTTCGTGTTCTTCGATCACAAGTAACAATCTAATCTAAGAACAATGCTTGACAATTAATTGTAGAGAAAGTATCTAAAATCTACTCTAAAAAGCTCCTAAAAGTTGCTCCTAAAACGAAAGATAAAACTGATAAAAAGACGATCCTTTTCTACGGCGCGGACGAAGCCCTTTTATATGGCTGGATTACGGCACAAAACGCGGCCTGCGTTTTGCAAATGCTGGATGTGTTTTGCCCAAGAAGTGAAGTTCTCCGTTGAGCTTGCGCCCGAAACGCGACTGCGTTTGTCTTCTCGCCGGTTTCGATGTTTCGGGCGGCGCGGGCTGCGTTTTAATAACACTGCCTGCGCCTTGTCCCTCCGCCCTAATTGGGTTGGGCCGTGGCATATCAGGCCGTTTTTTCCTTCCTTCTTTCTCTTCTTCTTCAACTACTTTATTTTCCATGATTTTTGCTATTTCTTCTCCAATTCTTCATGCTTTTTGATATAATTCCACCAATTCCTGCAAAACATACCAAACTCGCGAACAAGTGTATAAATCACAGAAATTGACACAAAAATACTATATATCGGATACAAAAAGCATGAAACTGATATGTTTTGAGCCCTAAAAACTCTATATAAAAACGGCTTATCAAATCCCCCATGCTTAGCTCTTGCTTGTCCTCAAGAAAGTCAAAATTGAAAACATGAGGATTAGGGCTCAAACAGGAAAAACACATTTAGGAAGAGAAAGAGGCGGAGAGAGTTTTCGATAGGATTACAAGAACAAAATCTTAACACCCCCTTAGGCTAACCATTCGAACACATCAATTCAACAAGCAAGCACAAAGATCAGTCTCGGTAAGATCAAAACTCGGTTCAAAAGAGAAAGGAAGAAATTTTTGATACCAAAAGGAGAGAACAAGTACTTCAGAAGCATAAATCCGCGGTTAGTCTTAAGAATAATGCAAATGTGCGCGGTTAGTTATGGACATAATTCAGTCAAAAAGAGCGAATCTCACATAGGAAAGAATAAACACTCAATCACTCAGTTTTGAATATGTATGTGGGTTCTTCTCATACTCAGACCAATAGAAACAAACTGCCATAAGCTTGGTAAGAACCTCGCTCTCCACTACTGGTATGCAATGTACAAATGACAATCAAAAGGACTTTTCCGAGTTGTAACGGGGGTTAGGTTAAGGGATAGGAGCGGTAAAATTTTGGAATGAGGAGTTAAGAGCCATGCTTGGATTGATTTTCAACGAGTATAACACTCTAAACTCACCTTCTTTCTTAATGTATGCAAGGAATTTCACCTTTCACCCTCAACAATATGAAACATCTCAACTGAATACAACCAGGTCAAAGTTTTCAGGACTTTAAATTGAATCTCCCTAATCACCCTTTTCTTTTTAGAACTCTTTTTCGCTTTTTTTTAATTATTTTTTGGTGGGTGATCGGGGAGAAGAAAACTATGGAATTATAACTTCGACCCCGATATAATATATGAACAACATAACCTAACACCAATCATTCAAAATGCGGGACTTCCAGATTCTCCCAAACTTCATATTTTGTTCACAATCTCACCAAACTAACTGTTTCTTCCAAAAAACGACAAACTCTCATCCAACCAAGCAAGGCAAAGGGATACTGGATATCGAAGGCCAAGGCTTGTATTGTCAGGGTTCAATCATGAAAGAAGGATAAACAAAGGTTAGGCGGGGCAAAAACAACGGTAAATATAATGTAAGGTAGGCTATTTGGCAATGTAGTTTTACAAAATAAAATGGATTCCTTAATCACTTTGTCATAGCGTGCAATGCAAATATGTAGTCTCAAGGAAGATGCAAAACAAATTCTAGAGATGCAACTAATGGGTGAGTCACTCAGGAGATCATGGAATTGATAAAAGTGATCAATTCAAAATTTAGGCAATGTGGACTCACGGGATGGGGCTCAATCAACTAAACTTAGCCCAAGGATTTGCGGCACGCACATTTATACTTTCTTAGAAAGTCAAAGCAGTCAAATACAACTTTCACAACTTGTCTCAAAATCAGAAGATTTGAAGGAAAAGGTTTCAAAAACTTTTGAGATCTCATCCAGACTTTTCTAAGCGAAGCAAGTTAAACTGAAAGTAAGAAGGGTTTACAAATCATCACCGAAGGTGTTTCCGATTTTAATCCTAGTCCTATCCTATATTATTTTTTTTAGTTTTTCTAGTCATTTCTAATTTTTCTTTTGGTCTTTTTCTAATTTTCTGTTTTGTTTGGATTTTGGATTTGTGAATGCAAAAGAAAGAAAAAGAAACAAACTAAGAAAAGAAATAAAGGAAAAATCTACATGCTCTAACTAATGTAGTCTAGGTGAATGCAATCCTAAAAGAAAAAACTTAGAAAGAAAAGCTTAAGAAAACTAGAAAACAAAAGAAAAATACACTAGAAACTCAAATAAAAGAAAACAAACAAGCTAAAAACTAAAAAACATGCTAAACTATGAATAAGCAAATAAAAGAAACACACAAAAACAAGAAAAATCACACTAAAACTGAAAAATAAGCATGAAACAAGAAAAAGAAAGACGAAAATAAAAGAAAAATAAACGAAAAACAGAGAAATAAGAAAAATTTTCACAGAATAATCAACCCCCCCCCCCCCCATGCTTAAACGTTGCATTGTCCTCAATGCAGAAGACAACAATGAAGGGTAAGGTCAAATAAAGGATCAAGGATCCTTAGTCGGTGGGGAAGGGCTAGTGTGGCTCGGTCCTGGTGGTGGTGAGGCTCGATCAAACATGGCCTGTATAAGGCAGGCAAGGTTAGCTATGGACTCGTCGAGGCGGTCGAAACGAAGGTCAGTCTGACCCCTATACTCAACAAAACTCTCCCTCAATTGTTGACACGATGTTCGGTCCGATCAATGGAGGTTTGGAGGTCGTGAAAGCACGCCTCATAATCTAGTTGGGGTTGTTCGGGTTGAGGGTCAGGGTGGATTTCAGGTTCAGGCTCGGGATCGAACTCAGGAAAGGGTGGCATCCACATCAAATTCTCAGCAACTTGGGGTGAGGTGTGGGAGTTAGGCACAGGGAACCTAGCGTTATTGGGATAGACCCAAAGGCATTGCGAGTCCTTATCAAACTTACACAAACCAAAGGCATTACACTGGTCCCCATCTTAGAATAAGCTACCCGGGACTAGGTCAGTGGGGTTCCTAGGTGGCCTAAAGCCGAATTGGCGTGCAAGGTGAGTAATGTAGCCCCCTATGGCAATGCCCTTGTTGGTTGAGGTGGCGACACTAGAGAGATTGTGAGCTAACATAGCTGCGGGGTCGGCACGAGTGTCGGCATCTAGCATGCAACGCATTATATAACAATCAGCCCAGGCAGCTTTATTTGAGCTACCGGGTCTCCCGAAAATGCCGCATGAAAGTATGCGGTGGACATACCTCATCACGGGGTTTCTAATCGCGGTCGCGAGGGTGTCGCTAGGGTCCCAATTGTCAAAACATGAGATTCTGAAAAAGGAACCCTTTCCATCCCAATCTACTGGTATAAGGGATGAATTCCTGCATGTTCGCTCGGGAAGGTCAAAGGCATGGGCAAATTGGGACACGGTCATGGTCCTCTCTACCCCCAAAAGCTGGAAACGAATGCACCCGTCCCTCCCTTGAAGGTTCACAACTAGGGTCGACAAAAACTCAATGGTAATCCTCCTATAGGTCGGTTCGCCTAACCTAGCTGAGTTGGTCATGTGACAACGACCTAACATCCAATCAACATCATCCAACATACCACAATTACGCAAGAAAGGTTCATGCATATATTTGGTGGGGACGATGGCTCTTTGGGTGAGGGAGTCGTACCTTTTCTTAATTTCCCCTTCGAAATTGAAGGGGTTTGGGTTTTCCGAGTCCTTTGAAGGTGCGACCTTCTCTTTTCCTTTTTCCGCTGCCGTAGCTTTGCGCTTCCGGCTGCCTCCGGCTTCGTTGTTATCACCCGGTGGTCCGGAAAAGCTAGGGTTCTTAGTTCTCACCATCTAAAATTACTCACAAAATCAATACAATCACCAAGATAGATTCTAGGGTATCAAATAAGCATGATCATAATGCAAAACTTAGTACTAACAATCTCCTCATGCTTATTTGATACTAGGGATTGAAATCAAGATAAATCTAGCCTAAAACCTTACTAAAAACAGAGTATAACACCACAACATAATCACAACCAAAACCTAGACCTAAATTTCTCAATGTCAACATCACATTGCTCTCACATTATATCCAACATCACAATTATCTCAATTCGGGAACAAAAAGATCAGAGATCAATCAACTCAAACCAAGCCCTAATCAAGAATTCATCCAAGAATCAAACCCAAATCAAGAAATTCAAATCTAGGATATGATATATGGTATAAATTGAACAAATTATTCAATAAACTCAAGTATTCAACCAAAATCATACCAAGAATGAAGTATGTAATCAAAGAACAAGAGAAATAGTTGAAAATTCCATACCTTGAGTTTGAAGAGGGAAGAGGAATGGAGTTTGAAGATTCAAAGTGTTAGAGTGCAAGTGAGAAGAGAAGAGAGAGAGAAGAAGGTGGTGGTGTTGGTGGTCGTCGGCGCCGGCAAGGTGGACGGCGGCGAGAGCGGTGGTGGGTGGTGGCGCTGGTGGCGTTTGGGGAGAGGGGTCGTCGGGTTAGGGCAAAGCAAGGAAGAGTTTTCTTTTCAAATGAAAGAAAAAGGGAAAGGAGGGCTCGACTAAATTGAAAGAGTCGGGCAAAATTTTCTGGGTAAATAATAAAACGCAGCCAGCGTTTTTAAAACGCAACCTGCGTTTTGTAAAAGAATTCCTACCTGACTCTCTGGATGAGGCGCATCTGGCGTTTTGAAAACGCTGGCTGCGTTTTCTCACCTAATGATGGTAGTTCGATTTTTGCAACTTTTTGCTTGTTTTCTCCCTTTTTCTTTGTTTGCTCCTTATTTTCCCTACAATTTGACATACCAAAAATCCCTACAAACATCTCCCAACATAAAATTCATTAGGTTAGAAATAATAATTTTAATAAAAGCCATAAATTCCTTGAATTTCTTCCTTTTCTCTACACACTAAAAGAAAAACATTAGTAAACTTCAAAATTAAAAATTGCTAAATTGAAAGAAAATAATTGAACTAAAATAAAAAAAAAGTGGGGAGGAATAAATATTAGATAATGGTGTACCTCCCCGGGGTTGCTTTGTTTAACGTCGTTAGCTCGACATTATGGACCCTACTCATCGGGGTCCTCTAGTAGTCTCTTTGCTGATTGGAGGTCGGGGTCTCCAGCTAAGTATGGCTTCAAACGTTGCCCATTTACCATAAATGAACCAGTATTCTCATGCCAAATCTCTAACGCTCCATGAGGGAATGCGCGTATTACTTTGTAGGGTCCCGTCCATCTTGATTTTAGTTTCCCGGGAAAGAGCCTTAGCCTTAGATTGAACATGAGCACCATGTCGCCTTCTCGAAATCTTCTTCTCATAATATGCTTGTCATGCCAAGTTTTAATTCTTTCCTTGTATATTCGGGAATTCTCGTATGCCTCTTACCGCTGTTTGTCAAGTTCTTGAAGTTGCACAATTCTTTTTTCTTTCGCGATCTTAGGGTCGAAATTGAGAGCTTTGATGGCCTAGAAAGCCTTGTGCTCGATTTCAACCGGGAGATGACAAGCTTTTCCAAATATTAACCTATAGGGTGTGGTGCCTAGAGGAGTTTTGAAAGCAGTTCTGTAGGCCCACAACGCATCATCGAGTTTTAGGGACCAATCTTTCCTTGATCTATTAGCTGTTTTCTCGAGAATGCTCTTTATTTCTCTATTCGAGAGTTCGACTTGACCACTAGTTTGGGGATGATAAGGTGTGGCCACTTTATGTTTGACTCCATATTTGGCTAGGAGGGATTGTTAAGGAGCACTCTAGGAGTCCCAAATCTAGAAAAGATGTTCTTTTTGAGGAACTTGATGACTGTTTTTATGTCATTAGTTGGGGATACTATAACTTCCACCCACTTAGAGACATAATCCACAGTAACTAGAATGTAGAGGTTTTTATGGGATGACGGAAATGGTCTCATGAAGTCTATTCCCCATACATCGAATAATTCGACTTCTAGCATCCCAGTTTGAGGCATCTCATTTCTTCTGGATATATTTCCTGTTCTTTGGCATCTGTCGCAACATATAACATAGCGTCGGACATCTCTTGTAAGAGTAGGCCAATAGAAACCTGCTTGAAGAACCTTGGCTACCGTCTTGTCGGGTCCGAAATGTCCACCGAAAGGGGTAGCATGGAGATGGAATAGCACGTTTCGCACTTCTTCTTCGGGTATACATCGCCTGTAAATTCCATCACCGCAAAGTTTGTATAATAGCGGTTCTTCCCAAACATATCTTTTAACATCGGAAAGGAATTTCTTTTTCTGTTGATAAGTTAAATCAGGTGGAAGAGCTCCGCAAACTAGATAATTCACATAGTCTGCAAACCATGGGGCTGAGTGTCGATTTATGGCTAAGAGTTGTTCATGAGGGAACCACTCATTGATTGGTAGGTCATCCTTGACTGAAGAGTCAGATTGAAGCATTGAAAGATAGTCGGCCACCACATTTTGTAATCTAGGCTTGTCTCGAATCTCAATGTCAAATTCCTGAAGCAATAGTACCTAAGGAATAAGACGTGGTTTCGAATCATCTTTCATCATTAAATGCTTGATGGCTGCATGATCTGTGTAGACTATGATCTGGGAATTAATTAGATAGAGCCTGAATTTGTTTAGGGCATATACCGTTGCTAGAAACTCTTTTTCAGTAGTCGCGTAATTCATCTGAGCTCCATCAAGAGTTTTGCTAGCGTAGTAGATGGCATAAGGTTTTTCATCAATTCTTTGTCCTAGCACTGCTCCTATAGCGTGATCGCTAGCGTCACACATAATTTCGAAAGGTAGACTCCAATCCGGTGCTTGCATTATGGGTGCAGACACCAAAGCCTGTTTCAATTTTAGAAAAGCAGTTAAGCATTCTTCATTGAATTCGAACGCAACATCCTTGGCAAGTAGGTTCGTGAGAGGCTTCGCTATCTTAGAAAAGTCTTTGATAAATCGTCGATAATAACCTACATGTCCTTGGAAGCTTCTGATACCTTTCACTGACACTAGCGGGGGAAGTTTCTCGATTACTTCAACCTTGGCCTTGTCTACTGAAATTCCCTTGCTAGAAATCACATGTCCTAAGACTACTCTTTCTTGCACCACAAAGTGACATTTCTCCCAATTTATAACTAGGTTGACTTCTTCACACCTTTGCAGTACTCGCTTTGAATTCTGCAAGCAAAGGTCGAATGAGGTCCCGTAAACTGAGAAATCGTCCATAAAGACCTCCACAATATCCTTAATAAACTCAGCGAAGATTGCCATCATACATCTCTGAAATGTGGCAGGTGCGTTGCACAGTCCAAAAGGCATTCTTCTGTAGGCAAAGGTCCCATATGGGCAGGTGAAGGTCATTTTTTCTTGGTCCTTAGGGTGAATCGATATTTGAAAGAATCCCGAATATCTGTCCAAATAGCAAAAATAGGAATTCTTTGCTAGGCGCTCCAACATCTGATTTACAAATGGTAGCGGAAAATGATCTTTTCTGGTTGCCTTGTTCAATTTCCTGTAGTCGATGCACATCCTCCATCCAGTAACAGTTCTGGTTGGAGTTAGCTCGTTTTTCTCATTGTTGACTACAGTCATTCCTCCTTTCTTTGGGACTACATGAACAGGACTGACCCACTCGCTGTCTGAGATAGGATAAATTATCCCTGCCTTGAGTAGTTTCAGTATCTCCTTCTTTACTACTTCTTTCATGTTTGGGTTGAGTCTCCTTTGATGTTCGACTGAAGGTTTATGGTCTTCTTCAAGGAGAATTCTATGCCTGCAGAAGGATGGATGTATTCCCTTTAAATCATTGATGACATAACCAATTGCTTTTCGGTGAGCTCGCAAGACTTCCAGTAATGAGGACGTTTCCTCTTTTGTCAAAGTTGAACTTACAATCATAGGATAAGTAGAATCCGACCCGAGGAATTCGTATCGTAGTGTGTCTGGTAGCGGTTTCAGTTCTACTTCTGGGGCTTTCGGTTCCACGCTGTCAGGATTGTCAATTAAGTTGTATTCCTCTTTAGGCTCACTCGTTACCTCAGGTGCAACATCTAATAGCCTTGCGTAGGCTGCTAAAGCATCTCCTTCATCCTGCACCGAGCAATCATTAAGTAGACATAGTTCAAGTGGATCACTTGACTGGTCGTTAGGGGATGCGTCAGAGACAATTCCCTCAATAGAATCTATTAAATTACAATCATCAGAAAAAGAGGGAAATTTCATAGCATGCTTTAGGTTGAATTCAATCTTTTCCGATCCCACATTAAAGGTCATTTTTCCATTTTTAACATCAACACAACATCCCGAGGTTGCTAAGAATGGTCTACCGAGGATGATGGGTGTTCGCGAATCCTTGTCCATCTCTAAAATAACAAAATCTACTGGGACGAAGATTTCCCCTATCTTAGTGGGTATGTCCTCTAAAATACCTACTGGGTATATGATGGAGCGGTCGGCTAATTGCACTGCAATGGTGGTAGGCTTTAATTCACCTATCCTTAACTTCTTATACATCGAATAAGGCATTAAATTAACGCTAGATCCTAAATCACATAGTGCACGGTCAATGTGAAGTGTGCCAATTTCGCAAGGAATAGTGAAACTTCCAGGATCTTTAAGTTTGGTTGGCAACTTGTTTTGTATAGCAGCACTACAATAGTTGTTTAAGGCCATAATCTCATGTTCCTCTAATTTCCTTTTGTTACTAAGGATTTCTTTGAGAAATTTCGCATAAATAGACATTTGTGTAATCATGTCATTGAATGGAATAGTAACCTGAAGTTGTTTTATTATTTCCATAAACTTCCTAAAATGTTTATCATGTTTCGTACTAACTAACCTCTGAGGGTAGGGCGGCACTGGTACATGGATTCTTTGGTTAACTACCGGTGGCTCCTCTTGCTTCTTCTTCCTCCCCCTATCGGACTCATCTATAGGTGATCCTTTTTCTGACTCAGGGCCCCTATCAGTAGTGTTATCTATTGGAAGTGGTTCAGTTGATGTACTTTCAGGTGTTCTTCGCTTAGGTTCTTCTAATTGTTTTCCACTCCTAAGGGTTAGGGCGCTGCAGTCTCCTTATACGCTTTCGGTGAGGGAGGTAGAAGAACCATTCAGGTAAGTCTCTTGAGAGGCCAATTTTTCATTCAGGTTAGTTAAGGTTTCTATTTTTTTCTAAAAGGCATTTAATTGGCCCTGCTTGTTCTTGCTGGTTTGATAAAAGGTTTTTAACTAAATCTTCTAAGTTTCGTCCTCGGTCAACATGGTGAACCTGTTGAGTTTGGTCATTACAAGTTAATTCTTTGGGATAAGCAGGTGTCGCATGATCGGTCGAGCGACAGAAACTACATGATAAAAGTAAGGGTGCAAGCGAGTATTGGTGGTATTTTTTTTCTCTAAGGAATCAAGTTTAGCAGTTAATAGCGAAATAGCATCAATATCTTGCTTACCTCCCACTCTAGGGCGGGGTTCTGACCACTGTCATGAATTGTTCGCTAGATTCCCGATCAAAATCCTGATTTTCGGTATTGTTTTGCCCAAAATATTTCCTCCGGCTGCTGAGAGAATGCTTCCTTTTGTTGACTCGCTTGCTCCATTGTAAAACGATTAGATTAGGACCCATTGCTCTAATCCGTGCTGAGGACATTGTCGAAGAATGTTCTTAAATCTCTCCCAAGCATCGTACAGTGACTCATCCGGCTCCTGCGTGAATGTAGAAATCTGATTCCTGAGGCTGGTGAGCTTGCTTGGAAGAAAATACTTCACCAAAAAGGTGCTGGCGAGTTCATCGAATGTCGTGATCGAATTTGGTGGAAGTGTGTCAAGCCACTCCCACGCCTTGCCTTCCAACGAGAACGGAAAGAGACGTAGTTTAATGGCGTCCTCTGACACGTTGTTGGCCTTGTAAGTGTCACAAGCTTGACGAAATAGTCGAAGATGTCGGGTCGGGTCTTCATTAGCCAATCCATGGAATGGTGATTTTGAAACCAAGTTGATCAAAGATTGACGTAATTGGAAGTCGTTTGCTTGGATGGTGCGAACGTTGATTGCTGATTGCGGGTTGGTGACATTGGGAGTAAGATACTGCCCGAATGTCATTGGTCGCTGTTCTCCCATCTCTTCTTCCTTTTCCGAATCCGATTTTTGCTCTTCTTTGTTCGTTTCTTGATTTTCTTGAAATTCTTTCTCAAGTCTTGCTCTTTTCCTTCTCTCTCGAAGTGTGCGTTCGATCTCGGGATCGTACTCGAAAGAGAAATCCTTTTGCATAAACCTGAAAAAGACAAAAACAAAAACACCAAGCGTAACAAAGAAAAATAAAGAAAAATAACAGAAAGTAAATAACCTAGTCACCCAGAGCACGTTCGTCCAATGGCGGTTGGGGGAACAAATCCCCGGCAACGGCGCCAAAAACTTGACAGACCTAAAACTAATAGGTGTCTGTGTACCGCAAGTGTACGGGTCTGTGTAGTAATAAAACATCATTCTCTCTCAGGGATTTGCGTTCAACCACGCACTGAACTAGTTTGCTACAAAGAATGCTAGGTCGATCCAAAGGTTGTGGTAAGGTTTTCTAAACTAAACTAGGAAAACAGAAATTTTTAGGGTTTAACCAAATAATAAAAAGCGTTCAGGGGAGTCCACTCTAGTCAATTAATCGAATCATCTACAATTCCGGTGCAGGTAACAAGATAATTCGGGATCTATAATCTTTCTAAGCCTTATCACTTCGATCTTTCGATCCTAGGTGAGTTACAATGGTTAAACTAAACATTATATCTAACTATTTAGTCTAATCAAAGATAAGAACTGATTATAAATTGACCCTAGGCAAGAATCATTATGTCTAACTATTTTCTAAACCTATTCAATCTACGCAATCCAATTCAAGACTCAAACTGTCATTCTGTTGTCGAGAATCTAAAACCAGGTAAAGACTCAAACTGTCGTTCTATTGCCAAATTACCATGATATACAATACATGCAGATTAAACGAATAAAAAGATGACCTAACACCGAAACTGTATTCAAATTCAATCAATAGACATCAAGTTTATCCCCCAAACAAAGGAAATTAGCTACTCCTAATACTAGAAATAAACATCGCAAAATATAAACAAGAACGAGAAAGCATGAAAGTAAAATAGAAATAAACCGTGTTCGAATTGGCGAAATCGATCTCTTCGTGTCACCCGAATCGATCTCTTTCATGTTCTTCGATCACAAGTAACAATCTAATCTAATAACAATGCTTTAGAATTAATTGTAGAGAAAGTATCTAAAATCAACTCTAAAAAGCTCCTAAAAGCTGCTCCTAAAACGAAAGATAAAACTGATAAAAAGACGATCCTTTTCTACGGCGCGGAGCAAGCCCTTTTATACGGCTGGATTAGGGCACAAAACGCGGCCTGCGTTTTGGAAACGCTGGTTGCGTTTTTCCCAAGAAGTGAAGTTCTCCGTGAGAGGGCGCTGGTTGCGCCCCAGAAACGCGGCCTGCATTTCTCTTCTGCTCGGTTTCTAATGTTTTTAGACGAGGCGCGGGCTGCGTTTTAAAAACACTGCCTGCGCCTTGTCCCTCCGCCCAAATTGGGTTGGGCCGTGGCATAACGGGCCGTTTTTTCCTTCCTTCTTTCTCTTCTTCTTCAACTTCTTTTTTTATTTTCCATGATTTTTGCTATTTCTTCTCCAATTCTTCATGCTTTTTGATATAATTCCACCAATTCCAGTAAAACATACCAAACTCGCGAACAAGTGTATAAATCACAGAAATCGACACAAAAATACTATATATCGGATACAAAAAGCATGAAACTGATATGTTTTGAGCCCTAAAAACTCTATATAAAAACGACTTATCATTGACCAAAAAATTCGCGAGGACTAACGATTACGCCAAATCAAAATTGACACAAGATCTAGAGTTAGCGAGTAGCTCTGATTATGCCAAACCCAAGTGTTCGGTTGTAATTTTTATGGTTTTATGAGGTAGGGTTGTCGGTCCACGAGGATGGATGTTTATGCTTGATTTGGGCAAACGGTTTGTGTAAATGGGTTTTTCTCAAATGCGGAAATAAGGTAAATTATATAAAGGAAAGCAATGAAATCTAACCTAGGCATGGAATTAAGGAAAGCAATAAAAGCATGAAATCACATAAAGCAACTAAGCAATTAATGGAAATTAGAATGAACAATGAAATTAAGACAAGAAATTATACCTTTAAATGAACAAAATCTTCTAATCTTCAATCTACCTTTCCAATTTCCCCCGAACAAACAAGAAATTGTGGATTGGATTACCAAGGATCCCCCAAATTCTCACTAGGAAGTAGAATTGGAGTTCCTTGACCCTCCTCCCCACTAAAAGATGGATTTGATGTGGTTAACCCTAGAAAGCTTTTGAAATCAACATCAATGGAGATTAGAGAGAAAAAGAGAGAGAGAAAGCTTGTAAAACTTCAATGAGAATGCTTGAAAGGAGAGTTTAATAAAAAATTGCAAGAAAACTTAAAGAACAATGAAGAACAATTGAAAACTTGAAGAACAATTAAAGAGAGATTTAAGAAAATAAAGGAAAGCAATTAAATCCAATCTAATCCTACTCCTAAAACTTAAATAAAAGCTAAGCTAAAAGATAAAAACTAAGATAATTAGTTTTGAATTACATTGGGTATTTATAGAAGAAGGAGAAACGAAACCCAAAACCCTAAGATTTTGGTCGCCGCACGCGCGTAGCAGTTTCCGCAGAATCGGGCGACTCGGGCGAGTCGGGATGTGGCGCGGGCGAGTTGGCCTAATGTCTGGTTGTCAATCGTCGTTGCCCAGCACTGGTCGCGGGCGTTACCCGCATGGTCGCGGGCGCGACAGCGGCGTGACTCGGGCGAGTCACAGAGGTTGCTCGGGCAAGCCTGCCGTCTGTCCGCTGGGCCTTTCTTCTCCCATAGCACATCGCGGGCGCGACGGCTGAGGTCGCGGGCGCGACCCCTTTGCTGCTCGGCTGATGTTGTCGCGGTAGTGTGGTGTCTCGGGCGCTACCTCTTCTGACTCAGGCGCGACCTTCATCTGCCCAAACTGCACTGTTTTCTGCTCCACCACTTGACATGAAGTTCCCGAGTCGGGTTTTGCCTCGAGTCTCGACTCAGGTCTCGGGTTGACTCGGGAAATCGTTCTGGATTCCCTAAAAACTCTCAATTAAGCCAAAACTTCTTCTTACCTCTTATTTTCCTACAGAACACCAAATCATTATATCTAATATAATACAAGGGCTAAAATAAACACAAACACCCTATAAAATAGATAAAATTCGGCTCGGAACGAGACCGAACAACAATCCAACACAAGGGTTTGCTTGCCTCGAGCAAACTAAAAACAAAGAAAAGGACTAGAAAAAGAAACTAAGAACCTTAACTCACTTTCGCAGGAATCGCGGATGCATTTAGCTCATGCATCAAGCTCTTTAAACCCCCCGGCAGCCCGGGTGGACGAGGTAGGTCTCGTGAGGGTTTATAGAAACTACACCCACAAAAGCCCAAGAAAAAGGAGAGAGGGAAAGTGAAAAACAAAATAAGTTTGAGAAGAAAGAAAGGAAAAACTGCTCGTTTCAAGAATCAAGATGTTTCAATCAAAAAAACGATGTTAATCCTCCAAAAGGAACCGTTATGAGCATCTCACATACACCTAACCAAAACAACTGCCAATCTTAGGGGTTTTCGATCCCTTACACCTCATGTAAAGTTAAATCCCACTTGCGTTAGAAAGTTCTAACTGATTTCGATCGACCCCAAAGACTCACACCCGAGCTTAATACAAACGAACAACAGAAAATAAACAAAGAGTTGCCCTCCCCCGCACTTGGTCGCCCTTGCTTGGTGAGAGCCACAGGTGATGCAAGGAAAGATCCCTCACTTTATTAACACTTCAAACTTTCTTTTTGGGTTGGATATTCCCAACAATTTTTCTTTCTCTTTTTTTTTACTTTTTTAGGGTCAGTATTAGCCTTACTTTCGGGAATTGGATGGCCCAAATGGGGTTTACCCTCCCAACACAGTCTTTTCCATTCACCTCTTCGTCGCGAACGATATAGAAGGAGGTTTAAGGGGTAATAGCACCGTACCGCTTAATACCGGGCCCGTATAGGTTGGCTAAGTGTATGGTGGTTGATGTCGTAAAGCCGACACGCCCCGCTTAATCAATTTATTTAACTTTGCTTCCTTTTTCTTTCTTTTGCTTTTGTTTTTTCTCTTTTTTTTTTTTTGGAAAACAAGCTCGGATATGAATCCCTAGAATCTCCCAGTTCCAACCAGAACATAAAAAGAAAGAAATGGGATCTCTCTAGCCACTCAATGAAAGGAATCTACTTAAGGTAAGTCATGACAATCGCTCAAGAAAGGGTCGAAAATGCTCAAACCGGTTTCTTTAGAGAAGATTAAGAAAGACTTCCTAATTTTTGACAACAAAATCCAAGAAACGCAACCAAAAGCGAAAATAAAGCAAAAACGAAAAACCTTTAAAGTTTTTCACTCCCCTTCTTTTTTTTTCCTTTTAAGCACGAAATGTTTTAGATTTTTAGACACAAACTACGGAAAACGAAAACAACAGACTCAAAAACTAGGTGATTTACCCATGACAAGTGGAAAATACCACCCCCCCCCCACTCCAACACAAGACATCACAATGTCTCCATCATGAGAAGGGTGTCTCAAGTAAGGTAGAAGACCTAAAACCACACAAACAAACACATAACAAACAAAGTGGTGGCGACCCAGCCCACACGGCTCCAACAACAATATATATCCAACATTCACACTCAAGGGATTCGCCACCCATAAAGAAAAGCAAGCATGCATCATGGATCAATGATATATTCACATAAAGAGAGGGTGGAAAAAGGTTACCTCAGAATCTTCAATAAAAACAACTCGATCCACGATCCAAAGAACATCACACAATAGGTTAGAGATAAACAAGAAAATCATACTATGTGTGAATGGTTCACATGCAAGATCAAAAAGAAAAACAAACTATACAAGACTCTAAGGACTAAAGAAAATCAAGAAACTAATATAATTACAAAACAACTCTCACTCTCTTTTTCTTTTCTTAAACTCAAAAACTGGAATGCAAACTACCCTTCGACTCCAACACACAGAAGTTGCCATGTCCTCAAATTGAAACAGAAGGTACGCAAGCACTCCAAAAAGGAAAGATAAAGACACACTCAAAAAGAAAATAAACGAACAAAAGAAAGACAACTCACTAATTATACAAGAAAGGTGAGGAAGGATATTACCTGGACGACATATTATCAAGAAATTCACTCCTTCTCACCTCAAGATATCGGGCACCAAGTCAGAACCATTCAACGCCCGAAGTAACAAATCATGCATCTTCTCATGCATCTCAGAGTGGTGTAGGTAAGAGCACACTCACAATGGAACATAAACAAACATTAGTGCCCTTAACAATTTATCAAATGCCTTAGAAAAGTCATAGAAATGATGAAATGCATGAATATACACAGCTTTTCTAGGCACGATGACGTGAGACATGAAAAATGAGTCCTCCCATTGACTCATAAATGGAGATTGGGTATACAAATCAATGGAAGGAGGCAATACAACACAATCATGAACATGCTCATGCGAAGACTTGGATGCAAACAATGATTCAATCTCAATTTCCATGCAATTTTCATCAAACACAAATTCCAAATTACCATTCTCATCCAAACAATCATCATAATCATCCATGGGTGATAAGGAAATAGCAGGGTTAGACCACATCATAACACTCCCAAAATCACAAATAGGCACATCTTCATCTTCATCAATATCAGACTCACTAGAAGAACTATCAACATCAAAAGACAAAGGTGCATCATTCAAAACAACATCAAAGGTAAAAATGGAAGGCTCCAGGTCATAACTCATAGTGAATGACTTATAAAGCATGTCATCATCAAAAGCATCATCATCAACAACCAAGTTCAAACAATCATAATCAATCCCCAAAGAATCAAGCTCATCATCACAAGAATGCACGTCAATGGACTCACATGCAAGGGTAGCTAATGCCTCACTAATGCAATGACCCTCAATGAAAATGAACAATTCGGCATCAAACACACATTCAATCACAAAAGATTCAATTTCATTCTCAACAAGATCATGCTCAATTGCATCACAAGCATCATGGCATTCAATAAACTCAACCTTTTCTTCACACAAAGGTATGGATAATGGTGTGGACAATGGTTCATCATCAAACATGTAGTCATCAAGTTCTTCATCATCACACACAGATTCATCATGTTCCTCATGCTCACTAGGTGGGGCTAGAGCTAAGGAGTCACTAAGTAGTCTAAGGCATGATCGGTCATAGTAATCATCATCCTCATCATACACAGAAGAGTTAACTTGCATTTCAAGACTCAAATATGACGAATGATCTACTTCAACATTCAAACCAACCATTTGTGAAGAAGAAATTTCTACCCTATGATTACTCTCATGGAAAAATTCACGCATATACTCAGTCATTGTCGCATAGGGGTGGGAATTGGGTGGGTATGGATGGGCACTATCCATACCCACATTTTACCCAAAGATTATAAAACCCTAGCCATACCCTACCCATGCCTCTTAATACCCATATGGATATTACCCACATGGGTAATACCCACTTGGGCCATGGGTATCCATAGGTATCCAACTATTCAACTAGCTATTCTTATTTTGTATTCTAACGTTTTAGATAATAAATTTATATTTGGAGCTCAAAATTCATATTTGAACTTTTTTTTTAATCTATCCTATCAATATTATAAAGTTTCAATTGAAATCGTTAAAATTGAATTTTAATTTAAAGTTTCAGTTAGTTTTTGCGGCAAAAAATGTCTATATATATGTCGCAATAAATGTTATCGAATTAAAAGAATTAGGAGCTCAAAATTCATATATGATCTTTTTTTAATCAATACTATCGTATTACAAAGTTTCATGTCAAACCGATAAAATTGAATTTTGCCTTAAATTTCAGTATATAAACGTAATACAACTCAATATGCATATAGTTAAAACATCAATGGGTATATGGATACCCATGAATAATGGACACCCACACCAAATTATGGGTAACCCATACCCATCCTACCCATTACCCATCTCTAATGGGTTTTACCAACCCATAATGGGTGGGTAAGGGTGGGTACCCAATATATGGGTATCAATTCCCACCCCTATTGTCGCACATGATCTTTCCGCTTCCGCAATGGTAGCTTTCAAACAAGAATCAGAACTATGGTACAGTGAATCACAGAGGTCGCACACAGGATGAGACTCAACATCGGCACATTGGGGAAGATCATAATAATTTTCCACACAACCCCCACCATATATAAGAATGATCATAAAGATTTTGGGGGTATTCTTGATGTGGTATGGCTAAAGTCTCAGAGGGTGGTGCATAGTAAGAAGGTTGGACACTAGGAATAACATGTTTTTGCTCAAATTCATAAGAGTCCCTAGACAACCATTCAATAAATTCCCAAGCAACATCTTCACCTAAATTAGAAAACCCATAAAAATTGAAGAGATTATGAGTTTCATAATTTATACCCTCATAAACAATTCCCAACATATCCAATGTATCATAAAAGATACCATATAATTCACATTGAGCACGATAATCATGTAATATAGCAAAATATTTCCAAAATGCTTCATGCTCAAATTAGGGGAATTGGGGACTATCCATAACTTTCTTTTTCTATTTTTTTTCTATTTTTCTATTTTTTTCTTTGCTCTTTTTTTTTCCGATATTCAAATTTTTGTGTTACATTTTTTCTAACATAATCAAGAAAGCAATAAACTATATACACACAAACCAATAGCCTAATTTACCAAATAATGCCATCCCCGGCAACGGCACCATTGTTCGGTTGTAATTTTTGTAGTTTTATGAGTTAGGGTTGTCGGTCCACGAGGATGGGTGTTTAGGCTTGATTTGGGAAATCGATTTGTGTAAAGGGGTTTTCTCAAATGCGGAAATGCGGTAAATTATATAAAGGAAAGCAATGAAATCTAACCTAGGCATGGAATTAAGAAAATCAATGAAAGCATGAAATCACATAAAGCAACTAAGCAATTAATGGAAATTAGAATGAACAATGAAATTAAGACAAGAAATTATACCTTTAAATGAACAAAATCTTCTAATCTTCAATCTACCTTTCCAATTTCCCCCGAACAAACAAGAAATTGTGGATTGGATTACCAAGGATCCCCCAAATTCTCACTAGGAAGTAGAATTGGAGTTCCTTGACCCTCCTCCCCACTAAAAGATGGATTTGATGTGGTTAACCCTAGAAAGCTTTTGAAATCAACATCAATGGAGATTAGAGAGAAAAAGAGAGAGAGAAAGCTTGTAAAACTTCAATGAGAATGCTTGAAAGGAGAGTTTAATAAAAAATTGCAAGAAAACTTAAAGAACAATGAAGAACAATTGAAAACTTGAAGAACAATTAAAGAGAGATTTAAGCAAATAAAGGAAAGCAATTAAATCCAATCTAATCCTACTCCTAAAACTTAAATAAAAGCTAAGCTAAAAGATAAAAACTAAGATAATTAGTTTTTAATTACATTGGGTATTTATAGAAGAAGGAGAAACGAAACCCAAAACCCTAAGATTTTGGTCGCCGCACGCGCGTAGCAGTTTCCGCAGAATCGGGCGACTCGGGCGAGTCGGGATGTGGCGCGGGCGAGCTGGCCTAATGTCTGGTTGTCAATCGTCGCTACCCAGCACTGGTCGCGGGCGTTACCCGCATGGTCGCGGGCGCGACAGCGGCGTGACTCGGGCGAGTCACAGAGGTTGCTTGGGCAAGCCTGCCGTCTGTCCGCTGGGCCTTTCTTCTCCCATAGCACATCGCGGGCGCGACGGCTGAGGTCGCGGGCGCGACCCCTTTGCTGCTCGGCTGATGTTGTCGCGGCAGTGTGGTGTCTCGGGCGCTACCTCTTCTGACTCAGGCGCGACCTTCATCTGCCCAAACTGCACTGTTTTCTGCGCCACCACTTGACATGAAGTTCCCGAGTCGGGTTTTGCCTCGAGTCTCGGGTTGACTCGGGAAATCGCTCGAGATTCCCTAAAAACCCTCAATTAAGCCAAAACTTCTTCTAACCCCTTATTTTCCTACAAAACACCAAATCATATATCTAATATATATACAAGGGTTAAAATAAACACAAACACCCTATAAAACACCAAGTCACAATCCGCGAGTTGCCTATATAGTCCAAAGTCCTTGAGGACTCTAACAAGCCCGAAATCCTTGAGGTGCTCATTAAGTATTATTTTTGGTGTCTACAAGTTCCCTGGGCAAAACTATACTACTGGCCGAAATTATGGAGATTTTGCCTCATTTATGACTATCAAATATATAGCCGAAGACACATACTTCATAATTAACTTTATCCAAAGTAGCTCAAAATTTAGAGTGATATGACTAGGGTTAATGATGAATTTATATAGTTTGGAATAATATTTTTTATTATAAATTTATAATAATAACTTTATATAATAGTCCATTGTATACACATATTGAAAATGTTTCAGAATTCACTTGTCAATATTTTAAAGCTTGATTGAGTCAAAGATCAAATGGCGGTGGACAAAATGGGATGGAAGAAGTATTGATTAGTGTCTTTATTAGTGGTAGAAAAATTTGTGTTGGGGTCAATATATTCGAGTTCAAACATTTTGCCAAAATTTCCAAATCCAAACTCTACAATTTGAACACTTTGTGATGTTGGAACCCAGATATAAATTGTCCGAATTCAAGTCTATGCATTTCGTGTATGTGTCAACTTTAATTGTGCCTATTTATGTATTCCAATTATGTACTACATATCTATGCTTTCTCTAGCTCCACTATATCATGCATGAACATCAAAGTGGATTATCATGCATGAACAACAAAGTGGAGTTGATTAAGGTGATGAATTTTGTATTGCCTTGGAGCTAGCGGGTACTTTATAACCCCTTGATCCTACTTTTTTTCTTTAGTTCTTTTAATTTTTTTTAATTTTTAAAAGAATCCTTCTCCAATGTTCCGACAATCTCTCTCTATTTCTAAATAATTACCACTTTCCAGAATTGGAGAGATACGAATAAAATAGTATTGAGTTATATATCATTTTCAAATAGTATTTGATGGGAAAGAATCATGCATTGCATTCACCCCAAAGACAACCCCACCTTAACAAAATAATTAATTTTATTATGAATGACAAAGGTAGCAATATTTGGCTCAAAAAAAAAAGGGAGCAATATATAAAAACAAGTATGGTAACAAAATACTAATAGAGATTGAGTTATATTAAAATTATAAAATGACACAGATCATGAAATCAAAGAGACTTTTTCTCAAAAAAGGCTTTTTTTTTTCTTTAATGGGAAAAAAGGTCTAAATTATGTTATCAGCGACAGCCAAACAGTCTCGATAAGATTAAAAATGCCAGATCTCGATCTAAAAAGGTTAGTTAATGTAAGAGATATGGTTAAGCCTAGACTTATTAATTCAGGGGATGGGTGGGTTACGGATCGGTCGTATATCGGGTTCGGGTAAATACGGGTCGTCTATATTTTAGGTTCGGGTAAATACATGCGGTATATTTCGGTTTTTGGTCAACCCAATGGGTTATGATTACGACATTTTTTCGCTTTTTCTTTTAAAAAATTTGTCTCTAAATATTATTTTTTGTACAATGAACATAATAAAATACGATTATCTTCTAGTACTGATAGATTATTGTAAATGTTTCAACTTAAATTAAAGAAATAACATATGAATGAGTTGCGATTATAGTCTACTAGTCATGATTTCTAACGAAAAATTACAAATTTTAACAGATTTGAACGTAAAAAGAATAAAGTTTCTGGGTGAAACGGGCGGGTCGGGTTTGATCTATCAATTTGCGGGTATGTTGGGTTTGGTATGTTTCAAGTTCGGGTCCAGAAAATAATATTCAAAACCTAAAATTTTCAGGCGGGTTCAGGTCGGGTCAAAGATGGAGATGGAGAGGTCTAGTTAAGCCCATGGAGGGAAAGTACAGAAATAAATAAAGATGGTGGTCCTCTTAGATATTGCAAAGATTGAGTGGGGTGATTCGTAAGGAAGGGAGCACTGGGTGTGGTGACTGGTGATTGCAGCTTGGTTGAGATGAACCAATTACATGCACGATTACCTCATCCAAACTTATCTCAGAAATAATTGTCATGTTATCTCAAAGGAGCACTCATGACTTCATCTAGTCAATTACTTTTGCGTAAATGACCTGCTGAGGAGTCACCACTTCACTTATTTAGAGTCAATGCCATTGTTGCATACGTCCAGTGACTTTTGCCTTCCAATATTTCTCGTACTGGTGCGTCCTTGTCTGGCTGTCTCTCTGTCCAACTGCCTTTGTAAGTCTATTCTAATAGAAGACAGAGTTTCTATTCTAAGTTTGTGTTCGGCAGTAGCATTTGGGGTAGCGTTTAGCGTTTTGATCAAGTCAAAACACTAATTGCATAAATATTAGTGTTCGGTAAGTTAGCATTTTGAGGAGCGTTTAGCGTTTTAAGGAGCGTTGTGTGAAACACTAATAAAGTTAACGTGTAGCGTTTAGGATATTGCGTTTCATAATTTTCGGTCAAAAATACCCTTTGAAAATTTTATCTTTCAAAATTATGATATCCTTTTATGTCAATTCACATTAATCCGTTAATTCAACTGCTAAATTTACCGAACACAATTTTCATTTGAACAGTCATCCACTGTCCGCTACTTAAACCGCTATCCGCTACATAAATCTCTATCCACTACCTAAAACACTAATTTTGCCGGACAGGACCTAATTTAGGTAGATGTATACAAATAAAATAATGTAGAATATTAAATTATCGAAGTTAAATATGAAAATTCGATTCTATAATTCATATTTTCACCAATTACATAACAATAATCTCTACTTTCATTTTAAATTCTGGTGGTACAAAAAAAATTGTGGATTCTTATGGGATACCACCGATAGTATACCTTAAATATCATACGTTTGAGTTGCATTTTATTCAAAACTTAGTATAACACTTTACCACGACTTTTAATGAATTCATGGCGTTTCTCCCAAACTTTCTTTTTTTTTTTACGATTTTTTCACTTTTGTTGTATTTAAAACAATTATGATAATTGATTGGATTCTCAAAAAAATAATTTAAAAATTCTTTTAGTAACTACACTTCATTACCTTTCCGCTTCCGATGATAAGAATTAAAAGAAACAAAAACAATATGGGGCAAGAATGAAAAAAATAAAAAGGATGTGGATGTGAATTTGGTACCACTACAACCCAATTTTATTTTTTGGACCACCAGAATATAAGATGAAAGTATATATTATTGTTATACAATTGGTGAAAGTATGAATTATTATAATCCAATTTTCCAAGTTAAATATTTGTGTATAATTTTTTGTAGGAATATATATTTCTATTCATTATTTGCTTGCAATAAAGTAGTGGTATTGCAATTCGATTAAATAAGAAATTATGTTCTCTTTTCTCAAAATAATAATAAAATATCCTTATTTATTTTTTAGGCCATTTAAATCCTTGTTTAATTAGAATTTTTTTCACATTGGTCAATTGAAGATCTATTCTTTGGTTAGGTTAGATATAACTCTCCCAACTTATCCCAACTTATCCAAACTTATCTAAACCTATCCAAACCTAACACAATTCCTAAAAAAAAGCATCCACTCTAAAAACTAAAAATTTGCTGGGAGGTGTCATACATTCTTAACAACTGACTCCTGGGGGACCCCATTTTTTTAATGCACTCAAAGGGGACCAAGTCCTCAAACAAATGGCTCCTAGGTGACTTTCCGGCCAATTATAGCCGGAATCTGGCGAAAGTTGAGTTAAGTGAGAATTTTTTTGAAATTGCTTTGGGGAATTCCGATACTACCCTCCATTGCCTCCAAATCGTTTCTTATTTAACTAACCTCCCTTCTTCTCCCTCCATTACCTTTGTTCTTCCTCCTTGTTCTTCTCTCGTATGGGTGTGAATTCTGGAAAATTAGGGTATTGTTTAAACAAAATTGCAATCTTTCTCCTTTTGGGTTGTCGGATTTGAGGAAGGTTGTTGATATGACGAAACTCTTGCTTGTGCTTTGTTAGGTATTCAAATATTTGAGGAACATCTTCCCTTCGAAAAATATCCCACACAGCACTACTGTAAGCTTTACTCTTATCATCTAAATCATTCTGATTGTCAATTGACTTTTGGGAGGGAGAAGTTGATGACGAATCTTCAGTTTGAACAGCACAGGGGAGCTCTTCCGTGGCTGGAGAATTCTGACAAGCATCAAAGTTCTGTTCAGGATTGTCGACCAACGAGGAATCTTCAACTTCGTATTCTTTCTGCAACTTCTGTATGATTTGCTGCTGTGTTGGCCTAATATCGATCTTTGTTGTGTGCATCAACACGTTCATCTACATCCGAACAAAAACTAAGTCATGAACAACAAAAATAAAGCCATGAAACACTAGTGACAGGCCAACGTGTGTATAAGCAAAGAACAAAATATTCTCAGAAACATTTATTCAAACAGGGGGTGGGCAAATTCCCACCCATCAAAACCCCAACCAAAATCAACCAAACCCAACTCAAAACCTCAACCCACAACCCTAAAACATCATCTAAGAAAAGGGCAAACACAAACCTGGACAGAGTGTGTCAATCTGGCGCCATTGAAGTCAGAAGAGAGGGAAGAATGAAGGGATAGAGAAGAAGCAAGCTGGTTTTGTTGGACAACCGAAACCCTGGCAGCCATTGTTGCCCTTCATTATCCACTCTATAGTCATTCATGCTCGTGAGTAATGTGATTTAGATCTAGTAGATAATCAAGACCCAAAACATATATACAGAATATAGACCAGTAATTGTGCCAGTTTTGGATGAATTTCATACCGCATCAAATTTCGAACACTAAACCAAATTGAAACCCTAACTTCACTGTAATTACACACAATTTCACTTACCATATATTTTCTCTGTTTCGACGATGAACTCAACGTCGGCCGCCGGGGATCAACAACAGCTTTCCAGCCTCCAAGCAGCCGTCGTCGAACTCCGATCACCACCCCAGCCACCTCCTTCTCTTGACGAAGATTTTCAGAATGGTTTGATTGATTAGTGTTTGGTTCACAAAAAAGGTAATTGGCATGCATTGAAGAAGGTAATGGAGAGGCCTTCGTTTTTTTTTAGCGGGCAAAAATAAGGGCAACATGGTCTTTTCACAACCATCCCCAAGGGCTTTTTAGTCTTTTCATGGATTCCGGCTATAATTAGCCGGAAAGTCACCTGGGAGCCATTTGTTTGAGGACTTGGTCCCCATTGAGTGCATTAAAAAAATGTGGTCCCCCAGGAGTCAGTTGTTAAGAATGTATGACACCTCCCAGCAAATTTTTGTAATCAGAATTCCCAAAAAAGTATCATAACTTATCCCAACTTATCCTAACTTATCCTTCTCAACTTGAAAATAACCTAACCAAAGAACAGGCTCGAGTCACCCACGAAATTCCTATTTAAGGAGAGCTTAGTCAGTAAACCAATCTATTAAAGAGATGATCTTTTCAGAAATGAATAAAGCCCAGTGTAAGAATATATGTTCACCTTTAAATAAGAAGAAATGAATTAGTAGGATTTTTATTGTTCATTTGTTTTTTTTAAAAAAAAAAAGTCCAGTGATGAGTAGGAGGGGATGAATATGGAAGATTTTGAATCGAGAAAACAAAGTGGTTTAGAATAGGGAGTAATGTTAATGAGACTATGATTATTTAAATAGTTTATTTAATTTGGAGATAAACTGGCAGCAATTTTAATTGAAATATGAGTGTATATTTGTGTCCCTAACTTAATACCCGTTCGGAAGAACGGGAAAAAAACTTTACTTGGAAGACAAAAATTATATAGAATTCTTAGTACATATTTCTATAATGAACGGTTACACGGAGTACATGCTCCTAAATCATATGTTAAGTATGTATTTATAAACATATCATATGTGATTTAGGAATTCATATAAATATTTTATTCTATTATATGAAGTATAAGAATTGAAGATAGCTTAGGTGACACCCGTTAGGAGTATATTGTATAATTTCTCTATTTACAAATTAAAATAATAAGCATGTTTACAAAAGTAAATATTTTCTTATATTATTTATATTTGTATACTAAGACAACAAATTGAAATAGGAGTCTGTATAGAACAGACAATAATGTTAACGGAATTATGGTTATTTAAATAATTTATCTGGAGATAAATTAGTAGCAATTTTAATGAAATAGGAGTCTATATAACTGACAACAATTTTAATTGAAATAAGAGTCTGCATAAAAAATAAATTCTATTGTTCATTTACTTAATTATTTATTTTTTTCGTTTTATTCTTTTTGCGGTTTGCTGTTTATTTGAATTATTAGAAAGACAAAAAATAATAATTGGATAGTTATTTTTTTGTATGAATGGTGTAGATTTTATATTAGATAAAATCAATGGCCGATATTGTCTGATTAATGAGATTTAAGAGATGGGGGAGGGAAGAGATTTGAGGGGGTCCCATTACAATTTAATATATATAGATATAGATTAGCTGTCATAAATATATTGGTTGGGCTTACCTGTCAATACGGGCGGCGCGGGCGGGTTACGGGTCGTTCGTATATCCGGTTCGGGTAAATACGGGTCAGATGTATTTCGGGTTCGGGTAAATATGGGTCGATGTATTCCGGTTTTTGACGGTTTGGGTCGGGTTTACGGGTCATGACCGCCCTTTTTCTCAGTCACTTACAACTACTAAAATTGATTAGAATTAGTCAAAGACACCTGTGTAATGTACCATTCCATTCCAAGTTCGACCACTACGATATCTCATAGTTGTATAGACATATTACTATACACCTAAGGGACAAAATTTGGCAATCTTCAAGTCTAAAAGTATTATGCGGTTTACATCAACAATCCAGAATAACAGTACTTATGAAATATATAGGGTTTTGGGATGCTAATATACTGAACTTTGGGGTAATTGGACAATAATGCACTAAACTTTGACCTTGGACAATAATACACTATTTTACTGACATAGAGGAGAGAGGTGGGACTGCAAGAGTTTGAGGGTTCACTGAAAGAGTGAGTGAGCGACAATGTTAGGGTTTTGTTTTGGTCATTTGTTATTTGATTATTTCATTTGTATGTCTCTCTACGCATAGCTTTCCAAAGACACTCAATATTTTACTTTTTGGCCTTAATTTTCATGAAATGGGCCCATTTTTTTGTACAAGGCCAAAGCAGAAAAAACACTTAAAATTAAAGTGTCTGACCCTACGGGTCGACCCAAACAGGCCAAACCCGACCCTTTTTTACCGGGTTCTTTAGGTTGGGTCATTTTCGGGTCCTGGGAAGGAATTTCATGTTCAAAACCCATTTTTTGCGGGTCAGTTTAGGTCGGATTTCCGGGTCAAGTCGAGAATTACCAAATCTAGGGCTTATAGTTGAGGGTTAGGCGAGCCAAATTAGTAATTCTCTCACATGTCACTGATGTCAGTATGTCACATCCATACAAACCAGACTCCGTCGTCTAATATTTAGTTTTTTTTTTTTTTGGCTCTACGAATTGAAAAAAAAAAATAATTCACTGCTTTTGTTATATTTAAAGCATGTTTAATCAATTACTACCTGCACGTTGTTGCATCTTTAAAAAAAAATACTGTACACAAGTATTGATGGGCACGAACACTGAGTAAATTATATTTACTCTACTTGACATTTATGGTTATAATTTTTGCACACTCAATATTTGTGAATTAATTTTCACCTTATATGACATTAAGTAAAACTGATTTTTAGTTGTAAAATCCGGTTACTTCTCATTGGAAAATAAGAAAATACAATAATACCTCTATATGACTATGTGAATGTATCATGTTGCCCATAATATTGATAAGGAAATTACTTAAATGACCCTTTCATTGTTTAATATAGAAAAAGGTGTGTCGAAACTCCAAATAGAAACACCAACAGTCGATTCTACTCACACTCTTCTTCTTCAACACTACCTTGTTAATGCCATATGAATTAATATTAAGGGTAAAAATGTCAATTCATATTTAATTGAAAGTCATATGAATTAATATCAAGGATAAAAAAAAAGTCAATTCATATTTATCTTTTTAATGTTACACCGGAAAATTTAACAAAAATCAATTATAAAATATCTTAAGGAGGTCTAAATTTATGAACACTTAATGTCAGGTAAGGTGAAAATTATTTCACAAATGTCGGGTGTGCAAAAATTATTACCACAAATGTCAGGTAGGGTAAATGTAATTTACTCTACGAATACGATCATACGTTAACAAATTCAGAATAATTAAACTAGAGAGATGCAATTATTAGATCGAATAAACCAAATAAAAGTTCACAACCATTTTACCACTCAGACAAGAGGTGATTGCGTCTTGATTACTTTGAGAGTTATAATGTTAAATGTAAGTATTTTAAATCATTATAAAGATATGTTTCGTTGGGTTTTGTGGCCAATTGGATCTTCAGTGAGGTCCAGAACCTAAGAAGAATCGGCAAATGATACAGTTTTAATCTGATTCTAATTTCATGTTCATGTCAGATACTACTTGTTGTAATTTGAGTTTTAATCTGACTCTATTTATTCTCTTAGCCGCCCTATAAATAGGGTTAAGTTTTCTCCACTTTATTTCACGGCGAAACAGCGACATCGAGTAACAGAGAGTGAGAGAGGGAGAAAATATTTGAGAAAGAGTTTGTTTCACCCAATATTTTCCCAGTGTATCCCGAGAGATTGTGAGTTGAGAGATTGAGAGATTTCTATTGTAATCTCCTTTTGTTGATCGCATCACATCCTGTGATAGTGATCGAGTTGATAAATTAAGCTATTATTTATATTTATTGACCTAATTAATAAATATTATACTCTTGTAGTTGATAAAAATGTATCACTATTAGAGAAAATATTATTAAAAGTTACAAAAATGTAAAATATTGACAATTTAAGATGGTTATTAACCATCTTGAATGTGTATCATTGTACATAAATAAATGACACACCAAATTAGATAGTAGTAGATCGATGACATGAACTTTATCGTTCACTTATAGTCAAATTGCAAGAAAATTAGAATAAGATTATGAAATATCAACATTCGGAATTAGATTAGTGCAATTATTGAATTTATCTATAGCACTAATAACCATTTCGATGCTTCGACATAGAAACTTCTTCCGAATTGAATGATGTGATTATCTCAAGGGTTCACATATATGTGTATGTGTGTGTGTGTCTCTACCTATCTATGGTATCATGCCTATCTCAAGGTTTCACATATATGTTGCTAGACTGGATTACTGAGATCGATCTCAGTATTAATGAAATATGTGTTTAGGTGTTTTGTGATTGTTTCCCAAACCATAGCGAATGAACAAGGAGAGGAGGATTCAAGGACAAGGTAATTCCCAAACACTCTTCTTTAGGTGTCCCAAATGACTTGGCTTAATTAAGGGTTATGGATTTTCTCCTATTTATAATATTATGATTTCATTACAAAGGGGAGGAAACCCTAACTAGCTCCACCTAAAAGGATAGGTCTCCATCATAACCTCTAAGGTCACGATCGTGGCTTCCTCCTCTTAACCGCCTAATATCCAAGTGAGGGCCATGGGTATGACCTCCAAGGTCACGACCGTGACCCCCTTTATTTTTGGCGATTTGAATTGATTTTCCCAAGATCAATTTGATTTCCTAATTATGTAATAATACCATATTATTATCTTGGATTATACACATATTGTTTCAAGGCACTTACTTGTGTGACCCAATAGGACCAAATAATATAGTTGTGATTAAACATATTTAATCAGTAATTATACAGGTTTCTAGAAAAACATATAATTTACTAAATTAAAGATATAATTATCAGAAGAGTCCCAACAATCTCCACTTGTCCCACAAGTGTCCAATTCATATAATTCCTTGGTCAGTTAATGTCTCGAATTCAACCATTGATCCATCTTAGCTCGACCAAGCATTTTCATTTTCGGAATAAGCTTTATCAAATGACTAGTGAGACGACAACTATACCGAATAGGGAGGAAAATGTCATCTTGTTCAACTACATATCTCTACATAATTCAAAGTAACCCATATGTTGCCTCTATAGCCTCTTGTTACGAGAGGTGTTGGACACGCTACAAAGTTACAATAAAATATGTAAGAAATGCAAAGAACTCATGATTTAGGAACACCACTATTATCAGAATAGAGGTCCATCCCTATCGCTAAACTAGGAACAACCCCAAGCTCCTCGATGAACGTTTTCATCCACACAACCACTTTTGCAACTTCAGATGTTGCGATGTACTCTGCCTCTTTAGTAGAATCTGCAACAATATCTTGTTTGGAGCCTTTCCAGCTCACTGTTATACCATTCAAACAAAAGATGAATCCATACTGACTCTTGAATTCATCTTTTTCTGTCATGAAACTAGCACCAGTGTTCATCACCTCCATAAACCAAAGGCAACTCATTGATTTCGTGCATATACTTCAGTATGTTTTCACAGCAATCCAATTTTTCTCTCGTAGGTTAGATTGAAACCTGCTACACACACTCAAAACATATGCCACATCTAGCCTTGACATCTTATGGCATACATAATAGATCCTATTGCATAGGAAAAAGGTAAGTTTCTCATCTGCTCTTGGTCTTTGGATGTTCAAGGACAATCTGTTTTACCTATCGATATATTATGACCCATGGGAAGGAATCCCTTCTTGGTGTTTTACATGTTGATCTGATTCAATACCATTTTAATATAAGTGGTTTGTTTCAAAGCAATCAAACATTTTAATCTATTGCTATAGATCTTAACTCCAAGTATATACTATGCCTCACCTAGATCTTTCATTTGGAAATTCTTCCTTAGCCAAGTCATGCTAAACTCCAACATAGGAATGTTGTTTCCAATCAAGAGTATACCATCTACATATAGTATCAAAAAGACGATCATTGCTCCCACTGAAGTTCTTGTAAACACAAGATTCCTTCGAGTTTTTTAGGAAACCAAACACATTAAATACTTAATTAAACCTCTGATTCCAGCTCCTAGAAGCTTACTTAAGGCTATAAATTACCTTTTGTAACTTACAAACTTTGCCACATGTTTGGGATCCTCAAAACCTTATGTTGTGTCATGTGCACTTCCTCTTCCAGAATCTCATTCAAGAAGGAGGATCCTAATGTACTTGTGCATCACAACTACACAAAAGGTCTCTTCATAGTCTATAGACTCTATACCATGAATTTGGATAGATCCTTTTGCTACCATACGTGCTGTGTAAACACTATGTTTACCATCCATATGCTGGACTTTGCCTTAAAGATCCAGTTGTTCCTGATTGGTCTCGCGCCATCAAGTAAGCCAACCAAGTTCCAAACTTGGTTCTTGTACATGGAGTCCATTTTGTAACTTACAAACTTTCCCACATGGACTCAGCTTTTTGGATAGCTTTTTGGAAAAAATGATTTTTTGGAAGGATTTTGGCTGTTTGACTAGTCAATATGCCAATTTGGGGTGTTTGGTAAGTTAGTGGATTCAACTAGTTTTTTGCCCCCAAAAAGCCAATTTGTAAAAGCTACTATGAGTAGCTTTTCGTAAATAGTTGTTGACTTTTTCTATTTTAAATTACCATATTGACCAACTAATTTACAAAAATTACAAAAATTGCCAACAAAATAATTTAGGTTTAGTTCTTTTAATTGTTCTCTTATATCTCACTTCAGCGCAGCACAATAGAACCTCTTTTGCCGCTTGTCTTCTCCAAGCACCCTAATGTCAGGTATCTCACATACAATTTGACACTACAACATGCTCTTGATATTCAAAGATTTCATAATACTAAAAATGAATATAAATCATAATGTTAAACCTACAAATGAACTACAATATATACATTAAATTGTAAAAGTACATCGAGATAAAAAAATTAAAAATGAATATAAATCATAATGTCAAACCAAAAAATGAATTAAAATATGGACAAAAAAACTAAAATTGAATTTAAAAAACACTTAAAATAAAGCCAAAGGTACAATTGAAAATCTGGAGAAAAAGCTATCCTACAAATATCTAACTCTACCAAACACTCTTTTATACAAACAACTAATACAAACAACTAACAAAACAGCCAAAAGTCAAACAGTTAACAAAACAACCAACAGCTAAAAACAGCCAACAACTAACAGATGGGCACCAAACGCCCCCTTTGTGAAATTTAGACTTCCCAAAGCTTGTTTGTAGGTGGTAGGCTATTACTTTCCAAAAGTAATAAGTTGGTTTTAGTCACGAGATAGCCATATCTCTCTAGATGACGAACCTCTCTACCAAGCTTACGAAGGGTGTTGTCCACAATTTCAAGTTCCACGTCCATCCAGTCCTCAACTACTTGAGCCGTATCCATCTGATACTCATCTATTTGAGCCTCATCCTATACTTGTTGACTTTCAGTAAGTGCTGGTTGAGAGCATTAGTGGTGTCTTAGGTAGGGATAGAAGTAGTTTGTGGCTCTTGAACTTCATTAAGTTCAATTATTTTTCTCCCACTTGTTCTCTTAGATATAAACTTGGTCTCTAAGAAGAAAGCATTTTGAGACACAAATACTTTATTCTCAGAATGGTTGTAGAAGTAGTACCTTTTGGTTTCTTATATGGTGTGTTTTCAACAGCTTTGGTTGGAGTTCAGTTCAGTAAAAGATGTAGTATCAAGAGCATGCCCCTAAAGTAATCAAAATATTCAGACTTGTGACACATCAAGTAGAAATAACCATATCTACTCAGATCGTTAGTGAAGGTAATGAAATAGCTAAACCCTCATCTTACACTAGCACTCATAGGCCCACAAACATTAGTATGTGTGAGTCCTAACATATCACTTGCATGCTCACCAATTCCACTACTGGTCATTTTACCCATCATACATGTTTCGCAAATATCGTAGGTTTTAAAGTCAAAGCTATCCAGAAGACCTGCACTTTGCAGCTTCTGGATACGTTTCTGATTGATATGACCTAACTTGTAGTGCTAAAGGTAGGTTTGATTTGAACCATATGTTTTAGCCTTTTTTATTTCGATGTGAAGAACGTGATCTTCTAGATCCAATACGTATAGGCCATTCATACAAATGCCCGCACCATAATAGATTCAATCCTTAGAAATCGAGGAAACACAATTTACTATCTCAAAGGAACAACCTTCCTCTTTTGAAATGGAAATTGAAATCAAATTGACTTATTACAAGAACCTAATTAATAACAATTATTAAATTTTAGAACAAGTTTGAAAGGTAAAGATAAATTATAAGTTTATACGCATAAAGCAAAAACTCTTTGATTGTTTCCCACACACAAATTTACTCTCCCTTATTGACATGTCTACTTTATCATTGGCCCTGCACTTTTTCACAAATTTGAGTTTCATAGCCGGTATCCGATAGCCACAAAGTATAGACTCTAAGGTTAATTTCAATCATCCTTACTTGGCTTGGAAATCACATTTCCAATCTTGAAGTCTTCCAGATACTTTGGGTAGTTCCTCTTCCTTGTCCCTTGCCTTTACAGAAGAAGCAATCTTAGTCAGGAGAAGGTCATGTGTCTTTGGCTTAGATTGGGTCTAGGCAATAAATTTACCCTTTCCTTTCTTGTTGACATAACTCTTCTTTCCCTTGGCAGACTTCTTGAGACCATCCCCTTTTTTACCATGAGGGCATTAGAGGTACTTTTGGAAACTACCTTTATGTGAATGTCCCTTTCCAGTAGTTACAAACATCCCATACAGGTTGATCAAGGTCTTCTTTTTCTCATGCATGTTGAAGTTTAGCCTAGAAGGCCTAAACCCGTCATGTAAGGAGCACAAGATAATATCAGTTACCAACTCTTGACCGTAGGGGAAACCTAGCTTCTCATGTTGTCGAATAAACCAATCATCTTGAACACATGAGGCTCGACGGGCTTTCCTAGCTCAAGCTTTGGTTCTTTTATCTGGTAGTTTGTTTCATATCTCTCAATTCTAGCATGTTCCTGAAACATGCTTTTCAATTGAACTACGATATCATGGGCAACTTTATCTTAAAACTGTTTTTGAAGATCGGGAGACATGGTCGCCAACATCAAACATGTTGCTTGGACAAAGTCATCCACATGATGTTGCCATTTAACTTTCTCAACTAGAGGGGCATTAGACGTAGGTTGTTTGCCTAGCTTTAGCTTTCTCAAGAAAATGGCTAGTGTTTTTTGCTCCGCCTTAAGAACAGTTCTTAAGTTTCAATGACAATCAAGAAAGCTAGGATCAGTGAGCTTCTCCTTCTTAAGGAGAGAACAAAGGTTAATGGAGATGTTGGAGTTGTTAGACATATGGACTCTACAAGGCAATAAAAGGTTCATTTTAGACATTATCCATTAAAATAGAAATTAAACCATTTCATTTCAAATTAAAACATCGATTAACTCTCAATAAGTGTTTTAATTTAACAAAGAGTCACAAGGCGCATAGACTTAAGCGAACTTTGGCTCAACAAAGCTTGAACTCATTTGCTTTTAGTAGATCATCTCATGATAAATCATTCCAACTAACTCTTCGTAAAAGGAGTGTATCAAATACCGAACCTTTCTCTATTGCTCTTAGCCCAAAACCGTTTTGATAGCTAATTTGAATTGACCTAACTCCCACCCAACCTATTAGCAAGCAATGGAATGACTCGCTTTGGCGAGATTACCAATCATCTATGCGGTGTTCATTAGGGTGAGCAATCAAAATTCAAATTCTTTGAAAGTATATTTTATTATCCAAAGCATGAAATTCTAGGTGAACTCTTGTGAATAAGTATAATAAGGCATAATAAAACAACATGTTATAAACAATTTAAAGCATAGAAGTGAAACTCCTAATATGACTACCTAGACTTAATCAAACCATTTAACTAAGGCTTGATAGTCTTTAAGAACTCTTTGGATTTGTAATCATTGATACAACTCCCACTTGAGCCTTCATCCTTATTGCGGCTAGGCTCCCACTTGACTTTATATATCTATATTACAAGAATTTACAAAGTTTGCCTCATCTCATGAGGCTATAATAAATTTTAAATAAAATTTAACTAATTTAAACTTATTCAAAACTGAAAGTACATAGACCGTATTTCACCGAACCCGATATGCAGACTGGTAAAACTGACTATCTAAAGTCACACTAGAAGCACATGCAATTCACCCATTTTTGCAGCATTGCAACGAAATATATCAACTATGTCATACATGGATTAATAACAATTAATAAATGTATATAAGTGCAAAGCATAAACACGAAAATTCAGATAATAAAACCAAAAGTCCTTTCGGATTCATTAGTGATTCCTAATCACTATGCATATTCAAATAATCCAATAAAATTTCAAAGTTTATTAAAATTTTCCCGAGCTCTAAACTAACTTTAGGCTAGAGAGGATACCTTTACATTTGAAATCCTTAATTTCAAGGGCTAGACACATACAAATTTACCTAATTTCCAAAATCAAGCAATTTTTATTCCATTTTCCATAAGATACGTACCATATCTTTCTGGAATTTGTTTGTAAAGTTTCCCAAACTTCACAAATAACATATTTTATGCCCTTATTTTGAGACATATTAGTAAGTTAATTTTCGAAATTAAACTTTCCATTATTACAAAATCACCCAATGATTAACTGTAAGTTTTTTATAATCTTATCAATTTTCTACAAATTTGTAAAATTCAGAGAAATACACTACTATATTTTACTGTATATTTGGAAAACTAAATTAAATTCAATTTAACTAGTCAAGATTGAAATTAAGTCTAAACAGTTTAGACTTTTAACAGTTTAGGCTCAAAGTCAAACTTTCCTAAATATTTTTATGTTTCGTTGACCTACTCATGTCATGCACAACCGTGACTTGCATCTACCTCATGGGTCACAAGCGTGACAAACACCTTTGGGATTTGACACAAAGGTGACCTTACCTCCATGTCACGGTCGTGCCCCCAAGACTTTACCAACGTGTCATGGCCGTGATCTTATGCCTTACGAAGGTCCAAAGTGCAACCATGGGTCAAAGTCGTTGCCTTGGCCCCCTTTTGAAGCACGAATTAATCATCCAAACATCAAATTTGATCTACTAATCACCCAATAACCTATTGTTCAACAAATCAAAACATGATTATTTTCAAAATAATCAAGGTTATGATAATTTTGTACTAATTATAATAATTAATAGTAGCATCAAACATTAACTATAGATCATTTCTATCATAAGTTTCAACTTTAGGGTACAAAAGTAATCTAGCAATATCAATATACATGATTCGATCATTGAAAAACATATAAACATAGAGCGTATTATTTGTCAATGGAGCCAAATGTTATGCTCTTATTATTGATAAATATGTGTAATTATTAAAAAAATATTATTTAAAATCATCAAAATGTCAATTATAAATTAAATAACTCAAGATGGTCAATAACCTTCTTAGTATATGTTCAAGGCGCATATCATTGTTCATATGAATAAAAATTATACTTAGAAAGTATATATGTTTTCTATTTTCAAATCATAATAGATCATCCAATTGTTGGGATTCTCCATGAATCCAATGTCCCACATCCAAAATTCAAAGTGAAAGATTGAGAGATTATCGTTTATAAGTCAAGTTTATTACTTCTTCGATCACTAATTTATTTTAAAGTGAAATATCACTTAACCTATTGTCTTAAACTTAGATTAAAGTAGAGTATCATCTTGGATCTCCAGCACCAATGAACTTCCATGTAAGATACGAGTAATATAAGAGTAAATTACAATTACTCTACTTGACATTTGTGGTAATAATTTTTACATACCCGATATTTGTGAAATAATTTTTATCTTACCTGACATTAAATGTTCATATATTTAAATCTCTTAAGATATTTTATATTTGATTTTTGTTGGATTTTCCGGTAAACATTAAGAATATAAATATGAATTGACTTTTTTTATCCTTGATATTAATTCTTTTTCATTGTTCATTTTCATTATAATATATTTCTTCCATTATAATTGATTTTTTACCCTTAATATTTTATAATTGGGTTTTCATTTTTAGAATGGGGAGGGATTGGATTTTCGAAGAATTAAAGTAGAGAAAAAGTTGAGGTTTAAATGTCATATGAATTAATATTAAGGGTAAAACTGTCAATTCATGTTTAATTGAAAGTCATATGAATTAATATCAAGGGTAAAAAAGTCAATTAATATTTTTATTTTTATTGTTCGCCGGAAAGTCCAACAAAAATCAATTATAAAATACCTTAGGAGGTTTAAATATATGAACACTTAATGTTAGAAAAGGTAAAAGTTATTTTATAAATGTCGAGTGTGTAAAAATTATTAACACAAATATTAGATATGATAAATATAATTTACTCAATAATATAATCTACGTAAATGCAAATAAGGAAGGCCAAATGTTGCACGGTATATATGAACTAAATCATTGAAATGACAAGTACAACAACCACTAATGCAGCTCTGCTACCTGGCACCTGCATAGCCCATATGTTCCCTTTTTTAAAAAAAATTTTGTTCGTCACTTAAATTTTGGTACGAATTAGATTTCTAATTTTTTTAAATATATAATATCAAAATTAATATTTATTCATTTCTTAACTAATTTTTTCTATTCTATAATATTTATCATTTAAGAATCTCAATGACATATTTATATTTCTTATTTTATCTATATATATCCAATTTTATCTTTTACTTGTTATTGTTTATTGTTACACTACTATATTTTCTCTTTCTGGTACAATTTTCAAAAGCATTTCAAATTAGTATCATTAGAATTTGGACGTTTCTCTGGCTAGAGTGACGTGCAACACAGGGTGATGGCCGATGGGAGTAGCATAGATCAGCGACCAATTATTGTTTGGCAGGTAAACAATTTCAGCCCAGGCCTCACGTTCCCAACTGTTGTTGTCAAATGTCATGGAAAACAAGATCGCTAGCTAGGGCTATCGCAAAACATACAAAGTACCAACATACTTCGCCCATGGTTTTAAAAATCGTGTTGTAATAATTAACCATCTTCATACTAACCATTCTACCATCATAACGTGTTTGGGCTATCCCTATATCAAATACGTGTTGGTAAACATTTATGAGTTATGACACATGCTTTGTTTACAACATATTGTTGGGAGAAGATATATTTTTTTTAAAAAATTAATCAGAAGGTCACCACTTTTTTTAGTACATTCGCGGGTTATATAATTTTGCAAAAATTGGCTGGATGGTGATAATATTTTGACTGAAATTCAACAATATATATTTAAAAAGATGAAAATACCCTTCATTATATCTTGTTTCTAGATGTAGGGTTACCTAATCTTGTAAAAGTTAGTTGTACGATCATCACCTTTTTTTTTTTTTCTAATTTCTCACTTCATCGATTCCTTGAACCTCTTTGTTTGATGATCACTTCCTGATTAGCGACTTTCAAATATGGTCCACGAGATCCATGGCTGCTTCGCCCACACCAGCGAGGTCGGTTTCCCTCTCATTATATCTCCATTTCTCGCATTGTTATGTGCTCTTGAATAAAAATGATGTTTGTTAGCTGCTCAAATTATTGTTTAGTTCACTTCTTTCCAATTCAACAATTGACGAATTGAGGGTTAGAGGGTTTCCTTATTTGCGTACCCAATTATTTTTTATAGTACTTTTGAGAGTTTTAACATGTGAAAGGAACCCTTAATAATACTTGACGAAAATTTGGAAGGCTAGTGTTAACTTGGGAGAGAGTGCTCCATTTTCGCAAGCAAGAAACTAAGGTTTTAGGGGTTTTGTTCTTTCTTCCCCTTTCCAATTGTAGTTATAAATGATGCTAAGTTAACTTGTTGTCGATAATATCCAGAGGATGAATTAATGGATAAAGAGGACGAGGAAAAGAGAGAACGAGAGTTGAGGCAGTGGTTAATTGAGTTAAAATGTTAAATTAGAGGGAAAATGTGTGTTAATAATCGGTTCAATAAATATAATATAGTTTAAATTGAACTTTGTCAAATATTTGCAAATATAACTTAAAATTTTGGTAAGTCGTATGCTTGACAAAATTTTGACTGAAAATATTACGGAAATTAGTCATTCGTTTTGTTTGAATGAATTATTAGCTTGTTACTTTACTGCATAAGTTATATATATATATATATATATATATATATATATATATATATATATATATATATATATATATGTCAAGAGCATGGTGCTTTAAAGGTATGGTAGTTGGAATTTGGAAATTTATTTTTCGGATTAGGATTTAAATATCCATTTATGTGTTAATATCCAACATGAAAAATTTTAAATAAATTATTTTAAAGATAATCTTATGATAATATACCAAATCTTCAAGATAATCATTTTTATTTATATGGAATTAGTTAGAAAAGTAAGTCAACATTTTTAAGCCGGTGTGGGCACAACAGTTATGGAGGTAAGTCTTGTCAACCCAAAATTTGAAGGTGGCTAATTAGATACTAAGAATCAACAAAGAGGATGAAGGAAAGAATGAAATGTAAAATTAGGAGCAAAAAGTTGTGACCGTACAACTAGTTTTTGCAAGATTAGGAGACCCTACAGCCAAAAAATATATATAATAAAAGACATTTTCATCTTTCTAAACATATGTCGTCGGATTTGTGTTAAAATAGTCAGATTGTCACCCTACATCTAGTTTCTGCAAGATTAGGTGAACCGCGTTGTATTGAAAAACAAGTGGTGAACCTCAAATCAATTTTCAAAATTTTAAAATCACCTCTCTGTAATTTTCATTTGGCTTTGTCAAAGTTTTAAAATAACTTGCGTAATATTAAAATCAGTAAATCTTATATGATACCGTGCCATCCAAAATTTATTGTAAGATGCATGATTTGTTAGAAGTTATTGAAAAAATTACAACTTAAACACATAGTGGTGAACTTTCAAGTAATTTGGATTCCAACAAACACATAATGACAAAATTATTATTCATGTAAATATGCCAAATACATTAAAAAATTACGTGAAATTGTACAATACAACATCAACAAAATTATAAATAGAGAGGATGAGATAAAGGGCTAATTAGAAGTAGTTTGGGTCGAAGCATGCAAAACACGTACTCTCTTTAGAGAAAGAATGCCCCACTGCATTGGTAAAGACTTCAAGTGCGACTTTTTCCTAAGATTCGACAACCTGTCAATTCTCTTCGAATGCAGCAACAAAAAATCCCGAACTGATAGATGCTCAAAGCTAAAAAAATAATAGTCTATATGACAAGGTTTTCAAAAACTAAATACAATAATAAATTTGAGTCTCACAACAACGAAACATACGATTGAAACCAACGGATGGTCATAAGCTCCCACTCAAACATTCGTATGAAATGGTTTTAGACGAATAAATATAGAATAAAACAATTCAAGTCAAAAAACCCCAACTCTCGTCTGCTCTCCAACTGCTCTTTATATTGTGTTTGAAAGCACACAAACTTCACATATCGCCATGATCGTTGTGGCCTGGAACTACAGAGCCTTGGGGCAGGCGGACCTCTCCGCAATTCTATGTGTTCGTTGGGTCTCAGGGAGTTTAAACCTTGATTTGATTTGTCTTTTTGAGTCGAAGCTGTCTATTGAAGAAGCTAGTGAGTCTGTTAAGAAAATGGGGTTTCATTTTGTAATAGGGGTGGATTCTGTGGGAAGGCCAGGGGGGATTGCTATAGGATGGAAGAAGGAGCACTTGTTTGTTCCTGCTGTTCTTGGTATGAATTTTGTAATCTTGAAAACTAGTGGAATGAATCTTGCTTCGTGGTATATTGTGTTTGTGTGTGGAAATCCTTATCAGCATGGAAGGCAAGAGGTGTGGGATAAAATCTCAAATGTTGTATCGAGTTTAAATGATCTCTTTGTTATGATTGGTGATTTTAACCAAATAGAGGATTTATTTCACAAATCAGGGGGCATGGCAAATGTTAGGGGGGATACATAATTTCTGGAGTAGAAGTTGGGGTTGGGGGTGGTGGATGTGTCTTTCACTGGAGTCTCATTCACCTTGACAAATAAGAGGCAGAATGAGGGGCGAATTCGAGAGCGCCTGGATCGGGCATATGCGTCATCAATCTGGCTGGAAACCTTTTCTAGCTCGTTTGTGCATAATTTCCCTATAGTTTGCTCAGACCACTCCCTAATTTCTCTCTATATCCGTCGTCCTACTGCCAAAAAGAGAATGTTTTTCAAGCTTGATCCATGGGTTACAACTTACAAGACTGTCAAAATTTAGCGAAGGTTTGAATTTGATTCTGAACTCAATGCAAATACAGGAGTGTGCTACCTTCAAATGTGTGAAGTGGCTAAGGATGGTGAGACAGATGGGCAAACAATTGATTTTTGAGGTGAAAAAAGAGCAACAACATGATGTGTTCTCAAGCTGTACAAGAATTGCAGGATATACAAGATTGCCTCCCCAAGTTTGATATGACACATTCTGCCCTTGCGAAGGCAATCTAGAAAGAGAAGGATGTGGGGGAAATGATCAAAACGGTACACCAGGTCTGGACGCATAAAAGTAAGGTACAATGGACAGGTTTGGGGGACCAGTGTACTACCTTTTTCTTCCGACATCTTAAGGTGTGGCAATCATATAATAACATAAATTGTTTGGTGTTAAGGAGTGGGAATGTTTCTTTTAAGGAAGAGGACTTTGCGACGGAATTCTAGAATCGTTGTCAACGATTTTGGACCATAAAAACGTAAGATCGTAAATCAGGATCAGGATTTTAATAACTATGTATAGGAGTAATAGAGTTTATTTGAGGTTCGTTGAATAATCTGCTTAGCCAAAGCTAATTCTGCAACCAATCTTCATAGACTTCTATATTGGGCTTTGGTCAAGGACAAAGAAACAATAGGTTGTTTCTTGGATTTCCATGATATGAGAGTATTACTGAGAAAAGTAACGAACCTGCTGATTAACCTACAAGTGTGCTTGCAAGCACCCTAGTTGGAATCACTGTATGCTTGAAGTTTACAATTATCATTTTTGTGTATCAATATCCCCAAGTCTGTCTTGCCTTTAAGGTATCTAAGGGGATGTATTGCTGCTTCTTATTGCATATCAGTAGGAGTTTCAAAAATTGACTTAAGCGTTGAACTATAAATGAGATGTTTGCCCTTATATTCACTAAGAAATTTAGTTTGCTTTTGTGGGCTTCCTAAAAGGAATAGGATCTGAGAGTTGACTTCCAGGATTCAGATTTAAGTTTCTACTCATGTCCGTTGGAGAGACAACTAATTTAAGAGAATGACACTTGAATTCTCTGAGGAGCTCAATTCTAAACTTTCTCTAGGTAACTATTAAGCCTTCAGGAGATTAAATAATCTCCAAGCTAAGGAAGTAGTGAGAATTGTGAAGGTCTTTTATCTTGAAGACCTCGTCTAAATGCCTCTTGAGAGAATGAGAATCATCATAATCATTGCGCGTTACCAAGAGATGATCCACATAGACAACCAAATAGATTGATGTAGTAACCAATTTCCTATAGAATACAGAATAATCATTGGTACAGTGTTAGTAATCTCGCTGATATAGAACTTTTGTCAATTTTAAAGACCATTTTCTTGAAGCTTGTTTCAACCCATACAAGAATTTCTTGAGTTTGCAAAGAACATTGAGCATTTTAGTTTGAACCCCCTTGGAAGTCTTTATGTAGATTTCTTCATGTAAGTCACCATGCATGAAGGCATTATTAATATTTAGATATTGTAGAGACCAACCTTTCTTGATAGCTACAACCATAAGATCCCATAGAGCAGTCATCTTCACGATATGGAAAAAGTCTCACTGTACTAAATTCCAACTTTTTATGTAAAGCCCTTGATTGTAAGACTAACCTTGAGTTTTTCGATGCTCCCCTCCACCTCGTGCTTCACTTTGTAAACCTATTTGCTATATATAGGCTTTCTACTTTTAGGAAGGTATACAATTTCTCGTATATGAATGGGCTTTGAGCTCCTTTTGCATAGCCTCTTGCCACATAGAATGGAGACTAGCTTCTTCATATGCATGTGGCTCAATGCAGTCTAAATGATTACCTTAGACTGTACTAGAATCAGAAACACCATATAGAAAGAAAAAGTTTTTGGGGTACAATAAAGATTAGTCACATATGAAAGACAAGTTTGACAATCATTCAAGTACCTAGGCAACCTATGAGTCCCAGAAAACCTTTTTATAGGTGAAGTAGGGGTAGGTATAGTAGTTGTAATGGGTGGAGTAGGTCCAACATGAACTAGTAATAGGAGAAGTGTCATGTGAATTAATAGGAGGGTCACATGATGTTATATGGTTAAGCTCAGCATATTGATCTGAATTGTGGATGTCAAAAGCATGCTACAATTAAATAAAGCATGAAGTGTAATTAAAAAAAAAGTAAAAGGTCTCATCTAATGCTAGAAATAATTATGTAGGTGCAGAAATATCCTGATAATGGAAACAATTCTCATGAAAAATAACATATCTAGAAATACAAAATTTATGAGTAGATAAACAATAAAGCTTGTAAGTTTTCTTCCCTTGTAAATAGCCTAGAAAAAACAAAATTTTAAACTCTTGGTTTGTGAAGCCTATACCGGTACCATACTTGTTTTGTTAGAACCTAACCCATACTCGCCCCATACTCGTTTGAGATGAATTTTTATTGTTAGAATTCAGGAAGATGCTAGTAACACAAACAATAATAAAGACAAAAAACATAAATAAAGATTGATACTGGATTTTAACGTGTAAAAACCCAAATGTAGAAAAAAAAACCTAGATCGATGCACTATTCAAGGATTACAACGTGCTTATAAGAGTTTTCCCAGTCTCTGTCAATATGTCTTGATCTTTCTCTTGAGTTACAATAGAGGACTAAACACTCACTATTGATCTCGCCTCACACAACTTGCATAGAGATATAAAGATTCAAATACATAATTTCTATGTGATATAATTATAAATGATGGTACTCGATTGATCTCAACATACACTATATTTCTCATCCTTGTCATCCAAGCAAAAAATATAACAAGAAATGGATACAACAACTAGGTTATGGAAATGTGTCAAAATAAACTGACTTAACAAAATAATCACTTACATAGTCTGATGTGGTTCACGTCTGTACGAATGCCCCATGTTGCTCGTCTGCTTCGTTTTCCTACTCGCTAACCCTCCATACGACTCGTGCAGCATCCAGATGTGCACATGCTGTCCTTAATCTATGTTTAAACTATCCAAATCATTGAGGGCTACACACCAGACCCTGACAATCTCCCACTTGGAGACCACTTGTATTTGTAGCCTTTATCAGCTTCGTCACCATATACTTCCTCGAATCATCTAATGCATCCAACCTAATCTTATCAACAAAGATCAATATAGGTCATAGTTGACCTCCAATAAATTGCTCTGGCACAAACATACTTCCATTTTGAACTTATCACGACTCTACAAACCTGACATATACTTACCCATCAACAACCTCAGTCAATGGAAATTTCGGATTAGACTTTTGTCCCTTGTTGACCATGTCATCTTTTCAACCAAGTTAGGTGCATCCTTTCTCTGACCATATATTGTTCTTTGGAGCATCGACCCAAAATCCTCTGTATTTCTAGTTCCTTTTTCTCATCAGATAAGATAATACAATATTGACGAACATGAACAAGCTTGTTAAAATAGTCAATATTAAAACACAAGCCCACCTCTTTACTATTAGCAGCTAATCAGGGATCCTTCCTAAACCGTGTGGGATCGGTTCACTTTTTGTTCGTCTATGGTCACCGGCTCACTTCAAGTCGCACTCTCCTCTCCTCTAATCAAATATGGTTTCATTGTCCCTTTCATGGTGGGTACGTTTCATTGGAGGGTCAATATGGCCATCAAGGAGAGTAGTATTCCCTTCTATGAAGACCCCGGGCCATAGGTTGACATCTTGGGTCTTTATTAGACCATTTCCGAGCCTTCTAAGGGGCTCCAAGACCACCATCCTGAATAATGAAGCAACGACACACTTGACTCTCATTTTGTGGTCAATCGGAGGTAGAAACAACCCAATGGGCATTTTGGTCTTTGCACCCTTGATGAAGATTAGCCCCGGGATGTTTGTGATCCTTTTGGCATCCGAGGGCATTGTGGTCATTCGCCTCTCCAAAGGGTCGGGATGGAAGACCGTGCGAAGGAGAAGAAAGTGGACAAAATTGGACATGAGAAAATACATACCTTCACTATTTTAATTATAACTCCTTCAACACAACTCTGATGACCACTTAATTTGGTGAGCTTATCGAACACACCGAGGGCTTTCCATCGATATATAATATGCTCAAATCAGAGTTAAAACGAAGAAGTTATGCGCGGTGGAAGTTAGCTAATGCAGGCAGACGCTACCCGCGCCTCTCTATGCTGATTGACGCCAAGCTTTCTGGAGGACACGATCGCTGTGCCTGGGAGACACTGGTAGTGCCTCTCCTTTTCACCCAGTACGAATTTTTCTTCCGGCTTTATTTCGTTGTTTTCTTTTCCCCTTTCTCCCCCTTTCCTTTATATACTTGTTCCCCCACCTCCATTAAAATAGTTAGTAGAGTTTTGATGAAGCTTTATGAATTAGACTCAAGAAAAATCCTCTCAATTGGAGAGTTGCAACTGTGGGTTTTCAAACCATAATCAATGAAGCTAATCCTTTGGGTGGAAATGGCTTGTAATTTCTCTTCTTTGTGAGTGGTGTTCTTCCTCCACCCTTTGTGAGATTTCTTGGGTGTTTAATGGAGTTTTGCTTGTGGAAGGTCCTTGTGCAAGTGATTGAACATCTTAGTTCAATTGGTTGAGTGTTTACTCTTTATAATTGTCCATATCCCTTTCAATTCTTGTTGTAATTGTTGTTCACCCCAATAATCCCAAGACCCTAAAAATTAGTTTGAAGTGTTTATGAGTTCTATGGATGGATTTCCATCATCCACATGATTTTGCATAGACCCCAGGTCCAGAATTCTCTCCATTTTGGTATCAGAGCTAGGCATAGAACTCATAGTTTTGTTGAAGATTTCTTGTTTGTGCCCATAACTGTTCTTGTTGTTGTTTGGTGGTGATTTTTGGTGTTCTTGGTGTTGTTGATATTGTTGAGCAATTTGGATACCCCCATTCCCTGTGTTCATCCATTATTGTTGGGTGTTGTTGTTGTTCATCATTATTGTTGAATGGTTAGAAGTAGTGTTGGGTTGTGTTGAAATTTAATTGTTGAATTTTGTTGAGAATGGTGGTTGTTTTGGTGGTTGTTTTGTTGGTGGATATTGTTGGTGTTGGTTGTGTGCCCATCCGGGTTTGTTCTTCATAGTGCATTCCCCTTGCCGGTTTTTCCCCATTTTCCTCCACAACATTAGCCTTACAAAACTCCTCAAAATTTCTTAGCTACAAAGAACCCAAACCTCCATCTGCTTAAATTATACACTTCAGAAGAAAATCAAGCTCCACAAATGGCCTTCATGCTATATGCTTCGGGTAAACTTGATGTCCCTCTTTTCCCTAAACCCAAGCCCAAACCAACTTTCGAGGAGAATCTTCAACGCATCGAAGAGAAGGTTCGAGAAGTGCAACTTCGAGTGGGTAACTTGCTCCGCGTTATGACCCCTACGCAACTAGAATCCTTGAAATGGGATTGTGGTATTTCAACTGGGGCTCCTAGAACTTACCATAGTGGTTATTCAAGGTATTTTGATGATTATCGACATGGTGGTTCTCGAGGTAGGAGAACGGACGAGAAGGTAACATTATGGCCTTATAGGAAAGGAAGAACTCAATCTTGGAATACGACTTCATCTAAGGGAAGTCGAACTTCCAAGCTACCCAAACCATCTTCCCAAGCTCATAAAGAAAGTGCGGAATATCTTCGCAAGCTCAAGGGTAGAAAATGTTTCACATATCGGATTTATGGTCACTACCAAGCCCAATGCCCTACAAGATGGTTGAAAGTCCCAAAACAAGTGAGGTAGCCACAATGGAGGCTCCAAAGGCTAGTGTTGAGGTCTGTGCGCAAGAAGGGGAGAGTTTGATTCCTAGGTGATCCTTTGTCATGACCAAGGATTCCTGGGATGTAACACCCCCAGGTTAATAACCCCCAGATTAAGTTAATGACTCACTTAATCTTATAATTAGCGCAGTGGAAAATGCACCTGAGGGTATTACTGCCATCCACATAACGGGGACAAGGCTAACCTACAACCCAACACATGAAACCAAAGCATAAGATTAACTTAAACCATAAACCACCACAACACAAACTTAAACTTAAACAAGTCCTCAAAGAAAGAAATCGCTACAACCCATGATTTATACATAGACAAACTTTAAACAATTCTCCTCACTTGAATCAACAAACTTCCCAAATCACCTTTGTCGCCTTATAGAGCTCTAGGGGTTCGTCCTTCCGGGGCCTGGCCTTTATCTTTAGCCGAGTTTCCTAAAAACAAAAACAGAAAACTTCAAAGAGTGAGATAAACTCAGTATGTATACCCCTATAATGTAAGAATCATTTCGAAATTTAATTTAGTTATTAGCGCGGTTCTAAAACATTTAAAGGCAATATAATAGACAGATAACAAACAATAAACAGTACAGAACTTACATAACAAAGCCATGACATGACTTGTTCATGAAAACCATGACTTAAATAAGACAATACCTGAGAGTTCTTTCCTTTAAAGATAACATAAACATAACTTAGGAGAACCCTAAATCATACATAAACTTGACATAAATCACACGTGGATTTATAACATAAACTTGACCTTGAATTCCATAAATCAAGACTTGTAAAACTTGGTATGTAATTCATAAAACTTTACTTTAATCCAATTAACTTCGATAACTCAAGATATTTAAAAACTTGAATGTCATATTATTATCTTGAAGGTCCCCTACTTGAGATCATCGGCTAAGCCTCCGTATGCGCATAACCGGATCAATCAGGAGATCCGAATGGTGGATATTATCCTATACTGGCCAGATTTCCATGGGGTGCACTTAATGACACGAATTATCTTGGTGTGCACTAAGGCACGGTTATCCTGGTGTGCACTAGGGCACGGTTAACATCGTGTGCACTCAAGCATGGTTTCCCTGGTGTGCACTTAGGCACGATTAACATGGGCGGGGCCTTCATTTATGTGGGAAAAACTTGAAAACCTATCTTGTTTAAACCTTGGTCTAACTAGATTCTTCTATCACTTATCCTTAATAATTTATCCATAACATACTCTTAGACAACACTTGTACATATAAAAGGAATTCATTCATGAAAAACTTTAATAATATAAAACTTGTTTATCCTAAAGCACCTAAACAATAGTACTTACTTGGCATAAATTATTTAAAGTGAAGGATGCGTAATATAAACACGTATGGTAAAATAAATTACTTAATAAATCAAACTCTGGTATTTAAAATCACAGAAAACTCATTTATACTTGAGCATGACATATAGAATTTTCATAAAAAACATGAATCTTATAATAAATATATTATTTTTAGGGCATAAAATAATTCATGTAATTAACTTAAAAAGGGTTACAGGCAATATACGTACCTGGACAACCGCAACTTACACACACTTAACTCGTAGGGACTTGAACGGCTGAGCGCAACGACCTCTTGAGGACACTTAAGAAAGAATAAGAAGCATAAATTAGAACCTAACTTGGATGAGAGTAATGGGGAATATCCTAGTAGAATTCTAGGATTACTTGAAACTTAAACTTGCATCCTAAGGTTCACTCGGAGGCCATAACTTCTCCCACAAGTATCGTATCATTAAGCATAAGGACATTCTGGAAAGCTAAACTCGTGCATTACAACATTTTAGTTTGAACATAAGGTCAAAACAATGGTTATGGAGGCCAAAAGCTACAATCTTAGCAAGTTGCCCAGAAAATACTATTAAAAACATCAATTATTCGGAGAGCCCTAACTCAAGTTATACTCGTCGGTTTGGGGCGTCCAAGCTATCTATGGAAAGCTGAAAGAACAATCTAAAACTTTTATGTTGATCATAACTTGATTTGAGTATGGAAAAGGTCCAAAATTTGGTCATGAACTTAAGATAGTCACCTGAGTTTTCTGGGTAAATACATATTACTTCCCCCGACTTAAGGACTCGTAACTCTCACTCCTGGTATCATATTACTGCGAATTTTACCTTTTCGGAAAGCTCAGTAAATCCTTAAATCTTTCATGTTGAAGATTCAACTCAAGAAGGTCTCTAAACATACGAAAAACAATGATTTCTAGACTCTCAAAAATTCGTATTTATGTGCGACTCCTCACGGTTTTGGGCATAACTTTTGATATACATATCGAAATCCCGTCATTCAAAAACCGAGGGTTAGATAACATCTTAGGCTACCTATTCAAACCATAATTTGGGCCAAAATCACATTTTATACCCCCTGGAATATTCATATTACAACCAGATTTTATTACTAAGCTTTAATTGATGTTGCATGTGTACTAAACTTAATTATTCTACCCTTATTTCTTCCCAACACATTTCCTAAGCATGAATTCCGAATTTCCAGAATTAAAACCTTAGAGACCTGTCCCCTTAGCTTATAAATCACACATGCAAAGCATAAATTGAACATATATCAACACTCTAATCATAAACTTCATGAATTCACCATCAAACATCACATTATTCACTAACATACCTTATAATCTTCAATAATCAACTCTTAGACTTATATCCAACAAGATTAATCTCTGTAACAACATGAAAATCATCCTCAAATTAGATTACATGTATAAATTACCACTTGAAAGAGAGAGTGTGAAAGACATGAGAATTTACCAACTCAATAGAGGAGACAAGAGAAAAAATAGAGGTGCCCGGTGGTGATGGTGGCCGGAATGCTGCCGGCGATGGCTGCTGGTCGGCAGCAGAGACGGAAAGGCGGCAAAGTAGTTGGGCAGTGGTGGCCCGGAACAGATGGGGCCGAGCAAGAGCAAGAGAGGGAGAAATGGAGTGTGAGGGGTGAGTGTTTAAAAAGTAATCAAAGAAATGGGATGATTAACATATATATATATATATATATATATATATATATATATATATATATTATTATTATTATTATTATTATTATTATTATTATTATTATTATTATACTTTATACTCAAGGAGGCCCAAAAGAAAACCCCCCCTCCTTTTTGCTTCCTATGGCCGGTCACTCAAGGCCCAAATAAAAAAAAACGTGATAGGCCTAAAACGTGGTTATGTGTATACCGCAAGTGTATGGGTCTGAGTGGTATATAATTGTCGTTCTCTCTCAGGGATTTGTGTTCAACTACGCATTAAACTAGTTTACTGCAAAGGGTGCTAGGTCGATCAAATAGTTGTGGGTAACGATTCAGGAAACTAAACTAAGAAATCAGCTGAAATTTTTAGGATTTTATCAAATAATTAAAAGAGTTCAGGGGAGTCCACTCTAGTCAATCAATTGACTAATCAACAATCCTAGTGTAAAGTGATAAAAGGATTCGGAGTCCATAACCTTTCTAAGGCCTTTCACAGTAATCTTTCGATTCGAAGTGATTTATAGTGATTAGACTAAACACCTATTTTCATGGCTATTTTACCCAATCAAAGATAAGAACTAATTATAATTGACCCTAAGTAAGAAACCATTATTTCTAACTGTTTTCTAGCCTATTCAATCTTTGTCTTTCTAATTCAAAATACAAAATTTCATTCTGATATTAAGAATCGAACCAAGCAAAAGGTGGTTAACCAATTTACTATGACATACAAATTACGAAGATCAAACTATTAAAAGAAATAACTTCACACCGAGATTGTATTCAAAATCAATCGAAGGACATTGAGTTTATTCCCCAAACAAAGGAATTTAGCTACTCATAATACTAGAAATTAACATCACACAAACTGAATTAAAACTGAAAAGCATAAAGAAAATAGAAGTAACCGAGTGTTTGAAGTGGCGGAATCAATCTCTTCGTGTCACCCTAATCGATCTTCTTCTTCTCTTCAATCACTTTACAATAATCTAAAACCTACTAATAATCCTAAGAACTAAACTTTTATAAAAGAAACTCTTTAAAAATCTACTCTAGAAAATTGCTCTCTAAAATCTTCGATGTCCTTTCAAACGGCCGGCTGAGAAAACCTTTTATAAGGCTCGATTAGGGCGCCAGGCGCTGGCAGCGTCTGGCCTAAAATTCAAGTTCTCCGTGTGCGTACGCTGGCAGTGTTTGACAAAACTCCGGCAGCGTTCAAGCTTTCCTTCCACCTATAAAATCTTTGCCAGGGGCGCTGGCAGCGTATGAGGTGTCCGCCCAATATTTGGGCCGGGCCTTGCAGCTTGGGTCATTCCTCTTCTTTGATTTCCTTCTCCTTCAACTTTCTTTTTAATTTCTTCTCATTTTTCTCCCTTTCTCCTCCAAATCTTCATGCTTTTTAGTGTATTTTCAATGATCCCCACAAAATGCACCAATCTCGCTACCAAGTGAAGAAATCACATAAATTGGTATAAAAATATGGAATTTCGGGTATAAAAAGCATGAAATACATGCGTTTGAGCCCTAAACATTACTATAAAATAATCAATTATCAAATCCCTTGATGCTTAGCTCTTGCTTGTCCCCAAGCAAGTCAGAATTAAAAATAGGAGAAAGCGCTCAAACAGGAAAAACGGGACTTAAGAAGAAAGACAAGTGACAGGAGTTTTCGATAGGGTTAAAAAGAACAAAATTAAACACCCCCTTAGGCTAACCGATCAAACACATCAGTTCAACAAGCAAACACTAAGATCAATCTGGAAGGGAACAAAAATCAGTTCAAAATAGATAAGATGAAGCTTTTGAAACCAAAGGAAGAGAACAAGTACTTCATATGCACAAATCCGCCAACAGTCTCAAGAAAAAAGTAAATATGTGCGGTTAGTTATGGACGTAAGCCAGTCAAAAGAGCAAACCTCACCTTAGGATAGAATATGAACACTCAAACACTCAAATTTGAATATATGTCGGTTTTTCTCGTACTCAGACCAAAAGAAACAATCTACCATAAGCTTGGTAAGAATCTCGCTCTCCACTGCTGGAATGCAATGCACAAATGACAATCAAGAGGACTTTTCGGGCTTGTAATGAGGCTTAGGCTAGGGGAAAGGAGTGGTAAAATTTAAGTATGAGGAGTTAAAGAGTCATGCTTGGATTGATTTCCAACGAAGAACTGATCTCAATCTCACCTTCTTGCTTGATTTGTGCAAGGAACTCACTTTTCTCCCTCATTGATATCAAACACCTCATCTAGCTTTTCAACCGGGTCAATAGCTTTCAGAACTTTCAATCGAATCTCCCTAATCACCCTTTTCTTTTTGGAATTCTTTTTCCCTTCTTTTTTTTTATTTTACTACTTCTCCTTTTGGTGGGCGATCAAGGGAGAAGAAAAACATAAAAACATAGCTTTGACCTCAATATGATATACGAACAACACAATCAATCACTGACTAGCCAAAAGATAGGAAATTAAGCTTTTCCCAATTTAAAACAATGATCACAATCACTCCCCAAACTCCTTATTTTCATTCAAAGCACACCAAACCAAATCTTCTCTTCAAAAATAACAGACTCTCACAATCCACAAGGCAAAGGATAGAAATTATTACAGGCCAAGGCTTGTATTGTCAGGGTTCAATCATAAAAGAAGGATAAACAAAGGCTAAGTGGGGTAAAAAGAATGGTAACTATAATGTCAGGGAGGCTGTTTGGCTATGTAGTTCAACAAAATAAAAATGATTGCCGCACTGCAAAGATGCAGTCTCAAGCAAGATGCAAAACAAGTTCTAGCGATGCAACTAATGGTAGAGTCATTCAAGAAATAAAAGGATCGATTAAAGTGATCAATCCATACTTTTGGTTATGTGGACTCACGGGATATGGCTCAATCAACTAAACCTAGCCCAAAGATTTGCGGCATACATATTTACATCTACTAAGATAGTCAAAGCATTTAAGCACACATTTCATAACTTGACTCAAAATCAGAAGATTTGAAGAAAACGGTTTCAAAAACTTTTTAGTTCTCATCCAGACTTTACTAGGTGAAGCAAGGCAAACTGAAAGTAAGAATGGTTTACAAATCATCACTGAAGGTGTTCCGAATTATTAATCCTAATCCTATCTTATATTTTTTTGATTTTTCTTGTCTTTGCTAATTTTTTATTTTTTTTTTGGCATTTTCTAATTTTCTGATTTTTTTGGATTTTGGATAAAGTGAATGCAAAAAAAGGAAATAGAAAAAGAAAACAAACTAAGAAAAGAAAGGAAAGAAAAATCTAGTATGCTCTAACTAATGCAATCTAAGTGAATGCAATTCTAAAACTAGAAGGAAAACTAAGAAGAAAACTTAGAAAGGAAAACTAAAAATAATCAAAGAAACACAAAATTTAAAAAAAAAAAACTTAAACAAAAGGAAACACACTAAAATAGGAAAATCAATCAAGACACACACTAAAAACAAGAAAATCACACTAAAATTTGAAAAATAAGCATAAACAAGAAAAAGAAAGACGAAGATAAAAGAAATAAAATAAAATCAGAAAAATAAAGAGAAATAAGAAGAAATATTCACAAAGTGGATAGATAACCCCCCATGCTTAAACACTGCATTGTCCTCAATGCAGAAGACAATGGTGGAGAGGGAAGGAGCGGAGCAAAAGATTAATTATCCTCACTCGGTGGGGATGGGGCGGGTTGGTCATTAGGTGGCGGAGGCAAGGACTGGTCAAACATAGCCTGAATAAGGCCGGAAAGGTGGGTGATAGACTTGTTAATACGTGTGAAACGCAAGTCAGATGGGTTCCTCGACTCAACAAGGTACTCCTGCAACTCATCTACGCGGCACTTGGTCCGGCTAAAGGCTAACTGCAGGTTGTGGTAACGCGCCTCATGATCTATGGGAGGTTGTTGGGGTTGAGGGTTAGGTTGTTGTTGTTCAGGCTCGGGTTGTTGTTGTTCAAGCTCGGGCTGTTGTTGGGGCTCGACATCAGGAAGGGGAGGCATCCAAAGAAGGTTCGCTTCGTTTTGAGGGAGAGATGGGGGTGAGGCAAGGGAAACCTAACATTGTTGGGATAAATCCACAGACAACGCTGGTCACTATCGAATATGCACATTCTGAAAGATTTGCACTGTTCTCCGTCTATAAACATGCTACCAAAAACACAGTCAGGGGCGTCTATGGTTGGTCTAAAGCCAAATTGGCGTGCTAGGTGTGTGATATATCCACTTATGGCTATCCATGCGGTGGATGAGGTAGCAAGGCATGAAAGATGCGAGACAAATAGGGCGGTAGGGTCAGCGAGGTTGTCGGCATCAAGCATAGCATGCAGCATATAACAGTCAGATTTGGTAGCCTTGTTTCAACTACCGGCCCTCCCAAAGATGCCGCATGAGAGGATGCGATGTGCGTACCTCAAAGCGGGGTTCCTAATGAGGGTGGAGGTGGAGTTGCTAGGGTCCCAGTCATCGAAACCAGCTATCCCGCGAAAGAAACCCTTCCCGTCCCAGTTCAAAGGAATAAGGTGCGGGTCTCTACATGTGCGCTCGGGGTGACTAAAAGCACGGGCAAATTCAGAAACAATCATCTCCCTAACCCTTCCTAGAAGTTGAAAACGAATAAGACCATCCCTGCCATGGAGGTTCACCTCAACAGTACTCGGGAATTCCAAAGTAATCCCTCTATAGGTTGGCTCAACAAGCCTAGCAATATGGGTCATTTGGCCACGTCCCAACAACCACAGAACATCATCAAGCATACCATAGCTTCTCAAGAAATCCTCATGTAGATATTTAGTAGGGATTAAAACTCGTTTCAAAAGTGAATCATACCTAGCTTTAATGTCTCCTTTAAAATTGAAAGGGTTGCTAATTCATGAATCTCGAGACGGGGAAGCTTTTTGCTTCCCTTTTTCTGCAGCAGAAGCCCTGCGTTTCCGGTTTCCGCTTCCACCATCATCACCGGATGGAGGCCCGAAAAAGTTCGCATTCTTTGTTCTTACCATCTAAAAAGATCAAGGATTAGTATAATCACCAAGATAACTTCAAAGCATCAAAGAAACATGAGTACAATGTAAATTAACATGACTAATACTCCCCCCATGCTTGTTTGATGCCAAGAATGGAAATTGAACAATTCTAACCTACAAAAGTCACCAAAAACATAGCACAACACCACAAGATAATCACTATCCCAAATCAAACCTAAATTTCTCAAATTTTCTGTCACATTACTCCCAAAACTCACTCAACATAACAAATTCTCAATCTTGAAGTTAAAAAGAGTAACATTCATCAAATGCCATCATGCCCTAATTCAAGAACTCAACTTAAAAGACAATGCAAGAAAAATCACTTGAAATCTTTGAGCATAAACATGGTATATCAAAGAATTTCAACAAATCAACAAGTAATTCATGAATCAAAATAAAAATTATACCACAATTACTAGATATTAATAGAGTAAAAGAGGGAGATTGAAGAGGTTACCTTGATGAAGTTGGGAGATTAAAGATTGATGTAAAACTTGTGTGTGATGTGGTGAATGTGAAAGAGTAAGGTGGAAGAAGGGAGGAAGAAGAAGATTGAAGGTGGTGGTGGTGGTGGTGGTGAGGGTGCGCTGGCGAAGAGCAAGAGAGGAGGAGGATGTGGGGAGAGGGAGGCAGCGCTTTCGTCGTCGAGGGAGAAGAGGAAGTGAAAAGGTAGGTTGAGTTTTGATTTGAAAAAGGGGGGGCCGACTTAAATGACAAGGCGGGAAAAATTTCCGTAAAAACCCATAAACGCTACCAGCGTTTACGAACTTAGCGGTGTCGACAATTTTTACATACGATCATTTGTTGGAAGAGGCGCCAAGCAATGTTGCGTTTTCACCGACAATATTAATTCGATTTTTTTTTTCAGTTTTTGCTTTGCTTAACCCCTTTTTCCTTGTTTCCTTTTGCTTTAACATGCCTTAAATCCCTACAAACATCGTTTCACTTAAAAATCATTAAGTTAGAATGTAAAACTTCAAAAAGAACCAAAAATTTCACCTAAATTTCTTCTTTTCTCTTCACAATAAAGAAAAATATTAACGAAATAACAAGGTAAAAATTACTTAAGATATAAAAATTGAAAGAAATAACAAGAATAAAAAGGTGGGGAGGAATAGATAATAGAAGAGCGATGTACCCTCCCCGAAGTGTTTTGTTTAACGTCGTTAGTTCGGCGTTATTGACCCCTAATCATCGGGGTCCTTGATCCGTTCTTGAATTGATTTCAGAACTGGATCACCATCATCTTGAATCTTTTCATTTGCTTGCTTTGAAACTTTCTTGCTTGCTTGTACCTCATACTCTATCATCGACTTCCCTAACTTGATAACCATCGTTCCTTTCTTCATGTCCATCTTGCAATTAACAGTTGAAAGAAAGGACCTTCCTAGGATAATCTGTGGTGCAGGATCTTCTCCTGTGTCTAGAATCATGAAGTCTATTGGCACACAGTGTTCTCCTATCTTAAGGGGGACGTTATGTAAGACTCCTAGGGTTTTCCTAAGGGTCTTATCTGCTAATCGAAGAGTCGTGCTAGTCACTCTTAAATCACTATGGTTCACTTTCGCTAGGTAGGACTTGGGAAGGACGTTTACCCCGAACCTTGTATCACATAGAGCATATTCAATTGACCTACCATCTAACTGACAAGGGATCTTAAAACTCCCCGGATATCCCTTTTTAGGGATAACCAAGGGTATTATGGTTCCCACACTTCCGTTGGGCTCGAGGTCTACCTTGGCTACTCTAGGTGTAGAAGATTCTTCTAAAGTTTCACACCTAGGGTCTTGTTCCTCACAATCTATAGCATTGCATGGTTTCCCGGATTTGGGACAGTTGAGGGGGTAGGCTAGTAGAGGGAGTTACTGAGTTAGCGATCTGATTTTCTAGAATTTTAGTATGTGTCGCTAAAGCCTCTACTTTTTGCATTAAATTCTTTATCACCCCTTCTTGCTTTTCTTGCTCTGCTATAAGACTTTCCATCAAGGTTTCTAAATTTGACTTTTGAGGAGGACCTTGCGGTGGTGGTCTCTGAAATCCTGAGGCTACATATTTTTGTCCTTGTCCTTGAAGAGGACCAGTCGGTTGGTTATTCTTGTAAGAAAAGTTTGGGTGGTTTCTAAGCCTAGGATGATAGGTATTGGAATTCATATCGTAATTTTGCCTTTGGTTTACAACATAGTTGGCTTGTTGGACCTGTTCATTACTAACTCCACTTGAGGGACAAGTTAAAGTCTCATGCTCGGTCGACTGACAAGTATTACATGTCGAAGGGCTAGAAAGTCAGCTCCAATGGTCCATCTTCTGCGTCAAGGTATCAAGCTTAGAAGACAATAAAGAAATAGCATCAGCGTTTAGCTTACCTCCCGCTCTATGGCGGGGTTCGGACCATTGATACGACTTGTTCGCCAATTGCTCGATCAAGTTTGTAAGGGGCACAGTCTTGTCCATAAGATCTCCTCCGGCTGCTGAAAGGATATTTCCTCTCGTCGACTCGTTTACTCCATTGAAGAATGTTTGGATAGGAACCCAAGGTTCGAATCCATGTTGAGGACATTGTCAGAGAATGTCTTTAAATCTTTCCCAGGCATCATAAAGTTTCTCGTCAGGCTCTTGAGTGAAAGTTGAAATTTGATTCCTCAAGTTTGAAACTTTGTAAGCTTGCTTGGAGGAAAGTATTTTTTCAAGAACATGATGGCGAGTCCATCGAATGTCGTGATCTAATTGGGTGGGAGCGAATCAAGCCACTCCCATGCTTTGCCTTCTAAAGAAAATGGGATGAGCCTCAATTTAATAGCATCTTCTGAAACATTGTTGGCCTTAAAAGTGTCGCTAGCTTGGCGAAAAAGTCGCAGATGTCGGTTTGGATCTTCACTCGGCAGCCCATGAAATGGTGCCTTGGACACCAAATTAATCAAAGACTGACATAGCTCAAAGTCATACGTTGCAACTGCAGGGACTGCGATAGTTGATTGTGGATTAGTGACATTGGGTGCCACATATTGCCCTAGCGTTCGTTATGGCTCAGCCATTTCTTCTCCTTCACTTTCAGCTTGCTCCTCTCCTTGTTCTTTTTGCTGTTCTTGCTGTTCTTTCTCCAGTCTAGCTCTCATTCTTCTCACATGCAACGTGCGTTCGATCTCGGGATCGTATTCGAAAGAGAAGTCTTTTTGCATAAACCTGAAAAAGACAACAACAAGAACATCAAGCGTAATAAAGAAAAATAAAGAAAACAAATAACCTAGTCAACCAGAGTGCTTTTGATTAATGGTGGTTGGGGAAACAAATCCCTGGCAATGTTGCCAAAAACTTGATAGGCCTAAAACGTGTTTACGTGTATACCGCAAGTGTGCGGGTCTGAGTAGTATATAATTGTCGTTATCTCTCAGGGATTTGTGTTCAACTACGCATTAAACTAGTTCACTGCAAAGGATGTTAGGTCGATCAAATAGTTGTGGGTAACGATTCAGGAAACTAAACTAAGAAAGCAGGAATATTTAGGATTTTATCAAATAATTAAAAGAGTTCATGGGAGTCCACTCTAGTCAATCAATTAACTAATCAACAATCCCGGTGTAAAGTGATAAAAGGATTCGGAGTCTATAACCTTCCTAAGGCCTTTCACAGCAATCTTTTGAATCGAAGTCAGTTACAGTGATTAGACTAAACACCTAATTTCATGGCTATTTAACCTAATCAAAGATAAGAACTTATTATAATTGACCCTAAGCAAGAAGCCATTATTTGTAACTATTTTTTAGCTTATTCAATCTTCGTCTTTCCAATTCAAAATACAAACTTTCGTTCTGATATCAAGAATCTAAACCAAGCAAAAGGTGGTTAACCAATTTACTATGACATACAAATTACGAAGATCAAAGGACTAAAAGAAATAACTTCACACCGAGATTGTATTCAAAATCAATCGAAGGACATTGAGTTTATCCCCCACAAAGGAATTTAGCTACTCATAATACTGGAAATTAACATTACACAAACTGAATTAAAACTGAAAAGCTTAAAGAAAATAGAAGTAACCGAGTGTTTGAAATGGCGGAATCGATCTCTTCGTGTCACCCGAATCGATCTTCTTCTTCTCTTCAATCACTTTACAATAATCTAAAAACTACTAATAATCCTAAGAACTAAACTTTTATGAAAAAAACTCTCTAAAAATCTACTCTAGAAACTTGCTCTCTAAAATCTTGGATATTCTTTCAAATGGCTGGCTGAGAAAACCTTTTATAAGGCTCGATTAGGGCGTCAGGCGTTGTGACGTCGGGGAGAGTCTTTGCGTCTGGACTAAAATTCAAGTTCTCCGTGTCCGCACGCTGGCAGCGTTTGACAAAACTCCGGCAGCGTTCAAGCTTTCCTTCCACCTATAAAATCTCTGCCAGGGGCGCTGGCATCGCGTGAGGTGTCCGTCCAATATTTGGGCCAAGCCTTGCAGCTTAGGCCATTCCTCTTCTTTGAGTTTCTTCTCCTTCAACTTTTTTTTTAATTTCTTCTCATTTTTCTCCCTTTTTCCTCCAAATCTTCATGCTTTTTGGGATATTTTCAATGATCCCTACAAAATGTACCAATCTCGCAACCAAATGAAGAAATCACATAAATTGGTATAAAAACATGGAATTCCGGGTATAAAAAGCATGAAATACATGCATTTGAGCCTTAAATATTACTATAAAATAATCACTTATCAAGATGACGTACTCTTTTCCTTACATAGGCAAGGTTAGGATTGGGGCAAAGGTGAGCCTCTTTTTGAGTTCTTGAAATGCTTCCTCTCACTTTTCAGACCACTCAAACTTGGTAGTCTTTCTCAAAATACTGGTCAACGGCCAAGCAATCTTAGAAAAATCTTGAACAAAACGTCGGCAATAGCCTGCCAACCCTAAAAAAAAAAGAAACTCCTTACTCTCAGCAACGGTTGTGGGTCTAGCCCGATTCATGATCGCTGCAACTTTTGTGGATCAACTTTGATCCCATCATTGGTCACCATATGCCCCAAAAAGGCTACTTCTTCTAACCAAAACTCACACTTCTTCAGTTCTGCATACCACTAATGTTCCCGTAAGGTTTGAATCGCCATTCTTAGATGTTGTTCATGCTCTTCTCAAATTTTCGAATAAATCAACATATCAATAAAGATTACAACAGCTTGTCCAAAATGACCTGAAAACTCGATTTATGAGGTTCTTAAAAGTTGTCGGAGCGTTGGTAAGCCCAAAAGGCATCACTATAAACTCGTAGTGCCGTACAGGTCCTAAAAGTTGTCTTAGGTATATCCTCATGTTTATTCTCAACTGATGATACCTTGACCTTAAATCGATCTTGGAACATTCATCGGCCCCTTGTAATTGGTCGAACAAGTCATCAATACGAGGCGGGAAATACTTGTTCTTGATAGTAACCTTGCTCAGCTCTCTATAATCGATGCATAACCTCAGACTGCCATCCTTCTTCTTGATAAATAAACCAATGCTCCCCAAGGAGACACACTCGGTCTTATGAACCCTAACTGGATTAACTCCTCCAATTGGACCTTGAGCTCCTTTAACTCTGCGGGTGCCACTCGATACGGCGCCTTAGAAGTTGGTTGCGTTCCCGGAACTAATTCTATCTAGAAAACAATTTCCCTCCTCGGGGGTAAACTAGAAAGGTCCTTAGGGAAAAAATCCGGAAACTCTCTTACCACTGGGATATCCTCTATCTTCAACTCTTCAGGCTTACTTTCCATCACATAACATAAATAGCCCACGACTCCATGACGTAAAAGTCTCCTAACCTTCATTAACGATATAGTTATGTATTGGGACTTTCCTGATTCACCTTTGCAATAAACCTTGCCTCCCAACTTACTTTTTAGAATACCTTCTTCCTTATCGCACTTTATTTTAGCCCTATGCTTAGCTAACCAATCCATGCCTAAAATAACGTCGAATTCAGCTAGATCAATTTCGATAAGGTGAACTAGAAAGCTTTCTCCAGATATTCTCAGAGGGACATTCATGAGTACCTTTTCACGCATTATTCTTTGGCCATTAGGTAATATTATCTGGTAGGTAACTACCTTCTCATATTTCTGCAGGTCTAAAAAAAGATTAATATGTGCAGAAATAAATGAATACGATGCACCAGAACCAAATAAAGCATAAACAGGCCTGGAATTCATCAAAAGAGTTCCTGTAACTGCTATACCAGAGGTGGCCACTTCCTGTTCGACCTGGCCTAAGTCTCTTTCTCTTGGTACACGCTTCTCAATTCTTTTTTCACCTTTTCCACCTCAACTGCTCTCTCATACAGCTCTTGCATAGTACGGGGCAGTTGACCTACCAGATGGATTTGTATATACAAGCTAAACCGCCCTCAATCCTAGAGATCTTCACGCGTTCCTTAGTCACATAATCAGCGCAAAACGAGCCAACTCATTAAATTTTGCAGCACACTGCATCACCGATATATCTTGTCCTGCCATTCTTAACTCCATTAACTCCTTCTCCTTCTGGCGTTCCAAGGGGAGAGGATAAAACTTCACTCGGAAATCCACTAGATAATCTTCCCATGGCAGTCCTGTACCCTTGTACTTGTTCTTCATAATGCCCCGTCACAAGTCTGCTTCCTTCGTGAGGTAAAAGTTCTAATGACCACCTATGTTTGCTTAGGTACTTCGGGAACCTGAGTATCTTTTCCATGTGGTGAATCCAATTCTCAAGTTCTACGAGGTTCAATTCCCTTGCATGTCCTAGGGCTCCTTTTAGTCACCCTATCGGCGTAATCATCATCCTTAACCGAGCTACTTATTTCTGCACTTGGTTTCGGAATTCTTCGCATAAGTTCGTGTATCGCCTGACCTAAAACTCGGGGTGATAAGGATTAGGTGGGGGTATCCTGCTCGCTGAAGACCCCGACACTTGGTTAACATGGGGCAACTCTTGGGGTCCCTGAAGTTGCATATCGTGACCCTGGTTGTCAGATATTTCTTCTCCATGCTTATTTAAAGGTCGACCACCGTTATTTGACATGTGCGACATACTACGATATAAAATAAGAATTTAGTCCAAACACATTCTATACCTCACCCTCACACTTTGTAAATTTAGCAGCGAAATCTCCGGTTAACTTCCTTAGTCATAATCCCCTATCACTAGGTACCCCCTCTTGCAGACATAAGTAGCATACTAACATATACATACATATTTTCCACCATATTGACATAGACATACATGTACTATACTCTCTCATTACTGGCCTGTCACTCCCTATAGGCATGATAAAATCAAACTAGAATTCACCACTTGAAGAAATCCACATGGAATATTTAAGCTTTAGAGATTTCCATCTTTGCATCATATTACTTGACCCGAATCATCCACGGAGGCATAATTCCATGGTTTGAAAACAAAATAATTGTTCCATAATAAAATACAACAAGATCCAACCCAAAACATCTTAAAACACAACAATATAACATTGCCCCAAATATGTGTACCCTTGCAACTTTAACTCAAAGGTCACCACTAACCATGCCCCCAAGATCTAGAGTCGCTCCTCATGTATGCCTTGATTGAATGTGTAGATGAAGTCATGGTATTTGTTGCAAAACCAAGGTCAAGGGTGTACATGGGGAAGGGTCGCCAGTAAATAGTGAGCTCTTAGATCGTGGTATTAGGAGTTTGGGTTTTGTCTTAAAGTGCAGAAGGCATCCATCAGTTTCACTATATGAGTGGAGTCACAGTCTTCCGGCTTCATTAACATGGCATATGGGTTTGGGGTTTCAGGGTCAACTGTCTATCATAACATAAGAAAAACAAAACAGAAATTATTAAAGTAGAATAATCATTCTATCGGCATAAACTCTCATCACCAGACGAACCCATAACAAATTCAAATCTTATACAACTTAATGAATCATACTTGACCTTAGACTTACAACATCAACTTATAATCAATCTTTCTCATACACATGCATAGATTCATCATTCACTAACTCTTTTCATACTCATGAACTATAACGAATCTTGAACTTAAGGTATTAACCTATGATCAACTTTTCCCCTATTCGTGCACAGACTCCTTATTTGCTACTCTTTTCATACCATCATATACATTTGAACTTTTCTTATGCACCTATTTAGTCCTTCTACTTTGAATAAGGCTCGTGCATCCATTCAAGCACCCCACATACTTTAATTCACATAAACCATATGTATATAAATTACTACCATATCCTTAATACCAGTCGGTTACTTCTAACTTCACCCTATACTACTCTCCAACACCTAGGGTTATCCCAATTTCTTTTGCTCTGATACCACAACTGTAACACCTCCAAGTTAATAACCACCAGATTAAGCTTATGACTCACTTAATCTAATGATTAGCGCAGCGAAAAATATACTCGAGGGTATTACCGCCGTCCACATAACGGGAACAAGGCTAAACTACAACCCAACACATGAAACCAAAGCATGAGATTAGCTTAAACCATAAACCACCACAACACAAACTTAAACTTAAACAAGTCCTCAAAGAAAGAAATCGCGACAACTAGGGGTGGGCACCATATACCTAAACCGCAAATTGAACCTCAAAACCGAATAAAACAAACCGCAAAATACAGTTAACCGAATTGATTTTTGCATAAAAGCGGTTTAGGTTACCCAAACCGCTATAAGCATTTAGGTTTAGGTTTTGGATTTTCATAAAACGGTTAACTGGGAATCGGTTAGTCATAAACCATGTATGTTAACCGGGTGAATTTTCAGATTTTAAAAGCCGTTAACTGGCACCGCTTCTAAATTGCGGTTTCGAGGTTTGGTTTAAGTTTCCAGATTTCAAAAGCATATTGCGGATGCGATTTAGTTTTTCAAAATCCAAAAACCTCAAAAGCGGTTAACCGCATATGCGGTTAACTGCAAATGCGCTTAACGTGTTATGCCCACCCCTACCTACAATCCATGATTTATAAATAGCCAAACTTTAAACAATTCTCCTCATTTGAATCAACAGACTTCCCAAATCACCATTGTCGCCTTATACATTTCTAGGGGTTCGTCCTTCCCGGGACTGACCTTTACCTTTAGCCGAGTTTCTAAAAATGAAAACAGAAAACTTCAAAGTGTGAGATAAACTCAGTACGTATACCCCTATAATGTAAGAATCATTTCAAAATTTAATTTAGTTATTAGCGCGGTTCTAAAATATTTAAAGACAATATAACAGACAGATAACAAACAATAAACAATACATAACTTACATATCAAAGTCATGACATGACTTGTTCATGAAAACCATGACTTAAATGAGACCATACCTGAGAGTTCTTTCCTTTAAATGTAACATAAACATAACTTATGAGAACCCAAAATCATACATAAACTTGACATAAATCATACGTGGATTTATAACATAAACTTGACCCAGAATTCCATAAATCAAGACTTGTAAAACTTGGTATGTAATTAATAAAACTTTACTTTAATCCAATTAACTTGGATAACTCAAGATATTTAAAAACTTGAATGTCGTATTATTATCTTGAAGGTCCCCTACTTGCGATCATCGGCTAAGCCTTCGTATGCGCATACCCGGACCGATCGGGAGATTAGGATGGTGGATATTATCCTATATTGGCAAGATATCCATGGAGTGCACTTAATGACACGAATTATCTTGGTGTGCTCTAAGGCACGGTTATCCTGGTGTGTACCAGGGCACGGTTAACATGGTGTGCACTCAGGCACGGTTTCCCTGGTGTGCACTCAGGCTCGGTTAACATGGGCGAGACCTTTATTTATATGGGAAAAACTTGAAAACTTAGCGTTTTTAAACCTTGGTCTAACTAGATTCTTATATCACTTATCCATAATAATTTATCCATAATATACTCTTAGACAACACTTGTACATATAAAAGGAATTCATTTATGAAAATCTTTAATAACATAAAACTTGTTTATCCTAAAGTACCTAAACAATAGTACTTACTTGGCATAAATTATTTAAAGTGAAGGATGCATAATATAAACCCTTACGGTAAAATAAATTACTTAATAAATCATACTCTGGTATTTAAAATTACAGAAAACTCAATTATACTTGAGCATGACATATAGAATTTTCACAAAAAACATGAATCTTATAATAAACATATTATTTATAGGGCATAAAATAATTCATGTAATTAACTTAAAAAAGGTTACAGGCAATATGCGTATCTGGATAACCGCAACTTACACACACTTAACTCGCAGGGACTTGAACAGCTGAGCGCAACGACCTCTTGAGGACATTTAAGAAAGAATAAGAACCATAAATTACGACCTAACTTGGATGAGAGTAATGGGGGAATATCCTAGTAGAATTCTAGGATTACTTGAAACTTAAACTTCCTTCCTAAGGTTCACTCGGAGACCATAACTTCTTCCACAAGTATCGTATCATTAAGCATGATGACTTTTTGGAAAGCGAAGCTCATGCACTACAACTTTCTAGTTGAACATAAAGGTCAAAACAGTGGTTATGGAGGCCAAAAGCTATAATCTTAGCAAACTGCCTAGAAAATACTATTACAAACATCAATTATTCGGAGAGCCCTAACTCAAGTTATACTCGTCGGTTTGGGGCGTCCAAGCTATCTATGGAAAGCTGAAAGAACAATCTAAAATTTTCAAGTATAACTTGATTTGGGGATGGGAAAGGTCCAGAATTTGGTCATGAACTTAAAACAGTCACCTGAGTTTTCTGGGTAAATTCATATTACTTCCCTCGACTTAAGGACTCATAACTCTCACTCCCGGTATCATATGACTGCGAATCTCACCTTTCCGGAAAGAGCAGTAAAACCTCTAAATCATTTATGTTGAACACTCAGCCTAAAACAGTCTCTAAACAGACGAAAAACATTGATTTCCAGACTGTCTCAAAAATTCATATTTATGTACGAATCCTCACGGTTTTGGGCATAACTTTTGATATACATGCCGACATCCCGTGATTCAAAAACCGGGGGTTAGTTAACATCTTATGATACCTATTCAAACCATAATTTGGATCACAATCACATTTTATACCCCCTGGAATATTAAGATTACAACCAGATTGTATTACTAAGCTTTAATTGGTGTTGCATGTGTACTAAACTTAATTATTCTACCCTTATTTCTTCCCAACACATTTCCTAAGCATGAATTCCAAATTTCCAGAATTAAAACCTCAAAGAACTGTCTCCATAGCTCATAAATCACACATGCAAAGCATAAATTGAACATATATCAACACTCTAATCATAAACTTCATGAATTCACCATCAAACATCACATTATTCACTAACTTACCTTATAATCTTCAATAATCAACTCTTAGACTTATATCCAACAAGATTAATCTCTGTAACAACATGAAAATCACCCTCAAATTAGATTGCATGTATAAATTACCATTTGAAAGAGACAGTGTGAAGGACATGAGAATTTACCAACTCAATAGAGGAGAGAAGAGAAAAAGTAGAGGTGCCTGGTGGTGATGGTGGCCGGAATTCTGCCGGCGATGGCTGCTGGCCGGTAGCAGAGATAGGGGCGGCAAGGTGGCTGGGTAGTGGTGGCCCGGGACAGATGGGGCCGAGCAAGAGCAAGAGAGGGAGAAAGGGAGTGTGAGGGGTGAGTGTTTAAAAAGTAATCAAAGAAATGGGATGATTAACATATATATATTATACTTTATACTCAAGGAGGCCCAAAAGAACCCCCCTCCCCCCCCCCCTTTTTTCTTCCTATGGCCGGTCACTCAAGGCCTAACTAAAAAAAATGATTTCATCAATTTTAATCTTCCTCTTTACACTTATGTCTCCTTAAACCCAAATTTTCTTAAATTTGTCATAGCATAAGAAAAATTATTGGGAACCTATGGAAACCCAAATAATTACCCATCTCTTAGGTACTCTCATAAATATTCTTAACTTACCCTAGGTAAAAGAATAAAATGAGATGTCGGAACCTGGTAGAGAGTACTTAATTATCCATGATATCCATAAACTCAATCGGGGGAAGGAGATTAACGAGAATTTCTAATCTAAGAATCTTGATGGTTGTTGCACTGTTCAAGTCCTGCAAAACACACACTGGTTAGAAGAATTGGAACACGCGTGTTAATTATTAATTATTAATTATTTATTTTTAACCTTGATAACTTATGTTAATCAATACGTATAATTAAGAGGGGTTTTTCTTTGGGTTATTACATGGGATAATTTTCAACAGGAGAACATCTTCCGAACTGGGTTCACCATCGACGAGAAGGCAGGCAAGGTCATCATCGACAGTGGGAGATGCACCAACTTGGCCTCTACCTACATGGTTGAGAAGTTCCAATTGCCGGTCTTGGATCATCCTCAACCGTATCGCTTGCAAGGACTAAATGATGGCGGCGACCTCGAGGTAACCCAACAAGTCTTGGTGTCTTTCTCCACTGATCTTTATGAGGATTGTGCTTTTTGTGATGTTGTTCTCATGGATGCTTTCCATTTACTACTTGGTAGGCCTTGGAAATTTAAACGGCATGATATCCACGACGGCCGAAAGAACACCTATACTTTCTCTATAGGAGAAAGAAAAATCAAACTCATTTCTTTACCCCCTTTCGAAACCGATATACCACAAACCGGGGTGGGAAGTAAGAAAGAGACCTCCAAAAGAGCGAAACACGAGACGAGAGTGCTTTGAGCAAAAGAAAGCCACATCGGGCTTTACTTTTGCGAAGAAGCGGCCCTAGTGAGGTTGAGCGATCCTTAGTTCCACAAAAACTTCCAATCTCCCTCCCTCACCGTTGCCCACAACTCCTACCGAGCTCCTCATAGAGTGTCCACGTGTATAGCCGTGCTCAATCACTCCCTAGCCTTGCCATGGAGTTGAGTTGCATAAGGACACATCCTTGACCAATGGCCCGAGCTCCATTACATACATATCGAGGTTGAACGAGGAAAATGTTGTTTCCATTAGCCTTGACCCTGAGCTCTCATGTGACGAATTCCTTGTTGCTTTCAACAAGTTGATGGGTGCTAGACGTGTTCGGGCCGTTCGTGATATCGACTTGGCCCCTCGTTTCCGTCGGAATTGCTACATCTTTGAGAAGGATGGGTTGATGAGCGTCACTCTACTCCGTCTGTTGGAGTAAGTACTTTTGGGACTGCACGGGTATCGGATGATTTTGAAACCTCAAGAGTTGAGGACAACTCTTTTAAAGAAGGGGAGGGTGAACCGTATGGGATCAGTTCACTTTTGGTTCATCTATGGTCACCCGCTCACTTCAAGTCGCACTCTCCTCTCCTCGAATCAAATCCGGTTTCATTGTCTATTTCATGGTGAGTACGAGTCCTTGGAGGGTCAATATGGCCATCAAGGAGAGTGGTATTCCCTTCTATGAAGACCCCAGGCCATAGGTTGACATCTTGGGTCTTTATCAAACCATTTCCGAGCCTTCTAAGGGGCTCTGGGACCACCATCCTAAACAATAAAGCAACGATGCACTTGACTCTCATTTTGTGGTCAATCGAAGGTAGAAACAACCCAAGGGGCATTTTAGTCTTTTCAACCTCGATGAAGATATGCCTCGAGATGTTTGTGATTCTCTTGGCATCCGAGGGAATTGTGGTCATTCGCCTCTCCAATAGGTCAAGATGGAAGACCGTGCGATGGAGAAGAAAGTGGACAAAATTGGACATGAGAAAATACATACCTTCACTATTTTACTCATAACTCCCTCAATACAACTCTGATGACCACCAAATACACCGATAGCTTTCCGTCGATATATAATAGGCTCAAATCAGAGTTAAAACGAAGAATTTATGCGCGGTGGAAGTTAGATGATGCAGGCAGGCGCTCCCTGCGCCTACAGGGACGCTGGTAACGCCTCTCCCTTTTCGCCCAACACGTGTTTTTCTTCCAGCTTTATTTTGTTGTTTTCTTTTCCCCTTTCTCCCCCTTTCCTTTATATACTTGTTCCCCTACCTCCATTAAAATAGTTAGTAGAGTTTTGATGAAGCTTTAGGATTTAGACTAAAGAAAAATCCTCTCAATTGGAGAGTTGCACTAAAAATTAGTATGAAGTGTTTATGAGTTCTATGGGTGGATTTCCATCATCCAAATGATTTTGCATAGACCTTAAGTCTCGAATCCTCCCCACTTCCGTAGACAACAATGAACTTTCCTAAAACACCGTCTTAATAATCTCCTTTCTTATGTAACACTCCAATATAGGTTTATCAATTCCTACAAAGAAGGCTTGTTATTATCTCAATAGAATTACAAGACTTAAGGCTAATTTCTTTTCCTCCCTTTACCTCTTGGGTTAAGACAATCGCTATGGAAGTGACCTCTATCACCACAATCCCATTACAACAAATGTTGCACTTCTAGATTTAGATAAATCCCAAATAGAACTCTAACCATTGCTCATATCCCTGATAAACAAAGCATCTTCACCATAAGGTTTCTCAGAATCCTTCATATGGATGCTTTCACTCATAATAATATCACGCATCTCATCAAATTTCATAGTATCCTTCCCCTCAAACGTACTAATAGTAAATACAGACGTACCCCAACACCTAGGCGAGGTAGCTTAAAGAATGCACACTCTCATCTCATCGTCAAAATAAAATTCCACATAGTTCAAACTAGACAACATCATAGTAATCTCTTTAATAAGATCATGCATATCAGAAGATTTATACTTGTTGAATTCAAACAAATGACACAACATATAGACCTTATTCACCGTCAAAAGCTTCTCATATATATTCTTCAAGGTCTCTATGGCTTGATTCATTTTCTGATTTATCACGTTGAAAGTATTCCTTTTCAACGTCAGTGTCACCATCCTGGGCACCTAACAATCAAACATCTCCGAAACCTATGGATTCCTCTCAAATAGCTTATTACCCGACTCCAGGTGTAATTTCTATTGGTGGAGCGCACTCCAATTTACATCCTCCACAAAGGTTAGTTTTCTTCATTGAAAACTATAATCTTTACTTTCTAGCCTTCCAGTATTTAACAAGTTGGAGATCAACAACAGTTAATGTGTACTTTGATATCACTTATTAGGATTCAGAGTAGTAATAAACGCACAAACAATAATAAAGGAAAAAAATAAAGAAATAAAGATTAACATAAGATTTTAACGTGGAAAAACCCAAATCGGGAAAAAAAAATTAGAAAGGATAACATATCAAAGGATTATGTGTTTATAAGAGATTTTCTGATCTATGTCATTCTCTCTTGATTTCTCTCTTGAGTTATAACAAAGGACTCAACACTCATAGTTAATCTCACCTCACACAATTCCTACAGATCTACAAAGATTCAGAGACACAATCTCTATGTGATACATACGATGTTTTACTCAATGGATCTCACCACCCACCATATATCTCAACCTTGACATCTGAGGCAAATATATAATAACACGGCTACAACAACTAGGTTAAGGGGAAAAACAACAAACAAAACTGACTTAACAAAATAATCGAGTGCATAGTCTGACACTATGTATGTCTATTATGATAGAGCTCATGTTGCTCGTCTGCTTTGTTTTCCTAGTCTCTAACCCTCTAAACAGCCCATGTAACGAAGCACTCGTGTAACGATGCGTCTGTGTTTCCCTTAATCCGTGCTTAGACCACCTCAATCATTCGGGGCTCCACCCCAAACCATATTTTAAATGAGACGAGTTTTCTCGAATTTTAACAGGTACAAATTTTATTGACATCCCTATTTCCAACTTCTCTTTTTAGAAGAAGCCAATCATGATTGAGATTTACTTTTTTTTTTTCTTTATGTTTAAAGTCGACCCAAAATTTGTAACTTGGGTCAACTTTAATCCACTTGTAACTTATGAGACGGGACAATTTCTACAGTTACTGATCGGACAACCGAAAATGATTTAAAGAGTCAGGTATGAAATATAAAATCCACTATTTTTTATTTTATAATAGTAATTAGTAAGTAGTCCAATTCATTGGAGATTATCTCAAGGCAATCCAATGGGTCTAATGTGGACAGGGGTAAGAGAATGCCAAGGCCTAATACATGGGACCAACCTTCCACACGGACCACACCACACTCTAGTCTCTTGATTTTCTTCCAAGAAAGAAATTTTCCACCCAAAGATCAAACCCATATAAAAAAAAAAAGGTGGAAGGTAGAGTCCCTGCTAACGAGACAAGAACTTATTAGCTCTAACATGTATTACTTCACTACCTCATTAATAGTGTGATTTATTTATTTTTTTTTAAGAATTATTAGTATTGTAGTTGTGTATTTATATGGACGAATTTTTAAAAGCTTAAACAATTAGTTTCACAATTTATACAATAATATATTGTGTAAAATTTGTTAAAAAATACTCTCAACTACTAATTTATCCACATATATAATAATCTATTATGTAAATTTTATTAACCAAAAATATATATAGTAAACAATTATTATTATTGAATTGAACTAATTAGGTCTTTATCCTTTGAAGTTTTGAGAAAGTATGATTGTATCTTCCAAGTTTTACAAAATAGGTTTACCTATCTCAACTTTAAATAAGTAATAAATACTCCACCTAACCTTTGTTTAATCTCATTCGAGGCCATGTTCTTTAGTTGGTTAAACCTAACTAACCTAACCTAATTTAACTTAACTTAACCTAATTTAACTTAACTTAATTTATACTTACTTAACCTAACCTAACCCAACTCCCTAAAAAACACCCAAACCAAAAATAATTTTTTTAAACAAAAAAGAAATTCAAATAATATAGTTTTAATCTCAAATCAATCCACTTTTCCTAACAGCTATAACTTTTTCATTTATTTTCCCCAAAATATTCAAATTTTATTAATAAAATATTTCTACCCAACAATTAAGTTAACTTAAACATATCTTATCCTATCCTATCCTATCATATCCTAACTTAACTTACCTTACCTGACAAAAGAACAGGAATAATACATTCTTTCATATGAAGTTAGTGTTTAAATTAATGTGAATTTATAGAAATACCCTCCATTTAATGTTAACTGAAAGAGATGTCTTCCATTTAAAAATTCATTTGCACTCGTGACAAATATATTGCACCCTTCCCTTCCACATTGTCATCAAACATCTTATGTTCCATTCTTCGATTCTTTCACCTTAGAAATCCAAAAGTCCATTCTTTATCTTCATCATCGGTGTTCATCCTCATTCTCAGTCAAATTTCTCAACCTTCCTCATTGTTGATAAAATCTCTAAGGTTTCATTGTTTGATTCCTACATTCTAGAAATTAAAATTTTTATTCTTCATCTTCATCTTCACCATCTTTGTTAAATCTCAGTCTCAGTCGAATTTCAAAATTGACAATAAAATTTGCAAATTCAAAATTTTCACTCCCATCAATTTAACAGAGCATAAATACCATCAACAGTCGTCATAATTATTAATATACTAAATACCATCAACATAGTCATAATTATTAATATACTAAATACAATTTGTGGCGGGGTTCGGACCATTGATACGACTTGTTCGCCAATTGCTCGATCAAGTTTGTAAGGGGCACAGTCTTGTCCATAAGATCTCCTCCGGCTGCTGAAAGGATGTTTCCTCTCGTCGACTCCTTTGCTCCATTGAAGAATGATTGGATTGGAACCCAAGGTTCCAATCCATGTTGAGGACATTGTCGGAGAATGTCCTTAAATCTTTCCCAGGCATCATAAAGTGTCTCGTCAGGCTCTTGAGTGAAAGTTGAAATTTGATTCCTCAAGTTTGTAAGCTTGCTTGGAGGAAAGTATTTTGTCAAGAACATGATGGCGAGTCCATCAAATGTCGTGATCGAATTGGGTGGGAGTGAATCAAGCCACTCCCATGCTTTGCCTTCTAAAGAAAATGGGAAGAGCCTCAATTTAATAGCATCTTCTGAAACATTGTTGGCCTTAAAAATGTCGCTAGCTTGGCGAAAAAGTCGCAGATGTCGGTTTGGATCTTCGCTCGGCAGCCCATGAAACGGTGCCTTGGACACCAAATTGATCAAAGACTGACATAGCTCAAAGTCATGCGTTGTAACTGCAGGGACTGCAATAGCTGATTGTGGATTAGTGACATTGGGTGTCACATATTGCCCTAGCGTTCGTTATGCCTCAGCCATTTCTTCTCCTTCACTTTCAGCTTGCTCCTCTTCTTGTTCTTTTTGCTGTTCTTGCTGTTTTTTCTCCAGTCTAGCTCTCTTTCTTCTCGCCCGCAACGTGTGTTCGATCTCGGGATCATATTCGAAAGAGAAGCCTTTTTGCATAAACCTGAAAAAGACAACAACAAGAACATCAAGTGTAATAAAGAAAAATAAAGAAAACAAATAACCTAGTCAACCAGAGTGCTTTTGATTAATGGTGGTTGGGGAAACAAATCCCTGGCAACGGCGCCAAAAACTTGATAGGCCTAAAACGTATTTAGGTGTATACTGTAAGTGTGCGGGTCTGTGTAGTATATAATTGTCGTTCTCTCTCAGGGATTTGTGTTCAACTACGCATGAAACTAGTTCACTGCAAAGGATGTTAGGTCGATCAAATAGTTCTGGGTAACGATTCAGGAAACTAAACTAAGAAAGCAGGAATATTTAGGATTTTATCAAATAATGAAAAGAGTTCATGGGAGTCCACTCTAGTCAATCAATTAACTAATCAACAATCCCGGTGTAAAGTGATAAAAGGATTCGGAGTCTATAACCTTCCTAAGGCCTTTCACATCAATCTTTTGATTCGAAGTGAGTTACAGTGATTAGACTAAACACCTAATTTCATGGCTATTTAACCTAATCAAAGATAAGAACTGATTATAATTGACCCTAAGCAAGAAGCCATTATTTGTAACTATTTTTTAGCTTATTCAATCTTCGTCTTTCCAATTCAAAATACAAACTTTCATTCTGATATCAAGAATCTAAACCAAGCAAAAGGTGGTTAACCAATTTACTATGACATACAAATTACGAAGATCAAAGGATTAAAAGAAATAACTTCACACCGAGATTGTATTCAAAATCAATCGAAAGACATTGAGTTTATCCCCCAAACAAAGGAATTTAGCTACTCATAATACTGGAAATTAACATTACACAAACTGAATTAAAACTGAAAAGCTTAAAGAAAATAGAAGTAACCGAGTGTTTGAAGTCGCGGAATCGATCTCTTCGTGTCACCCGAATCGATCTTCTTCTTCTCTTCAATCACTTTACAATAATCTAAAAACTACTAATAATCCTAAGAACTAAACTTTTATGAAAAAAACTCTCTAAAAATCTACTCTAGAAACTTGCTCTCTAAAATCTTGGATGTCCTTTCAAATGGCTGGCTGAGAAAACCTTTTATAAGGCTCGATTAGGGCGTCAGGCGTTGACAACGTCCCAGGAGGTGCTGGCAGCGTCTGGACTAAATTTAAGTTCTCCGTGTCCGCACGCTGGCAGCGTTTGACAAACTCCGGCAGCGTTCAAGCTTTCCTTCCACCTATAAAATCTATGCCAGGGGCGCTGGCAGCGTCTGAGGTGTCCGTCCAATATTTGGGCCGAGCCTTGCAGCTTAGGCCATTCCTCTTCTTTGATTTTCTTCTCCTTCAACGTTCTTTTTAATTTCTTCTCATTTTTATCCCTTTTTCCTCCAAATCTTCATGCTTTTTGGTGTATTTTCAATTATCCCTACAAAATGCACCAATCTCGCAACCAAGTGAAGAAATCACATAAATTGGTATAAAAACATGGAATTCCGGGTGTAAAAAGCATGAAATACATGCATTTGAGCCTTAAATATTACTATAAAATAATCACTTATCAAGATGACGTACTCTTTTCCTTACATAGGCAATGTTAGGATTGGGGCAAAGGTGAGCCTCTTTTTGAGTTCTTGAAATGCTTCCTCACACTTTTTAGACCACTCAAACTTGGTAGTCTTTCTCAAAATACTGGTCAATGGCCAAGCAATCTTAGAAAAATCTTGAACAAAACGTCGGCAATAGCCTGCCAACCCTAAAAAAAAAAAGAAACTCCTTACTCTCAGCAACGGTTGTGGGTCTAGCCCGATTCATGACCGCTGCAACTTTTGTGGATCAACTTTGATCCCATCATTGGTCACCATATGCCCCAAAAAGGCTACTTCTTCTAACCAAAACTCACACTTCTTCAGTTCCGTATACCACAAATGTTCCCGTAAGGTTTGAATCGCCATTCTTAGATGTTGTTCATGCTCTTCTAAAATTTTCGAATAAATCAATATATCAATAAAGATTACCACAACTTGTCCAAAATGACCTGAAAACTCGATTTATGAGGTTCTTAAAAGTTGTCGGAGCGTTGGTAAGCCCAAAAGGAATCACTATAAACTCGTAGTGTCGTACAAGTCCTAAAAGTTGTCTTAGGTATATCCTCAGGTTTATTCTCAACTGGTGATACCCTGACCTTAAATCGATCTTGGAACATTCATCGGCCCCTTGTAATTGGTCGAACAAGTCATCAATACGAGGCGGGAAATACTTGTTCTTGATAGTAACCCTGTTCAGCTCTCTATAATCGATCTTGACCTTAAATCGATCTTGGAACATTCATCGGCCCCTTGTAATTGGTCGAACAAGTCATCAATACGAGGCGGGAAATACTTGTTCTTGATAGTAACCTTGTTCAGCTCTCTATAATCGATGCATAACCTCAGACTGCCACCCTTCTTTTTGATAAATAAACCAATGCTCCCCAAGGAGACACACTCGGTCTTATGAACCCTAACTGGATTAACTCCTCCAATTGGACCTTGAGCTCCATTAACTCTGCGGGTGCCACTCGATACGGCGCCTTAAAAGTTGGTTGCGTTCCCGGAACTAATTCTATCTTGAAAACAATTTCCCTCCTCGGGGGTAAACTAGAAAGGTCCTTAGGGAAAACATCCGGAAACTCTCTTACCACTGGGATATCCTCTATCTTCAACTCTTCAGGCTTACTTTCCATCACATAACATAAACAGCCCACGACTCCATGACGTAAAATTCTCCTAACCTTCATTAACGATATAATTATGTATTGGGACTTTCCTGATTCACCTTTGCAATAAACCTTGCCACCCAACTTACTTTTTAGAACAACTTCTTCCTTATCGCACTTTATTTTAGCCCCATGCTTAGCTAACCAATCCATGCCTAAAATAACGTCGAATTCAGCTAGATCAATTTCGATAAGGTGAACTAGAAAGCTTTCTCCAGATATTCTCAGAGGGACATTCATGAGTACCTTTTCACACATTATTCTTTGGCCATTAGGTAATATTATCTGGTAGGTAACTACCTTCTCAAATTTCTGCAGGTTTAAAGAAAGATTAATATGTGCAGAAATAAATGAATACAATGCACCAGAACCAAATAAAGCATAAACAGGCCTGGAATTCATCAAAAGAGTTCCAGTAACTGCTATACCAGAGGTGGCCACTTCGTGTTCGGCCTGGCCTAAGTCTCTTTCTCTTGGTACACGCTTCTCAATTCTTTTTTCACCTTTTCCACCTCAGCTGCTCTCTCATACAGCTCTTGCATAGTACGGGGCATTTGACCTACCAGATGGATTTGTATATACAAGCTAAACCACCCTCAATCCTAGAGATCTTCACGCGTTCCTTAGTCACATAATCAGCGCAAAACGAGCCAACTAATTAAATTTTGCAGCACACTGCATCATCGATATATCTTGTCCTGCCATTCTTAACTCCATTAACTCCTTCTCCTTCTGGCGTTACAAGGGGAGAGGATAAAACTTCACTCGGAAATCCACTAGATAATCTTCCCATGGCAGTCCTGTACCCTTGTACTTGTTCTTCATAATGCCCCGTCACAAGTCTGCTTCCTTCGTGAGGTAAAAGTTCTAATGACCACCTATTTTTGCTGAGGTACTTCGGGAACCTCAGTATCTTTTCCATGCGGTGAATCCAATTCTCAAGTTCTACGAGGTTGAATTCCCTTGCATGTCCTAGGGCTCCTTTTAGTCACCCTATCGGCGTGATCATCATCCATAACCAAGCTACTTACTTCTGCACTTGGGTTCGGAATTCTTCGCATAAGTTCGTGTATCGCCTGACCTAAAACTCGGGGTGATAAGGATTAGGTGGGGGTATCCTGCTCGCTGAAGACCCTGACACTTGGTTAACATGGGGCATTTCTTGGGGTCCCTGAAGTTGCATATCGTTACCTTGGTTGTCAGATATTTCTTCTCCATGCTTATTTAAAGGTCGACCACCGCTATTTGACATGTGCGACATACTACGATATAAAATAAGAATTTAGTCCAAACACATTCTATACCTCACCCTCATACTTTGTAAATTTAGCAGCGAAATCTCCGGTTAAGTTCCTTAGTCATAATCCTCTATCACTGGGTACCCCCTCTTGCAGACATGAGTGGCATACTAACATATACATACATATTTTCCACCATATTAACATTGATATACATGTACTATACTCTCTCATTACTGGCCTGTCACTCCCTATAGACATGATAAAATCAAACTAGAATTCACCACTTGAAGGAATCCATATGGAATATTTAAGCTTTAGAGATTTCCATCTTTGCATCATATTACCTGACCCGAATCATCCACGGAGGCATAATTCCATGGTTTGAAAAAAAAATAATTGTTCCATAATTAAATACAACAAGATCCAACCCAAAATATCTTAAAACACAACAATATAACACTGCCCCAAATATGCGTACCCTTGCAACTTTAACTCAAAGGTCACCACTAACCATGCCCCCAAGATCTGGAGTCGCTCCTCATGTATGCCTTGATTGAATGTGTAGATGAAGTCATGGTATTTGTTGCGAAACCAAGGTCAAGGGTGTACATGGGGAAGGGTCGCCAGTAAATAGTGAGCTCTTAGATCGTGGTATTAGGAGTTTGGGTTTTGTCTTAAAGTGCAGAAGGCATCCATCAGTTTCACTATATGAGTGGAGTCCCAGTCTTCTGGCTTCATTAACATGGCATATGGGTTTGGGGTTTCAGGGTCAACTGTCTATCATAACATAAGAAAAACAAAACAGAAATTATTAAAGTAGAATAAACATTCTATCGGCATAAACTCTCATCATACTATTATCCAGACGAACCCGTAACTAATTCAAATCTTATACAACTTAATGAATCATACTTGACCTTAGACTTACAACATTAACTTATAATCAATCTTTCTCATACACATGCATAGACTCATCATTCGCTAACTCTTTTCATACTCATGAACTATAATGAATCTTGAACATAAGGTATTAACCTATGATCAACTTTTCCCCTATTCGTGCACAGACTCCATATTCGCTACTCTTTTCATACTATCATATACATTTGAACTTTTCTTATGCACCTATTTAGTCCTTCTACTTTGAACAAGGCTCGTGCATCCATTCAAGCACCCCACATACCTTAATTCACATAAACCATATGTATATAAATTCCTACCATATCCTTAATACCAGTCGGTTATTTCTAACTTCACCCTATACTACTCTCCAACACCTAGGGTTATCCCAATTTGTTTTGCTCTAATACCACAACTGTAACGCCCCCAAGTTAATAACCACCAGATTAAGCTAATGACTCACTTAATCTAATGATTAACGCAGCGGAAAATGCACTCGAGGGTATTACTGCCGTCCACATAACGGGAACAAGGCTAAACTACAACCCAACACATGAAACCAAAGCATGAGATTAACTTAAACCATAAACCACCACAACACAAACTTAAACTTAAACAAGTCCTCAAAGAAAGAAATCGCTACAACTCTGGGTGGGCACCATATACCTAAACCGCAAATTGAACCTCAAAACCGCATAAAACAAACCGCAAAATGCGGTTAACCGAATTGATTTTTGCATTAAAGCGGTTTAGGTTAACCAAACCGCTATAAGCGCTTAGGTTTAGGTTTTGGATTTTCATAAAACGGTTAACTGCGGTTAACCGCTCTCAAATAAGTTGAAAAAAACGAAATTATTAGTATTATGAATTTAATTTAACCGCGTATCGTCATATCGGAATATGAATTTATTAGTAATATAATTGCATTTATTTGCATAAATGTTATTGTAAATTTCCAGGGAATCGGTTAGTCATAAACCGTGTATGTTAACCGGGTAAATTTTCAGATTTTAAAAGCCGTTAACTGGCACCGCTTCTAAATTGCGGTTTCGAGGTTTGGTTTAGGTTTCCAGATTTCAAAAGCATATTGCGGTTGCTATTTAGTTTTTCAAAATCCAAAAACCTCAAAAGCGGTTAACCGCATATGCAGTTAACTGCAAATGCGCTTAACCTGTTATGCCCACCCCTACCTATAACCCATGATTTATATATAGCCAAATTTAAACAATTCTCCTCATTTAAATCAACAGACTTCCCAAATCACCATTGTCGCCTTATACAATTCTAGGGGTTCGTCCTTCCGGGGACTGCCTTTAGCCGAGTTTCTAAAAACGAAAACAGAAAACTTCAAAGTGCGAGATAAACTCAATACGTATACCCCTATAATGTAAGAATTATTTCAAAATTTAATTTAGTTATTAGCGCGGTTCTAAAACATTTAAAAACAATATAACAGACAGATAACAAACAATAAACAGTACAGAACTTACATAACAAAGTCATGACTTGACTTGTTCATGAAAACCATGACTTAAATGAGACCATACCTGAGAGTTCTTTCCTTTAAATGTAACATAAACATAACTTAGGAGAACCCTAAATCATACATAAACTTGACATAAATCATATGTGGATTTATAACATAAACTTGACCCAGAATTCCATAAATCAAGACTTGTAAAACTTGGTATATAATTAATAAAACTTTACTTTAATCCAATTAACTTGGATAACTCAAGATATTTAAAAACTTGAATGCCGTATTATTATCTTGAAGGTCCCCTACTTGCGATCATCGGCTAAGCCTTCGTATGTGCATACCCGGACCGATCGGGAGATCAGGATGGTGGATATTATCCTATATTGGCAAGATTTCCATGGAGTGCACTTAATGACACGAATTATCCTGGTGTGCTCTAAGGCACGGTTATCCTGGTGTGTACCAGGGCACGGTTAACATGGTTTGCACTCAGGCACGGTTTCCCTGGTGTGCACTCAGGCACGGTTAACATGGGCGAGGCCTTTATTTATATGGGAAAAACTTGAAAACTTAACTTGTTTAAACCTTGGTCTAACTAGATTCTTATATCACTTATCCATAATAATTTATCCATAACATACTCTTAGACAACACTTGTACATATAAAAGGAATTCATTTATGAAAATCTTTAATAACATAAAACTTGTTTATCCTAAAGTACCTAAACAATAGTACTTACTTGGCATAAATTATTTAAAGTGAAGGATGCGTAATATAAACCCTTACGGTAAAATAAATTACTTAATAAATCATACTCTGGTATTTAAAATCACAGAAAACTCAATTATACTTGAGCATGACTTATAGAATTTTCATAAACAACATGAATCTTATAATAAACATATTATTTATAGGGCATAAAATAATTCATGTAATTAACTTAAAAAAGGTTACAGGCAATATACGTACCTGGACAACCGCAACTTACACACACTTAACTCGCAGGGACTTGAACAACTGATCGCAACGACCTCTTGAGGACATTTAAGAAAGAATAAGAACCATAAATTACGACCTAACTTGGATGAGAGTAATGGGGAATATCCTAGTAGAATTCTAGGATTACTTGAAACTTAAACTTGCTTCCTAAGGTTCACTCGGAGACCATAACTTCTTCCACAAGTATGTATCATTAAGCATGAGGACTTTTTGGAAAGCGAAGCTCATGCACTACAACTTTCTAGTTGAACATAAAGGCCAAAATAGTGGTTATGGAGGCCAAAAGCTATAATCTTAGCAAACTACCTAGAAAATACTATTACAAACATCAATTATTCGGAGAGCCCTAACTCAAGTTATACTTGTTGGTTTGGGGCGTCCAAGCTATCTATGGAAAGCTGAAAGAACAATCTAAAATTTTCAAGTGTAACTTGATTTGGGCATGGGAAAGGTCCAAAATTTGGTCATGAACTTAAAACAGTCACCTGAGTTTTCTGGGTAAATTCATATTACTTCCCTCGACTTAAGAACTCATAACTCTCACTCCCGATATCATATGACTGCGAATCTCACCTTTCCGGAAAGACTAATAAAACCTCTAAATCATTTATGTTGAACACTCAGCCTAAAACCGTCTCTAAAAAGACGAAAAACATTGATTTCCAGACTGTCTCAAAAATTCATATTTATGTACGAATCCTCACGGTTTTGGGCATAACTTTTGATATACATGCCGACATCTCGTGATTCAAAAATCGGGGGTTAGCTAACATCTTATGATACCTATTCAAACCATAATTTAAATCACAATCACATTTTATACCCCCTGGAATATTCAGATTACAACCAGATTGTATTACTAAGCTTTAATTGGTGTTGCATGTGTACTAAACTTAATTATTCTACCCTTATTTCTTCCCAACACATTTCCTAAGCATGAATTCCAAATTTCCAGTATTAAAACCTCAAAGAACTGTCTCCATAGCTCATAAATCACACATGCAAAGCATAAATTGAACATATATCAACACTCTAACCATAAACTTCATGAATTCACCATCAAACATCACATTATTCACTAACATACCTTATAATCTTCAATAATCAACTCTTAGACTTATATCCAACAAGATTAATCTCTGTAACAACATGAAAATCACCCTCAAATTAGATTGCATGTATAAATTACCATTTGAAAGAGACAGTGTGAAAGACATGAGAATTTACCAACTCAATAGAGGAGAGAAGAGAAAAAATAGAGGTGCCTGGTGGTGATGGTGGCCGGAATTCTGTCGGCGATGGCTGCTGGCCGGTAGCAGAGATAGGGGCGGCAAGGTGGCTGGGTAGTGGTGGCCCGGGACAGATGGGGCAGAGCAAGAGCAAGAGAGGGAGAAAGGGAGTGTGAGGGATGAGTGTTTAAAAAGTAATCAAAGAAATGGGATGATTAACATATATATATTATACTTTATACTCAAGGAGGCCCAAAAGAACCCCCCCCCCCCCTTTTTGCTTCCTATGGCCGGTCACTCAAGGCCTAACTAAAAAAAAATGATTTCATCAATTTTAATCTTCCTCTTTACACTTATGTCTCCCTAAACCCAAATTTTCTTAAATTTGTCATAGCGTAAGAAAAATTATTTGGAACCTATGGAAACCCAAATAATTACCCATCTCTTAGGTACTCTCATAAATATTTTTAACTTACCCTAGGTAAAAGAATAAAATGAGATGTCGGAAACCGGTAAAGAGTACTTAGTTATCCATGATATCCATAAACTCAATCGGGGGAAGGAGATTAACGAGAATTTCTAATCTAAGAATCTTGATGGTTGTTGCACTGTTCAAGTCCTGCAAAACACACACTGGTTAGAAGAATTGGAACACGCGTGTTAATTATTAATTATTAATTATTTATTTTTAACCTTGATAACTTATGTTAATCAATACGTATTAAGAGGGGTTTTTCTTTGAGTTATTACATGGGATAATTTTCAACAGGAGAACATCTTCCGAACTCGGTTCACCATCGACGAGAAGGCAGGCAAGTCATCATCGACAGTGGGAGCTGCACCAACTTGGCCTCTACCTAATGGTTGAGAAGCTCCAATTGCCGGTCTTGGCTTATCCTCAACCGTATTGCTTGCAAGGGCTAAATGATGGCGGCGACCTCGAGGTAACCCAACAAGTCTTGGTGTCTTTCTCCGCTGGTCTTTATGAGGATAGTGCTCTTTGTGATATTGTTCCCATAGATGCTTTCCATTTACTACTTGGTAGGCCTTGGAAATTTAATCGGCATGATATCCACGACGGCCGAAAGAACACCTATACTTTCTCCATAGGAGAAAGAAAAATCAAACTCATTCCTTTACCCCCTTTCGAAACCGATATACCACAAACCGGGGTGGGAAGTGAGAAAGAGACCTCCAAAAGAGCGAAACACGAGACGAGAGTGCTTTGAGCAAAAGAAAGCCACATCGGGCTTTACTTTTGCGAAGAAGCGGCCCTAGTGAGGTTGAGCGATCCTTAGCTCCACAAAAACTTCCAATCTCCCTCCCTTGTCCCTCACCGTTGCCCACAACTCCTACCGAGCTCCGCATAGAGTGTTCACGTGTTGAGCCGTGCTCAATCACTCCCTAGCCTCGCCATGGAGTTGAGTTGCATAAGGACACATCCTTGACCAATGCCCCGAGCTCCATTACATACATATCGAGGTTGAACGAGGAAAATGTTGTTTCCATTAGCCTTGACCCTAAGCTCTCATGTGACGAATTCCTTGTTGCTTTAAAAAAGTTGATGGGTGCTAGACGTGTTCGGGCTATTCGTGATATCGACTTGGCCCCTCGTTTCCGTCGGAATTGCTACATCTTTGAGAAGGATGGGTTGATGAGCGTCACTCTACTCCGTCTGTTGGAGTAAGTACTTTTGGGACTGCATGGGTATCGGATGATTTTGAAACCTCAAGAGTTGAGGACAACTCTTTTAAAGAAGGGGAGGGTGAACCATATGGGATCAGTTCACTTTTGGTTCATCTATGGTCACCGGCTCACTTCAAGTTGCACTCTCCTCTCCTCGAATCAAATCCGGTTTCATTATCTATTTTATGGTGAGTACGAGTCCTTGGAGGGTCAATATGGCCATCAAGGAGAGTGGTATTCCCTTCTATGAAGACCCCAGGCCATAGATTGACATCTTGGGTCTTTATCAAACCATTTCCGAGCCTTCTATGGGGCTCCGGGACCACCATCCTAAACAATGAAGCAACGATGCACTTGACTCTCATTTTGTGGTCAATCGAAGGTAGAAACAACCCAAGGGGCATTTTAGTCTTTTCACCCTCGATGAAGATCTGCCCCGAGATGTTTGTGATCCTCTTGGCATCCGAGGGAATTGTGATCATTCGCCTCTCCAAAAGGACAAGATGGAAGACCGTGCGAAGGAGAAGAAAGTGGACAAAATTGGACATGAGAAAATACATACCTTCACTATTTTAATCATAACTCCTTCAATACAACTCTGATGACCACCAAATACACCGAGAGCTTTCCGTCGATATATAATAGGCTCAAGTCAGAGTTAAAACGAAGAATTTATGCACGGTGGAAGTTAGATGATGCAGGCAGGCGCTCCCTGCGCCTACAGGGACGCTGGCAACGCCTCTCCCTTTTCGCCCAACACGTGTTTTTCTTTCAGCTTTATTTTGTTGTTTTCTTTTCCCCTTTCTCCCCCTTTCCTTTATATACTTGTTCCCCTACCTCCATTAAAATAGTTAGTAGAGTTTTAATGAAGCTTTAGGATTTAGACTAAAGAAAAATCCTCTCAATTGGAGAGTTGCAATTGTGGGTTTTCAAACCCTAATCAATGAAGCTAATCCTTTGGGTGGAAATGGCTTGTAATTTCTCTTCTTTGTGATGGTGTTCTTCCTCCCCCCTTTGTGAGAGTTCTTGGGTGTTTAATGGAGCTTTGCTTGTGGAAGGTCCTTGTGCAAGTGATTGAACATCTTAGTTCGATTGGGTGAGTGTTTGCTCTTTACAATTGTCCATATCCCTTTCAATTCTTGTTGTATTTGTTGTTCATCCCCGTAATCCCAAAACCCTAAAAATTAGTATGAAGTGTTTATGAGTTCTATGGGTGGATTTCCATCATCCACATGATTTTGCATAGACCCTAAGTCCCGAATCCTCCCCACTTCCGTAGACAACAATGAACCTTCCTAAAACACCGTCTTAATAATCTCCTTACTTATGTAACACTCCAATATAGGTTTATCAATTCCTACATAGAAGGCTTGTTATTATCTCAATACAATTACAAGACTTAAGGCTAATTTCTTTTCCTCCCTTTACCCCTTGGGTTAAGACAATCGCTATGGAAGTAACCTCTATCACCACAATCCCATTACAACAAATGTTGCACCTCTAGATTTAGATAAATCCCAAATGGAACTCTAACCATTGCTCATATCCCTGATAAACAAAGCATCTTCACCATAAGGTTTCTCAGAATCCTTCGTATGGATGCTTTCACTTATAATAATATCACGCATCTCATCAAATTTCATATTATCCTTCCCCTCAAACGTACTAATAGTAAATACAAACGTACCCCAACACCTAGGCGAGGTAGCTTAAAGAATGCACACTCTCATCTCATCGTCAAAATAAAATTCCACATAGTTCAAACTAGACAAGATCATAGTAATCTCTTTAATAAGATCATGCATATCAGAAGATTTATACATGTTGAATTCAAACAAATGACACAACATATAGACCTTATTCACCGTCAAAAGTTTCTCATATATATTCTTCAAGGTCTCTATGGCTTGATTCATTTTCTGATTTATCACGTTGAAAGTATTCCTTTTCAACGTTTGTTTCACCATCCTGGGCACCTAACAATCAAACATCTTCGAAACCTATGGATTCCTCTCAAATAGCTTATTACCCGACTCCAGGTGTAATTTCTATTGGTGGAGCGCACTCCAATTTACATCCTCCAGAAAGGTTAGTTTTCTCAATTGAAATCTATAATCTTTTCTTTCTAGCCTTCCAGTATTTAACAAGCTGGAGATCAACAACAGTTAATGTGTACTTTGATATCACTTGTTAGGATTCAGAGTAGTAATAAACGCACAAACAATAATAAAGGAAAAAAATAAAGAAATAAAGATTAACATAAAATTTTAACGTAGAAAAACCCAAATCGTGAAAAAAAAAATTAGAAAGGATAACATATCAAAGGATTATGTGTTTATAAGAGATTTTCTAATCTTTGTCATTCTCTCTTGAGTTATAACAAAGGACTCAACACTCATAGTTAATCTCACCTCACACAATTCCTACAGATCTACAAAGATTCAGAGACACAATCTCTATGTGATACATACGATGTTTTACTCAATGGATCTCACCACCCACCATATATCTCTATGTGATACATACGATGTTATACATGGGACCAACCTTCCACACGGACCACACCACACTCTAGTCTCTTGATTTTCTTCCAAGAAAGGAATTTTCCACCCAAAGATCGAACCCCGATAAAAAAAAAGGTGGAAGGTAGAGTCCCTGCTAACGAGACAAGAACTTATTAGCTCTAACATGTATTACTTCACTTCCTCATTAATAGTGTGATTTATTTTTTTTTTAAGAATTATTAGTATTGTAGTTGTATATTTATATGGACGAATTTTTTAAAGCTTAAACAATTAGTTTCACAATTTATATAATAATATATTGTGTAAAATTTGTTAAGAAAATACTCTCAACTACTAATTTATCCACATATATAATAATCTATTATGTAAATTTTATTAACCAAAAATATATATAGTAAACAATTATTATTATTGAATTGAACTAATTAGGTCTTTATCCTTTGAAGTTTTGAGAAAGTATGATTGTATCTTCCAAGTTTTGCAAATTAGGTTTACCTATCTCAACTTTAAATATGTAATAAATACTCCACCTAACCTTTGTTTAATCTCATTCGAGGCCATGTTCTTTAGTTGGTTAAACCTAACTAACCTAACCTAATTTAACTTAACTTAATTTATACTTACTTAACCTAACCTAACCCAACTCCCAAAAAAACACCCAAACCAAAAATATTTTTTTTAAACAAAAAAGAAATTCAAATAATATAGTTTTAATCTCAAATCAATCCACTTTTCCTAACAGCTATAACTTTTTCATTTATTTTCCCCAAAATATTCAAATTTTATTAATAAAATATTTCTACCCAACAACTAAGTTAACTTAGGTTGTGTTCGGCAGTAGTGTTTGGAGTAGCGTTTAGCGTTTTGATCAAGTCAAAACTCTAATCGCGTAAATATTAGTGTTCTGTAAGCTAGCGTTTTGAGGAGCGTTTAGCGTTTTAAGCAGCGTTGTGTGAAACGCTAATAAAGTTAACGTTTATCATTTGGGATATAACATTTCATATTTTTCTGTCAAAAAATACCCTTTGAAAATTTTATCTTTCAAAATTATTCATATCCTTTTATGTCAATTCGCATTAATCTGTTAATTCAACCGCTAAATTTACCGAACACAATTTTCATTTGAACAGTTATCCGCTATCTGCTACTTAAACCGCTATCCGCTGCTTAAAGCGTTATCCGCTACATAAACTTCTATCCGTTACCTAAAACACTAATTTTGCCGAACAGGGCCTTAAACATATCTTATCCTTTCCTATCCTATCATATCCTAACTTAACTTACCTTACCTGACAAAAGAACAGGAATAATACATTCTTTCAGATGAAGTTAGTGTTTAAATTAATGTGAATTTATAGAAATACCCTCCATTTAATGTTAACTGAAAGAGATGTCTTCCATTTAAAAATTCATTTGCACTCGTGACAAATATATTGCACCCTTCCCTTCCACATTGTCATCAAACATCGTATGTTCCATTCTTCGATTCTTTCACCTTAGAAATCCAAAAGTCCATTCTTTATCTTCATCATCGGTGTTCATCCTCATTCTCAGTCAAATTTCTCAACCTTCCTCATTGTTGATAAAATCTCTGAGGTTTCATTGATTGATTCCTACATTCTAGAAATTAAAATTTTTATTCTTCATCTTCATCTTCATCACCATCTTAGTTAAATCTCAGTCTCAGTCGAATTTCAAAATTGACAATAAAATTTGCAAATTCAAAATTTTCACTCCCATCAATTTAACAGAGCATAACACTACAACAGAACAGGCATATGGGCGACCGTTAATATCGGTCGCAAAAGGGCTCTATCGGTCGCAAGAAAGGGCGGGCGACCGATATCAGCGACCGATACGTATCGGTCGCTGTATATCCGTTGTTTTTCGAACCGCGCGACCGATATATATCGGTCGCCAAACTTGCGACCGATAAACGGCAGGGCGACCGATACGTATCCGTCGCTAATCAGCGACCGATACAGTATCGGCCGCTATTTATCGGTCGTTGATTAGCGACGGATACGTATCAGTCGCAAATTATGCGTCGCAAAATAGTGACCGTTGCGCAGCGACGGATACATATCGGTCGCAGTTTTAATATTTTTTTTAAAAAATAATTCTTAATTGATATCGACTAGGTACTGATCATACTGTATTTGTTGAATTATCGGTCGCTGCTATTATTATATTATCTAATTGATATATATATATATATATATATATATATATATATATATATATATATATATATATATATATATATATATTCAGCTGCGTATTTTTCCACCTGTCAGTTTCATACATAACATAATTAAACATATATAATACTAAACATTCATGCATATGTTTCATAGATAAACTAAGTTTCATACATACATATGTTTCATACTCTAATATCCATACATATATATAATAACTAAAAGTTCATAAGTTCAAGGTTGGGGAGGGAATTGCGGGGATCCTGACAAGTTCAGATATTTAGATGGGGAAGAAGAACTACCGCCTTGTTGTTGATGTTGGAAAACTTGTGTTAGTTGGCTTTGAAGCTGGGAGAGAGCGGATGAGAGCGCAGCAAGTTGATCACGCACAATGGCATCGGTGGACGGAGTTGCGCCCGCATGCCTCGACGAAGAACTACCCTGGGCGGGGGGTGGAGTATCATAGAAGTACAAGGTCGCACTCCCAAGACCATATACAGCTTGGTCTTTGGGTTTGTACCCCCCTGCCAATTGAAGGTACAACTCCCTAGCTTCCGGGAAGTTCTCCATTATGCCACGCTCCTCACACTTTTGGCGAAAGGTTTCCTGCAAGCATGCACGGCCACACGCCGTAGTTCAAATACAATCCAAACACAACTTTAAACATGCACGACCACACGCCGGAGTTCAAACATAATCCGTAAGACACTTTAAACATGAACGGCCACATGGTGGAGTTCAAATACAATCCAAAACAAACTTTAAACATGCACGGCCACACGCCGTAGTTCAAATACAATCCAAAACACATATACTAAACATGAACGGTCACACGCCGTAGTTCAAATACAATCCAAATACACATAAAACATGCACGGCCACACGCCGGAGTTCAAATAAGTTCCAAACACGCATAAAACATGTACGGCCAAACGCCCTAGTTCAAATACAATCCAACACAACTTTGAACATGCACGGCCACACGCCGGAGTTCAAGTAAGTTCTAAACACGCATAAAACATGTACGGCGACACGCCGTAGTTCAAATACAATCCAAACACAACTTTAAACATGCACAGCCACAGGCCACACGCCGTAGTTCAAATACAATCCAACACAACTTTAAACATGCACGGCCACACGCCGAAGTTCAAGTTCAATCGAAAAGAAACTTTAAACATGCACGGCCACACGCCGTAGTTCAAATACAATCCAAACACAACTTTAAACATGCACTGCCACACGCCGGAGTTCAAACATAATCCGTAAGACACTTTAAACATGAACGGCCACACGCCGGAGTTCAAATACAATCCAAAACACATATACTAAACATGAACGGCCACACGCCGTAGTTCAAATACAATCCAAATACACATAAAACATGCACGGCCACACGCCGGAGTTCAAATAAGTTCCAAACACGCATAAAAAAGTTCAAATACAATCCAACACAACTTTGAACATGCACGGCCACACGCCGGAGTTCAAATTCAAACGAAAAGAAACTTTAAACATGCACGGTCACACGCCAGAGTTCAAATTCAATCCAAAACACATATATTAAACATGCACGGCCACACGCCGGAGTTCAAACATAATCCAAAAGACACATAATACAAGTATGGCCACACGCCGTAGCTCAAATATAATCTAAAATACAAGTTAAAGTTTATGAATATGTGTAAAGGAAACTTACATCGAGTGTGGCATCATGTGGGTTACTCCACACTGGATTCCCCGCAGGATCTCGCCCACAGTGAATGTGAACGTGGACTTCAGACAGGGTCATGAATTTCCCCTCAGCCATCTACAAGTTAAAATAGTCAATGCAAACAATTGTTTAGAGAGTTCTTAATTGTTAATGTATACATATAACTTTAATTTATTAATTATGCTAGCATAGGATTCACCTTCTTCTTCATATAACTTGCTGCCGAAACCGAGCCGACGTGCGTAATGCAATTGGCGGAGTTTTCATTGTTCCTATTTGCTTTAGCGGCATTGGACCGCCGAATGAAATCCTCGGTTTGAGATTCCTCCTCTATTTCATCACGGTGTTCATCGCTCATGTGAGGTACAGGGTCCGTCCTCTTCTTGGTCCTGACCTTGTACCTCGTATCAGTAGCCCGATCGCACAATTTGGTGTGCCACCCACTAAACACATCTCTTGTTAGTTCTTCATCCCACACATAATGTCGCTGTATAAAGTAATTTATTGGTGATTAGTTAAACGACTATTCCGTAAAAGAAAATCATAACCCGAATTTGCATAATTACTTACACAGAATTGCCCCCACAAAGTTGTTTTCTCTTCTTTGGACCATGTGGAAGGAGGCTTCGGATTTGGGTGGGAACGAACTTGCCCTCCAACAAACCGTGCCAAACGGGTATCGGCGAACCTATGCAATCGTTACGAAAAAAACAAATAAAGTTAATAAAACCAATTCTAAATAAATGTACATAGGATTTTATGTGATCATCTTACCAATCCTCCCCCCGCTCAAGTCGTGTACGGTTGGGGTATAGAGCAGGGTCGATCGGATTTGCTCTTTGCCAAATACTATGTGTTGTCCCCTAATATAATAGTTAATATCAGTTAAAATCAAAACACAAGTTAGTACCAAACTTTTATATTTATATATATATATATATATATATTTATATATATATATATATATATATATATATATATATATATATATATATATAAAGGCATGCGTACGAGTAGAATGCATTGGCTTCAACCAAGTACATGAAAAATCTGAACCAAGTTGTGAATATAATAAAAGTTCAATGACTAGTAATCTACATTGACAAGATAATAGAATTCACTACTCATACTCCTCTTCATCCTCACTACTAATAATCTCGGTACAAATAGGGTCTAACATATTATCCTCCTCTATTCCCACTTCCTCTTCCCCCATAATGGATTCATTAGCATTTACGTTCATGTCTTCTTCATCACTTAAGTCATCTCGATCTTCAATTTGGTCCTCATCAATGCCAGATAGTGTTGGAACATTTTCAGAGCTATCCTCTTGATATACGGCATCATCAATGCCGTCAATCGTTGACCTCGGCTTTATGATGAGTGTCGCCCACCATTGGTTTCTTTCTCGCCTTACACTAGGATAACGAGTATAAAACACTTGCATTGCTTGGGATGCCAGCACGAATGGTTCATATACTCGATATCGTTTTGTGTGGTTCACATCCACGAGATTGTAATGCTCATGTTTGTTCAAACCATGGACGGAGTCAAACCAATCAACTTTGAATAAAATAACTTTGTAATTGCCAAATTTTCCTAAGTATTCCAACTGAATCACTTCTTGGAGCGTCCCGTAGAAGTCTACGCCGTGCATTCCTTTGACATATACCCCAGAGTTGGCGTTCGACTTTCCTTGCCGTTGAACTTGGAAATTGTAGTTGTTAATGTAGTAATGGTTCCACCAACGCACATTTTTGTTGGGACCGTAGGCTAGCTCGAATGAAATCATCTGTTTCATTTGAATTGATAGCCTACACAATATAATTTTAGCAAAGTCGTCAACTTTAAGTCGACAACATTATGATAGTTGAACTAGAATCTTACTAATTCAATCAAACTTGATCGATCACCTTTCGTTTAAACCATTCGGGAAATTGTTTGCCAAATTTGCTCCACAAATCCCCTATTTGTGTGCGTGGATGTGATAGGCACATGTCTTCTTCAAATTGCCTTCCAACAAATAATTTAAGGTGTTAACTAGGTAATTAGTTACATTGAGCATGTACATACACATAGCGGCGTGCAATCGTACATACCTTTCATACTTTTCCAACAACTCACTATTTGAAAGAACATATGCATGCGCCGCAACAAACTCTTGTTGGTTGAGGAACCTCTTTCGACCCTCACTAGGCGCATATCCAATGTTTGAGGAAAACACATCAGGGAGTGGTTCGTTAACATCGTTAACGTGCTTCACATCAGGGCATGTTTCTTTTAAGTTCCCTAGACTTTGTTTGAACTTCGGGGGCAAAATATGCATCACAGAAGTTTGATATCTCCTCTGTTAGGTATGCATTGCAGATAGACGATTCTACTCGTGCCTTGTTCCCTACTTTTTTCTTTAAGTGATGCATGCATCTACAATATTTTACAAGTAACAAACATTGATGTTTCTTAAAATACATATAATTCATCTCATAGTAACTATGAAAGATATGTAAGTTTAGTTGTACCTTTCAAAAGGATACATCCACCTATACTGCACAGGTCCTCCCATCGTTGCTTCATAAGGAAGATGTACTGGAAGGTGTTCCATGACATTGAAGAAGGCAGGGGGAAATATCATTTCCAACTTGCATAGAATTTCCGGTATGTTTCTCTCTAACCGGATCATGTCACTCACATTTACATTAGAAGCACATAAATCTCTAAAGAACTGGCTGAGTTCAGACAATGGTTTCCAAACTTTTTGAGGAAGTAGCTCCCTGGTTGCAATTGGTAACAACCTCTCCATGAAAACATGACAATCATGGCTCTTCAAACCCTACAACTTTGAATTTTTGGGATCGACACATCTGCTCAAATTACTTGCATAGCCATCAGGGAGTTTGAGCCCTTTCAACCACTCACACAAGGCCTTAACTTCTTCTTTACCCATTTGATAGGGAGCATTCGGCATAGTTTCGGTGCTAGTCCCATCTTGGTGATGAGTTTCTTGAATGTTTAGCCGACTACGCTTGCAATGGGTGGCTTGGTCTCCACGCGAGTTCTTATCATCCTTCGTCTTGCCTTTAACACTCATGATTGTATTCAGCACTTGATCAAATACATTCTTCTCAACATGCATGACATCCAAGTTGTGTCGAATTTTAAGATCTTTCCAATACGGCAACTCCCAAAATATGCTTCTCTTGTTCCAATTGTGAGACTCTAAATACCCATCAACACGGTTATATTGTTCCGTGGAGCTCGGGAAATTACATACACGATCCCAAATTTGTTCCCCGTTCAATCGAGGGGGTGGAGGTGAATTTTCTTCTTTATTCTTTGAGAAAGCGCTCTTGTTTTTTCGAAATGGATGGTTCTCTGGGAGAAATTGTCTATGACAATCGAACCAAGAATGTTTCCTACCATGTTGTAACCATCTAGCCTTTGTGTTCTCCATACAATACGGACAAGACATTTTCCCAGCTGTGGTCCAACCGAAACCATTCCGTATCTTGGAAAATCGCTTATGGTCCACAACACGGATGCCTTCATTTTAAAATTTTGCTTCTTGGAGACATCATACGTGTCAATTCCAACCTCCCATAATTGTTTCAACTCATCGATTAATGGTTGCAAGTAGACATCAAGATTGCCCTTTGGACTTTTCGGCCCAGGAATTAACAAGGTCAGAAACAAGTATTGTTTCTTCATACACAACCAAGGCGGCAAATTATATGGAGTTGCAATCACCGGCCAACATGAATACGTCTGACCGAAACTGCCGAAAGGGGCAAAACCATCATGCGTAGCCCCAACCGACGCTTTCGGTTCGGAAGCAAATTCCTTATGGAGGGCATCGAAATGCTTCCACGCTTCACTGTCGCACGGATGAACCATAGTTCCATCTTCACGTGCATTCATTGAGTGCCACCTCATGTGCTCCGCAGATGTCTTAGTTGCATACAATCTTTGCAACCACGACCCGATCGGGAAGTAAATCAATTGCTTGTGTGCAATGCGTTTCCCACGCATCGTCGTTTTAGCATACCTATCGGCTCCGCAGTGGTCACACTTATCTAAATCAGCTTTCTCCTTCCAAAACAACACGCACCCATTGGGACACGCGTCGATTCTCTCATGTGGAAGTTCTAAAGCACCAAGCAATTTCTTCGCTTGATAGTAGGTGTCTGTCATCTCATTGCCAAGGGGACATACGTCTTTCATTAAGGTTAACAGATCACAAGCGGCTTTATTTGGGAGATTGTACTCACATTTTATGTTAATCATCCGTGAGACAACCGACAACAAAGACATGTCGCTACCTTCATAGAGAGGCTTTTTGGAGGCATCGAGCATTTCTAAGAACTTCTTAGTCCCTTCCTCTGGCTCATCTTCCCTCTTATCATCACCGCAGCTCAAAGGCATATGGCCCATGGCATCGGTGATCATTTCTTGCATACTGTTGATACCTCCAGTACTAGAAGACCCATCAACAACAGTGTTAACAGTTTGACCACTACCCTTGAGAGCGGCAAAAGTCTCCCCGTGACTTATCCAAACATAATAATTTGGACGAAATCCGTGTTTGTACAAATGTAGCTTCACCGTATCCTCGTCAATGTACTTCAAGTTTTTGCATTTGCTACAAGGACACCTAAGTTTCCCCAAACTACTCCATTGTTTGCAACAGGTATAAATTCTTCATTCACCCTACGTACGAATTCCACACTAAGATATTCACCATCATGTCTTTCATACATCCATTTTCTACTACTCTCCATTATGTATTTAACTGCATACAATTTACATATCATTGTAAGGGATTAAGTCACAATTCTATATTTAAACGCTAAAAATTTTACATTCAAAGCATACATTATTCTATATTTGAATTTCAAACCATAACCACACTAAGATCGAATTCACCCTAATTACTTACACTCAAATTCACCCTAAAAATTTACATTCAAAACACAATTCTAAATCAAATTTCAAACCCTAAACTTGACTAACTCTAAACAATGCCCTAAATTTGAATTTTAAACCATAACCACACTAAAATTACTCAAGTAATTACTCAAATTCACCCTAAAAATTTACATTCAAAACACAATTCTAAATTAAATTTCAAACCCTAAACTTGACTAACTCTAAACAATGCCCTAAATTTGAATTTCAAACCATAACCACACTAAAATTACTCAAGTAATTACTCAAATTCACCCTAAAAATTTACATTCAAAACACAATTCTAAATCAAATTTCAAACCCTAAACTTGACTAACTCTAAACAATACCCTAAGTTTGAATTTCAAACCATAACCACACTAAAATTACTCAAGTAATTACTCAAATTCACCCTAAAAATTTACATTCAAAACACAATTCTAAATCGAATTTCAAACCCTAAACTTGACTAACACTAAACACTACCCTAAATTTGAATTACAAACCATAACCACACTAAAATTACTCAAGTAATTACTCAAATTCACCCTAAAAATTTACATTCAAAACACAATTCTAAATCGAATTTCAAACCCTAAACTTGACTAACACTAAACACTACCCTAAATTTGAATTCCAAACCATAACCACACTAAAATTACTCAAATAAATTACTCAAATACAACAATATATATGAAATTTACAATTAAAAATCAACAATTTAACTACAAAAATAAATTAGGGACTCACATTGGTGGTTGCCGGAGATGTTGGAGTCGGTGGTTGCCGGAAAAGTGCGCACGGTGGTCGTCTGTGGTCGCAGCGTCCGCGGCGTCGATGGTGGTGGCCGGACGCTGGTTGGGTCGGCGTGTGAGAGACCGGCGAGATGGAGAGAGAAAATGAGAGTGCAACGTTATCGAATGAATTCGCGGTTAGGCGGTTAAAAATGGTCGTGACCGATATCGGCAAATGATACCGTATTGGTCGTTGCTTTAGCGATAGCGGCGATGTATTACATGTTACCGTTGTCGAAATTAATTGGGCTCGGCGACCGATACGCAGCGACTGATATGGTATCGGTCGCAATCTCAGCGACCGATAAAGTGGTCACTGCGACCGATACCATATCGCTTGCTAATTAGCGACCGATATTGTATCGGTCGCCCGTGTCGACCTGAGCGACCGATACATATCGGTCGCCTAAGACGTTTCATGTTGTAGTGTAAATACTATCAACAAGCGTCATAATTATTAATATACTAAATACCATCAACATAGTCATACAATAACATACAAAAAATTCCCCCAAAAATTACATTTCCAAATGCATTCATCTACCAAGTTTTCCAAAAAGAAAAATAATAATTGGAGATGAATGACTGACGTTCATCCTTTGTATAGTCATAAATTATCATATCAAGATTTTCCCAAAAAAAAAAATTAAAACTCAACCAGAATGGGACACTTTCTCCATCCTTTGTATATATTGGAGTATTTTAATTAGGTGATTGTAAATACGAAAAATAGAAAATTGGCTTTGCCTTATTTTTTTATGTAAAAGTTGAAACTTTTCCACTAAATCAAAACCATATTACATCAACCTTTAAGTTTTCAACAGAGTTCAATATTGGCCGAACGAAAATACCATATTAACTTCGAAACAAATTCATACTTATTTTGGAGATGAATGATTAAAACGAAACCCAAAATTGCTTAAAGAATTTGCCGCAAAATCTAACTTTTGGTGATGAATGTCACTTTGTGTTGGAGATGAACTAACTGTTTCAAGCAACTGTGTTTCGAGTAGAGTAGGGTAGCCTAGACGACGATGGGAGCTGAAGGAGAGGTGACAATGTGTTAATTTTCTGAGAGGGGTAAATACGTCTTTTCATTTTTTATTTGGGGGACCCTTATATTGGGATAACTTTGTCTTCCAACATAAAAAAAGGGTATAATATTTATAGGTTAAAAATTGAGGTAGGATAAATTTAATAACCAAAAAATTATGGTTGGCAAAATCCTACTTTTTCAAAATTTTAAAGGTTAAAAACTAATTGATTCTTATTTAATTTATAAGAAAAAGAACCATAATAATACGTAATAATCTTTGGATAAAATAAATAAAAATAACTGTCAAAATCAAGTATGAAGACAACCAAAAAAAATATTATTACAAAAAGAAAGGGTATTAATCTTTTACGATATCATATTGCCCGCGAAATGACGAAGTGTCAATGGCGTCATGCTCGGTGCCATCTTTTGTTTTACTTCCATACATATATGACTTTTCTTTTCTCAACACTCTTCATTGATTGGTTATGCATATAGGCTACCTCCTTTGTCAACTCAAAAAAAAAATTAAAAAAAATGGTAGTGGCAATTGATAATATAGAATTTGGATCTTCTGAGCCGCATTATAAGATGTTGGCCTAATGTTAATCCACAAAATCCAGCTCGATCATGAGGTGTAAGATAATTGAGATGCATTTTAAAAAAAAAAAAAACATTACTTGATCATGTGGGCAATCATAGATATTAGATAACATTCAGTGATTAATATATGTTGATGTCATTCATACACGACTTGATGATGTTATATGAATTATGCACTAATTGTTCGTCATAATTCACCATTATTATGATTACTAATTATGAATAAGAATATTATTGAAACAATTCTACCCTATAATATTTTTCTTTTTTTTTTTTGTTGACGTATGGTTTTCGATTTTGTTAATTGTTGCCATGAGAATGATGGTTAAGTGAGAATTTTTAATTTATTTTTTTTTGAATCTAACATAAGCAAAGATACATAATAAAAGATTAAGTTTTCAATAAAATATATTTTAGTATCTAATATAATCTGTATAAATCAAAGGGAAAAATTTATAGTGGTTGTCAACCATGACAACCACTACAGTGAAAATGATATTTATCCATACATGTGTTGACTTTTATTATCGCCATTCATTTTTTTATTTAGTACAACGTTATAAAATATATTTTCTTAATTAAAATAAATTTTTCAAAATTTTTTAAAATTTAAATATCTTAAATCTAAATTTTTGCCCAGTAAATAAGCATATTTTGAAAAATATTCATTTTAAATTTTTTAAAATAAACTAAAATTTTAAAAATATATTTTACAATTTATATTAAATAAGAAAGCTAATGGTCAAGGTAAAACTTGACACATATACGAATAAGATTTATTTTACTTACGGTGGTTGTCATGGTTGACAACTACTATAAGTGCATCCTAAATCAAAGTAAGAGTATGCAATTTTTCAGGAAAATATATTTTAGTATGAAACTTTTCATGACCTTGTTCATCTCGACACAAGGAAACTTACAAGCCATGAAAATTGATTTCATAACTTGCAAGATGGAAGGTCACATTTATGCCCAATAAACTACTAGCACATTGGCATTTTAATATCTTTTCTTATGATATCCTTTAATACATAATTTTTGCATGATCAAACCAAATACATAACTTTTGGAAAAAGGATAAGGATATAACTTTCTTGATTGCATTGATACTTTTTGGAAGATTGTTGATGTTTTTTAAATCTCATATTTATTGCTAGAATGAATACCCTACAAAAAAACGTTAAACTTCTAATTCCAGCAAGTTAGAATACAATTAGAGTCCACAACAAGACTATAACCAATGACAAAACCCCACCGTTAGGATAGCTTTTAGAGCTTCGTGGACTTTTCCTCCAGTAATCTTGCAAATGAAACCCAATTATAAAAATAGTAACAGTAATTATATAGAGGATATATGAAATTTACAAGGCTTACACATATTTTCTGCATCATCCTCGTCTTTTTCTAATTTTCCTTCTAGACCATGATGGTAATGAAAGCCACTCTAGTCAACTACGTTTTTGGACTGTAGAATCATTTTTGGGGTTGGATGATTTGGGAATTTTGCTTAATCTCTTGTTAGGTTAAATATTATTTGGAAGATAGAAATTTGGATAGAGAGAATGAGAGATGCCATGTAAAGTTTGGGACTAAAGAGTATGAAACTAAATTCAGTAGGAAATATGGTTATTAGTAAAATTTCATGTTTTAATACGGAAAAACTGATAGTGGTTGTCAACCATGACAATCACCACAATGAAAACAATGTTCCTTCATATATGTGTCAACTTTTATCTTCACCATTCATTTTTTTTTTGTTTAGTACAATATTATAAAGGAAAAATATATTTTCTCAATTAAAAAATTTTTACGAAAACTTTTCAAATTTAAATATGTGCGGAACAAGCTGAGGACCTTCGGCCTGCTAGAAACATCCTGCTGGAGTCCGAAACAAGCGGAGGCGGCAACAGCAGTCCACGGGTTGAAAGTCGCGCGAGATAGAGGATTACAACACATGATATTGGAATGTGACGCGTTAAGCCTGATTCCAAAGCTTCATTCAGGTGCAAAGGGAAGAGGACCTTCGGATCTATTCATAGAGGACATTAAAGCCATGGTTAAAGAGTTCACAACACTCTTAGCCAGTCATGTGAAGAGGGAGGGGGGGGGGGAATTGAGTTGCTCACTATTGTGCTAGATTAGTTACCAATGAATCAAATGAAATCTTGTATGCTGACAATTTTTCTAAAGGACTCATATCCCTGGAAGAGTTGGATTTAGGCGCATTCTTTTCTACGTGGTTGTGGCTGCGGTCTTGGCCTACTGATTGCCACAACCCACCACATTTTACCGCAAATCATTACTTTTCTCTATCACAATTCCAATATCCTACCACACCTACCACAATTCCACCACACCTCACCACACCATTCCACAAAATACCGCATAAAAGAACAGGGCCTTAAAGGAATAAATGTTGCCTCCCTTTTTGACCTCAAAAAAAAGAGTGTCTTAACTTTAAGTTTTAGCCTAGTAAACAAGCATTTTTTTGAAAAATATTTATATTATTTTTTAAAAATAACTAAAATTTAAAAATATATATTTTACAATTTATATTAAAAAATCAAATAAAATTTAATTTACTTATGGTGGTTGTCATGGTTAACAACCACTATAAATACATCCGTTCTAACAACTATATTTATTTACCAATTTAGTTACGTGAGATGGATTGAAAATGCAATTTTTTTTACCATCAAAATGCAATCGTATATCATATTTTGCTTATATAAGATTTAAACATAAAAAATAGATAAAGATTCTCTGTTAACCATCACCCTGGTGCGAGAATTAGCAAAACTGTATTATTTTATTGTGAGTCAATTATGTGTTGGATGCAAATAAAAATATTCCCTTTCCCTCATGATAATTATATTATTTCCTTGTACTTTTTGCATCATTTTTTAACTTTGACTAATAACTTATTCAAATATAGTAGAACATAAAATGCATATGGAAACCAATATTATTGGTCGCAATAGGGCGTTATCGGTCGTCGTGGGGTATGGTCGACCAATCGTTATAGGTCATACATATTGGTCGTTTAGCGCCTTGATCGCCCGATAGCTATCAGTTGCTGAATTAGCGTCAGATAGAATATCAAGCAATCATAGTTATCCCTCACTATCAACGACTGATAGAATATCGAGCTGAACTCGACCTAGACTGTAGGGCCCGCGGCCTCGATGACACGATCCCTCACGGAGTGTCGAGATCAACATAGGGTTGCTTATCATTTCTAGGGTGCTCTTTAATTATTTTAAGCACAAACATTGGTTTTACAGAATTTTTATTTCATGTAGTTAAAATTTAGTTTAACCAAGTTTATATCTGATAATTTCCGACAACATTGATAGAATATCACATCCCAGGGTCAAGATTGGGCTCTCTAATTGGGGATCCAGGCGGATTCCACATTTAAGAGGGTCCCGGGCTTGGCCCAACGTCGTGATTAGTCTGCTAGGGGTTAAGACAGACATCGACCCAAGCCTACGGGTTAGGGATCCGCGAGGATCCCGACCCGTTACACTGGGCGATCTCTTGTCCAACCTCAAGCAGACTATTCATGTTAAAATATTCTTCGGAAATAATCAAAAAGAAAATTTTGTTGAACTAAAAAAAACACGCATGAAATAAAGAACGAAGTCACCATTTAGTTTCAGAAAAAACTAACAAAACAAAAGAAAGAAAGAAAACTCCATAGACTATGAGCCAGAAAATAGGCTCGGGGGTAAAGGTACAAGTGTAGGAGGGTTGCTCCTACACTGCCCGTCAAAACAATCTTTACTCCATTGGGTTTTAAGAGGAAAAAGGAAAGAAAACGAGAAAAACGAAATTGTGACGAGAATTTTGTGATCAACTCATGCAAAACGGACATGAACATAACAACACAAACGAGCGTCTTAAAAAAAAATTACAGCAGGCGGGGAATATGGACTACATTGGTTACAAGTATGAAAAAAAAAAACATAAAGGAATACTACCGATCCCCTTTCTGGATCTGCGAAGACCCCCGGTTTCTGAAGTCGATTTGAGACTCAGATGATTACAACAATAACTTCTTTTTTCGGCAAGACTTGCGAAGACCTTTGCTCCTAGAATCCGTGAGGGTCCTAGTATCGGCAGAGTATTCTTCTGATTCTTGTGAATGTCTTTGGTGAACCTTTACTAGACCAAAATGCCCCACACTACCCGCTGACAACCCCTCTTATAAGCCCCTCGCCTGGAAGTTATCAGCAGTTGGAGCATGTTTCCTCACTCCCATGGGATCTGCGAGGACCCCGCTAGTTAGAATCAATCCATAATGCCTTTTAATGTCTAAAATCATTCATCTTATGAAGGATAAGAGATGAAGCGAACTTTTGTATGAAAAATTTCATTAACTATTTAGAAGAGTCGCAATATTAAAAATTTATAATTTCAATTCTACCGAATATAATACAAATTGACATTTGGACATTCCTATCAAAGACATCAATTAGTGGTAGTTAGGTGTGTGCGGCCAGGTCCCCCTAAAGTCAAGAGGGTTGTGCCATACAAAATGAGGGCTATCATAGGATCGAGTCGTTAAAGGTCGGCCCATTAACAAGCATGCCTGTTTAATAATATTAAAGGAACAGTGAATAAGTTGGACAGGATTGGCTTATCAATAGTTCAAAATATACAGTTTATCTTATTTATTTTAAATGTTAAACTTACTTAAACATCTTATTAATACTCTACATTAAATAATAATTAACATAATTACTTATCTTAGTACAAATACTGTTCTTTTGGATCAAAATGAATTGGCGCATGGACTGATCGTCATTTTGAATAACAAATCCTAACCGGGCCCGTTGTTACAATGGTCCGAGATTGACTTGACCTGACCCTTATAATTAATGGGTCGTATTGGACCAATGCCTATCTTCACACAAAAGAAGCGCATAGAGTCTAGGCCCTTGGCCCTTGTAGGCTGAAGGTGGATGTGGGAGTATACCCCGATTGACGGAGGGAGACATTGAAGGGCTTCTAAAACAGCTCCGAGCCCAATGGTGATTATTAGACATTGGGTTAGCCCAAAAGATTTTCCGTTGACCTTGACTAGTAGGTGGCAGTTACTTTCTTCCTCGTGTTCTTCCAAGTCCTAACCTACCATTTCTGACCGTTGATTGGTGAGTCGACTCCAAACTCAAATTCCGCACTCTGCAATTCTTCCCCACATTCCTCCTCCCAATCAAATTGGAAACCCTACAAAAGTTAATCAATTCTTAATTGTTTTTCTTTTCAATTTGATTTCTGTTTGTGAATTTCTCAATGGAGAATTCAACCCAAGAATCCCATCTCCGATCAGACAATCTGGTCACCTATGATTCCCCATACCCTCTCTATGCTATGTCCTTCTCCCCTCGCCGGAGCTCCGGTGCCGGCCAAATGATCGCCGTCGGAAGTTTCATCGAAGATTTCAAGAACCGCGTCGATATTCTCACATTCGACGACGAAACCCTAACCCTAACGCCAAACCCTAGCCTCTCATTCCCCCACCCTTACCCTCCGACGAAGCTGATGTTCCAACCTCTGTCATCTTCTTCCTCCCTCCTGGCATCCTCCGCAGACTTCCTTCGGCTCTACAGCCTCCAAAACGACGCCGTAATGGATCCTGTCACCGTTCTCAACAACTCCAAATCGAGCGAGTTCTGCGCTCCGTTAACGTCGTTCGACTGGAACGACGTCGTTCCTCAACGAATTGGGACGTCTAGCATTGATACGACGTGCACAATTTGGGATGTCGAGAAGTGCGTGGTTGAGACGCAGCTGATCGCGCATGATAAGGAGGTTTACGACATTGCGTGGGGTGAAGCTGGGGTTTTTGCATCGGTTTCTGCCGATGGGAGTGTCAGAATGTTCGATTTGAGGGACAAGGAGCATTCGACAATCGTGTATGAGTCCCCTGAGCCAGATACACCATTGTTGAGGTTGGCTTGGAATAAGAGAGATTTGAGGTACATGGCCACTATTTTGATGGATAGTAACAAAGTTGTGATATTGGATATTCGGTCTCCGACAATGCCGGTGGCTGAGCTCGAGAGGCACAATGCTAGTGTCAATGCCGTGTCGTGGGCTCCACAAAGTGGGAGGCATATTTGTTCCGCTGGAGATGATGCTCAAGCACTTATCTGGGAGCTGCCCTCGGTTATTGGGTCAAATGGTATCGATCCTATGTCCGTGTATACTGCCGGGTCAGAGATTAACCAGCTTCAGTGGTCTGCTGCTCAGCCTGATTGGATTGCCATTGCATTTTCATCAAAGTTGCAGCTTTTGAGAGTTTGAGGTAGGGCGTTGGTGGATTTGTTCTCTTATTCCTAGGATATTTTGTTTCCTTAGATTCTTGGTGGATTTGTGTGTGTGTTAGAATCATATGTTTGGAATTGATTTCTCTTTGATTGCTAGATTTGACTTGAGTTTCTGAGCGTGAAGGAATTGGTTTTTGAAGGAATTGAAATATTTGTTTAGTTTATTACTTGTTAGATGACACGATCCAGCGATCACAACAAGAAACTAGAGGAGCTACTAAATTACTGATTCTGTCTATGTTGAGGAGGGTTCCTTGCTTCTAAAAAGCATAAAAAGTCCTATGAATTAATAATGGGTTGTGAGACATCCTTTGTAGTTTGTACTATTAGAGAAAAGCTCAAGAGTATGAGGCAAATGGTGGGCCACGTCCTTTTGTGTTTTCTAACATAAACAGATGGTTTAAGAAAGCATGCTTCAGTTTCACCTAGGTGTTACTGCATGAGGCGCTTCGAGTTGCCAGCTAGTGTCTCATTCATTCGTCTGTGCAGATCAATCCATCAAGTGGGTTCTCAGTAATTCTGTTTGGCATGATATTCCAATTACAAGCCAACCTCCTATATTTTGGCATACTTGGTCTTTATTCCCCCATAATTCTATAGACCTTCAAATCTTAGAGTTGCTCAGACTTAGTAGTTGAACTCTGAGCTTTTGCATCTTCCAGGCTGCATGTATATGTAATATGTGTGTATTTGGCTATGTGAGATTGTTGGTTTCTGAAGTTGTTATACAAGCATTTTCTGTTTCGCTTCAAAAGTCATCAATGTCTGGATGTAATTGGCTATATCTTATTTGCTATTACTAGTTAATAATATTATCTGATGCTATCTGTCTTTGATCTTCTCTGCAGATAATTACAGGTTCATGTGGCTGAAATCCTTTGTGGGAGTGGCTTTGCCTGTAGCTGCTGATGACCTCACATTTGCTTTGGGGAATGTTGAGGTATCCTTCATATGTATCTAACTAAGAATATAACTTTATGGCAGAAGCAGACTTGATCTTTTAAGAAATTTGTGGATAACCTGAAGAATGTTCCTGAAGCTTCGACTGCCATGTGTTTAGATTAGGGTGCACGATATATCTGCTGTTTTCTTCCTTAAGATGCTTTAGTTTCTAATTGAGTGTATGTTAATAGATTTTTATCATTTGGTATAGAAACTTGGAAGCTTGTGGCTTTCCATTCTGTTGATATTATTGGTTATTTCAGATGGATTGGACTTCTATGTTGTACACTGATTCTTCTATCATTTATACATGTTAAAAATATTAGCTGCCAACATCCAGTGATTGCCGATTTCAGTGTCCAATTTTGTGAAGCACCCTTTGTAATATTGATGTATCCTTGGTGTAGGCTTGGAGAAGAAATGATAAACTTACTGTTCCTAGTTGTCATGCCGTGAAGTTTTCAGGATCTGGTGCATACTTTTTGCCAGTGCTAGGTTTTAGTTTAGGGTGGATCCATGCACGACCATTGAATTGTGAGGTTTCAAGAGACATTAATGTGAAGTAGTTGATGCTTGTATAATATTCTCTCCCTGAGGGGCGAATGACTAATCTTTTTGGGCCCCCTAGTTCTTTCTAGTTCTTAGACCAGGACTTGGCTATTGTGGACCATGGCTATAGGTTGAGGTTTTGAGGAGCATATATTTGTTCCTTAAAATATTTTCCAGATCATAAGAACTGTTTTCATGCTAAATGTATGCAAGCCTGAACTATATCTTGATACGTTTGAATTGAGTGCTCATTCTTGGTTAGAGTTCTCATGCAAAGCATTATTTTGTGGTTACCTGCCAAACTTCCCTATTCTGTAAGGGTAGAAATCCTGAATTTCTGTTCTAGGTTAGTAGGGTAGCAGAATGATGAGACTCTTTGTCTCCCATAATTAGTGTGTAATACAATTAATAGGGTGATGCATAAAAGTAGTGTATTAGCTTGTTAAGTCAGGACCTGATGATCACATGTAGGTGCTGTGGGGCAGCTAAATGGTTACCAAATTATTTGCCGGAATAGTCAAATTGTAACAGATCTTGACTTGCATATCTCTATTCCCACATATTTTTCCAAGTTGCCTCTCCATTCTACTTTCATTAGTACTGTACAGAAAACTGTCAGGTTTCTCCTTTCCTTGCTTATCTTTCTGTTTGGGATTGCTAAGATTAGTCAGTGCCTCAGTGCCTCTGTGGGCATTAGTTTAATACCACCTATTGCATTTCGGGTGGATGAAAGGTGAATAGGAGATGAAAGCTACTATCAGTATCCCTAGTATATGCTGTATTTTCAAAGCTTGATTGAATCGCTTGCAAGTTCCATTTTATTCTGTTCTGTATAAATTTGAAATTTTAGAAAATTATTTTGTGAGAAAAAAACACCCTGTTGAAATCCACAGAAAGACCTGAGTTCTAGGGTTGAGCATCGGTTCGGGACTGGGCCGAATGGACCGAGGACCGAACTGGAGTACTGACATGGACCGAAGACCGGACCCAAAACAGTTCGGTCCTGGACTGGACAAACCGAACTTTTCTCGGTCCCCCAAACGGACTGAACTTTGGTGGCAGACTGGTGAAGCAACAGGCGGTCGATTGGAGTTCTGTTCTAGGCGAGTTCTGGGCGATTGAAGCACCGGGACTGACTGAGTGTGGGGGGTTGGGGACTGGGAGGAGGGACCGAGGGAATTAGGTAGTATAAACCCTAAAAATTTGATATGTCATTAAAAGAGTTCGGTCATTTGGTCGGTCCTTGGTCCATTTAGTTCGGTCCGTGGGTTGGACCGAGAATGAAAATTCCTTGGACTGAGGACCGGACTGAAGTTTCTCGGTCCAGTCCGGTCCAGTCCAAATTTCATTCCGGATTGGACTATGCTCAGCCCTATTGAATTCATTGTGGTTGGTGTAAATCGTGTACAAATCCTAAATAATGTGTAGAAACGGGCAGGAATCCATGGAAATTAGGAACACAATCGTGAAAAATCTGAAAATTTTGATTTAGATAGGTAGAAATCTGAAATCCCTATTATTTAAGTGATTTCAAACAAGTCATAGATGACGCTGACTCCTTCTGCCCTTCTTGAATGGTGAATTCTGGAATCTGGACGTCCTATTCTGAACCTGTTATTTCCTTGCATTGTTGGATGCTTGAACAGCCCCAAAGCCTCCACATCTTTCCTATAAAAAGACTGAGTTTCTGGATCAACTTTGCTTCTTGTACTAGATGCATGGAAAGGACGGCCATTAGCTTTGTAAAACAAATTCTCAATGGTGTACAATATGAACGGTTTGATACCTATTTTTGTACATCCTTAGCATTGATGAAATTGTCTAATAGCCAATAGGTATTGAATCCGTCAACTGCTGGTCTTCTGTTTAACGGGAAAATGGTAGTAACAACCTTGCGTACATAATGCCAAGCAAGTAGAGTGGCTCACCATGTATATATATAGGAAAAGGGCTTATTTACCAATATGGTACCTGTCTCTAATGATATGTCAAGCCTAGCTTTGGGAAGGTGAATTCAGGATCTTGGTTCAATCAACATGGGATTCTATTTTGATAAATAATCAAGACGAATGGCACTAAGTGGATTTGATCCATGTACAAGAGGGGCAAATACAAAAACAATATGCCCTTCAGCTCTCATCACTACTATATTATTATCCAGAATATCCAAAAGAAATCAAAGTTTTATTGTCCTTAAGCACCGTCTCAAAATGTTCAACATCCTCAAAATTTAGAGCTTGAAATCATCAGGGCACAAAGTTACATCCACAAATATCTGTTGGTTCTCTCCTTCAAAGTGGGTCATGAATCAAGACATGATTAGGAGAGGATCTCTGCTACTCTTCAGTTTTAGGCTAAAGGATAACATTGCATTTGGTTTATAATGGCAGCTAGATTGAAATGGCCATACATCATTTGTAATAGATGAGCTATCTTAAATATTTGCATCCAAATAGTTAGTGAATGTGTTCCTTTTGCACTGCTTAATTTTGCCTAAAATGTCGGAAAAGACTTGAAGCTATTCAGGGTTCTTGGTCTTAGGAGAAATGTGTAGAATAAGGCATTAGGTCCTTTCCCGATATACTCCCGAGAATGCGGAATGGGGTACATATACACTTGAATTACAATTTACAAAAGACTTTTTTTGCCTAACATTTTTTAGCAGATTAGTTTAATAGTTCTACTATACCATTGACATGCTGTATTACAAGTTTGTAGCCTAACAAACGTCTTTAACATAGGTAACATAACCTATTAATCACTTTCAAAATTAATATATCAGGGAGACTAGAGTCTTCTAAGTACCAGAGCAAAGAAATTGATCAACAATCTTTTATTTGGCCACTGTAGGAATAGTAAAACCAAAAGGATGATTGGTGACTGGTGAGTCCAGGTGAAGTAATGTTTGTCTAGATATGGACAACTGAATCACAACAGAGTTTTGTATTCATCTGCAGTGTCTTTCATGTGACAAGTGTTTTTAGAAAGACCACTAAAGAATCCCGATGCATCATATTCCTTCACAAAGTGACTGCTTCTGCAAGTGCCCCAAAGGAAAAGAGTTTGTCCGTCTTTTGGCATCTCAAAGGTGCAAGGCACGAATTTTATAACCCCTAAATCTGCTGCATCAGTGCATCACGGACCAATAGCATGGTTTCTCCAGAATTTACTTTCGGTGTTCGGGCAATCAGAAAATGTTTCCTTTTAGCTTCTGTCTTGCAGGTTTTCTTTTCTTTGGTCACTATTTGGGCAGTAATGGACTCATGGATTCACAATGCAGCAGATCCATGCCAAAACGGCCGTATCTAAAAGGTTATGGGGTTTGGCAAACTGCGTTTTCGCCCTGTGATAAGTGTGATTTAGAATGTGATTGCCACATTTTAGCCTTTTTTCATACTTCATAAACTGAAAATGGAACCAGCTTTTGAATCCATGAACAAAGGCAAGGGGTGGGAGTTAACAAGAAAGGATAATTAGCTAGAAGGGTTTTTTTTTTGCCTGAATTTCTTTATTCTTTTGGTTTTGATCAATTTTTGTGTAAAATAGATGCTTGCTTACTAAACTGAAAATGGAACCGTCCAAAACCTAGTTATGATGATGATTGTGTCATGTGAAGTATTAATGATATATTTGGCCAATTTTAGCATTTAAGTCAATATTAACAACTCACTAATAACTAGCCGTTGATGACTTTTTTTTCAATTATTTTTAATATTCTGAGCCGCTTGACCCCATGGGGACCTGACCCATTGCCCTCTTCTGTATTACTATAATATTATTAGTAACCTGGAAGTTTGTTCTATGTATTTTCTAGTCTACATTAAGTTATTCCATATAAGTTATTGCAAAGTACTTTTAAGTGGGGCCGGGTTTTCATGATTCATGTCCCCACCACACCTGATCTATTATCCTGGATTGTAACCTTACCTAGGTGTCTCTTAAAGTTTCCAACTATTTCTTGGTTGTGTTCCTAACTTCTCATCAGTGTGTGTACCTTTTCAAGTCCCCCACACTTGAAAAGGCCAGCAAAAGAAAGAGATATTATCGTGTTTCTCACTTGAGTTTAACATGTCCTTTCAGATAATCTCTGTTTGTGTCTTAGTGCTGTTTACCATCTATATTTTGCTTTGTTATTGGTCTTGATTTGGCCTATCACTTAAGTCCTTTGCTAGTGAAGACATGATTCTTAATCTGAACCTCATTTCGCACCTCACTTTGTAATAATGTTTCATAGAAAATCCCAGTTCCATCATTCCATATCACACTTTCGAGTTGTACTATGTTGGACTATTTGGAATATAATTAACCAATGAGAAAATCTGGATACTTTTGAGGTTAGTAAATGGGAGGATTTATTTCCGAGCGACATGTGTCATTCTAGAGCGGAAACTAACATTTACACCAAGATAAGTTATGGCGTCTGAAGGTCTTATCCTGTCCTGGGAAAGGTACTCATTGCAGAGAACTGATTGAGAGTGACAGTCCTTAACGATAACATCCATTGATGAAAGCTATGCAGGGTTTGTTTAGGCTAATTACTTGGGTTTGTTTCCGATCCTTTCCTCAACTTATCTTTGTTCGACCCTTAAATACTCTTTCTAAATATTCTTTTAGTTGGAATATGACATTACAGATAATTAAGTATTTGCTTTCTCAAAGAAAAGCAAGATATAAAGCATCTCTTCTTGTAAAACTTTCAGCTAAAGCAATGAGTGATTGTATAGCCTTAGCCTGTTACCGTGTTCAGTTGGAGAAGGGGTTTGTGATTGTACTCTGCATTTGTGTTGAACTTTTGCATAGTGGGATGTTTTTAAGTCTGCATGAGACTTAAGAAGCTTTGTGTTCTTGATAGCAACACATTATCAAACTGTCGAAGCTCAGTGCTTCTGAATGACTTGATAGCAACACTCTATCAAAGTGTCTTAAGCTTGCTGTGCTGTATATCTGATGCAGGAAACGGGCCATGCAGCTCTGTATTGCACTTGATTTGGGGGGAAAAGAGAATTCTTTTAGGGAGCGTTTGGTTCCCAAGTGGACAGATTTTCCCATGTTTGGTTGTGACAAATAAATAAGAAAGTTTTAGTGTGAGACCCATTATTTCACTCTCAACCTCAGCAAACATTTTCCCAAGGGGACCTAGGGAATGTCTTTCCCGAGAAGTTTTTCCTAGGAAACTACCAAACACAACATTAAACTTTTTTTTTAGGAGGGGGAGGGATCAAGTTGGACCCATATGCTACTTCCCATAATTGGGTTCCCCTTCACATGGAATGTGAAAAGCCTAATTTTATTTCCCTTTCCCTTTTAATCCTCATTCATTTTTAGTGTAGCTCCATCCAACATGCACATTATGTGCTTTTCAAGTTTCAATCCAAACATGGGAAAATTCCATTTCATCTTCTTCCCACTGTATGTTGACACTTGAGTTTTAGTCTCTTACAATGGGTTGCTTTTCTGGTAAATTTGTTTTCCTTAACAAAAATTAATCCCCTGAGAAAGAACAAGGTATCTGGAAGTTAATTAGACCAGAAATGGCACACTTTTATTCGTTTGGTCTAGTTTTGTTCTTTTGGTAGGTTATTATCCATTTTACCTAATCCAACTCAAATTTACCTATTTCTTCTCATATTTTCAACACTCAATTTTTCAAATTTATTTAAACTTATCCAACTTTAACTTACCTTACTTCTCTAGAGAGCATACCTTAATCATCTCTCCCAATATTATATTTGCTCTTTGGATTTTATTGTTAGAAATGCTTATTTATTTATTTATTTATTTTTGTTATGTTTGGGGAATCTTCAATTTCGGTGGGTCTGGTTTGAGAACATAGTACATAGTTGCCTTGCACGTGAGAGTGATTGAATGGTTACTCTTTCCTCCCACCACTGATGAAGACTTTAATGCCTTTTATTTTACTATTTGTTTCTTTTTTAACTAGTATCCATTTCCTTCAATGTGGTAGCTTTTCACTGACCAATTTCCTTAGCAATAATAAAGTATGCAAACAAATCTAACAATCAGTGCTTTAAGGGGGTCTTTTCGAAAGAAGATTATTTCTTTGAATTTGCTGTTTTACACTTCATTCTGGTTGTTTCGTTTTGTACGTTAGATTTAGCCCTTAGCAGTTAGCACCCTAATTCACTCCTATCCAGGGATTGTTTGATGAGACTACGTACTAAGCCGTGTGTAACATAATAACATCCTGCACCCAAGCTGAAGGGAACATGAGCCTGTTATGTTTCAAGCATTTCAGTTCACAATGGATTCTTGGTGATCCCTTTTAGAGGGAGAATACTATGCCACCTTTAGTTTAAAAAGGCGCGTCCGGGGCGCAAAAAGGCTCCCAAAAAGTCCGGGGCGCACCCCCTTGCGCTTTTTCACATCGAAGCCCAACCCCTTACAAAAAGTCTGGCCTTTTTGCGCTTTTTAGTGGGGTGCGGGGCACAAAAACTCATGGGTTTTTTGCACCCTAAGTTGATGTTGCTTTCTCTCACCTTCAGATAAGTCTCTTTTTGTCCTCTTCCATTCTCCTCCTCCTTCCATTTTCTTTTTCTTACTTGTTTGGCTAGCTTTTTCTCCCTTTTCCTCTTCTGCATTCCTCTCTTCTATTTTTTCTACCTCAATGGATTTCTTTGTTAATCATATCTCTCTCTCTCTCTTTTATTTTTAACTAACTAATACTCAAACTTTCTTCTTTATTTTTTTTTTGTTTTTAATGTCACACCCCGCGTACGAAAAGCTTGCGCCTGCACTTCAAAGCCCTCGCCCCAAGCCCTGGGAGGCTTTGCGCTTTTTTGCGGTTCACGCTCTTTTAATCTAAGATGGCGCCTGAGATAAAATCTCGTCTTTACCTCCTTGAGGAAAAATAAATTATATTTTTCTCCGATATTTTTGGCTCCTTTCTTTATACCTCTACACTAGCTGTTATGATTTCTTTGAGACATCCCAGTTATATGTGTGATTATCTTCTATGTAGGTTTTCTTGGTGCCAACTTTATTTCATGTTGGACCTTTTCTTTTTCAGGTGGGACATCAGTTCTTAGCAAACTTTCCTTTATTGTGAGAGATTGGGTTGGACTTTCATTCGAAATTTCAGTGAAACTTGGAGAGGGAACTCGAACTGCTTTTTGTTTAGTAATTTAAATATCCATCCTTCCGATGATCTCCTAATGAGGAAAAATATCTAACATTTCTCAGGAAGACGCCAACACTTGGATCACCTCAGGCCTAACGTTAGCGGGATTATACTTAGGTACATTGTTTTTGTTGTTGTTAATTTCTTAATAATGTATCTATGTGTGTGCTAGATTAGTTGAACTAGTAACGAGGTGTCTGCCATCTGGTGTTAAGAGCAGGGCTTAAGATGATTATTTTTGGAATCCCATCTGCAACAAATCTAATTGAAAGCCTTTTGGCATTCATTTTCTGTCCGAATGTTTTTGTTGTTTTAGATGAGAATGAAAAGTACACGCAGTTAGATTCTAGGTGAAACATGCAGTCACGTATACGGTTTTGAAGACAGAAGTTGGAGGAGGAGCATTGCAGCTGTCATTGTTTTAAGGATACCAATTGTTTCATGAACTATGAATATCATCAGATCTTTGAACTGTGCTCAAAACATTTGTTAACCTTATGGAGTAATTGTTTAAGGATATCTCAGCTGTTGATCTTTTTCAATTTGATTCTGACCCTGTCCTTAAATGGTGCTCTGTGTCTTTTTCTCTTTCCTTTCTTTTTCCTCCTTTTTTTTTTTTTTGAAAGGGGGGGGGGGAGTTTGGGGGTTACCAAACAGTGTGTCACACCTAACTGTCACATTGAAAGTGCAGAGGATCGAACTTATGGCAGATATTTTTCCACACCATCGACAAACTAATTTAGCATAACCATTAGTTACCAGGAACGTTTCCCGGGCCGTCAGTCCTGGAACACGGGTCGCTAACTTTTACACAATTTTAGTATAGTTTGACTTCGGAACACGGGTCGCAAGCATATGTAGCGTTCCCGGTAACTATGAGCATAACTGAGGTCTATGTGATTTAACATAATCAGGCAAGATTAAATTAGACATCGTTACTGCAAATTGAACACTTAGGATAGTAGTTGGCATAGTTAATATAGCTCATTTATACAGAGAAACTTAAGTAACCATATAACCCCTCTACTGACTTAGCTATTTATTCATTATAAATCCCCCCGCTCCAAAAGTAAAGGAAAAAAGAAAGACATATAAAGTAAAGTAGCAAATGAAAAAGGGTTATCCTCACAAAGACTCCCAGAACCTGGAAAGGACATCTTTTCTTCTTCCCTCTGGCCTTGAACAGTAGCATGCACATTTAATTTTGGAAAGTGGCAGTTGAGGCCATGATAGGCTGGTTGAAGCAGGTATTTGCATTCCACAAGTTCATCAAGAAGCCATCACAGGCAAAGGGCTCTTGTATGATTGGGAACAGCCCATTTGTCGCATCCTCGAGATCATCACATCCATCACTGTGATTACTAGCAATCAGCACATTGTTGATCTCATTGAGAGACTGTAACCTGTTGATGAGCTCTTCCATTTGCGCTCTGAGAACCGAGTTTTCTGCCTCGACCTTCAAGTAATGCTCGGTGGTGGTGTTTATGTTGCTGATCAGCTGGTGTCTGGTAAACTTTAGGTGGGAAACCTTAGCTGTCAGCTCATCCAAATGCATCTGCTTCCTCATTCTTGACCTTCTTGCCGACTCACGGTTTGATTCCATCCTCTTCCTTTTCCTCTCGTTCATGATCATCTGCTGCTGCATCTCTTCCTCTGAGCTTGAGTTCTGCTGGAGAGATGAACCAGAAGATGTGCCACCAGGTGAAGCCATTGGAAGTTGTTGGATATCGATCGAAACTTATTATGATTTAGCAGGACCCTAGATATCTAGTCAATACTCTTACTCAGTCGAAAGAAAGAAACAGGAGGGGAAGTTTAAAGATACACTATAAGATTTTTTTTTTTTTTTTTCCTAGGGGTTTGTAGATTATAGTAGCTAGTTCTAAATATAGAGGGTTGAGAATGTGAGGATTGTGATTTATGAGATGTAGTAAAACCAGTAAAGGAAGACAACTGAGAAGGATTGAACTAGATGGGTCCTGCGCCTGTATGTCGAATTTATCATAAACCCGGAAAGAAAGAGCTCACTGAGAATTGGAGACATGAATCTCAAACATCAAAACCCAGATATTCAGCATTAAGGAATTCCTTAACAAAGATATGATGAAACACCCACTACCAACCTCTCCCTCTTTTTATTCCCCAGGAAAAGAGAGACAAAGCTAGAATGATGAAGAAGATAAGGAAAGAAGAAGAAGGGGGGGATTAGGTTGTGTTTGGGAGGGGTACTTTATAGGCCTTTCAAGGTGGTGAGAAAGGTAACTGCTGAAATAAAGAACTGAAAAGAGAATGTGATATAGGACTGAAAATAAACTAGTGGGTTAAGTTAAACAGACAGATTAGATCAGAAGAGAGTAAATTTTTTTGTAAAGTGGACAACATTGGCTTTGGAATCTCCACTGTTAAAAAAGAAAAGGAAAAGAGTAATATACTTAGTACTGGAAGAAGACAGATGATGGCGACATGTGAGGTTGCTCAAGAGTACTTGTAGACCGTCCAAAAATTTCCCAGCTGGGATTTGGCAACATTCAGCACAGAATTTAACACCCAGGAAGATCAGGTATAATTCAATCTTTCAAGGAAAGAATATGTATTTCTTTGCTGTCTGCGTCTGTCTTCGTACGTATTCCTTTTTTTTTTTCTGTTTTCTGCATAAAATGATCGTCTTTCGGACTTCTGCACGACGTCGTTTTCCGGGAAGAGTTGGGTCTGTGTCTGGTTTTTGAACTGCCAGAAACGAAACCACTCTGCTGTTTTCATACGACAGTAGAAGTGACAATGTTTCTGGATCTTCTGATTATACTTTGTTACTCTCATGAAAATATATAATACGGTCTCAATACAAGAATTTGCATGATGTTTAGGATGACAATAAAGTTGGTTCATGAAAACCGTTGATTATGTTCCAAAGCATCGTTATCTGATACTAGCCAATATATTTAGGTTTGACAAAACAAAGCTGGTTCTTGTGAGCCATTGATTAAGTTCGAAAGCATCGTTTTGTAGCATCCTCCTTTTTATTTTTTGGTAATCTTTAGTGTATGATTTGCCGTTTTATTCCATACTAAAATTCCCAGGAATATGTTTTTGAGCTTTGTGTATGGTATTATTCCTTGAGCTCAAGTCTTGACCTCTTATTTTGCATTCTCAGTACCATCACATGATTCTTAATGGTGGAGAATACAACAGAAGTTGGTCGCAGCATCAAATTGAAGTTGAAGCCCTTGTTTTATGGATTCCATTGGGAGATATTTTTTGGTACAAATCTGGTAAGAATAACTCTGTAAATATTGAGAGTATGAAGATATCCAAATATACGCGAACTTACCTTAATACATATTTTTTCTAATTATTCAAAGGTTAAAATAGACTAAAAATTTGAAACCATATACATATTTTTTTTGATTATTCAAAGTCTAAAACAGACTGAAAATTTGAAATCAGATACATAATGGATAATACAAAGCTCAACAGCAATGAAAACAGCAACACTCAACAGCTAATGTCATAACAACAATAAAACATCTCTACCTGATGTACATGAAGGCACGCTTCAAAGGATCAACAATCTGCCCAAGCCCAAGTTAAAAGACCATGAAACTGCTGCATTCTAGAGAATGCCCTGATTTTCCTGTCCTTCAATTTTGTCATTTCTTCTTAAACCGTCCTAGTATTATCTTCTGATTACTAATGATCCCTTCTGATTACTAATGATCTCCATGCTAATATCATCGCCAATATTCACAGCTATTCGTGCTTTTTCATTCCTCAAAATCACTACTATTCGCCTACAGAGATTGATTTCAGTATCCATTACATCTTGATAGACATTTTCTCAGTTAAATTAGTTAACAGTAACTAAATTAGTCGATATCTAATGCGTTTTATTAAATTACTTTGTGGGTTTGTTTTGTGCCTTTAGGGTATTGATTGCTGAGGGTGGCCCATTCTTATCCTTGTTGCTTTTGATTACCGACGATTACATCTATCTTTTGAAATAATTAAGCCCTGTTTCTTGTCTAATGTTGCTGTTTTAGTGATAATTAACCCATGAACAAGTGTCTAATTCATGAATTAAAGAATAGTTTTAAGTGTCAATCTCGAAGGAGATGGGAAATTGAAAACAACTGGATGTTTGCCTGACTTTACCTACCAGCTTCTGACTGTGACTCCTACACTTGGTTCATTCTTGTTCTTCAATCTAATAGTTGAGACTATGTTTGTATTTAAGTAAAAGGGGGATGTTAAAAAACAAGGGGGGAAAAAAGGTGTAACAGTGGCATCTCGTGGTGCCTAAGTCTTAGTTCCCTACATTTACTTAATTATTCTTGGGTGAGATTACCTCACCTTAATTGTTTGCAGTGTCTTAGGCAATACAGTATAACTATAATGCAATATAATACATATGAGAATTAATTATTTCAGCATGAAATTTTGACGAGTATGCGAGCATAGGTGAGTATAAGAGGGACATCAAGTATTATTTTTGAGAAGATCAAGTATGCAAGGGGACTAGGGGAGCATGATGGTTTTTATTTGCTTGGTGTCCACTATGCATACTTGATGTCCACAAAATCAATAGTAGATGTTATGCCAGATATTCAATCATACTCACATGTTCATCAAAGTGTCATGTTCATGTGATTTATTTTGGTGAGCATATGAGCATGGTTGGATATAAGAGGGACATCAAGTATTATTTTTTAGGACGTCAATTATACAAGGGGAAATATGATGGCTTTGCTTGGTGGACATCAGTTCCTGATGTCTATTATGTATACTCAATGTCCATGAAATCAATAGTTGATATCCGTTGGATATTCAACCATATTCACATGCGTGCGTATAGGAAAATGATCTTAAGTGTTTCAATTTCTTTAGTTTTGTTTACTTTTGCTAGTTGTTAACAAGTGTTTGATGTGGTTTTATAATAAAATAAAATAAGTTAGGATCAGACGGTCTATAATTGGTATGGTATGTTAGTACTAGTACATGAGTAGACCTCAGTCATGTGGCGTCTAGATAATAGATTTGGCGGTGCTAAGTGAATGGCCCAAGTTTTCTTCATGTGGTCTTATTGCAGTGCAGATATGCTCTTTAGGCAGAGGAGCCAACTTGTTCATGGATCCAATGGTTAAGCTTGCACAAAACCAACATTACACTTGCCGACTTGCTTCCGTCTGAATCAAAACTTCATTAAAAATTACACTGCTGAAGAAATCAAAGTATCCAATAGATTGATACTTAAGAAAATTACAATAAAGTTGCGGTTTATCTGACATTAGTTTGTTGTCATTAAAGCCCTGTTCTTTTGTACAATTGGTAAAATGCGGAAATGGTACCATGTGGTGAAATTGTGGAAATTATGGTTGACGTAGAAGGTGAAGAGAGACAATATGAAAAAAGATGAGAAAAGTGAAGATAGAGAAAAATGATGATTGTGATATATAAAGTATGGTATAGTGTGGTATGGTAAAATGTAGAAGAATATTGAGTGATATGGTAAGTTACGATACCACACCGCATAAAAGAATAAGGCCTTAATGGTGACATTGACATAAGTATAACCTGTACGTACCCTTGATCACTCTACAAATCTGCCATGTTTTTAGTACAAAAATTTGATTTGGATATTAGTCGGCAATTCTTAAAGCTAAGTTATTTACTTGCAGCATAGATTTATAAGTGTAATCAATTTGATTGAATATAGTTGAAGTTCCTAATGAAAAATGGCTTTAGAGGCTAGGCGAACGATGGATTGGAATTTGGGAGCCATTCCCAATCGGCTGAAAGATTGAAGAAGTCATACTGGTACATTGTGAAACTCAAAAATAAATAAAATGACAAAAGAATGGATGATTGGAAAAGTTGGCATCAAAGGTAAGTTCTTAGAAAAGGGTACGAATCAAGGCTGTTGGGAACTGAAAAACATCACACAGATTAATTCTTTTTGCTGTGAAAGCTGGCATGCATAGTAAATTTATAATTAACAATATAATTAATTCTAATTATATTAGCAGTATAATTAGATTATATTCTTTTATTAAAAATATAATTAGTTATATTATGAATTTAGCATCTTTTACGTATAATTATATTTTATGTATTTTGTGTTACTCTCTAATAATTAAATATGTAAGAAATATACAAATTGCAATAATCTTTTCTAGTTTATTCATTAAAAATTTAACCATATAATTATGAAAAAAAATTAAACATGTTAAGTGTATTAGTCACGGTTGAACAATGCGAATCAATACTAAACAATGTTGATCAATGTTGAACGTACCGTCCTAATTAGTGTTGATTAATGTTCCATACATAAGTTGAAAACAAACCCTAATTGTTAAAAAGTTGGCAATATGGGAAGGTTGGTTGGGAAAAATTGGGTGAATATTAAACGTGGAATAAGTCTAAATAAATAGAGAAAGTTTGGTTAGATTTACTGAATTTAAACTATACCCTTGAAAACAACTTGAGCTTTGACAGGGAAAGCCGTGCATGGCATGCCCACATCTAAAAGCCTAGCCACTACCCCTATGTCTCACTTTCACAAGTACTTTTGTGAGACTTTTAATTTGTTTGCATTATTTGTTTAGTACAACAGTTACACTAATAATTCACTGAAACATAATTACCCACAGTTAACCATAGGCCCAAAGCATCCCAAAACAAACCAACAAGTTCTTTAATTATCTTTCAGCATATGTTCATAGTGTCCTTTATTTTCATATATTAATCTTCACCAAGTGATATTTGGTATAATATATCAAATTCAATAATAATTGCTTATAGTATATTTTATATTAATTGCCAAAATGTTGTTTTTGACTAAAAATTTCTTATAGTATATTTTATCAAAAAATTACAAAACTATATTATTATGATAATACTTTTCGTTATGAATTTAATGATGATATTTTCGTATATTAGAACATTGTATATGTTGAAAAATTAATGACCTATCAGGACAATTATAATATGGAACGGAGGGAGTATTTTCTAAGCTCCTCATCAAGGTTTAAACTTTGGTGAGACCAAAAGGCTTTTTATGTATAAAGATTGTGGGGTTCAGAGATCTTAGATCTTGGAATTAGTTAGGAATGCCCGTTGAAGTGTCACATTCATTTGGTAAACATACAAACCCAGTGTCGAAGCTAAGATTCAACGGTAGGGGTATCAAGATAAAATTTAATAAAAAAGATAAATTATATTGGAACAAATTCTAAAAAATTAACATATTCAAATAATATAAAATTAACTTTTTAGATTCAAAACATCCACTAAAGCATATTCATATTTAATTATCAGAAATCAACAATTAACAATAAAGAAATCACCATCTCACAACAATATTTTAATTTGTAACCAATCAATCAAACAAATAATCTAGATAGTTTCAAATATGAATATTTGAACAAAATAAAACCAAAAACCCTAATGATTATATTCATATATTACTATTTCATTGCAAAATTAGCAAATTTATCAATTGTTCAATACAAATTTAATTATTAGAATCAACAATAAACAATGATAGAATCACAATCTCACAAGAATACTTTAATTTGTACGAATTAATTAAACAAATACACTAGATAGTTTGAATTATGAATATTTGAACAAAATAAAACTAAGAAGTCTAATCGCTCTATTCATAGATTGCTATTTCATCACAAAAATTGCACATTTTTTAATTGTTCAATACAAATTTAATCAAAATTGATAAATTAAACATAATAACTTACAAAATAATATACCTTAATTCAAGTATTGATTTGATTTAGAAAATTTGGTGAATTGTGTGATGGATAAACAATTTGGAGGTATGGTAGTACTAGTGGCCGGCCGACGAATGACAGTGTCGTCGCCTAGGTTAGGTTGTCGATCAGAATAATGACAGCAACAGACACATACACTGGGTGCTGTCATTAAAATTAGGGTTAAAGAAAAATTTAAGTTTCCGCGAAAGGGTTTCGAACCCCTGACCTCAAGGCGCGCCCACAGCAGCAATTTAGCAAAATTCTGAATTTGCAAATGGCAAAATCGAACCACAGACCTCGAGGCCTCAGGCTCGCGCCTATCTCAATGTTGTTGACTAACCATCCGGCCACTTTCACCAACCTTACAATCTACTCCCACAATTTGATATATATATTCTTAGTTATAAAACAGCTCTAAAATAACCTTTTTTTTTTTTCCAAAAAAGCTGGTGGGTCAATTGACCACCCTTGACCCTTAATAGCTTCGCCCCTAACAAACCCATAATTTTTAATCTTAAATTATACTATTTCTTTTTTGCATGGGTTAAGGTGGCCATGCATGACCAACCTCAACCAATGTACAGATATGTCCATGCTGAGGTTTGTGTTCATGCTTATCATGAATAATTTGATACATAGATCTTCTTAATTAATAATCACCATTGAGAAAAGGGTCTCATGAGTTAGCCTTCTTAATTAGGAAGATTTATGTATCAAACTATTTAGGGAGTACATGTGCATAATTATGCAAATATAAGCATTCCTCCGTACCAAAAAGAAAATAGGGAAATCACAACAAGAAATATGCAATTACTCAGTTATTATTAGGGAGTAGGTTTCCAACAGCCAAATATGGCAATATGCCAAACCCTCAATGTTTGGAGGGGAGGAAAATAACTTGCAGGGTTGAGGGGAAAAAGCCTTCACAGAGAAGGAAAACCAAAGCATGTGGAAGCCATTCAAAAGTTTAATTAATTTCCCTGACCAGCCAAACACTCCTTTATTTTCATTCCCTTTGGGTTAATGTTTACTCTTTTACTTTGGGTGGAAATAAGTGAAAATCAAGCAATTCAAAGTAAAAAAAAAAAAAATGTAGAAAAATCCAAGGAAAATGATCATCGACTGAGCTGGAGGGGGGTTAAGTGCAAATTTCATGTAGGGGTGAAACTTGAAAGTGGGTTTAGTACTTCAGTTAGCCTACGCAACCAACTCTTTTAATTGGTTTGGCGGTGATGCTTTACTATTGCCTGCCTCTTTGATTTATGACCATGAAAAATATATCCACTTATACCTTTTTTTCTTTAATATTGCTTACGTACATATTAATATTTAATACTTTTATAAAATTATTTAATCAAAAGCTCAAACTAATAGTCGAATGTTCAATAATGATCTTTACAATCTAACATATATCCTTAGACGATTATTTATTGAGATTGAATCATGGATGTTGCAAATGTTGTCTACATCACCTAGCGTAATATAAGTGAGGGCTGTTGAGATTCGAACTTGAAACCTCTAGTTTAATTAGTTTAATTTTGATATTATCTGAAATCATTTCAGGGTGGGTTGGTCAATAATCTTGGGAAAATGGTCAATTTTCCCCATGTTTGGATGCGGGTTGACTTCGGGAAAGTTTCCACGATGGACCCACCATTTTCTCCATTTTCCTAGGGAAAGTTTCCCTTATGGGAGCTAAGGGAAATTTTTCCCAGAGAAATCTTTCCCATGGGAAATTTTCCCGGAAAAGTTTTTTTTTTCCTGAGATTCCTACCAAATACTCTCTCAATCAAAAATTTAAGATGACAATTAAAGGTGCAATCTAATTTTGATACTTCAGCAACTTCCTTATGTAAACTTATATTCCATTTGATAAACAATCATTAGCTGGTTGCACTAGTTATTAGTTGTTAGCAGGATTGTTTAGGTTAGTTTTTCAATTAACATGTTTGAGGAATATTTTTTTTTTTAATTTATGCCATTGGTCTAATTCAATTGATTTCATGTGGTTGGTTTGTTATGCACTTAGTACCTATGTAGTATTCCCAGTTCTTTTTTATCTGATTTCTTAATTAAATTTTCTTATTTTGTATTATTTTTCACTTTATAATTCCAATAACATAGTAATTACTATTTCTTTTATTTTACCCTTAACATTTATCGAATAAATCCTAAAAGTTGAATTCAGTTAATTATATTTGATTAATTTTCTTAATAAATACCCCATAATTATTCCCTGATATTTATTTTTCTCATCACCTTCAAAAGTCACATAAACAAAACTAGGGTGATATTATTGTCATTAGAATTATGCCAAATCTGCAAATTAATTTTATCCCATAAAAAATATTTTATTAATAATTATTTATATAATCTAAGACATAAGGTTTTTTAAAAAAAGAATGAAACTACTAAAGAATGAACTTTCAACCTAAAAACTTAAAATAATACTTGTAGTTAATTTTAAAACTGATGCAATACAATAACCAATTGAAAATTTCATGTTAAATATTTTATTTTTAACTAATTTTTCTAGAAAATAATAATATTAACAGTTAAGACATTAGATGTTGAACTTGATTCCCTCTTTATAAGTTAAAGACTAGATACAATAATATTTAAGTTTTAAAGTTTAAACTATAATTTATATATATCAAATAGAATATAATAACATTATTGTAATTTTTTATGAACTATTGGACAAATAGCTATTTTTATAACGGTTTCTGTATATATATCGTCCTAAGGGTGACGTATAAGGGATATCTTATCCAATTAAAAATTGGAATTTTTCTTCATATATAATTTATATGTAATATTAAATTCTTAAAATAGAGTGTCAAATAATATAATTTTCATTTCCTAATTCAACTAAAATTCTTATCATATATTACCTAAAACAAATCATAATTATATTCCCTTATTTCTAAGTGTCTCTTGCACACTTGCCTTATGCCCTGCTCTTTTATACGGCTGATTGCGGTATGGCGCGGTGCGGTGTGGTGGAATTGTGACGGGTGTGGTGGAATTGTGGTGGATTGTGGTGGGTTATTGGTAAGTTGTGGTGGGTTTTATTTTTTTATAAATGTAAATTGTATTGGTAAATGTGAAAAAGTTGATTGTGGTAGGTTTTGTTATATTATGATGAATTAGTATGCAAGCATAAAGATACACAGAAGACCGCAATCAGCCAACCGTATAAAAAAACAAGACCAAAATAATATATATTCTTATCATTTGATGGAGTGTAGCATATTGCTTTTAATACCTCGCATTTTAGCCTAAAAATGAATTCAACATATGTATAACTTCATGGTGAGCATTAATCATTGCCAATAACCCATTAAGAACAATAAACCATCAACACACTTGGGGAAGAAATTCCAAAACTTCAATAATTATTTCATGACATCGAACAAATTTTCATCTTCATCCATGATTTTCTGAAAGGAATAGCCCTCAATCTACGCATATTTGGGTAGCCAATAGGCCATCGTTAAGTTAGTGAGCATGCGCAAAAACATGAAATTAAACTTTGGACTACCAATGAAAACCTAAGTTAACACTGTGAGAGCCCAAATTTTTGTTGCATGTAAACAAAAAACATTGCCTTCAATATATTGGGGAAAAGAAAAATATCTTACTGCCCTTAGACCTTAATGTATGAACAATCATAATCATTGGGTCTAAAAATATTGATGAATTATTAATGGTTATTGGAGTTGGGTTAAGTAGTTTCTACCAAACACCCAAAAATTGTTTTTACCTTATTGTTCTCAAAAGTTCATTCAAAGTTTTCTTTTGAGAATGAATTTTTGGGACAAGCAGCGTCTCAAACAACTTTCTACAAAATAGCCAAAAAATTATTTTTACCTTATTGTCACAAAAGAATCCTTCTATCAAGAAACTATTATGCCAAATTGCCAATTCCCAAACATCCCTTCTATTTTTTTTAAGGAAAATAGTTTAAATATAAGTAATCCTCCTATTAAATAGTTGAATTAGACATAAACCATTGATCTATTGAATGACTATATACCAATATTTTATTTTCATAATTGTAATAGTATAACCTCTAAAGTGTTATTTTTCCATACTTTATAGTTTTTTTTAGGGAATTTTGATTTATTGAAAACCTTATTTGAAAAACGACTATGTACTAGTATAGTGGTATTTGTAGACTTGTCAAATAGAGTCCTATTATTTCCTATAAACTTTCATCGAAGATAATTTTTCAATGAATCAAATTTCAATATCCGTCATGTTCTTTCGTATTATAAACTACCCATAACTCAATTTTACTCATTTTTATCCAATTTTACTTTTTATTTTTTCTACCAGTAAGCTCTTAACGCATTTGGTACCGGTTGTACCATAGATCCATGTTAGGGATGAAGTTGGTGGTCATGGTGGCGGTTGATATATTTTTTTTCTTCTAGGTAGTGGTGGAGCTCTGTAGGGTTTTGGAGAATAATTTAGAATTAAAACATGAATAATATATTTATCAAAAAAATATAACAATGTATTAATCATCCCTAATTCAAAGATCTAGATTGATTTTAAGAAAGAAACTCGTTACTAAAAATTCATTTAAGATAATTCCAAATTAAAAGTGACCCTTTTACTTTAAAAGAAATAGAAGATGCCCTTTTCTTCAGTTATTATTTTTTTCTTTTTTTATGGGATATCTTCGATTATACTTTTAACCATGCCTTGTCCCCAATTTTATATGAACAATCATCTTGCAATAGGTAAGTAAACTGCATTTGAGAACAGAGATTTACTTTGTTGCGATTGGAACAATTACAATGATGAGTCGTTTTTTATTTGAAAGTGATGTGATATTCATTGGTTGGAGCTTGATTGAGCAAATTATCAATTTTTTTAATAATTAAGTCACTTTATCAACCCATCAATTATCTTTTTGTGTGGATTTCAAATCGCTATAGCACGGGTTGTGAGGTTCTCCATCAATGGTAAAGATGCCGAGTCGTCAAAGAAAGATGTAGAGTCATCAAAGAAATCGGAGTCGAACGTCAGTAAGATTAGTATTAGTTATTTGGAAGTTGAATTTCATATCTATGTTTTAGATCTACAACTGTGCAATCACGATTTTCATTGTAAGTGTCGTATGACTTGTTATTAATGAAATCATTATGTATGGTTTCAAAAAAAAAAAATTATCTTTTTGTGTGTGTCTCTCTCTCCCACTCTTCCTCTCTTTCTCTCTCCTTCTCGAGTGTCATTCATCTTAACCTTTCCATTTGGCTTTTCCTTCTAATTTGTCAGTGAATGTTAGAATGGTCGATTTATGAGCATTCTCTTTGCCGTTTCCATTTTTTTCTAATCTATTTTAAATATATAGTGTTTTATATTAATTGCTAGAATAATAATTAATTTCTCCATTTGTGTGAGTTGTTTCTCTCTTCGATTGTGAGGGTTATAGGGTGGGCTCAAGTTTGGTGTTGTTTCATATTAGGGATGAAGTCGTTTCTAGAATGTGTATCTATGATGAACTTTAATGCTTTGATTGTCAATTTTTATGTCAGAAGAAGATCTTACTCTAAGAAATTACATTGGATCAACATATCTCTTCTGAAAAATATAATTATCGATGTGAAGAAAATATAGAGATAAACAATCAAGAAAGATAGTATGGTTAAAGAAAGCTCAAAATAGATATTAAAGGGGACACAAGATTTACGTGGAAAACCTGAATCGGGAAAAAAAACACGGATGGCAGAGAAAATATTCCACCAGTAAAAGGAGATATTACAAGAGGAGAATTATATGGACTCTCGTAGACTCTCGCAAACTAGGTATGAATATAGGTGAAGATCTCTCAATACAAGTAAGTATATAGGTTGATAATAACCTATATTTATAGTAGAATGAAAGAAAAGGAAACTAGGTTAAATATTACAAAACCTAGAAAAACTAAACGAAAACCCTGCCGCTACTCAGCCGGCTGCAGAGGCGCTGGCAACGCCATGGTCGGCACTGGCTACGTTTCACATGTGAGACCTCCTGGTCGTCACGCTGGCAGCGTCCGGGAGAGAGAGGTAGCATTGGTAGCGTCCATTTCCTTCAATAAAGGAGATTTTGGGCCATAAAACCCAACAAACTTCGCCTTGGGTCAAAATCTCCGGTACCATCATAGAACCCCGAAGTGTTGAGCCCCAAGGGGTGAAATTCAAATTTGCAATGAAAGAGAGTCCAAATTGTCTTTGGACTCATAGGAACCTGTCATGGTAGAACCTTGAAGGAGATATACGCTTCCTTGTCTGAAATCCTTTAGTAGAACTCGAGTATCTCGCATCACTTGTAGAACTCCACCTTGAGAAGAGAAGTTGCACCCTTTAGATTCAAGGGTGCCCAAAGAGATCATGCTACGCTTCAAGTCAGGGACATACTGAACGTTTGAGAAAGTCTTAATGGTGCCATCATGGGTCTTGACCTTAATACCACCAATTCCCAGCACACTACATGAAGTATTATTTCCCATGTAAACAGTGCTAGAAACAATGGGATCATATGTTGAAAACCAACTCTTATTAGGGCACATATGTTGAGTACAACCCGAATCCAGAACCCAATCGGAAATAATAGCACCTTCCTTATCAAAAGAGGCAAAGAAAGCCTCATCATCAGTAATTTCAGCAAGAGCGGCTAGTGAATCATTCTTGCCCTCTTGTTCCTGTTTCTTTTTCAGCTTACGACACTCAGAAACATCATGTCCAGGTTTCCTACAATAGTGGTAAAAATTCTTGTTTTTTCGGTCTTTAGAGTTGGTTTTGTTCTCCCTTACAAACAACCCCTCACCATTGGATTTGTCATCAAGATCAAATCTTTCTTTAGACATTACGAATAGCTTTAACAGATTCAAAGGATAAGGTTTCATCTTACTGTAAAGCAATATGTCTTTGAGGTTTTTGTAGGATTCAGGTAAAGAAACAACCAATAAGATAGTCTTATCTTGATCCTTGATCTTTTCATCAAACCTCTCCAAATCAACTATAATAGAATTGAACTCACTCAAGTATTGTTGAATAGGGGTACCTTCAGACATCCTGTAGGAATAAAGTTTTGCCTTTAACCTAATCTTGTTGGTAATACTCCTTGACATGTATAGTTCTTTCAATCGATTCCAAAGATCCACTGGGGTTTCCTTGTCAAGAACTTCCCTAAGAACATTAGCAATGAGACATGGTTGAATACCTAAGAGAGCCTTTAACTCCAATTCTCGCCAATCTGAATCATCTATAGATCCACGCAACTTTTTCTTATTAGCCTCCCATTCATCGACAGTCATCTTTTCAGGTTTCTTGAGAAATCCGTCAAGGACTTTCCATGATCCGTGTTGAATCAAAACTGCTTTCATCTGAATTTTCCAGAGATTAAAACTAGTCTCACCATCGAACTTTTCAATCTCAACTTTCATGATTGTTGACATCTTTGAACCTGCGCTCTGATACCACTTGTGAAGAAAATATAGAGATGAACAATCAAGAAAGATAGTATGGTTAAAAAAACTCAAAATAGATATTAAAGGGGACACAAGATTTACGTGGAAAACCCGAATCATGAAAAAAACCACGGACGACAGAGAAAATATTTCACTAGTAAAAGGAGATATTACAAGAGGAGAATTATATGGACTCTCGTAGACTCTCGTAAACTAGGGATGAATATAGGTGAAGATCTCTCAACACAAGTACGTATATAAATTGATAATAACCTATATTTATAGTAGAATGAAAGAAAAGGAACTAGGTTAAATATTACAAAACCTAGAAAAACTAAACGAAAACCCTGCCACTACTCAGCCGGCTGCAGAGGCGCTGGCAGCACCATGGTCAACTCTGGCCGAGTTTCACATGTGAGACCTCCTGGTCGTCACGCTGGCAGTGTCAGGGAGAGAGAGGTAGCATTGGTAGCGTCCATTTCCTTCAATAAAGGAGATTTTGGGCCATAAAACCCAACAATCGATCTATCGATATCTGTGGGAGACTTCTCCAAACTAGTAGACTGTAGTTCGAAATAGCAGGAGTGACAAGACGATCGACGAATATATGAAGAAGTAGTTACTTCTAGATTTAGGTTGCATTATGATATAGGAATTTGCATTTATTCAAGTCGAACAAGTAGATGTTGTATGGCTATTTAGTTAATGAAATATTTTGTTTAATGATTAAAAAAGTAAATTATTTAAAAAGGAACTTTAGAAACTAAAATAAAGTGATTTTTTTTTTTGTGGAAAACTTCATGTAAGATATGTTAGTTTGATAGTTGAAAATAGGGAGAGATTAGAATAATCATAAGTAATTCAAAAGAAGGCAAGCAAATTATACTAAAGATAAAGGGAAGGATGGGAGAAAGGTTAGATGGATAAGGTTGTTGTGATATATGTGTCCATTTGCATGTTACAAGCATATACGACTTTACTTAGAAGCATATGTTTTTTTTTCTTTGCCTGGTTATATTTACCTAACTTACCCTGTCACATTCTTGATATTTATAGCATGTCAAATTAGATGCTTGTGGGTTTAACATAACGTTATGTAATAGCTAGTAACTTGTACTTTGTACTAGTGGAAATTGCTTTACTCAATATATCACTATACTTGGAATTATCATGTGATTGATTTAGGTTATGGGTTTGGCGAAAAGATATTGCTCTTATAGGAATGCATCACTAGATCATTTCATTCATAAATTCATCACTTTCATATACTCAAATTGGTTATTCAATGGATATTTTAGCATGTAAAATGATATCATATTACATAACTTTTAAAATTATTTGGATTATTATTATGCGAAATTATCTCAATCAAAAGCATAAAATTATAAAAGTCTTGCAATGATTTTAATTGTTTTATACTCTTAACATGTTCCTTTACGTGAATACCCTTTCACTACTAAAAATATGTGTATTACCAACCATTTTTTTCCAACCATTTTAAATTGGTTGGAAAAATCAACTATTTTAGCAACCATTTGATATTCCAACTATTTTTCAAAAAAATTAGTGGGAAAAATGGTTGGAAATTCCAACCAATTTTGCTAAAATTGGTTGGAAAATTTTCCTACCATCCTTTTTCCTACTATTTGAAATTGGTTGGAGAAATAGTTAGTAATCCAACCATTTTTCCAACCATCTTCAAATAGTAGGAAAAAGGGTGGTAGGAAAATTTTCCAACCATTTTAGCAAAATTGGTTGAAATTTCCAACCATTTTTCCCACAACATTTTTTGGAAAATAGTTGGAATATTAAATAGTTGCTAAAATAGTTGGTTTTTCCAACCATTTTAAATTGGTTGGAAAAAGTGATTGGTAATACATATATTTTTAGTAGTGTTTGGATTTAAAGTGTGGATGCCACAGAGAAAGAGGGTGACTTCCCCTCCCATCTCCTTCTTTCTTTATACTTCCCTAGTACTACATCTCTTAAGCATTGACCATGGCCATGGCCATGGCCAGTAACGAAGGCAGGATTCAATCTTGCGTTGTCAAGATTAAAAATAAATAAAAAATCAATGTGTATATTCGACGACCTTTGACAATATATCACATTCAAATAATATAATTTTAAAAAGCATGAAGTTTATCATTAATTATGGAAAAATTAATATGTACCTTAAACATCTTAAATATGTTATCAACCACTATAATGGTCCAATCTTGATCATTACTAATAAGTGAGTATTATAATAAACTTTTAATACGAATGTGACTAGTAATTTATCAAGTGATGATTGTTATCAGAGTCACTTCAAATAAATTATTACTCACCCTTATATTTATAAAAATTTACCAAAAAATCATCTGTCTGATGATAAATTTTCAAATTAAAATAAGAATTAATACTAGCGTAGTTTAATATAGCTCCGAAAAAATTGGGCACAACGTGAATCGAACACAAAATTAACTAATCTAATATAGCGCAAAAAGATAATATGAAAAACTAGACACAATAGGAATCAAACTCAAGACTACAAGGAAAAGTTATAAGATCCCTTACCAATCTACCAATTCTACTTTTTAATTTTTTTCCCTACATTTTTGTACATATTTATTATATATAATTATACAAACAATAGCTCTGTTTGATTTTTTTTTTCCCCAAAAAGACATAGGGGGTCAATTAACACCCTTTGACTCCAGATGGCTTCGCCACTGTCCATGGCCCTTCTCTAGTGAGAAAGAGAGCCCCCCCCTTGTGAGAGAGTCAATTCTGTTCTTCCCTTTTCTCAACCCTTTCCTTAATTTCTTTTTATCTGCCCCGCTTTTCCCCCAAATTTTGAGTGATATTGATTCTAGGAAGGATCTTCTCAGCCATCCACGAATGAAAACAATTGTAATCATTGATTCATGGTTAGATCTTTTGTCTTGAACACCATCGGCCATGGAAGCCATGGTTGTGAAGTTTGTCCAGACTATGGGAATCGTAACCGAAATCCAACGAATCGGAATCATTACAGAGAAAATCAATCATCAATATTACTTACAATATTACAATATTTTTCTGACTAGTTTTATAAAAAAAAAAAAGCAATCATACAATCACACTTCAGCCAACTTCTCAAGGTCTCAATGAACTTTAATTCATAAAAGAAGACTATCCACATCTAAATCTCCTAGATCATGATTAGATATGTCCCCTCAAGAGTCTATTGGTGTTGTTCTTCTATAAAAGCTGAGGATATTCTAATAATAATTATGTTATATACAATACTGAAAATAGTTATGTTAAATACAATCTATATTTTACATAAGAGTTAAGGTTGTAACTTGTATGAATGTATGATTTTCTAACCGTTCATACTTAAGTTACCTTTTTTTTTGTGAAGAACAGATTTCACAAAATGAATGGTACTTTCCAAAAATCAAGAGCAAAAACGTTCACTTTGTGAGTGTCGCTTAAGTGAGGGCTTTATGGACATTTCATACCATTTGAGGAAACTATTAAGGGTTAACAGTTTTGTCCAAATGTAGAATTGTACAAAGCAGGGGTGAACAAAACAGAAAACCAAAAAAAAAACAAAGAAATATCAACTAATAGATTTAATTTTTGTTCAAAAAGTGGTTTGGGTTTTCATCCACCAAAATTAAGAAAGTTAACCGAACGTTTAATTGGTAATTATGAATTAATTTTTTCCTAAAAACAATTCTCAAATGTAATTAAATCGCATGCGAATCCGATGAAAAAAGTAAAAATAAAAACATACAGTGAAATGTTGATTTACAAAAGACCTTTAAAAACATCGAGTTTAAAGTTGATTTTCATGAGTACATCAAAAGGTTAACTGTAAACCAAATCGAAAAATAGTTAGCCGCCACTTTTGGTCGATTTACAGCTCACACTTTAATTGAACCAAAAAAAGGGTTAGCCAAGTTCTAACATAGCTCTTTTGGCCAGACAACTCTGGAGGCTCAAGAATTCACCTAGGCTACTCGTATCTCGACTGTTGAAACCCAAATATCACCCCGACTCTAACATCCTCCAAGCAAATCTGGGATACAGGCCAAGCTTTGTGTGGCGGAGCATTCTTAGCGCCAAGGAACTCGTCGAGCATAGAAGTAGATGGGTGATTGGGAAAGTAGATGAAGTGAACATATGGACATAGCGATGGCTCCTAGTGAATCCACTTTGAAGGTTATAAGTCCGTCGAAGGGGAACCTAGTCAATGTAAGCCAGCTTATTGACGGCGATCTCCAAAAGTGGAACATGGTGATAGGCCGCAAGTGCACGGGTGAAATTGTAGCATAAATCAAGGTCGTTCCCACAGGGACTTTTTCCTTTCAACGCACTGAACTAGCCTCCTAGTTGATCGCTAAGTCGATCCGGTTTTTGTTTTGAATCAAGGTAAATCTAATTCTAATCACAATAAAGGTCTAAACAAACAAATATTCACTAAACTATTCTGATTTAATCAAGGTAAAAAGGCGTTCAGGGGATGAAACCTAAGTCAAATAACGAACCAACGATGTGGATTGAACTTTCATTTCATTAATTTGCACAATCAAGGTTCGATAATCGCATAGAATACTTCGCAATGAGATTTTGTCACTAGAGCGAATTGCCAAGACTAACCAAGCACCTACTTTCGTGGTTATTTCGATTTAGTCAAGGTTAAAGATCAAATTATCTCAAGAACCCTAATTAAAACTTCTATGTCTAGATAATTTTAACTAGTTTAATCTAGGTTTTCGGGTAGTCAAACTTCTCCTTTCGATACTTCATTCAACAACCTATTAACATGCAATTGGTGATCAAGCAAAAGCAATAACAATTCAATCCAAAGACCAAATAGATTGAAACAAACTAAATTCATGATAATTCAATCCAACAAAGTCAATTCACCAAGCAACTTCAAAGGTTCATCCCCTAAACTAAAAGAACTACTCACAATTCATGATTGGAACTACAAAGCAATTGAAATCTATTCTAGAAAGCATATGAAAATCTATAAGAGAATGAGAAATAAACCCAAGTGAAGAACAAACTTGCTAGGAATCAACAATGGAGGACTTTTGCTCCTCCACTTCAAAGTGTATTCAAGATGCTCTTCGATCTTCAATCTTCTCTCAATCTTCTATGATGGAATGGAATATGGATGATGAATGATATGATTAGAGCATGAAATGGATGATGGTGGATGATGATTCCTCTCTTCTCGGCCGGAAATAAGCATAATATAGGCAAATATCAACTCAAAACCGCCGTAAATGAAAAGACAGGAGAGGCACGGACCGTGCCAGGGGTGACACGGACCGTGCTCATAGTGACACGGACCGTGCCCCCCTAGGCACTACCCGTGTCGCTTCACTGCACACAATTCTTCACGTTCTGGTCATAGGCACTACCCGTGCCACTGCAGACACCACCCGTACTTTGTCTTTTCAGGCCTAGGAGTACTTTGGGCCATTGTTTGGGCCTTGGGTGATCCAACATCTCACTTCTTGGTCCTTTAAGCTCATAACTTGGATCTACACTTGCGTTTTGGGCTCGGTTTACATCGATTCTTCACAAATTCCCTACAAAACTCACCAAACTCCAAACCAAGTGTAATATGGGAAATTCGGGTATAAAATAACATAATCAAATCAAATATTCCCCAAATTCTCATCAAAACAACCAAGTTCCCATATATACAAGAAGTACTTATCAAAATCCCACATGCTTAGTCCTTGCTTGTCCCTAAGCAAGTCCAAACTCAAAAGAAAAGGCAATGAAAGAAAATGAAAGAAAATAAAAGAAAACGGGACAAAATGACTCAAAGAACTCAAAGCAAAAGTAAAAAGACTCAAAAGTAAAAATTAACCAAAAACGAAACTTTTTTATATAATTACAACTCTTAAGGATGGAAAAGATAGAACATTCAATCAACCCAATCTAATCTAAAGTACAGCCCAAGAGTGAAAAAGAAGCCAATTTACACAAGTAAATGAAGACAAATTATTCAAGAATGGTACTCATCAAGTTCAACCAATCACCCTTAATCACCGAATGAGATAAGAAGGCACATGTTAAGCATGAAACTAGGTAAGAATGAAGAGCAAACTCACTTTCTTGGAACGTGGAAACACTCCTCTCATGTGTTTAAATATGAAAAATCATTGAAAGTTCGCTCAAATACTCAAACCAAAGCCACAACCAACCACGTATTTGTTAAGAATCTCAACTCTCCACCGCAATTTGCAAAGCAACAATGACAATCAAGATGACTTTCAAGGGTTGTAACGGGGCTAGGGTTAAGGGTAAGGAGTGGATAATATTTGGGAATTGTGGAGCTAAAAGCCAAAGCTTGAAATTATTTCGCACCAATTCAACATACATACACTCTCACCACTTATAATCAATCCAAATCAACCCCACAAACAATTGGAAACTTGCCTCAAAACAAAAGAAACACAATGTCAAACACTTTATTCTTCTTTTTTTTTTTTCTTCTTTTTTCTGGAATTCTCCGATTTTTTCTTTTTTTTCACACTTTTTTTTTCTTTTTTTTTTCTTTTTTCCTTTCTTTCTTCTTGAATGAAACATACACACAAACAAACAAACTCACACTTATATACAACTCACTAGGCAAGTTCCAACTCTACCCAACCACTTCAATGTACATAATTTGGGGAATCAATCAATATATACAACTCAAACCAATCCCCATCACAAACCAAACCACCAAAATAACCATAATCAACCCAACTTCATACTCAACACATTTCAAGCAATGGCTTAAGGGTAGGAAATATATAATCGGCCAAGGTTCATAATATGGGTTCAAGAAAAGAAAAAGTCAAGGCAAGAAAGGGCTAACTAAGGATATTCTGATGTAAACGGGTGGTCAAGGCTTGCGGGTTCAAATCCTAATGCCTCTATCATCTTGTTAATGTACAACGCATAGCAATTTCAAGGAGATGCAAAGCAAATGAAGGAGGATGCAACAATGCTGAGTCACTCATGGAAATTAGACTAATAAAAATGATTAGTCTTTTCTTTTAGGCTTATGTGGACTCACGAGTAGCGCTCAACAATCATTACCTAGTTTAAAAAGATATGCATATGCACAACTCACTCTTACAATAGAAACAAAGGCAATCGGTCTTACTATCCTAGCACAATTCTCACAATATTTAGCTTCACAACTCGTGTCAATTCACAGTCTTTCACAAAAGGGCTATACAAGATCAAATCAAGTCAAAAGAAAACTATCACGCCAAATCTTATATCAAACAGTTTTTTTTTTTTAATTTTCTGATTTTTTTCAATTTTTTTTAAAAACTTTTTACAAGCCTCAAAATGAAAATAAGAAAATAAGAAAACGAAAACGAACTACGAAAAGAGGAAATTAAAACTACAAGCAAATCTAGAAAACAAAGAAAATAAAAACAAAACAAAAGAAAAAGACTCAAAACAAGTTAAAAATCAAAAATAAAAACGACTCAAAACACACATATCCACAAAAAGTTTACACAAATCCCCCCATGCTTGAACCGAGCATTGTCCGCAATGCGAAACATCACCCGAGAAGCAAAGGAAGAAAACACAAATCTAGAAGAATCAAAAATAAAAAGAAGAAAAATAAGGAAAAATTTTAGAAAATCCTAAAAAAAAATAAAATAAAATCGAAAAAGCTTGGGTTGCCTCCCACGAAGCGCTTGTTTAATGTCCTAAGCTGGACAAGGTACCTCTCAACCCGGTGAATAGTCCATAACTCCATAGCCAAGGGCTTTTGGAACTTCACATTGCATAGTACCTCCAAACATCTTCAAATTGACCCCACAGCTTGGGTCAAACTCATCACCTCCTTCAAAAATGGAGGGATCTCCATCATCAAACCTGAAAATCTCATCCAATGTACCCTTGTTAATAGCATAAGGCACGTTCTTGATGATGTTAGGTGGGAGCAAAATTTCTATTATTCCCACTCTTGCATTGCCAAGTTCATGGCCTTTATCAATAAATAAACCACAAGAATTTGCAACAAAATGGTCACGAGATTTCTCAAGCTTTTCACTCTCCAGTACATGCACACAATCATCTTTCTTTTCACAAATCAAACCATCAACATTCTTATCCTTCTCACCAAACACATCAACACCAAAGCAAGGGGAAACGCCACGTGGCAAAACATCACGGAATAAATCAAACTCAAGTTCATGTTCCCCTATCCTAACCTTCATCTTTCCACATTGTACATCTATGACACACCCTACGGTAGCAAGAAAAGGTCTCCCCAAAATGATTTGGGTACGGGAATCTTCGGGCATATCAAGGATGACAAAATCAATCGGCACATAGCAATCACCCACCTTAAGGGGAAAATCCTCCAAAATACCCTTAGGGTACTTGATAGAATGATCCGCCATTTGCAATGACATGGTAGTTGGTCTCAACTCTCCTAGGTTCAACCGTTCATACAAAGAATAGGGCATTAAGCTTACACTAGGACCCACATCACACAAAGCTCGGTCAACGGTTAAGCTACCTAGGCCACATGGAATACTAAAGTTTCCCGAGTCCTTAAGCTTAGGAGTAAGCTTGTTAAGAACCACAGAACTACATTCTTCAGTCAAAGCAACTTCCTCAATTTCATCAATTTTCCTCTTTTTAGAGAGGATTTCTTTCAAAAACTTTGCATACAAAGGCATTTGAGATAAAACATCCAAAAACGGCACATTCACATTCAATTGCTTTAACATATTAAAGAACTTGCCGAATTTTGCATCAAATTTAGCCTTCCCGAATTTTGCATCTTTGAGGAAAGAACTTCCCGAATTTTGCATCTTTGAGGAAAGGGTAACGGTGGTTTGTAAACTCTAGGTGGAGATGAAGGTCGGGTTTCGGTGTTCTCTTTTGAATGCTCACTCTCAAGGTCTTTCTCTCTTTGAAAACCAACAACATTCTCACTATGCCTCTCAACCTCTTTCTCAACCACAACTCCCCCATGCTTGGCATTTGGCACGCTAGGTCCCTCATATTGTGTCCCACTCCTCAAAACAATGGCATTACATTGTTCCTTAGGGTTAGGTTCGGGCTTTCCGGGAAGCATTCCCGGAGGGGTAGTGGAGGTACTAGCTTGAATGGCAATTTGATTCTCAAGCATTTGAGTGTAGGTGCTCATAAGGTCAACTTTAGTAGCTAAGGCCTTAATCCCCTCATCTTGTCTTTGTTGATGCTCAAGTTGTCGTTGTTGATGATGTTGTCTCAACAACATCAAAGCTTGTATCATAGCCTCTAGGTTAGGCTTTTGGGGAGCTTGTGGTGGAGGTGGTTGGGGTTGTCTTTGTCTTTGGGGTTGACCCGTTTGGTTATTATTCCAGTAAGAAAAGTTCGGGTGGAACCTAAAACCGGGATTGTAAGTATTGGAAAAAGGGTCAAAGTTTTGCCTATGAGAAGGGTTACCAACATAGTTAACCACTTCGGTCGATTCATTGCTAACCAACCCACTAGGACAATTCAAGGTCTCATGCTCATATGATTGACACGACGCACATGGTTGGGGAGGGGGAGCATTCACATTCAACAAATCCATCTTCTTAGTCATGGAATCCAACTTAGCATTCAACATAGAAATAGCATCAACTTCATACTTACCTCCCGTCCTCTTGGAACGGGGCTTTGACTACTGGTAGCTATTGATCGCCATCTCCTCAATCAAAGTTTGGAGTTCCGCCACTGTCTTGGACATGATGTTGCCTCCTGCCGCCGCCAAGATGTTGGCCCTCAAGTTGTCATCCACCCCGTTGTAGAAGGCTTGTATCGGGACCCATGGTTCTAAACCATGGTGGAGGCATTGACGTAAGAGGTCCTTGAACCTCTCCCATGCTTCATAGAGGGACTCATCCGGCTCTTGGACAAATGTTGAGATTTGATTTCGGAGGCTCGTCAACTTGCTAGGAGGAAAGTACTTCGCCAAGAATAAGCTAGCAAGTTGGTCAAAAGTGGTGATGGCAGAGCTTGATGGAAGAGCATCCAACCACTCCCAAGCCTTCCCTTCAAGTGAGAAGGGAAACAATCGCAGCTTGATTGCATCGGGCGTTGCACCATTTGCCTTAAAGGTCTCACATGCTTGGTTGAATAGGCGAAGGTGCCGGTTGGGATCTTCATTGGGGAGGCCATGGAATGGGTTGGCCTTCACCAAATTGATGAGTGAACTCCTCAGCTCGAAATCGTCAGCGGCCACTCTTGGAGGATTAATGGCGGAGGGTTGATTTGTGACATTTGGCATCACATAAGAGCCAAGCGTGATTCTAGGCTCTCCACCGCCGCCTCCACCGGACATGGTGTTCTTTCACTTGGAGTTCTCTTCTTGTCTTCTCCGGGCGTGCTCTAACTTTTGCTTCTTTCGCCGGGAGCGAAAGGTTCTTTCGATTTCAGGATCAAGCTCAAAGAGTGGAGCCTTTTGCATGCACGTAGAGTAAACCTCGCAAGACAAAAATAAAAACACCAAGGAAAATCACAACAGAAAATAAATGACTTAGGCAACCTTAGGGTATTCGTTCAGTGGCTGGCTAGGGACAAAGTCCCCGACAACGGCGCCAAAAACTTGATAGGCCGCAAGTGCACGGGTGAAATTGTAGCATAAATCAAGGTCGTTCCCACAGGGACTTTTTCCTTTCAACGCACTGAACTAGCCTCCTAGTTGATCGCTAAGTCGATCCGGTTTTTGTTTTGAATCAAGGTAAATCTAATTCTAATCACAATAAAGGTCTAAACAAACAAATATTCACTAAACTATTCTGATTTAATCAAGGTAAAAAGACGTTCAGGGGATGAAACCTAAGTCAAATAACGAACCAACGATGTGGATTGAACTTTCATTTCATTAATTTGCACAATCAAGATTCGATAATCGCATATAATACTTCGCAATGAGATTTTGTCACTAGAGCGAATTGCCAAGACTAACCAAGCACCTACTTTCGTGGTTATTTCGATTTAGTCAAGGTTAAAGATCAAATTATCTCAAGAACCCTAATTAAAACTTCTATGTCTAGATAATTTTAACTAGTTTAATCTAGGTTTTCGGGTAGTGAAACTTTTCCTTTCGATACTTCATTCAACAACCTATTAACATGCAATTGGTGATCAAGCAAAAGCAATAACAATTCAATTCAAAGACCAAATAGATTGAAACAAACTAAATTCATGATAATTCAATCCAACAAAGTCAATTCACCAAGCAACTTCAAAGGTTCATCCCCTAAACTAAAAGAACTACTCACAATTCATGATTGAAACTACAAAGCAATTGAAATCTATTCTAGAAAGCATATGAAAATCTATGAGAGAATGAGAAATAAACCCAAGTGAAGAACAAACTTGCTAGGAATCAACAATGGAGGACTTTTGCTCCTCCACTTCAAAGTGTATTCAAGATGCTCTTCGATCTTCAATCTTCTCTCAATCTTCCATGATGGAATGGAATATGGATGATGAATGATATGATTAGAGCATGAAATGGATGATGGTGGATGATGATTCCTCTCTTCTCGGCCGAAAATAAGCATAATATAGGCAAATATCAACTCAAAACCGCCGAAAATGAAAAGACAGGAGAGGCACGGACCGTGCCAGGGGTGACACGGACCGTGCTCATAGTGACACGGACCGTGCCCCCCTAGGCACTACCCGTGTCGCTTCACTGCACACAATTCTTCACGTTCTGGTCATAGGCACTACCCGTGCCACTGTAGACACCACCCGTGCCACTGTCTTTTTCAGGCCTAGGAGTACTTTGGGCCATTGTTTGGGCCTTGGGTGATCCAACATCTCACTTCTTGGTCCTTTAAGCTCATAACTTGGATCTACACTTGCTTTTTGGGCTCGGTTTACATCGATTCTTCACAAATTCCCTACAAAACTCACCAAACTCCAAACCAAGTGTAATATGGGAAATTCGGGTATAAAATAACATAATCAAATCAAATATTCCCCAAATTCTCATCAAAACAACCAAGTTCTCATATATACAAGAAGTACTTATCACATGGACACCCTGAAAAGAAATTTCTTGGAGTGCGAAATCAAAAAAATCTCCACCATTCCTATCGGGGCACAACACCCCAGGAAGATGTGCTACGTTGGCACGACACAAAGGATGGAGAGTATAGTGTGAAAACTGGTTACTAAGCGGTAGTTAATGTTGAAAATATTTCAAGAGTATAAGACAATTATATAGCCTAAAGAATAAAGTATATCAAGTATAAGGATCATATATAAGTGAAACAATAAGAATATGATCAACACGGGTGAAACAGGAAGTAACACGGGTCGTGTTGTCTTCCAGAGAGCAAGGAAAACTTTCCTGGGCTCAATACGGGTCGTGTTGGAACAACACGGGTCGTGTTGCACCCAACACGGACCGTGTTGATACAACACGGGTCGTGTTGATCCAACACGGGTCGTGTTGAAAGCCAGGATTGTTTTAAATGCTAACGGCTATATGATTTTGTGTAATTAGTATTTGATATTATAATTAAGCACTATTATAATGATATTCCAACAGCTGTATGACTTGACTTGGTCAAGGTCATATTAAGATTGTGATCCTCCATTAAAGTCTCTTGATTGTCCTTTGACTAGGGCATCCTAAGTGGGTTGGTATTCTCCTATAAATAGGAGACATCCTAGGCTATTTGAGACACACCATTCTAAGCAATCACATCTTCATTCTTGTCTAGACTGCAGCTATACTTAAGTGATTCAAAGAGAAACTATTATTCTTGAGTGTTACAAGTGCTAAGTTTTATCCCTTTGAACATTTATGGTATCATAAATAGTTCTTAAGGAAAGTGAGTATTAAGCCACAACTCTTAGCGTTATCCTAGCGAGTTTCCATTGTTTTATATACCGTTACTCCCTTTCCTACAACAGTCAACACTAATATCATGTAGCTCCCCTCATCTAGCAACTCAGGGATGATCAAGGTATGGAAAATCATTAGGGGCTTGAGGATCTCCCCGAGAATTCGCAGCTTTGCGTGGCGCCTTACAAGGGGCATCATTCCCACAGTTGTGGCCATTAGTTCTCGCATTGAAAATGCGGACGACAGCTACAAAATATGTGGATGTAGAGAGGATTCTAACGTACATGCCATATTCAAATGCTCTTCGGCTAAGTTGATGTAGGAGGCTAGTGACTGTGATCGAGCGTACTGGGACAATAGCTACACCCAACCCATGGAGTTTATGTTCAAGACGGCTTTGGGAATGACAAGGGGGGAGATGAAACTGTATGTAACAATGGCATGACAAATATGGAATAACCGAAATAACATGCTACACAACAACAAGCACAACGATGTGATGAAAGCCCAAGGTATTGTCAAGCAAATTATAGAGAACTACCAAAATTTGCCTATCCTAAAGCTGCAAGGAGGAGCCAAAAGATGCACTAAGTGGAAGCCGCCCACATAATCCCAATGGAAATTGAACTTCGACGGGGCAAAAATTGGAGATTGGGGAAGGGGATGGGGGTTCGTCATCAGAGGAAAAGATGGACAAATCTCAGCAGCTGGAGTCCTACAACAACTGGGCTTCGCATCTGCAGAAGAGACATAAGCGGAAGCATGCCTATTTGGAATAAAGAAAACCTGGGAGGCCGGATACCTAGAAGTGGAGGTCGAAGGCGACAACCTCAGGGTAATTCAGAAGATAAGGAAGAAGTTTGTGGGCAGAAGCAGCTTAGCCAGGCTCATTAGTGCAATAAACAATTTAGCTTGTGAGTCTAATTTTGTTACTTGGAATCATGTATGTAGAGAGGGGAATCGAGTTGCCTACTCTCTAGCTCACCTACAACCTGTACGATTCTTGCAGAAGAATTTGGTTGGAGGACGGGTCTGAGGCCATCCTTGCCTTATCTCAAGAAGATTTGTATCGCCTTAATGAGGGAATGCAGTGATTTTTGTTTTTTTTTTTTGGGGGGGGGGATAGGGGCTTGTCCAAAAAAAAAGGGTTAGCCAAAAACTTAAGTTTAATTTCCCGAAAAAAATGGTTAATCGGTTTTCAGTTTGCTGAAAAGACGGTTAACCGACTTTTGCTCAATGCTCACCCTTATTACAAAGTACTACGTACAAAATGGTAAAAAAATAATAGGTTTGAACTTTGTTCAATGCTTACCTTTATTACAAAGTACTAGGTACAAAATGGCAAGAAATGATTAATAGGTCTCCATATTTTGATGTAATTATTTTAAGGAACTTATATTTTAACAAATTGTTATAGAGTGATATTATCTTTGCGGTAATTATTTATTGGTGAAATTCCGATTTTTGACTAATTTTCGGTTTAAAATGCGCGAAATAATGATTTTTATATTTAAAGTTGTTTTAATTGAAGTCAACTATCATTTTAGGCCTTAATATTTAGGGTTGGTCAAAGATACGTTACCCTAATCAACAATAAATACTACAATTAATGTTTTGTTCGTCGGAAAATAGATTGAAATGTCCTCCAAAATAATTACAACAAAGATAATGTCACCTTACAATTATTTATCAAAATACAAAGCCTTTAAAATAATTACATCAAAATATGATCACCCTTTAGTCGTTTTTTTTGTACAAAATGGTGAAAAAATAATAGGTTTGAAAGGTAACAAATTCGAACCTCCGACTGTATGGTTATGGGTGACGGAGACCATTTGGCTATTACCATTACGCCGACCGTAGATCTTTTGTCAACAGGAAAAAGGAAAAGAATAAAACCATAAAATCATTCAGAGCCTTAGCCAAATCTGTCGCTGCCTCCCGCCACCCAAAATCCCCAATCTTCGCCCAGACAGGGCGGAGCTACGCCGACCGCTGGGCCCTTTCCGATCGCCAAAACACTGGAACTTGGTTGATTTCGAAGGTAACTCCTTCAACTGGTACTTCCTTCTGCATTCCCTCTCCTGGTCAGCGTTGGCCCTGATTGATGCGAGATTTTGGTACTATCGCTGGTAGATTTGAAATTCGCCCTTTTTTTTCGACGTTGATAGTTCTGTTCAACACATCTATAACGATTATGTAGCGCATTAAGATTGAAATTTAGTGAGTAAAAGGGTGATGATAACCATATAGTATTAGGAATGTGATGTTAAGATTGCCATTTGTGGAGTTTGACACCAAATATTGGTCAAGATTTGCATATACTTGCACCAAAACATTGGCGTTATGAAGGGCTAGGGTCTATTTCTATCTAAAGTGCTAGGGTAAGTTTCCTGATAGTTGAACTGCTCTTTAGATAGGTAGTAGAGAAGAGGGTGGAACGATACTAGAATTTGACCTAAATTAGTTCTTTGCACTGGTAGTTCCTTAGGAAGAATAAACACTTTCAGAGTTGCTATGTCAAAATTAGAGACGTGGCAGGTCTAGTTGGGTTTGGGTTTGTGTTTGTGTTTGTGTTGGAGTTAAATGGGTTGAACAACACTTGACCTGAAACCTACCTATCTAACCCAGTTTCAACGGGTTAATGTGTCCATGTCAAGATGCTCAACTCAAACCTAAGCCAATTTTTTGGACGGCTTTATCATGTCACCGCATTTGGTTAAACCGGCTGAGAGTTTATACCCAAAGCCACATAACTTCGTGTCAGGCTGTCAGCCCATCTAATTAAATGGTTTTTTAGCATGGCTTTTTAGCAAGGCATATAATGTGAATATATGATACTAGATATAAGGGTAGTGGGGCATTGAATAAGGGTATTTGAACAGAGATATTGTTGTGTAATAAAATGGAAAGAGGATGAGATATAAAGAAAAGAGAATGCAATGACTTGTTTGCTGTTAAGTTTCCTTCTTGATTGATTTGTCTGCAAGAGGCTGGCAGTTGTTCAGTTCCTTGTGTGTACTAGTCCTTCAGAAGTATTCTTGTATAAAAAGACAGTTTTGTGTTAACATGTAAGTTGGTCTTGAAGCTTTGAACAGATTTCTAATGGTTCATTGGTCATGACACAACATTTAAGTTACTTGCTATGTTAGGGTTATTTATCTGTATTAGCTGTGTGAATAGATATTATTACTTTGTTGCACAACTTTTTGCCATATTGGGATTTTATAGAGATTTGTATGTTTTGTTTTGAAGATAAAAGGAGGTTGATACTTTGCTATCTTATTATTTCTTTCCTTTACTTCTTTCACCTTTCAGTATATTAATTGTTGAATATGGTGCATGTATTGCAAAAGAGAATTTGACTCTCTTCTTCTCTGAAATGCTTTTTTAATGATCTATTTTCAGTATATACATGCACCTCAGACATGGACCTTCTAGATGATGTCTTTTCTGAACTCTCAACCGTGAAAGGTAATTTCATATCTCATCCTTTTCTTAAAATCAATTATTTAGGCCCTTGTTATGTTTGCATCAGTATGTGGAACATGAAAATCGAGCAATTGAGAATTTGAGATGCTATTTGTTTTTTGATTATCCACAGCTCCAGTCCGTGCTAAATTCCAGCCTAAGGCCAAGCCAAAGCCAAAGCCCAGGAAGGGATCATCTTCTGCTGCTCAAAGCCATGTTGATTTGGCTACCAAGGAACAGGCTATACTATCAGCTCTAGCCAATTCAGATTCAAGTCAATTATTTCAGCCAAATGATCCTGTGGATAAGAATTTAGATTTACCGAACAATTCATCCATTGAAGCTGCTATGATCGAGGAATCATTGTTAGGGAAAGAAAATGTCCTCACAGATGGGAACATAGCAGTTAACGTTGGAGATGTTGATTCAGTTGATTCTGGGCATTTAGAAATTACCATTTCCATAAGCAGTGGAGATAAGCGCTTGGTAAAAATCCTTAACTTGCCATGTTATTATTATGTGTGTTAAATGCTTCTTTTCACTAATTTATGCTACTTGCAGGATGTGGGCACTTTGTCAGGGTCACATGGCGCAAATAATGTTACATCAACAAGAGCAGGTAATTTCCTTATTGGTAAACTGAGTCTCATTCCTTTGGTCATGGTTTTGATTTGTGATTTCGATATGATATTGGCACATAATAGCACATTCAATCACCATTGTCGTTGGTTCTGAATTTGTACATTTGAGGTATTGTCCGACGAGTTAAAACTGAGGCTCTAATTGCAATACATCATAGTTTCAGTCTGGCACCTTTTTTGTTTGCAATGTATCAGCTCCGGCTATACTATGAAGTATGAACCCCTGTAAATGGACCCCCCTTCCAAAGGAAAAATAAAACCATGTTTATACTCTATTACTCTTTCGTCTTTACTATGCTGTTGCATATCAGCTTTAACTCGTTATGTCCTCGTACTTCAGATGTGCAGAGTCAGGATGCTTCTACTACACAACCTATGGAGGCTGCATCTGGTTTTCCCGATCTTGCATTTACCAATGCTTCGCCTCTCAGGCCATGTAATAGTGATCATGTTTCCATACCATCAGCAAACCAAGAGCCAGAATACTCTAATGACAACCTTGTTGGCTGTACTGGGGACTTTCAGATAGATATGGAGCAGGTGGTAACAGTTGCTCACAACCATCCTTACAATTTCTAAATTGTTTTTGTTGTGTTATGTTATTTTTTGCTGTGTTATCTTGGCTCATGTTCCCTTTTCCTGTTTTTCTTGCTCAAGAAAACAGGAAACAGTTGATTTTTCTTTCCTGGAGGTTGCGGAGATGACAAATGATACTGCCGCTCCTTCTGGTATGAGTTGTATGACTAATGGAAAATCATGGGTGCTTGAAATTTGTCTTTAGCATTCCTTCTTCTTTTACATTTTATACAACTATGGTGTTAGGAAAGAGAGCTGTTAAATTCCAGCCGAAGCCCAAGGCACCAAGTACTAGGAAAACAAATGCTGGTGTGGCTGTTTCCCATCTCGCTGATACTGCAATGATTCCTTCTGAAAATCAGCTTATAAATGAGGACGGTTTGATATATGCTCATGAAACTGTCACTGTTTCTGATGATATAGATTCAATGGTGACCCTCAATGTTTCAAAAGAGGTATCTAGACAGTGTAAATAATTGCTAATGTCAATTGAATTGCTTGTTTATCAGTTACTGACATGGTGGCCATATTGCTAACCTGCTATTCCAGGGTGGAAATGAAAATAGGAAGATGTCAGATGACCCAGATCCATTAGCCTATTCCCATGATGCTCTAGACAGAGGAGCTGTATCACTAGGTGTTGAAGCTACTGAAGATGGATTCGGATACCTTGGTGGTGTAAATGATGAACTTCAGTTGAATAGCAGTTCACCTGCCAAAGATTATGATTTAGAGGAGGAAACATTGAGGGACAGGCAGAACTCTGAGGTAGTTTCATCCAGAAATGAGAAACCTAGCAGAAAAAGGAAGAACGAAGTCAAGGAACCTGACGAATCGACTAAAAAATCCCGCAAGAAATTCCCTCATGCAACTCGACGGAAAAGATCTGGTAGTTAAATCTGATTGATTGTACTCTTTGGAACTTTTTGAATTTCTCATTTTGTGTTGTGTTTAGTTTTGAATGGTGCCATGTAGCATTAAGTAAGAAAGGGTCTGTAAAGATGAGGCCTTAGACTGAAGGCAAAGGCGCACACATCCTGAATGCAAGACCCATTCTTCTGTGTAAAAAAGCTCAATATTGATATCTTCTAGAAAACTTCCGTTCTCAGCTTTAGTGTATTTTTTGAAGGAAAACATTATAGAGCTATTATAAGACATAATTTTCTTTGAAGTAATTATTCTAATCATAAGACATAATTTTCTTTTGTGACCAGTGGACAAGTCTTTGCTTGAAGCGGCTGAGGATGAGATTGACCTTCATAAGGTGCCTATCAGGGATCTGATCATATTATCAGAGTACAAACAACGTCAACTGGTGAATATCTTTCTCCTCAAAAGGTTTTGAATGTTATTTCTAGTGTATTCTGGGGCTAATTTTCTGTCCTGTTTGTTGTGCAGAGCAAGCAAGCAGCTGCTATGCAGCCACCGGTAACCAGTGAGAGGTAACAGATGATTGGGATTCACTCAGTTTATTTGTTCTTAGTTCTGACAATCAGCATGTGTATATTGAATGTTATGGGCTGTTTGATAGGAAACTTACTTCATGATATTATGGCAATGTTTCGACATAATTAGCGATTTAGGTAGTGGATAGCGGTTTAGGTAGCACATAATGGCTTGAGTAGCAAATAGCAGCTCTACTTTAGTGATTAATGGACAGCTGTTCAAATGAGCGTTTGAAGAAATTGCATTTGGTAAATTCAGAGGTTTTGTTAGTTGATTATTGTGAATTGACTGACATAAACAGATGGTGAATTCCGTTTCGAAGGGTATTTTTTGACCAAGATATATGAAACGCTACTTCAAATGCTGAACGTTAACTTTATTAGTGTTCCAGAAAATGTTAGTTGAAACACTGAATGCTAGTTGAAACGTTATCTTACCAAACATTAATATTAATTTAATTAGAATTTTGACTTGGTAATTGTAAAACACTGCATCAGAAGCTACTGCCGAACACAACCTATGCCTTACTGCACTCCATCTTGCCTTGATGCGGTGCATTTCTTTTGGAGACTTTTACCTCAAATATATATAGTACGCATATGCATGGGTAACCCCAGTATCAGAGAAGTTGGAATGATATATAGTTTTGAGTAGTACTAGAAGTTGATTGCCCTATTATGATTCTTGATGATTATGTCTGTGTGATAATGAAGGAAATTTCTTTGGCATGGAAGTGGTGTCTGCTTTAAATCTTGCTGAGCCACTGTCATCCCTGCAAATCCATTGTACAACATACTCATTGCAGTAGACATTGGAGCATTCATACTGTTAAAAAAAGAAGATCCCTGTTTTCTAGAATCTTATATTCATCAACAATCAACATGAATTGATAGTCTTTGTGAGTGTGAAGATGTCTGAAGTTGTCCTGTCCTATAGTTTATTACCCACCCTCCTGCAGCTATACTGAGTTGCTATCCTTTTAACTAGATTGATGAAGTTTGATCAGAGATTGGTGCTTGGATAATTTTTGAGAGGGCAATTTTCTCAAGTACAGTGTTTTGTTGTTTTTTTTGGCTACGTTCTAAACTCTATTACAGGAGCGAGAATGCCGTGGAAGAAGATACTGCATACAATGAGGATGCAACATATGGTTCTGACCATGACACAGATTCTTTTGATGATCCATCCACTTCAAAGATTATCAACGATACAGGCTACTTTAATTACCGTTCATACATGGACCGGGGCAAGAAAAGGTGGTCCAAGCAGGAAACTGAGTTATTCTACCAGGTTTCCATCCATCTGCCCTCACCCAAATAAAAAAGAGGAAAAAAATAAAACTCAAAAATATTGATGTGGCAATACTTTGTTACTGTCCAGAAACGATTTTGTGACAAATGAATTTATCTGAAGAGAGAACTGGCAACTCACCAGTGAATTATTATTTTTTTCCCTGACAAATATGTGCATTATAATTGCTTTCTTCTAGGTTTTGGTTCATTAATATCCATTTGAAGTATTTCTTGATCTGTGTTTCAGGGTCTCCAAGAATTTGGGTCCGACTTTACAATGATTCAACAACGATATTTTGCAGATCGGTCTCGGCATCAAGTCAAATTAAAATATAAAAAAGAGGAACGTGAACATCCCATGAGGATTCATGACGCTCTAACTAGCAGAGCAAAGGGTGAGTTGTTTCAAACCTTGCTTTTAATGTGACCCTGCATATGCTTCCTAGTTCCTATGTAATTTTCTGATGGCAGGGTGTGTATTCTTAAGGGAATTGCATTTCTGGTTGGGGCTAGATGGTAATCATTGTTGGAGTGTGAAGTAAGCATATTCAAGTTGCACCATTTATGGAGTTCCACACTTTCACTGTCTTACTTAAAGAGAAGGAAAACATCAAATGCAGTCTTCAAAATGCATGTGATTGTGATCTTGTAGCATTATTCCAGCTTTTTTTTTTTTTTTTTTTTTTTTTTTTTTAATAAATGAAATGGAAACTTGTTACTCAATGTATTAACTGCAGTTAAATGCTCCGAGTTTATACCTTTTGTTAGCAATCTCTGCACTGGACCAAGTTGACCATGTGTAGCTTAAATGGTTCATGCTACTGAGGTTGTGATATTGTGGATCAATTTTGGGCAGATCTTTCACATTTTGAGGTACTGATACAAAAGCTGCAAGAGCAAGAACAAGCAGCTCAAGAGAAGGCCGAGCAGTCTGCTGATGACAATTTGGTTGGCTCAACTGGCGAAGAGGATGAAAGCCAAGATGGGGAGGCTCAGGAAACCCATGTATGCTTTTTACAGTTATTAATTATCTCAGCTGCAGCCAATTGTCTTCAATCGGGTTTCATATGTTTTGTCGATTTGTTGACTCAATTGCTTTTGATGTTTTGACACATGCTAATTTGAGATGGGTTTTTTTTTTTGGTATCAGAATACATCACAGGAGACTGCAAAGCATAAGCAGAAAGCTGCAACTGCTGCAGCTCCAAATCAAGAGCCTGTTAAGACAACTCGAGTTGAAAGTGCTGCCAAGTCGAATGACAGCGAAGATGAATTTGGTTGGAATGATTATAGAAGCGAACTCTAGCATTTCATGCTATACCATTTTTCTATTTGTTGTATCCCGTATCATGTATGTGATATAATGTGGATAATATAATTTTGTGGTGTCCAGTGAAGTGTAAACATGTTCATTCTCGATTGTTGTTGGTTGAAAATGTATGTACACTCTACCATGTGAGATCCGTAGAATGTGGAGCATCATCAGATTCTTCACCACTTAACCATTTTTTTGCTCAATTAAAAATTTGGTATGGGGTTGAGTCAATTGCACTCTGAAAACAATGAACCACACTTGAACAGCTTGGACAATCTTTCAATAGATGTCCTCTTTGGAAATTTGATGTCATAAGGCTCCATCAAATTTCCAAAGAGGATATCTATTGCTGTAAGTGTTGCTTTGTATGTTTGGAAGAAAACCAAGAAAATCAATTTTTGTGGATTACTTTAATTTTAAAAAGACAAAATACCCCTTTTAAGAAAAAAGAATAGTTAAAAACAAGCATTGATAAGGGCAATTTGGTAAAGTAGTTGTTAATATGTTACTAAGATTGTAAAGTGACAGGTATTATGAGACAATAAAAGTTAGTTAAATGGACAAATATTATTATGATACAGAAGCAAAATTAATCAATATAGTTTTAATTATCACTAAAGTCCTTTTTTTCGGATGTAGGATAAATTTCATATTTAACTGAATCCTATACATTCTTTTTTACCTTCCTCCCCACCCCTATTTTTTTTTTTTTTACCTTATTTGTTCTCAAATTACCTTTTTTTTTTGACAGCAACAAAACACACCCAAAATATTATAACCTCAAGGGGAAAACAGTCAAGTAACAAAGTCAGAACATTGCCATCCTGTGCAGCAACAGCAGCTACACCAGGAGGACAACACCCCTGCCATAAGTTTACCGTACTTAACTTACATAATAACTTACTTATTCTCAAACTACTTCTTCTCTCAAAAAAAAAAAAAATACTTACTTCTCTTATATAATATGTGTTTAAAAATTTATATATTTAATAAGTGACGTGACTTGCGTTAATCACAATACTTTATTAAAAGTTATAAAATATAAATTTAAAAATTCATATATATATATATATATATGTGTGTGTGTGTTATGACTGATGTGTGTTACCTTTATAAACACTATTATACCTATCAACATTTAGACAAATTTATTTACTTTTCTTACCTAACTTTTCCTCAAATTATCTTACATCTGAAAAGTATTCGGTTTAATTAATAACAATAAATCATGCATGTATTTTTAAATAATTTAATCAACTGATCATTTACACGGACATTAGTTCCACCACTTCAAGTCAGCAAATTTGTTAGAAACAAAATGTAAGAATATTTATTTATTTATTTATTATTATTATTATTATTATTATTATTATTATTATTATTATATGGTCTTCAAAATTGCCATAGCCTATCGGATGACCATAAATTCTTTCCATTGAGATGTACTTTTTGATTTCTAATTTCTAACTTAAACGGCCAGTTTCTACTTGCACTTTCAATTCGCATTTGTTACATAAGACAAGAATAGTCTTTCACTAAAATAGAATTAAAATAAATTAATTATTCGTCCTTTTATAATACTTTTATGGGATGCCTGTGTTTCAAATATTCAATCAATTTAAAAACCCTAGCTAACATAAGTAGCCGCTACAAATTTTAATTGATGGAAGAAGACCAATTTGCGGTTATGGCCCTTATGGGGAACAAATCGACATCTAAAAATGCGAAAATCAGAAGATTCGAACAACCGACGTTGAGCAGGAACGTGCAAAACCCCGCACATCGTCACCACTCCCACCACGCTAAGCCCTTATTCAAATCCCTGGGTTTCCCTAGAAATTAAACGGCCCCACGTACATACACATACACAACAGTTCTCAATCCTCAACTCCCGCCACTACCTGCTTTTGCAATCCCAAGTTTCAGCCATGTTCTTCACGTTTTGCTCCGATTTCAGGTGTTACTTTCATCACCTTTCTCTTCATCTATGCCTGTTATGGCGTTATTTTGCGTTTTCTTTCATGGGTTTTTGAGGAATACAAGGAAAAACTACTGCTTTCGGTTTCTGGCTTGGTATGGGGAATGTGTTTGTGAGGGGTTTTTGTTTGTTGGATGGTTGAAATTTTGATCTTTCTATGGTGGGTTTTGGTTATGGTGACTGTAGAATTGAGAACATGTTGAAGGAGAATCTAACTTTTGTTTTGACTTTTGCTTTTTGCTTTCTTGTTGGGATAAGGAGGGTTTATAGTGTATTGAAGTGGGGTTCTTGAATTGATGTATTGAACTATTGTGGAACAAAACTAGTAGTAAAAAGGAAGGAGCCCAGAATTTGGTTTTATTGTGCCTTTTTTGTGGTCTTATTTCTTTGCAGTTAATGTTTCAACACAATGTGGTTTCTTTCTGATTTGGCTAAGTTTGTTATTTTAGGGTTGAGCATGTTTGAATGAAATCAATGAATATCAGGTAATTTTTTGATATTTCCTGTGGCTTTGAGGAGCATACCCCTTGAATAATTATGGACTTCCTGGATATTTCTGATTTGGCTAATTTTGTTATTTTAGGGTTGAGCATGTTTGAATGAAATCAATGAATATCAGGTAATTTTTTGATATTTCCTGTGGCTTTGAGGAGCATACCCCTTGAATAATTATGGACTTCCTGGATGATATCCTTTCTGAACCATCTGATGTTAAAGGTAACTCAACCACTCATCTCATTTGCAAATGAATTTAATTATATGCCCCATCAATGAAAGGGATAGTTACAGAATCATAGATTGATGGGTGTAAATTATGTCGGTCTTTCGCAGCTCCTCCTGCAAACCGGTTTAAACCTAAGGTTAAACCAAGACCCCTGAAAGGACCACCTGGTGCTGCCAAAGCTAGAAGTGGGCAGCCTTCAAAATCTTCCCCAAAGGAGTCAACTTCGGATCGTTTAGTTCAGTCCAATGACGTCGTTGATAAGCTATTAGATGCCTCTATAAGTTCATCCTGCACGGAAAATGAAACATCTGGAACTAAGGAAAAATCGATCAATGAGGCTACAGTTTATGAAGATCAGCTTATAGAAGGAAACTTGACTGTGGGGGCAGAGGAAATGACCGATTCTGGTGTTTCCAAGTCTAGCGAAGATGGGAATTTGGTAAGTTATTGGCTTCTGAACACGGGATTTCGTGGTTTCTATGTTCGTCTCAAACTTACTGTCTCAGTGCTTATATTTCCAGGGTATAGATGACTCTTTGGGGTTGCAATCTTCTGAGAACCCTATTGGCCATTCCACAGCTGAATATAACGCGCGTCTTGGTAGGGTGACCTTGATGTTTTTTCCTCCATTACTTTGATTTTGGGAAGCTATCTCCTGAAACACACTCGAGAAATTCCGACGTTGTATTTGTTAGCACTGATTTATATCTTCCCTGGTGCTTTTTTTTAGGTATTCCGACTCAGAATGCTTCCAATGGTCTGAATGCAGAGGATATATCTACTTTGCCTGACATTTCTTTTGCCAGTGCTTCCCCTTTCCGCCCATGCACTCAAACTGCTCCTGATCTTTCTATGCCTTCAACATACGAAGATTCAGGATACTATAAGGAATCAACAATTACTAGTGAAGCTGGAGAACTTTGGATAGATATAGAAGAGGTGGGTTTTGGTGGTTGGATCACTGTGCTAGTTTGCTTCTCTCTGTAACATATTCATAACTCACAAGGCTGTCATGAATTGTGTTTAGTTAATTTTGTCTAACACCTTTTTTTTTTTTGTCTTACCATATAAACAGGGAGCAGAGGGCTTTACCTGCCTTGATGATGGGGATATAATGGGTGAAGCTGCCACTGCTGCTGGTATTGCCTAATGTCAAATTTTAGTGGTTGGAACACCCCCCCCCCCCCCCCCCCCACACACACACACAAAAAAAAAAAAAGAGAAATTCATATTTTCTCACTCAACTTTTGATTTGATTATGGTGATAGGGCAGAGACCCGTCAAATTTCAGCCAAAGCCCAAAACACAAACTGGCAGAAAGAAAGATGTCATTGAACCGTCTTCAGAAGATCAGCATGTGGAGGGGGGTGGTTCAATTTATGCTGGAGAACCTTATACTGCGTCTGCTCCCTCAAATGAAAATGTTGATAGCAGCTTTTCTTTGAATCCTACCACAACTCAGCCGGATGATGTAGTTTTTGAAGATGCAGATGCATGGATGGCCCAAAATTTACCAGAAAAGGTAGTAATAGTGTCATATGCCTTTGTCACTATGTTGTTGTGATAAAAAGTCTTTTCATTGTTTGATTCTGACGTGATTTCTTCTTTGTCAATATTGCATCCTAGTGTGGAGAGCAGGGAAACAGCATGGCAGCAGATGCACTTAACTCTCCTGATAAATCCCCTGATGGCGGAGCAGGGTTGTTAGATTCTGAAACAAATGCAAATGGATGTGAAACCAATGACAAATTCCATGACAATGGGAATACTGAAGCCTGTGATCAAGCAGCTGCAAGTGCTGGTGAAAACAGTCAGGGCAATGAAAAATCAAGGAAGAAAAGACCACGAAAGTGTAAAAAAGTCGCATCAGAGAATGATGAATCTGGTAGAAAGAAGGGTAAGGTGGCCAAGCTGGCTGAACAGTCTAGTGTTGTACCTCCCAAGAAAGTTCCGCGTGCACCTCGGCGTAAAAGAACTGGTAATTGCTTCTAGTCTGCCTTTTTCTCCATTTCTGCATTCCTTCATCTGAAATCATCTCCTAACATATCTTGGCCTGATTCTGCTCCATACATAGTAAACAAGGCCTTGCTAGAAGCACCAGAGGATGAACTTGACCTTCAGAAAGTGTCAATTAGGGATTTGATAATATTTGCAGATTATAAAGAGCGCCAAGCGGTACATATTTGTTTTACTGCTGCTGCTTTGGTTGTTTTATATGTGTGTACTTGTGCATGAATGATGGTTCTAATTTTCTCCAATTGATTCTTCTATTGCAGAAGAAAAATGCGGCAGCTGTTCAACCATCATTGGCGAATGAGAGGTACAGAGTTGAATGGTCTGCTTGACTTTGATTTTACTTTGTAAGCTTTGTTTCTATCTCCGGTGTTTTATGTAATATTTTTCAGTGATATGTGGCTTGGAATCTTTATTTTACTTAACATTTGATGAGTGAGTCGATTGGTTTAACTGTTAGATATGCCAGAGTGCAGGTGATTCAGCTTTCAGCCACAGCTCTGCATGGTTGAACTGTCAGGGTGACTGAATGGTTGAACTATGATATATAGTAGTGTTTGATTTTATGTAATATTTTTCAGTGATTTTATGTAATATTTGTCAGTGATATATAGTAGTGTTTGTTGAATGTCAGGGTGACTGAATGGTTGAACTATGATAAACTGGGAGGGGATTACCAGGACTTTGATTATGCTTTCATTGATGAGGGCCAATAATGAGTGCCAATAAATGCTTCACTGTATAGTCAAGGCATTCAGATTGACACATGGGTTAAAGGGGCTAGTGGTTTATCTGAAATTGGTGTTGTTCTTGATCATACATTATATAGGGCTTTCATAATCTCGAAAAAAAATCATGAACTAGAAATCCACTTTTAATTTGGATTATGGAGATGGTGAGATGATAAGTATGTCATCAACAAAACCATAATTGTTCACAATTTCAAAACTTGTCACCAAGTTTTAGTTAATCCAAAGAAATTGTAGGTGGTGTTATGTAAAACAGCAGCTTGATTACTTCTGGTAGTCTGTGGGAGCAAATACGGTACAGGTGGGAAATGTGTACCTTGGCTATTAATTCTGGATAATCAGACTGAGAAGTTCTTCCGTGACTTCTATTTCGGATTCGTTCTTGCTATTTGCCAGTCTGTGTGGTTAAAATTGCTCCAATGCAGGACTGATAATACCTTGTCAGAGGAGCCTCCTTATGAAGATTATGGCGGTAACACTTGGGATTATGACCAAGATGAAGATACTTATGATAATAATCCATCAACTTCAGTGGCCACAGAAGATACAAGATACTTCAATTATCATTCTTTCATGGACAAAAGTAAGACAACCAAAGTAAGATGGTCGAAGGATGAAACTGAATTATTCTACCAGGTATAGTTACCTAGTGTATGTAAATTTCTGCACTCCTGCATGACTTTCCCACTCTTTTTTTGGTTGGGTCTATTGGACTGGCTGGTTCTGGAAAACCAATGTTTGTTCTGTGGGTCTTCTTTATTTTTCGTATGGTAACTGGTTGAGACTTGATACTAAATCTGGTTGTTTCTGTGCTACAGGGCATTCGGGAGTTTGGATCCGACTTTTTAATGATACAAAAATTCCATTTCCCTACGCGGACTCGACATCAAGTCAAACTGAAATACAAAAAGGAAGAACGCGAAAATCCAGAGAAGCTAAACGTCGCTCTGAACAGCAGAACAAAAGGTACGCGATGGTTCTGCCTTGACCCTTGAGCATGCCTCTCATATCATTAGATTTGGAGACACTTATTTTGGTAATTCAAATGTTTGTCAATTGTCATTGCATTTCCACCACTCTGAGGAACTAATATCTGACAATAGGAGTAATATGCTTGTCCTCATAGTATGCCCAATGTTGATATCTTCAACCCATAGTAGTCGGAAACTTGTCCGATCAGCTTGTGGATGCTGAACAAATATGCATTGTCTATGAACAAACTAACGACCCAAAATTCTATATTTGCAGATCTTTCACATTTTGAGATCCTGGCTCAAAGGTTGCAGAAAGAAGCTGCACTAAGAGAGTCAGAGAACCAAACGTCCGATGAAGATGATCCAACAAGTCCAACAGACGAGCGAGAGGGGTTGGATAACGACGCAACTGCAAAAAATCATGTATGGACCTCCTATTTTAACAGTTTACTTCTCATTTCTCAATATATCTTAGAGTATGTAGGGTGCAAAATAAGATGGCTTTACTACTCTCTTTAAGTATTTTTGAAAGAATACTTGTTGGTGCAGGCAACAACAGGAGAAGGTGGTGCAAAACCTGGTAAGGAGGAAGGTGCAGTTGCTGATGAAATCCCTGAAACAGCAGGAAATGCCAAGTCTTGTGATGATGATGAAGATGACTTCAATTGGGATGATTATAAAAGTGGATTTTAGCATTTCCACCAGTTTTTATTTATTTATTTATTTTTTTAGGTTTCCATTCTTTAATGATGATAGTATCATTTTTGAGGATCCAATAAATAATGTGGTTCAAGGTGATTGGTTAACCCCCTTGAACTTACTTTAGGTTTCTGCTTTTGCAGATTTATGTTTCTTCAGGTTTTCATTTAAGATTTTTACTTTTACCAACTTTTAAAGGTAGTAGACTATCTATATAGGTCCCACACACCCCAGTTTACAAGTCTGGTATAACAACTGCAACATAGAATTTTTGTCTAAAATATCTTACTTGAACAGAAACTTGGATTATGTTAATTTGATTTAAATTTTTTTGTTTCAGCTATTGTTATGATTGAGTCTATGTCATTCAATATTCGAAACTGAATTGTGTAAATTTGGAACTCAAATTTTTGTAAGCAGAATTATACTTGTGATATGAATAATCCCAGTTTTATGCTGTGATATGTTGGATCATTAGAACTTTAAATTTCAACGTACAAAATTCTTCTTTATGTAAGCAGATTAGTGTGTACAGACTATGTTAAAGTGAAATCGGATTCAAATAGTCTTTATTTTGAGCAATTGGAAAATAATAATTTTAACTTTGAAATGTGTACCCAAATAGTCTCTACTTTTAACTTGTATTTTTTTGTATGAAAATTATGAAATTCACCTTCGTATTTTCATTTGGGGTTATTTTAATGTTTTAGATTTTTCTTATTTTTCATATTTGCCCTTAGAAATGTTATGAAATGTTTAGTAAAAGTTCTTTTAGATTTTATTGAGAAACTGGTTAATTATTATGATTTTTTTAAAGAATAAAAAAGAAAATTCATAAAAATTAGGAAAAAATTGAAAAAAAATTTGAGATACAGTTTGTAAATTTACTAAAAATCATGGGAAAATGTTGTGTTAATTTTGGGAGCAAATACAAATCAAACTTCTCCATATTTAGGATATGCGTGGTTATAATAAAAAAAAAAAGATATGCGTGGTCCAAAAAAATATAACATGTTTCCATAGTTGGAATTATGCTTGTTTAATCACCTAAAGTATTATTAGAGTAATAGAATCCAATTTCCTATTTAAAATACTAGTCCAACCTTGAATCATAAAGTCTCTCTTCATGCTGGAATTTGCTGATTGGTCAACTCTTCTTGCTCTATGACTCTTTCAAAATTTTGAATTTCTTCTATTCAAATAGTTGCCTTCATTTGCCTCTGAATATTATAATGTGGTTTGAAAGGTGGAGTTATGCATTTGGAACTCTTGGCACTGTTGTTCAAGTGGTGGTGGAGTTTTGTGTTTAAAGTGGGTTGTTATTCAAAATAAGCTTGTGAAGTTTGGCACTGGAACACATCCTCTGATATTCAAGTAGATATCAGTAATCTTGGATGGTTTAAAGGGAGTTTTGATGTTGGTGTGAGTTGTGGCATTGGGGATTTTCTTCACAGGTTCTGGATAATGATCAAGTTATGAATGCCTCACTAAGAGTAGCGCACCCGTCTACTGCTGGTGGTGCTCCTTCATCAATTCTCTTACTGCACTTTCATCAAATTCTTCTGCTGCTGTTATGGTCTACCTACTGCTACTGCTGCTGAATGGAAGCATCCATGATGTTATTCTGACTGTTGCTGATATGGTCTAATGTCTACTGCTGCTGCTGATTTGTTCTTTCTGAAAATGTAACGTTATGATGAGTTTAGTCCTTTGGGTGTGGTGGGTATCTTCTGGTTGCATTTGTCTGTTGAGTTTGTGGTAGTTGTTCTATTGGTCATTGCAGTAGTGGTGTTCTAATTTCTCTATCCCTCTCCTTTGTGATCATTCTGAGTTGTAAACTCCTTTACGTGCTCTTTGCCACCTTTCATTTGTTTTGAATAAAAGGGTTTTGTGGCCGTTATTTATCAAAAAAAGAAACCTTAAATCATCATAGCAAACATGAAATTAGAAATTTATGAAAACAATCCTATTTACATTCTCTTTACAGATTCAAAATTTTAATTTCTATATGAATTTTTCTATCAAAAAAAGAAGTTTCTGTATGAATTGTATTTACCAATTTACATTCTCTTATGCGAAAATATCAAAGTTCCAATAGATGGTGGGGGAAGAAGACATGAGCAACTGCGAAATGTGTTTTTAATTGTGAGATCTGAGAAGTGAACAAGATAATAGTGTGCTTAGTTGTCATTGTTTTTCAGGAAAGTACAAATTTTTTCACATTGACTAAACTTTCTCATGTTTGATTGTCAAATGAATATAGAAAAGTTTTGGAGCGTGTCTGAGCGAGATGAGAAAAACTTTCCTATGGAGAGCTTGAGAAATTTTTTTTCCCATGAGAAAGGAAAATTATTTTTAACTCTCCAAAGTGTCCCTGAAAAATATTTTATAAATTAAGATATAAAGATAGTTTGAACATTTTAAATAAATTTTCTTACAAAAATTTTCATAATTTTAAATGTAAACTAAACATTGTAAAATATTTTTCTAAAAAAAAAATTTCTAGTAAAAACTTTCCAAAAAGTTTTTCTAAGAAATATTTTCCGGTAAATAACGAGACGCAACATGGAAGAAAACAAATGGGAAAAGAATATGTGATTGAGAATGGGATATCTTAATTCTTCAACATCCACATCTTCTGGTCCTCCTCCTCTCTTCCACACACCTCATTCCCTTTTTCTGCATTGCACGCACACAATTCCATCCATCATCGGCATGGACTTTTCTCTCTTTCTCTCTCCTCTCACCCACTCCTTCGCATCATCATCATCGGAATCTCGATTTTCCGGCGATAACTAACATGCCCCAGCCGCCATCTCCGCCGCAGCCTCCGCCTCATCAACCCTGTCCCGCCCTTGCAAATCCCACCGCCGCCCAATTCCTCTCCAAACCCGCTAAACTCCCCGACTTTCTCCTCACCGCTCTTTCTTTAGTCCTCTTCATCACCGCCCCCAAACACCACCTCCCTCCTCGATCCGTCACCCTCGCGTACCCCCCGCACCCAACCAATCGTCGCATCGTTCGTCTCACTTCCACTGCCGCTGCGATGACGCAAAACCCTAACCCTAACCCTAATTTCAGCCATTTTCCCACCCCTCAATCTCTCTCCGATTGGCTCAAGCCCCGATTGCCTTCCGAATCTTTCGCCGCCTGGGGTACCAAGCCCGGGACCAAGAACGTCCACAACCTCTGGCTCGAGATCGCAGATGGCGAAACATCCCTCGTCGACACCACCCCTCCTATTCGGAATTTGGAGGTTGTTTGTGTTAGAATTCTGGGGAAAGATGGCAATCAAGTGCTGCTCGAGTCGCATCAAGAGCTCTCCGACGGGTCGATACGCGGTAGGAACAGACCCTTGTCGGAGAAATTGAAGTCCGGAGAAGATATCGAATCGGCAGTCAAGAGGGCGATCAAGGAAGAATTGGGTTCTGTTATATTTGATCATTATGGTAATAAAGACGTGAAATTTGATGAGATTGTGAGGATCGTACCCAATTCTTATGATAGGAAAATAGAGGAAAGGGTTTCTGTATCGTACCCCGGTTTGCCTGCTTGTTATGTGCTGCATACTGTGGATGCGATTGTGGAGGGATTGCCTGAAGATGAATTTTTAACAGAGGAGGGGACTGAATATGGAGAGGACGATCTTGGGGTTGCAAATGAGGCGGTTGCGGTAAAGAAGCATTTTTGGAAGTGGGTTCCTGCTGATTCAGTCTGATTTTCTTGGGTTAGTGAGTTTGAGGTCCGACACTGTTGATTTTTGTGTCCATTGATGATAGTAAGTGTTTTTGTGCTTGTGAGGAGTGATACTGTGTTTCATTTGTTAAGTTATTCTTGGTATAGGATGTGTAGTTTTTACAGTTTTGATCAACGTGGATGTGTAAATACTAGCTGTCCAAATTTTGAATGTTGAGACTCAGAGTGAAATGAAATCAAATAGTTTCTGTGACAATCAGCCTGCGAGTTATCCTGTCTTTTGTTTAGTTATGGTGTTAACTTTTTGCTAACTTGTGATTGTACAGTTGCAAATATGAAGGTGGTAATGACAGAATTATTCTGGTCATAGCCTGGAATGAAAAGGCATAATCTCCTTAAATTACCATTGATGGCTGTCTGTTTCAACTTGTGCGGCTTGGTAATTGTGTGAGAAGCTAGATCAGTTAGGTAATTGTTCCTGTTAGGTGGGACTCTGGGATTTGTGGAAGGAAATGTTTCAGTTTAGTTTTTAGTTCAACCTGGATACTTGCTAATATGTTTGGACGGAGGGTGTACCGTGTAATTAATTTTTGAAATAAAATGTTCTGCCAATACAAAATGCAGTTGAGGTACTGTTTGAGAGCATTTTATGCATGTGTGTGTTTATCACTACAGCAGACTGTAGATTTGAGAAATGCGAGAACTCTGTTGCTGTGGCCCTGTGAAATTTCTACGGGTGTGTCCCACAATCCTTTTCCATGGTATTTGATGATTACCCAGTGCTGTTGATATGCCTGGCAAATTGATTGCAAATCAATGGAATACAGTGACACTGGCATTTATGCTCTTGCAGTGTCTAATACTGTGCAGATCTTTGCAAATCACCAACTCCATTTTTGTCATCCCAAATTGAGTTGTTTTTTTGTAGATAACTTAAATGATGGCTATTACACAAATGAGAGGTTTAATATGAATATAGTCTCCTTGTCGTATGTTCATGATAAGATTTGGTGTGAGTATGCAATCGGGGTGTCATGAGGAAGTTTGGTCAAAAATGTTTTGGAATTTGCAGGACAGGAATTCATGTTTGTCAGCTGGATTTATTTCCTTGTTTTAGTAAGTTACGGAAGGCTGGTGTTATGATTTTCATGAGTAATTGATTATGGTGCTGCAAAGATTGTAAAAGTTTATAGGTCTGTACTAGTTTCCTTAGTTGCTATGCTCATTTTATCTGCAGAATTCTAAAGAGCCAGTACTGTTGATGTATAGCTTTTGAGCCTGTTTATATCACCAGAGAAGATATTATGTCATTATGGCATCCCAACAAGAATTCCTGGATCACAAAGGATGTTTAAGGAGCATAATAGTTCTGTATTTGTTTCTTTAAAGCTGTGAAGTGAAAATTGCATAATCCAACTCAGGTCTATATTGGTAATAATTTAGAAAAAAAAAGTAATTCTCAGTACTAATCGGGATCTGAGAATAGCTGCCAGAAAGGCTTATTTTCATGGAATAACACATGTGGTATAGTTCACCAACACCACTTATTTAGTGCCTAAGGATGCATGGGACCAATTTCAACTGTTTTTGATGGCATTGCTATATCCATCATCCAACTGCTTTGACCATAACATAACCCCTCCAAACTTGGCTGACTGCCTGAGAGTTGGAAGGATTTGAGACGTAAGCACTTCTGGAGGAATATAACCACCGTTTGCTGCCGCAGGGGATGCTGGTAGCCCTAGGAACAACTCTTTTATTGGATATGTAGTCCACTGGTTCCATCCTCTGAACAGTTTGTCAGCGCTACTGCCATCATACTGGCACCCACCGGCCCCAGGGCTGTCATAGAACTGCGGCCACACGTACGTGAAGAGGCCTGTGTTGATTGCAGGCATTAGATAAGGGCCTGGTATGTAACATTCCGGGGCTGCTGATAAGATGACATTATAAGCATTCAGGGCTCGAGCTAGGTCATCCCAAATTGTATTTCATTAGAGCAGGCATCAGGGCTCGAGCAGGCATGGGGCGTGCTATTTCTCAAAGTTAGATCTTAGAGCAGGATACTGGCAGATCAGAATGCATTCTGATGACATTGAAAAGACAGCCTTTAGAACACATCAGGGCCTTTATGAGTTTTTGGTGTTGCCCTTTGGGTTGACCTATGCTCCAACAACCTTTCAAGCATTGATGAATGATATATTCAAGCCTCATCTCAGGAAATTTATCTTGGTTTTCTTTGATGACATCCTCATTTATAGTCCACTTATGAAGAACATTTACAACATTTGAAAGTGGCATTGGACATTTTAAGAAAGCACATGATATTTATGAAACGAAGTAAATGCAACTTTATGGAAACCCAAGTGGAGTATTTGAGGCATCTCATATCTGGCAAGTTGCTACGGACCCGAAGAAGGTGGAGGTGATGCAAACCTAGCCTACTAGTAGAATTGGGGTCATTAAGCGTCTGTATAATGGCGTCTGCTAATTGGTCAGTCGCTAAATCCCAGAAACAACATTTTTAAAAAAAATAAATTTTAAATCGGCGTCTGTTTGTGTGTAACAGACGCCAAAATAAGTAAAATTTAATTTATTGTTTTTCGTTTTCTGCTAACGGCACTTTCCGAAGTTTTTTGTTTTATTTATTGACCAGAATGACGTCATTTCCAAATAAGCAGACGCCTTTTTATTTTGGCATCTGTTTAGGTGCAAAACAGACGCCATTCGTCAATATATTTAAAAATAAATTAACACGCCTCAATAATCTGCGCCTCATCGCTGGTTAATAAATAAGGGAAATTTGGCGTCTGTTGTTTCCCTAAACAGACGCCATTTTGGTTTAAATTGGGAAAAAAAATTACAGACATCATTCCGCCATTGTCGTCGTCGAAGAAGGAAGAGAGAAACGGAGTGGAGATTGAAAAAACCGCATATACACGCTGCTTGTTCAAGCAAATCAGGTAATTTTTTCAGTTTATTTTGTTTCAGATCTGTTATAATATAATTAATATTATGAAAAGTGATTAAATTATAAATTATATTTGATGAAAAACGAATAATATGAATATTTGTATGTTTGTTTTGGTTTTGTTGAGTTCAATTATAGTTTATGAATATAAGTTGAAAAATTGAGTTGTTTTAGTTAATTTCTATGAATTGTAATATATTTTGGATGTTGAATTAGAATTTTAAGTGTGAAATTAGGGTTTGTAATGTAGATTTGTTCAATTTAAATATTGTTTTTTATGTTTTATAGTAGTTTAACTAATTGCATGTATGTTTTAGTTTAGGTTTTAGTTATCGATTTAATTTTAGTTTTAATTTATAATGTTGAGAAGTATAATTGTGTTTAGGTTGAGCACAATATTGAATTTTATATGTTTTGTGGTAAATTTAAATATGAGTAATTATATAGTGATGTGCAAAAAAAATATATGTAACAATGCATGTAAAATATGTTTAAGTTAATTAGTATGTGTGAAATATGTTATATAACGTGGGAAATTATAATGTGTTTCGATTGAGTGCAAATGTGTTATATTTTAGGATGATTTTTAGGAATTGCATTAACAATTTAATTAATTAGGTAATGTGTATAACATGATTTCAATTATGAATACATTAAAGTTAATTTTTATTTTTTGAATTTATAATTTAAGTTGTTTAGTTAATAATTAAGTTAAAACTAAAAAAAAATTACTATACATAACCAATTATTAATTTATACGTACGTAGTGAATAATTAATTTATACGTACGTAGTGAATAATTAAGTATGTTATTGAATAACACAATGTTTATTGTTAATTAAGTTCATGTGGGCTTGAATAATAGATTCACGTACATTATGGATGGGCCCCCACATCGCCGTTGGATGTACCAGAGGTTTGAACCGAATAGGAGGGTTATCAGGGCACAATGGGTTGCGGGGGTAGAAATGTTTGATCAATTTTCAAAAAGTAATTCCTATGAGTATCCGAGGACTGGAAAGTATCGGTGTCCATGTGTGAAGTGTAAGAATAAGAGCGGATATAGTCCCGATGAAGTTAAAGAACATTTGTATAGGCGAGGGTTTATGGAACAATATTGGTGTTGGACGAACCATGGTGAAGAATGAGGTGACGATGATGATGAGAATGACAGTGGTGACGATGCGGAAGGTGAGGGGGAACCGACAAACGAGGGACCGAATCAGCCACCATTCATCGATAGAACGGAAGAGATGATGACGATTTCATCATGGCGAACGAGGCGCCTAATGCAGGAGCTCAACAATTTTATGATATGCTTCAATCTGCTCAACAGCCTCTATGGGAAGGGTGTGCGACTCATACTGAGTTGTCCACTGCCGTGAGACTGATCAGTCAGAAATCGAAGCACAATTTGTCAGAGCAGGAAATGAACGATATCATGGAACTGATGAGCGATAGTTGTCCCCAGCCGAACCTAGTCCCTAGAAACTATGATGAGTTGAAAAAGAAGGTTAAGAAGTTGGGGATGGGCTATGAAACAATTGATTGTTGCCTTAGTGGATGCATGATATACTATAAGGGCGATGCACATCTCACTGAATGTAAATTTTGTGGCCATCCTAGGTATAAGCCACAGAAATCATCAACCAAGACAAAGAAAGGGGGCCTCGTGGAAAATGTTCAGATAGAACTAACCCACCATTTAGGAAAAGCGGTTATGAAATCTATGAAGAGGTGAGGCACTTCCCCAAGGTGACTACCCATGGCGACTTTGTAGTCCCGGGATTTAGAGAGAATGCTCATAATTGGAAGAAACAAAGTATCTTTTGGGAGTTGCCTTATTGGAAGGATCACATGGTTCCACACAACTTAGATGTGATGCACATTGAGAAGAATATTGTGGACAACATCGTAAACACGGTGATGGGGGTGGACGGCAAAAAAAAGGATGATGGAAATGCGAGGAGGGACGTGGAGGACATATGTGACAGGCCGGAACTCCATCTATTTCCAAGTCCTAACGGTAAACCCCTACAGCCAAGAGCCAAATATGTTTTTCCCAAGGATAAGCGAACAGACGTTTGTAACTGGGCACAACAGCTTCGTTTGCCGGACGCTTATGCTTCGAACTTCGCTAACTGTGTCGATGCATTAGGTAAAAAGTTTCAAAACTTTAAAAGCCATGACTGTCATGTGTTCATGCAGACATTGTTACCTGTTGCGTTCCGGGCACTTCCAGATGATGTGTTGGAGCCATTGGTTTAATTAAGCCAATGGTTCAAGAGCCTCTGCTCCACAACATTGAAGCACAGTGACTTAGTCCGGCTTGAAAAAGAAATTCCCATAATAATATGTAAGCTGGAGACCATATTTCCACCTGGCTTCTTCAACGTAATGGAACACTTGCCCATTCACCTGGTCCAGGAGGCATTCTTTGGTGGTCCTGTTCAATATCGTTGGATGTATCCCTTTGAGAGGTATTTCGGGTGGTTGAAGAAGAAAATAAAGAACAAGGCACACCCTGAAGGACCTATGGCCCAAGCGTACCTCATGTTTGAGATTTCCCAATTCGCATCTACATACTTTGGACGGATAATGTATCGTCTTCTACATCAACAAGTATGTGTAACGAGGACGAAGGGGATGATCATATGTTATTGTCGGTTTTTAAGGAAAGTGGGAGCCCTGTGGGAGGTGTAAACACGAGGTGGCTCAGCGATCAAGAGTATAGAGCAGCACACCTTCATGTTCTACTGAACTGCAAAGAAGTCAACCACGACTTAGAGTAAGCAATAATGCTCACTAACGACTTCATTAAATTGATATGTATTATAGGTGTAATTAATGAGCTTGTTTCCCTCGCAGCTTGTTTAAGAATTACAAGTTGACTTCATTTCCGAACACCACGGACACTCAATTGGATAAGATGATTGAAGCAAAGTTCGCTCAATGGTTTTATCAGCTATCTGTGAGTAAAACAATCATTTACAGAATTTCAATTTTGACCATATGTAACCAAAACTTAAACCATTCAACATCAAACGGGTACTCCAAATGTAGGAAAATTGGGATGCCTTTCAGTTTTACGAAGATGAGCGTCATAAACACCTTTATCAGTTAGCCCGAATGCCTTCCCCTAAAGTGACCACCTGGAGTGCTTTCCGAATCAACGGGTTCTTATTTCACACACAAGCAAGGAGTAACTCAGTGGCTTCGTATAGTGTAGGGGTGTGTGTCAAAGGCACGGGTGGCGGTGGATTTGTCGATGACTTCTATGGTGTTCTCCAAGAAGTCATTGCACTGGAATATGTTGGGCCTGTCAACAAGAAAAGCATACTGTTTAGATGTGATTGGTTTGACAATACCCCGGTACGAGGTGTACGTTCACCAAGGTTATGCCCGTTTGTTGAATTACACAAGGACAGACGGTACTGGAAGTACGACCCATTCATCTTGGCAGGGTGCGCAACCCAAGTGTTGTTCATGAATTACCCGACAGGCATACGAGATAAAGCTAACTGGTGGGTTGTGGTTCCAAACAAACCATCTTATGCACAGTACAAGCAGTTCACCCTTCCGTTGGCCATCCAAGATGACCAACCAAGAGCTGTTGTCCCGATCAACCCCAATGACGGTACCGTATCACAAGTACTCGCTATTGAAGGGGTGTTCGATGAGGTTGCGGACATAGACAACGCACAATTAATAGTGGGTGGTAATACGTCCGATGTAGCCAATGAAGACGATGGAGACACCGAGGATGACGAAGATGATGATGGTGACGATGATTAGGTGGATGAGGACGATGAAGACAACGAAGACTATTAAATAACAATATATTAAACGAATTTTGATTGTGTTACAATTGTCTTCAACGAACACATATTATGTATTCTATTTTCTAAGTGAAACGAATTGATTGTGTGCCCCGTAAATTTCATGAGTAGATTGAGATAAGTAAATAATTATCATAAATTACCGAAAGTTACCGAAAATTACCAAAATTTACCGAAAGTTACCAAAATTATCGAAAATCACATGACACGTGTAAAGTAAGTTTTTTTATTTTTTCCTTTTATTTCAAAAACACAAATTTACCCATATAAATTTACCCAAAGTTACCAAAAGTTACCAAAAATAACCAAAAGTTACCAAATATTACCAAAATTCATCATTTACCTTACCTCAAGATACCCATGAAATTTACAGGCCTTAAAGTGAAACTAATTCAATGTTTATTCTACTTTTATTTTACTTGCTATTTTATATTACTAGTTCATATTACTTGCTATTTTATTTCGTGCAAGCATATACTAATTCAATGTTTATTCTACTTTTATTTTGCAGTTGCATTATGTCAGGAAGAGACGGATCACGTAGGCCTCGGACCCATGGTGGGTCTAGACCCAATGCGAGGGTTGGTTCTTCATCGGCCCCATAGACTCCATACATTCTCCAGTTTGATCCTGGTCATGAAGCTGCTTCTCAACCCGAGGGGAACAACTACGACTTCTTTTCACAGCTATACCCATCCACTCTGGAGCTCATGCCGTTCTTTGCGGGTAGTACTGTGCCAGTAGGGAACGAGACGATGGGCGGGTTTTATGCTCAGAGGCATCAGGGGGGCCCAAACTGATGATGGGGGTGACCAAACTGATGTTGGGGGTACCCAAACTGAAGGGGATGGAACCCAGGTCGAACAGGGCGGGCCGCAGACTGAAAGGTAGGGCGACACTACCCAAACGTCAGGGAACGATATCACCGAACGATATCGAATTCAACTGGACGTTCGGGCGGACGCTCAAAAAACGTCGGATGGGAAGTTCATCATTAGACCTTGTAATGGCGCGTGAGTATCAATATGAACTTTGATTATGCATTTATAACTTAATTTGCGTTTAAATATATATAATTTTGTATGCCCTCAATCTAATCGATGTTTTATTTCAAATTTATTTAAGTGTGGCGCCATATAGGCACACGCAACCAGGGCCATCATGTACATAGTAATGCAGAATTTCCGAGGCTTCTGGCCGGTATGGAGCAAAGTGCCGAAGAGGATGCGGGAGTTGATATACGACGAGTTCAGGGTAAAACTCTCACATTTTTCCTCTTTAAATTTTCTTGGTTTATTAATTCAAAGTTATGATATATAGGGTTTAATTTATTTGCATGTTTAATTCTTCATGTATGGTTTAAATGCTGAAAAAATATTGGTGGGAGAACCAACACGAGGCCTATATACGTGATTGGTTCTTTAGGAGGGCCCAAAAACAGTACGCCGACGCTATCGGCAAATTCAAAATACGATGGTTGGCGGGGAGAGGCAAACCCAAATGGATTGTCGACGACGAGATTTGGGAGAAATTCATTGCTCATTGGCAAGACCCCAAATTCGTTGAAAAAAGCAAGAATATGAGCAAGGCAAGGAAGATGAACCAAGATAAGGGCCCACCATCTCACATAAGGGGCCCAGTTTCCTTCGGTATCGTCAGAGAGAAGTTGGTAAGTTAATTATGACTTTAATTATGACTTTAATTATGGTTTAATTTAACGTTTAATTTATATACGCACTTACGTACAGAAAGAAAAAAACGATGGAAAAGACCTTGACATATGGGAACAATTCGAAGCGACCCATATGAAGCAGGGCACCAATCAGTGGGTGCACGAGTTCGGTAGCTTGGGGTAAGTACCTTCATCATCCAACATTTAAGTTATTATAATCGTGCGTGCGTAGGAACATTAACTTTAATTCGCTTATTCCGACTCTTTCTTTGTATCGACGAGGCGATGCATAGTGATTATGAATCGCATGTAAGAGAAATGGAGGCAAAGCAACGGGAGGACGGTCAACCAGAAACTCCCATTATGTCTGGAGACGAGTTCTGGTTGGATAGACAACTGCAGAGTCGGGGACACGTCGTGGGCGTGGAGGTTGTGGGGGAAGCTATGAAGGCGTTCCCACATCTCATCGAGGAGACGTCCTTGACGTCGTAATAACACCGATAGCGTCGACATCCGAGCCTCTATTACGGAGATGAACAGAGAGCTTCAGCGTCAACTCGAGGAAGAGAGGCAACATCACGAACAAGATAAGCGCATTCTGCAGGAACAATTCCAGAGACAATTAGAGGAACAACAGCGCCGATCTGACGCAGCCATTGAGGAAAAGGTGAGGCAACAAGTAATGCAACAAATGTTGCAAACGCAAAGAATGTTCCAGCAGCAAGCAAGTTAGAGCTGGCAAGCCCCTTTCATCGCTGGATCTTCCTCTGGAAGTCAAGTGCCACACACTGGACAGCCTCCTCCACCGCCGCCCCGCCGCCGCAGTACTTCTCGTCAGACCCCCGTCTCTCAAGCCCCACAACCTCAGCCCACCGTTCCTCCCGAGGACTCGTTATATGCTTACCCAGGTAAGTATTTTTTTTTCCATAAACACAAAATTAAATTACTAATTACACGTTCCAATAATTACTTAATTCATTTTGATTGTATTTCATACCTTTCCAAATTGTTGTTGTATTCCAGGAGGCCAATACCTATTCCATAGCCTCGAAGAATTGACACAACGCCAGAATCAGGTGATGATGGCAACGATGAGGAGGAGAGCGAAAGCGATGATGACGATGTCGCCGTGTGACAAACCCTAAACATTTAAACTCTTTCTTAATTACATTCGTACTTATTAGCTAGTACATTATTTAATCCAAACATCGAAATTGTTTTCATTATGTTTGCGCACATAGGTACAAATTAATTAACTTAATTAACACATATATATATAATAACACGTACGTACACATGAGATTAATTGTAATTAACAACATAATCGACAATGAAACATATATATATAAATTAAATTATCTACCTAGAAAAAATTAGAATATAATTAACAATAATAATAATTAATAATTAACTATACCTAAAAAATATATACATATATACATCATAATTAGTTATAACTAAAATTAAGAATATATAATAGTAATAGTATCAATAATAATAATAATAATATTAATAATAATAATAGTAATATTAATAATTACAGGCCTTAAAGTGAAACTAATTCAATGTTTATTCTACTTTTATTTTACTTGCTATTTTATATTACTAGTTCATATTACTTGCTATTTTATTTCGTGCAAGCATATACTAATTCAATGTTTATTCTACTTTTATTTTGCAGTTGCATTATGTCAGGAAGAGACGGATCACGTAGGCCTCGGACCCATGGTGGGTCTAGACCCAATGCGAGGGTTGGTTCTTCATCGGCCCCATAGACTCCATACATTCTCCAGTTTGATCCTGGTCATGAAGCTGCTTCTCAACCCGAGGGGAACAACTACGACTTCTTTTCACAGCTAGACCCATCCACTCTGGAGCTCATGCCGTTCTTTGCGGGTAGTACTGTGCCAGTAGGGAACGAGACGATGGGCGGGGTTTATGCTCAGAGGCATCAGGGGGGCCCAAACTGATGATGGGGGTGACCAAACTGATGTTGGGGGTACCCAAACTGAAGGGGATGGAACCCAGGTCGAACAGGGCGGGCGACACTACCCAAACGTCAGGGAACGATATCACCGAACGATATCGAATTCAACTGGACGTTCGGGCGGACGCTCAAAAAACGTCGGATGGGAAGTTCATCATTAGACCTTGTAATGGCGCGTGAGTATCAATATGAACTTTGATTATGCATTTATAACTTAATTTGCGTTTAAATATATATAATTTTGTATGCCCTCAATCTAATCGATGTTTTATTTCAAATTTATTTAAGTGTGGCGCCATATAGGCACACGCAACCAGGGCCATCATGTACATAGTAATGCAGAATTTCCGAGGCTTCTGGCCGGTATGGAGCAAAGTGCCGAAGAGGATGCGGGAGTTGATATACGACGAGTTCAGGGTAAAACTCTCACATTTTTCCTCTTTAAATTTTCTTGGTTTATTAATTCAAAGTTATGATATATAGGGTTTAATTTATTTGCATGTTTAATTCTTCATGTATGGTTTAAATGCTGAAAAAATATTGGTGGGAGAACCAACACGAGGCCTATATACGTGATTGGTTCTTTAGGAGGGCCCAAAAACAGTACGCCGACGCTATCGGCAAATTCAAAATACGATGGTTGGCGGGGAGAGGCAAACCCAAATGGATTGTCGACGACGAGATTTGGGAGAAATTCATTGCTCATTGGCAAGACCCGAAATTCGTTGAAAAAAGCAAGAATATGAGTAAGGCAAGGAAGATGAACCAAGATAAGGGCCCACCATCTCACATAAGGGGCCCAGTTTCCTTCGGTATCGTCAGAGAGAAGTTGGTAAGTTAATTATGACTTTAATTATGACTTTAATTATGGTTTAATTTAACGTTTAATTTATATACGCACTTACGTACAGAAAGAAAAAAACGATGGAAAAGACCTTGACATATGGGAACAATTCGAAGCGACCCATATGAAGCAGGGCACCAATCAGTGGGTGCACGACAGGTTCCGGTAGCTTGGGGTAAGTACCTTCATCATCCAACATTTAAGTTATTATAATCGTACGTACACGTAGGAACATTAACTTTAATTCGCTTATTCCGACTACTCTTTCTTTGTATCGACCAGGAGACGATGCATAGTGATTATGAATCGTACAGAAGAGAAATGGAGGCAAAGCAACGGGAGGACGGTCAACCAGAAACTCCCATTATGTCTGGAGACGAGTTCTGGTTGGATAGACAACTGCAGAGTCGGGGACACGTCGTGGGCGTGGAGGTTGTGGGGGAAGCTATGAAGACGCAGTTCCCCCACATCTCATCGAGGAGACGTCCTTGACGTCGTAATAACACCGATAGCGTCGACATCCGAGCCTCTATTACGGAGATGAACAGAGAGCTTCAGCGTCAACTCGAGGAAGAGAGGCAACATCACGAACAAGATAAGCGCATTCTGCAGGAACAATTCCAGAGACAATTAGAGGAACAACAGCGCCGATCTGACGCAGCCATTGAGGAAAAGGTGAGGCAACAAGTAATGCAACAAATGTTGCAAACGCAAAGAATGTTCCAGCAGCAAGCAAGTTAGAGCTGGCAAGCCCCTTTCATCGCTGGATCTTCCTCTGGAAGTCAAGTGCCACACCGACAGCCTCCTCCACCGCCGCCACGCAGCATTTCTCGCCGACCCCGTCTCTCAAGCCCCACAACCTCAGCCCACCGTTCCTCCCGAGGACTCGTTATATGCTTACCCAGGTAAGTATTTTTTTTTCCATAAACACAAAATTAAATTACTAATTACACGTTCCAATAATTACTTAATTCATTTTGATTGTATTTCATACCTTTCCAAATTGTTGTTGTATTCCAGGAGGCCAATACCTATTCCATAGCCTCGAAGAATTGACGCAACGCCAGAATCAGGTGATGATGGCAACGATGAGGAGGAGAGCGAAAGCGATGATGACGATGTCGCCGTGTGACAAACCCTAAACATTTAAACTCTTTCTTAATTACATTCGTACTTATTAGCTAGTACATTATTTAATCCAAACATCGAAATTGTTTTCATTATGTTTGCGCACATATGTACAAATTAATTAACTTAATTAACACATATATATATAATAACACGTACGTACACATGAGATTAATTGTAATTAACAACATAATCGACAATGAAACATATATATATAAATTAAATTATCTACCTAGAAAAAATTAGAATATAATTAACAATAATAATAATTTATAATTAACTATACCTAAAAAATATATACATATATACATCATAATTAGTTATAACTAAAATTAAGAATATATAATAGTAATAGTATCAATAATAATAATAATAATAATAATAATAATAATAGTAATATTAATAATTACAGGCCTTAAAGTGAAACTAATTCAATGTTTATTCTACTTTTATTTTACTTGCTATTTTATATTACTAGTTCATATTACTTGCTATTTTATTTCGTGCAAGCATATACTAATTCAATGTTTATTCTACTTTTATTTTGCAGTTGCATTATGTCAGGAAGAGACGGATCACGTAGGCCTCGGACCCATGGTGGGTCTAGACCCAATGCGAGGGTTGGTTCTTCATCGGCCCCATAGACTCCATACATTCTCCAGTTTGATCCTGGTCATGAAGCTGCTTCTCAACCCGAGGGGAACAACTACGACTTCTTTTCACAGCTATACCCATCCACTCTGGAGCTCATGCCGTTCTTTGCGGGTAGTACTGTGCCAGTAGGGAACGAGACGATGGGCGGGTTTTATGCTCAGAGGCATCAGGGGGGCCCAAACTGATGATGGGGGTGACCAAACTGATGTTGGGGGTACCCAAACCGGGGATGGAACCAGTCGAGCAGAGGCGGGCCGCAGACTGAAAGGTAGGGCGACACTACCCAAACGTCAGGGAACGATATCACCGAACGATATCGAATTCAACTGGACGTTCGGGCGGACGCTCAAAAAACGTCGGATGGGAAGTTCATCATTAGACCTTGTAATGGCGTGAGTATCAATATGAACTTTGATTATGCATTTATAACTTAATTTGCGTTTAAATATATATAATTTTGTATGCCCTCAATCTAATCGATGTTTTATTTCAAATTTATTTAAGTGTGGCGCCATATAGGCACACGCAACCAGGGCCATCATGTACATAGTAATGCAGAATTTCCGAGGCTTCTGGCCGGTATGGAGCAAAGTGCCGAAGAGGATGCGGGAGTTGATATACGACGAGTTCAGGGTAAAACTCTCACATTTTTCCTCTTTAAATTTTCTTGGTTTATTAATTCAAAGTTATGATATATAGGGTTTAATTTATTTGCATGTTTAATTCTTCATGTATGGTTTAAATGCTGAAAAAATATTGGTGGGAGAACCAACACGAGGCCTATATACGTGATTGGTTCTTTAGGAGGGCCCAAAAACAGTACGCCGACGCTATCGGCAAATTCAAAATACGATGGTTGGCGGGGAGAGGCAAACCCAAATGGATTGTCGACGACGAGATTTGGGAGAAATTCATTGCTCATTGGCAAGACCCCAAATTCGTTGAAAAAAGCAAGAATATGAGCAAGGCAAGGAAGATGAACCAAGATAAGGGCCCACCATCTCACATAAGGGGCCCAGTTTCCTTCGGTATCGTCAGAGAGAAGTTGGTAAGTTAATTATGACTTTAATTATGACTTTAATTATGGTTTAATTTAACGTTTAATTTATATACGCACTTACGTATAGAAAGGAAAAAACGATGGAAAAGACCCTGACATATGGGAACAATTCGAAGCGACCCATATGAAGCAGGGCACCAATCAGTGGGTGCACGACAGGTTCCGGCAGCTTGGGGTAAGTACCTTCATCAACCAATATTTAAGTTATTATAATCGTACGTACACGTAGGAACATTAACTTTAATTCGCTTATTCCGACTACTCTTTCTTTGTATCGACCAGGAGACGATGCATAGTGATTATGAATCGTACAGAAGAGAAATGGAGGCAAAGCAACGGGAGGACGGTCAACCAGAAACTCCCATTATGTCTGGAGACGAGTTCTGGTTGGATAGACAACTGCAGAGTCGGGGACACGTCGTGGGCGTGGAGGTTGTGGGGGAAGCTATGAAGACGCAGTTCCCCCACATCTCATCGAGGAGACGTCCTTGACGTCGTAATAACACCGATAGCGTCGACATCCGAGCCTCTATTACGGAGATGAACAGAGAGCTTCAGCGTCAACTCGAGGAAGAGAGGCAACATCACGAACAAGATAAGCGCATTCTGCAGGAACAATTCGAGACAATTAGAGGAACAACGGTAGCCGATCCGACGACCATTGAGGAAAAGGTGAGGCAACAAGTAATGCAACAAATGTTGCAAACGCAAAGAATGTTCCAGCAGCAAGCAAGTTAGAGCTGGCAAGCCCCTTTCATCGCTGGATCTTCCTCTGGAAGTCAAGTGCCACACACTGGACAGCCTCCTCCACCGCCGCCCGCGCGCGGTACTTCTCGCCGACCCGCTCTCAAGCCCCACAACCTCAGCCCACCGTTCCTCCCGAGGACTCGTTATATGCTTACCCAGGTAAGTATTTTTTTTTCCATAAACACAAAATTAAATTACTAATTACACGTTCCAATAATTACTTAATTCATTTTGATTGTATTTCATACCTTTCCAAATTGTTGTTGTATTCCAGGTGGCCAATACCTATTCCATAGCCTCGAAGAATTGACGCAACGCCAGAATCAGGTGATGATGGCAACGATGAGGAGGAGCGAAGCGATGATGACGATGTCGCCGTGTGACAAACCCTAAACATTTAAACTCTTTCTTAATTACATTCGTACTTATTAGCTAGTACATTATTTAATCCAAACATCGAAATTGTTTTCATTATGTTTGCGCACATAGGTACAAATTAATTAACTTAATTAACACATATATATATAATAACACGTACGTACACATGAGATTAATTGTAATTAACAACATAATCGACAATGAAACATATATATATAAATTAAATTATCTACCTAGAAAAAATTAGAATATAATTAACAATAATAATAATTAATAATTAACTATACCTAAAAAATATATACATATATACATCATAATTAGTTATAACTAAAATTAAGAATATATAATAGTAATAGTATCAATAATAATAATAATAATAATAATAATAATAATAATAATAATAATAATAATAGTAATATTAATAAATTAGCGCGCCCACCATGGATCGAAAATTTTCAAAAAATTTAGCCAAATTAGGCGTCTGTTTTCCCGCCTAACAGACGCTCAAATTACTGAAAGTGAAAATGGCGTCTGTTTGGCGGGAAAACTGACGCCATTTTTGACAGCGCCTATATAAACCAAAGCCCTCAAACTTCCCTCCGAATTTTTTCCCTCCCATCTCCATTTCATTTCTCTTATCTTCTCTCATCAATTCTCTCATTTCCCCTAACCTTCAAAACACCACAAATCCATCCAAGATTGATGAATTGAAAATTTTACAATTAAAGATTGAAGATACAAGATTGAAGATTGAAATATCAAGATAGAAAAATATTGAAGTCATATATTAATTGTAATTTAGGTTTTTATTTTGTTTGTATCATTTAAGTTGGTAAAAATCATCATTAATAAAGTTGTATTATATATTTTTTATTTGTTAAAATATATATTCATTATCATTTTATTGTTGTTATTTCTATAAAATGTATATATATATATGTATATATATGAAATTGTACATTCATGAATTGCAAATATATATCATTTATTATTATATAAAATGTATTTATTTTCATTATTATTTTCATTATTAATGTCTCCACAATTCTTATTAAACAATTTAATTACAAATACAAAAATTTAATTTTTACGCTTTATTTTATAATTAGAACACTCAAAATATACTAGTTATTCTAATTATTTTCATTAATGAACACATTTTTTTAAAAATTTTCTGTAACCCAAAATCGGCGTCTGTTTGGGATGAAACAGACGTTGTTTCTGCATAAAAAACGGTGTCTGTTTTATGCCAAACAGACGCCAATTTTGGTCTGACACAAGCCTCGTAGTCTGCAATAATTTTGGCGTCTGATTCAAACAGACGCCAATTACAGACGCTTTCTTAAAAAAGGCGTACTAGGTTTTGGCGTCCGTTTGAATCAAACGCCAAAACCATTTTGGCTTCTGTTTACACCCTTATCAGATGCCAATTCCAGACGTTTTTGGGCACCAATTCTACTAGTCTCCCTCAAATGTGAAGCAACTTAGGGCATTCCTAGGGTTAACTAGTTACTACAGGAAATTCATCAGGAGTTATGGCACGATCAACAAACCCCTGACAACCTTGTTGAAGAAGGATAGCTTCTGTTAGTTTGAAAACGCTCAGTCAGACTTTGAACAACTGAAGCAAGCAATGATGACAACCCCGTGCTTTACCTGATTTCACTAAAGCCTTTCAGATCGAGACAAATGAGTCCAGGTTAGGAACACTACAAGAAAAAGGTTATGCTTCCACAATTATGTAGCCACACATATTTAAGTGAGGGTGAAAAAATTGGGTAATTTTGGTCTAATTTTTATAGCCACACATGGTAAGTGTGGGTAAACAGTAGGCACACATATAAGTGTGGCAATATGCTTATAAGAGTACAACCACGCTTATAAATGAGGTAATGATTTATAGATTTTGGTTTCCTTGCATAATAAGCATGGAGACTTGTTTTAACTTAATTTTAAATAAGCTTGCTTAATTATATTTATCCAGTTGTATGTCCCTATAAAATAATTAAAGAAAAAATTGAAAAAAGGAAAATAGAAAAATAGAGAGAAATAATTTATTGTAGTTTGGGCATGATTGTTTCCATTTTTTTTTTGTTTTTCTTCTTCACACTGCCAAATTAAAGCCTATGCTAGGAAATATACAATACGCGTACTACTATTCCATTGCCCTAGCTATGTGGTTATTCTCAATCCTGACAGAATCTTGATTTTGACTTGTTTGGTGAGAATTCTAGCGACTTCAATCGCGCTTGAGTGGTATTCTCTACAATTTGACTCTCAATTTGTGCAATTTAAGAGTTTTGAGCAATTTGATTTCTCAATTTGATGATAGTTTGTCGCAAATTCTCTTCAGCAGCAAAGTTTCTGAGCAATTTGGAATTATGGGCATTCTGAGTTTCATCATGCATGGCAATTTTAGCAGTAGAGTGATTTAGTTGTTCCATAAAATCCCTAATTCTTTTTCAATCAGGTTATTTTCATATTGTTTCTCAATTTGAATTTTGTTTGGTTCTTTTATTTCTTTTGGTCTTGTTTAGTGTAGCATTATTGATTAGAGTATCTTTCTTTGCTTCTATTATTAGAGTGTTTATTGTGTGTTGATTGTGTTGTGAAGATGTGCACAACTTATTTTCAAGTTGTGTCTGTATAATCTGGTTCATATTATGCCTACCATTCTCTTTTGTTTTCTATTTGGCACTCCTATGTTGATCTTTATGTTTTGAAATCACTGCTACTTCATTCATGAACCCTTACATACCCTGTCCAGATGCTCCTATGAATCTTTTCAATGTTGTTTCTTGTTCGTCCCCCAACTTCCTCTGCCAAAAGGAATCAATTGACATTCATGAATTCTTACTCATATTTTTATTTACAATGTATTTTCCTTGTACTCTGAACTACTAGATTCTGTTTGTTACTAACCTATGATATTGACTTGTATGTAAATTATAAAGTGTTCGATCTTGTAAAACAAGAAGGCTTAAATGGTCATTATTAATAATGAAGTGCCTCCCCAACAGGTATGGTCTCCATCTTTTCACTGCCAGGACAAGAGTCATAAACTCTTTTCTATACATTGATAACGCTTGATGTTGTGGGGATAATGCTTTGTTGAAAAAAGTAATTAATTGATGATCCTGCATCAGCACAACCCCTATTCATTAGTATTATGATTATTTCTTTTAGTCCCTTTATAACTTTATGGTCGTCAAACCCTAATCAACTTGGGCCGTCTATTTATATCTACTTGGTGAGAAAATAATACATTGTCTCCTGCCGTCTATCATAGACAAGGAGAGGAAAACCCTAGAACTAAGAGGTGAAGTTAGACCTATTCAGGTAACGTTTTAGATAAGTGGTGAGATACTATTTTAGTATTCCTTTTAGCCCAAAATATTATTTGTAAAGTCCTTTTCGTAAAGTGGTTTTATTAAATCGATTTGGCATATATACTATTGTTTAAGTAAATTAATATTATATTTGGTTATTTTTCCGAAATATTTGATTAACTCCGTATTGATTTATATATTTATAAAGTGAGCCTTTTGATGTCAATTTTATAAGTTACGTTCGTATTTTGACATATATTTAATATTCGAACCCTTGGTAGTAATTTTAATTAATATTTGTAAGTATATTACGAATGGTTTCCATATTGGTACGTATGTTTACAAAGTGCCCGTTTGACGTTAATTTCATAATTAAGTTGTAGTTTTCCTTTATTTTTTTAATATATTTTATTTTTACCCTTTACACACCAATTAAGGTTTTGTGACAATTTGACTTGTGTATTTGTAAAGTAGTCGTTTGCATAATAGTCTTGGTATTTGAATTATTTGAACCTTCAGTTGTATTAGTAACTTTGTGGTTCCAATTTATTTGTTATTCTAAATTACTTGACAGTGTATTGTTTGTACATCCTGATTTTCAAGTTACTGATTTTGTTTTTGGGCTATGTTTTCTGTTTTAGCCTATTAAGGTATGTACTGGACTTGTCGATCGACTTGTATGCGCGTTATTGTGTATTATGATATGTGTATGTGTTACGTTGGGCCAAATTCTTTGTTGCCTCGCCACTGGTTAATAGTGGCACATCATTGCCCCGCCACTGGGTCAATAGTGGTTTATCATTGCCCTTGTCACTGGTTCAATAGTGATCTTAGCCCTAACCATTGTGATTTTGACTGTTATGTTCTGATTTACACTATGTTACTTTGACGAAAATCATTTGATCAACATTATGGTCTATTTTGGGAGTTTTGAGTTGCGTAAAATAATTGTAAAATCTAGTCATATTTTGTTATGTATTTATTTATGAACTCTGGCCTAGCCTTTGTTTTACCTACATGTGCAACCAAGCTAAAGGAGTGTTATGCTATTTATTGGACTTTCGAGCTCAACCTTTCATCTTCCTATTTTTTCAGGTTATGACTCTTGACTTCTTGGTAGTGTTCGTGTTCTTTATGATATCAGAGTTTAGTAATGAAGCGTAGTGGGCCAAGCGGTTGTATGGAATAAGGTTTCTGTTATAGTTTTAGCTGCTCAATGAGTTTGGAAAAGAATTTCATTATTTTATACTGTAGTATCCGCTGTGTAATAAGATATCCTCCCTAGTTGACTATTTAATCAAGTACTTCTTTACAAGTTAAGTCTACTTTCGTATATTGGGTTTGTTTCTGTTTTTTAAGCCTTGCATGCTTGTGGAACCTTGTCTTACAAGTGTGTAGCGTTTGTTATGCCCTGGGCTCGGGGCGTGAAAGATTTAGTGGTATCAGAGCTCTAGAATCTCGAAATCCTATTGAGTGCGAGTGTTGTCCAAGAAATACATCAGGGAATAGAATTTTGTCTGACTATGTTGTTGGGAGTAGAAGTCTTCTATTAGTGAGACAAGTTAGCAAATTTCCTATTGTCTTTGGGTTTGTCTTAAACAAAAACTTTTTGGGAGTAGAAGTCCTTTTGTAAGGTATTTTGGGTGTCTCAGTTGGTCTGAAGGGTTTGTTGCTGTCACAACAGTTTAATCTGGTTTTGTTTGATTGTTGGGGGAAGTTCTAGTAGTATGTAGTGTTTGTTTCAAAATGGAGGCAGGTTGTTTGATATGAAATTATGCAAGGAGTGAACAAGAGGGTGTTGATGCTGATGGGGGAAATATTATATCAATCAAAAGTTTCTGTTTGAACAATGTTGTAAATCAAATTAACATTCAGAAGTTGAATGTTTCAGTCATGGATGATAGTGCAAAAACAATTGTCTCAACAGGAGAGGTCTGGATGCTTGGCGCCATCTTCTGCTTCAGTGTTGTGTCCATGGATGGGTGTGGATTGTTGATGTCATGGCATGTGTTAGGAGCTTTTGTCATCTGATGTATGAGTGATTCAACAGGAGCTAGATATGAATTATGTCATTTGCTGGTTCTTCCTAGTGCCCTCCAGGTGGTTGGAGTTCAGTCACACTCAAAGTTCTGTATTATAATGGCTTAGTTGTCCTTGTGTTAGACTTTTCTAGGTTTGGATCTGATTGTAAAGGATTTTCAGTTTGTTTGAGGTGGTGTGTATTCATGCTCTGCTGTTTGCCTGATTTATGGCTTAGCTTGATTTTTTTTATAAAAGGGTCTATTGACCGCTAATTATAAAAAAAAAAAGGTATTTTGGGTTTCAGGAAATCCTGTCCCTATCATGTTAGGTTGGTGAATCTTCAATTATTTTCAGTTGGTCTGTAGTGAAGTACATTTTGGGATTACTACTTTTGTAATGTGCCTTGGGGCTAGGAAGTTCCTATTCTCGCCATTCCACACAAAATCCGATTAAGTGTTATCATTGTTAAGGAATTACTTTTGGGAATATTATTCTATGTGTGGTCTATTACTGGGTATAGAAGCCTTCTTCAGGGATCCAAGTTAGCTGATTCTTGATGTCTTGTGAGCCTTAAAGAAATACTTTTGGGATTAGAATTCCTTGTGTAAGCTTCATTTACGCTCAAACCAATTTGTTGGATTGTGCAAGAGATGCTTATGTAATGTTCATAAAAACCTATATAATTATTCATGGTAGACCATTAATGGTAAGTTAATTAAGTATTATACAGATTAGAGATATTGATGGTGCGACTTTTTTTGATATCTGATACGCCGCAAGTGCACGGTGTACAATGTAGTATATCAAGGTCGTTCCCACGAGGACTTGTTATAGCTTACGCACTAAACTAACCCACTACAAAGGATGCTAGGTCAATCAAAATGGTTGGATTTTTAAACTCAGTTAAACTGAAATGAACGAAATTACAAAGTAATCTAATTTAAACTGCAAATAAATCTAATCGAAGCAGCAAAAATATTTTTATGAGGGTTTTATCAATATTATAAAGGCGCTTAGGGGAGTTACTCTAGTTAACCAATTAACCTAACGAAGGTTTGATTTCGGTAATTAGTAGTTTACACCAATTCAGAGATAATAACCAAACAAATATCTATCACAACAATCTTTCGATCCGGAGTGAATTGCTCCAACTAAATTAAACACCTATTTTCATGAGTATCTAATTTAGTCAAAGTTAATAACAAGTTATTTAAACGATCCTAGGTATGAAAATACATTATTTTTAACCGAATTTTATACATATTCAATCTTCGTCAATCCAACTCAAAGAAGCAATCTTTCGATCCGAAACTAAGAGTTTAGACACAAGTAAATGGTGGCCATTCAATTACTGTAGCAATATAAACACGAAGACAGAACGAAACTGACAAATTATTTCATACCAAAATCAAAACAGAGGGTCAAATGAACATGTAGGACCCGGAAAAAGGTGACCCTTTTCCGCGATGCGCTACTTAAACGATCGTGAGTCGACTAATCCTTAAATAAGGATATTTTTTATTTTCGAAATTCATTTTCGGGGTGATGAAACTTTATTTATTTACAAACCCGTTTTTATTATTTAAATTATCCGTAATTACACAAATTAATTTAACAATAATTTGATTCCGGCCCAATCACTAAATTCAAGCCCAAAGAGGAGCAAATGGGCCGTTAGAGGCTGCTAAAACCCGCCTAGGCTTTAGCAGACCCTGGGCTGGGCCATTTGCATCCCTGGGCCAGAGGGAGCTGGGTTGAAATTAATAAAACCCGCCTAGGTTTTATTAATTTCTGACTCATTTCCCTCGGGTCCAACCTTGAATCAACAAATTGGATGAATTAAATTATTTATTAAAATTATTTTATGTAAAACGAACATTTTAAATAATTAAACGAGTTTATAAATTATTTTAAAAGAGTCACCAGCCGATTTAAGGAAACCGACAAACCATAAAATAATAAAAGAAAGACTCCGGTCTACAAACCCGATTTCTAAATTCGGGGGTAAGGTTACGAATTCGAGAGTTATAAGAACTCTCGAACCCGCCTGTTATAAAACAGACTCTACTAAAATCAACATTGAAAAGAAAGAGAGCGGGGAGAAGTTTGATTAATTTCGCGGAATTATTATTCAAATCATGCAATATAAAGCAATGCGGTTTTTTATTTTACAAAATGTGTACAAGTAATGGAAGTAAAGAAGGAATTACATGAAGAATAATAACAAAATGAACCAAAGAAATCGAACATTGCTTAAGGTGACGGATGCGATGACTTTAATCTCCTTTTAGTTGCCCTTGACTTGAAACCTGGATGAGATGATGTGAATGGTTAGAAAAGAGTAGTATATGGATGGTTGTATGGAGGTGATGAATGTGATTATGAGAGGATTAGAGGTGGATGTGGATGATAAGATTTTGAGAGAATGGAGGTATAATATGATGGAAATGAGAGTAATAGAATGTGAGTATAATGTTGGTGATTTTTGTGAGAGTTCTTGATGAAATGAAGATGGAATGAAGGGAGTATTTATAGGTGAGGGATGAAGATTTTGGAGGGAAGCCATGGGGGACATACCCCATAAATCAAGTCATCAAAGACTATAACCTAGGCAGGTCATAGGAAGTCAAGGGCAAAAGTCAACCACGTGGGGCAAATATCAAGGGATCACGCATGCATGCAGATTTTGGCGCTAAAATGCTTAAAACCCAGGCGGGTTATATGAATTATTGGCGCACGGATCGATGAAGTGGAGCAAAACGGCGTCATCTGCTATTCCCCTCAAAACCTAGGCGGGTTTTGAGCTCCCTAGGCCGGGGCACGCTTGCTGGGCCAGATTGCTGGGCCTGGAAAATGTTAAAACCCGCATGGGTTATAAAACTGGCTGAGTGCAACTTCGAACGACCATAACTCTTTCATCCGGACTCCGATTGAGGCAATTCAAAAGGCGTTGGAAAGCTTATGATGTGTACTTTACTCTCATCAAAAGAAATGGGGCCAAGAGACTTGTGGAAAAAATGATATTCAAAATGGTGGGCATATGCATGTGGAAAGGGTGGAAAATGAAAGCTTTTTGTGGTGGGTTGGCCTGGTAGCTTTTGATTGAGGAAGACCCTTTTGATTTTCTTTCATGCTAGCCTCTTTTCTTGTTATGATTGATTTGTACACTTGTCCCGGTACAAAATCTGGTGTCTACAGAAGAACATCGAGTTTCCCCTAAACTAAAAATTAACTACTCATGCTTGATAATAAAAACAACTAAACTAATTGAATTGAATCTAGAAAACATAGTAAAAATTGGGGAAGAGGACAACCACAATTGAGTGATGAACAAATATGTCAGCTCGTGAAAGTTTCCTTCTCCCGAGCCTCAATCTCCGATTTTTCCGTTGGCGGTTGAACGCTTTGATCTCCAATACAAAAAACTAGGGTTCTAAAAATATTGTCTATGAGAAAAAATAATACTGATAGTCTATGCCTTGATGCCCGGTTAAACAGTTGCTCCTGTTTTTTATAAAAAAATAGATGCCTTGTTCTCCAAGCAGAGCGTAACAACTTAAGCGCTGCCAGCGCGAGAGTTGCCTTGTTCTCCAAGCAGTAGCGTAACAACCAGGCGCTGCCAGCGCGCGCCAGGCAATACCAGCGCGTGCCTTACTTCAGTGCCCCTAAACTTTCTGTTTGTGGCGCTACCAGCCCGTCGGGAAGCACTACCAGTGGCGATCTTGGCAATCACAGATTCTCGTTTGTTCCTTGCTCTTTGCCTTGTCTTTCCACCTTTTAACTTCTCCTCCTATTTTTGTTTTCTTCATGACTTCATGCAATTCCATTCACAAACCTACAAAATTACACCAATCTCCCGACCAAGTGAAATATACATGAATTCGGGAAATAAAATGTTACGTTTGATCATAAACTGACCCGAAATTCATGTATTAAACACCCAAATAACCCTATAAAATGTAGGGTTATCAAATCCCCCCATGCTTAGTTCTTGATTCTCCTCAATCAAGTTCCAAACGAGATAACAAAAGGAAATCAAAAACCAAAAAATTAAAGACTAGTCCGGGAGACTTGGACTCCGATTCAAGACGACCCGACTCAAAGAAAACAAGAAAAACAGGTTTAATACAGTCCTCCTCAGGCTAACTAATCTAGTCATATCATTTCAACCAAGCACAACGAAATGTAAACCGGATACGAATCAAATCAGTTCAGATCAAGAAGAATGATGTCGTTCCATGTTCACAAAATATCCATTTACTAGAGGCAAATAACCACCAATATAATTAATCTCAGATAATGCAAACAAGCGCGGTTGGTTGTGAACGTAGGTCGGTCGAATGAGCATAACCTCACTTCGGATATTGCGGAAACACTCCAACTCTCAAATGCGCTCATACAGTAAGGCTAATACTCAATACTCAGACCAAAGAAACAACCTACCAGAACTTGACAAGTATCTCGCTACCCACCGCTGTTATGCAATTTGCAAGTGACAATCAAGAGGGCTTTTTCGGGTTGTAATGGGGCTCATGTTAAGGGAAAAGATTGGTAAATATTTTAGGAATGTGGAGTTAAGAGCCAAGCTTTGAGTTAACATATCTCTCAACTCACTTACTTGCCAAAGATGGGCAAGCTACTCATTTGCTCCTTCATTTCTCAATAATAAACAAATCACAACCCATATTTGTCCCAAAAGGTCTTCATCAGAATACTTCTCAATTAATGTTAGAAATCGCATGCAACACAGAGTTCCCCCCTCTAATCACCTATCCTCTTCTTTTTTTTAATTTTTTTCCTTTTCTTTTCTTTTTTTTTCATTTATTTCTTTTGCATAGGTGACTAGGGGGAAGTAAAAAAAATCAGCACATAAGCAATCTCTAGTTTCAAGATTCTCTACTTAATTGGAGACATAAAGCATCACAATGAACTTTCGATCCAACAATTCCCCAAATCAAAACGCATGTCCAATCGACACCTAACTTTCTAGTTTTCAACACAATCCATCATCAACCCTTCCAATCCATACTCTTAATATGATACGATGAACACTCAAACTCCAAGCAAGGCAAAAGGGTAGGAAATTGAATCAGGCCATGGCTTGTAATGCAAGGGTTCAAATATAAAAGAGGTAGATAAATGCTAGAAGAGGCTAAAGAGGGATATAAACAATGTCTGGGTGGCTATTAGGCTATGTAGTTTCAATAATACACAAATGAATGCCTCTGTCACTTTATCACTTTAAGCAAATGCAACGACACAACTTCGTACAAGATACAAACCAAACTCTAGAGGTGCAACTATGGTGGAGTCACTCAAGGAATAAGGAGACCGATAAAAATGATCAGTATGTACATTTTGGCCATGTGGACTCACGGGATAAGGCTCATTTCAACCAAACCTAGCCCAAAGATTTGCGGCACACCTATTTACACCACTAGATCGATCAAAGTAGTCATATGCCTTTTTCGATCACGCATATCTCAAAACATAGGACAACTTAACCTATCTTTTTGAAACTGACAACCATATCCAGAGCACATGAGGTCAAGCGAAGTCAAAAAGAAAGACATAATAGCTTATAAATTGTCATATGAGGGGTTATTGTTCGCTAACCTATCCTAATCCTAATCCTAATTTTTATTTGTTTTTAAACTTTTAGCAAGAAAGCAAGAAAACTACTCCTATATGCTACATAGATGCAAATTCAAATCCTAACAAACACAACAAGAAACTAACAAATATGCAATTATAAACGTCAGTGTCACTCAAGCACATGGTTTCAAGACAGTCAACTCAAATCCCCCCATGCTTGGACATAGCATTGTCAGTAAAGCATTTAGAGTAAGGGTAGCATGGACAAGAGGGAAACGACATAATGCATAAGAAATTTAAAAAAAAAACGAAGAAGAATAAAGGAAAAAAATAGAAAAAACTCACCAGGTTAGGTGCAGGATGCACCTAAACTATCGCTTCTGCAAGCAAAGGTCATTGGGAGCATCAACCACTCCATCAAGATCTTACGATTAAGCGATCACCTCAGACGTAGTCAAAGCCCTTAGAAGCTTGTCAAACTCGGCAACATGTGGTTCACAAGCTTGCAAATAAGAGAACAACAAAATACTCATGGCAAAGAATGTTAGTTGCGTTCTCTTAAATAGGTCAAAAGTACTAGAAAAATCAAAAGAATCAAAATAAGTTATCCACATGATTTTTCTAACTAAGTCCTCTAAGCATTTACAATGTGGATCAAAATAGGGATGAAACCTTCCTAAAGTGCCTAAAGACAAATCAAGAGCATTTTTGGTCCCCTCAATTACAGTCACATCACAAGAGTTAACCACACATCCCACATCTACATGAACATCAATGGTCTTTTCACAGGGAATGGGCTCCTCAAGGTTCTTAGGGGCAAAGGAAGGTGATGAACAAAGTGTAGAAGGATGGAGTATATCTTCAATTTCTTTGCTTGAACGATCCAATCCACCCACAAACCCCTCACAAGACTCCTCATCAATAATATCAATTGGCCCATGACAGAAATCATCATCATACCTAGCACCAAACTCATGGGATTCACTCGCCTCAAACCCCGTCGACTGAGAATAAGGTAAGTAGCGTCTTTAGGTAAGCTAGAATGAGAAGGAGCAACAATTGGCAGTGATGCCTCAGGAGGGTCAACTATTTCCTCTAGACTAGCCTCTAACTTATCTTGTTGCTCAAGCATTGCCCTCATCAGAATTTCAAATCTAGCTAAACCAGGGCATGTAGAATCATCATGGTCAAAAGAACTACATAAACGACAAGGAGGCAAACAATGGGGTTGAGTATATAATCTAGCATGAGATGTACAAGGATTGGGGAAAGAGAGCACAATAAGAATTTTCAAAATCCAATGTATCACGTGCAAGCCACTCAAGAAATTTCCAAGCTTCATCAACAGATTTATCACAAAAAAACGAAATAATTCAAAAGAGGACGGGTTTCCATATTCACACCTTGTTAGGATATTGTTTTTTTTGTTTTTTCTCTTTAGGCTTTCTGTTTGGGCCGGTAGGTTTAGCTAGGGTTAGCTTGTTTTCTTTCTCTTTTTATACGCTGCTTCCAGGTTCTGTTTTCTTCAGTTTTGGTGGCAATCAAAACTGCTTCAATTCCACAGACTATCCTCTTTGTATCTCCTCCTCTAATTTCTTTTGCTCTCATGGTATCAAAGCAGGTCTAAAACCTCGCTCTTCTTCTTCTTCTTCGTTCCAGCTCCCACCTTCTTTCCTTACAACCCTTTCCCTCTCGTTTTTCTCGCTGCAAATGGGTGAGACAAAAGACACCAAGCTTACAGTTGTGGATCCTTCAGATCCGCTCTTTATTCATCCCTCAGATCACCCCGGACAATCCTTGGTGGCCGAACCATTCGCAGGAGAAGATTTCAAAAATTGGAAGAGAACCGCCACCATCGCTCTTTCAGCAAAGAATAAGTTCTGTTTCATTGACGGATCTTACGAGGAGCCAAAGACTAATTCCCCTTTGCTTCCCTTCTGGAAAAGATGTCAACATATGGTGATTTCATGGCTTCTGAATTCTTTGGACAAGAACATTCGTGAGAGTGTTCTTTATGCAGAAACCCCCAATTTAATTTGGGAAGAATTGACTCAGCGGTATGGGCAATCTGACAAGGCCAAGCTGTTTCAATTGCAACAGTCTGTAAGTAGCATCGCTCAGGACAATCTCGACATTGCCGGATACTTCAACCGGTGCAAGAAAATCTGGGATGAATTCTCAATAGTGGGAGGTCTGCCTCGATGCAGTTGTGGAAAGTGTCAATGCGACCCAGTGAAGATCAACGATGCACTGCTCAAATACTCTGAAGATCAGAAGGTAATCCAATTTCTGATGGGATTAAATGAAAGTTACACATCCTTAAGGGGAAGTATATTGATAATGAAGCCATTCCCAAACATCAGTCAAGTATATGGGATGCTCCTTCAAGAAGAACGGCAAAGGAATATTAGGCATGCTACAAATTTCCTCTCTAAGAGTGCTTCCTTCGGGGCCTCATCTTTTCAAGGTGTGAATAATCAGAGGAAGCAAGAACCCAAGAAGGAGACAGTAATTTGCAGCCATTGCAAGAGGCCTGGACACCCAAGAGAGAAATGCTACAAGATAATAGGTTATCCTAACAAGAATGGGCAAGGAAACCGTAACAAGTCCAGAAATGATCAAAATCCCAGGTTCGCCAACAATGTTCAAGAGTTGGGTCAAGCTGAGGTACGACAATCCCCTATACTTGAAGCACCAAGCTATACTCTACCCGGACTAGATGCTGGACAATCAAGGCAGATGATCAGTTTCCTTGCGGAGCTGCAGAGCACCTCAAGAAGCGATAAGTCTGCTCAGACAGTGGAGCTGAATTCGGCCTTCATGGCAGGTATAACTACACTCTCTTCAGATAGTACCTGTTTGTTTTCTGTCGCCAAGAACCAAACCTGGATTATAGATTCTGGTGCATCGGACCATATGAATATGATAAGAGTAAACTTTGTAATTTGTGTACCTTGCTTGAACCTGTCTTGATTGTATTACCCAACGGTGAAAAGGTCAAAGTCACTCAATATGGGGACTATGAGTTAGGAAATGGTCTTCTGCTTTACCATGTTCTCTTTGTCCCCTTCTTCACCTTTAATCTCATATCTGTCAAAAGACTTAGTCAGCAATTAAACTGTAGTGTAGTATTCACACCTGAATATTGCACCTTGCAGGGCCCTTCTCTGAGGAGGCCTCTGGTTCTTGGTAAGATTTCCCGTGGGCTGTATGTGCTTGATGATAAGATCACTGAAACCCTGAAAGAAAATAAGAATGGAGACACTCACAGTAGCAAGAAATTTGATTCAGTAAAGACGAATGCACATGATTTTTGTAATAGTTTTCTTGTTGGGACAGATAGATCCAAACTTGCATCTGGAAATTGTAAATCATGCATCTTGTGACATAAAAGATTAGGACACATCCCTATGAGAAAGATGAAATTGTTGGATTTATCTGGGTGTTCATCAAATTGTAGCTACATCAATGAAACTATTTCTTCTTGCGATGTTTGTCCTAAGGCCAGGCAACACAGACTTCCCTTTCCACATAGTAGGATTAGTACTACTCAACCTTTTGATCTCATACACATAGATGTTTGGGGACCCTATTCAACTAAAACTTATACAGGACATAGGTATTTTCTTAGCATAGTCGATGATTTTTCAAGAAGTACCTGGACACATTTGATGGTCACTAAAAATCAGAGTCTGTCCTTGATTAAGTCCTTTGTTGAAATGGTCCAAACTCAGTTTAATAAGAGAGTTAAAGTGATAAGGTCAAATAATGCTCTCGAGCTAGGATTGAGTCATGAGGCAAAGTCTTTCTTTTCTCAAAACGGCATTTTACATCAAACTAGTTGTGTGCAAACACCACAACAAAACGGGGTCGTAGAGAGGAAGCACAAACACCTTTTGGAAGTTAGTCGGTCCTTATTATTCCAATCCCATTTACCAATAAGATTTTGGGGAGACTGTCTGATGACAGCCACCTATCTTATAAACAGACTGCCTAGCTCAGTTCTTGGAGGCAAGACCCCTTTTGAGATTTTGAACAAAAGGAGACCTGATTTAAATCACTTAAGAACTTTTGGATGTCTACGTTATGTTTCTACCTTAAAGGAAGGAAGAGGAAAGTTTCAACCAAGAGTCATTCCTTGTGTTTTTCTTGGCTATCCCATTGGCAAAAAGGCCTATAAAGCTATGGACCTAGAAACTAAAAAATTTATAGTAACTAGGGACGTTAAATGTTTTGAGAATGTGTACCCCTTCCATGATAACTTTGACAGTGATAAGGTAACTTTTGCTGCTGAAGATCAAAATCCCATCTCCACCTATTGTGAGGACCTTGCTATTACTGATTGTTCTGTAGATTTTCAAAATGAACCTGTTTCTATTTCTAACAAATCTAAAGAGGTTGTTGATGAGGAAACAGAACAGAAGGATATGGCTGCGCCAGAATTGGGAGTAAGAAGATCTAGTAGGGTACACAAAGCTCCTACTTACTTACAAGACTATTCCTAACTGTCCACTAACAATGAATCTGATGCATTCTGTTTAGCAACCTGTACAAATTTTGGTTTACAGCCTTTTTCATGTGACTCCTCTGCCTTACATGTTCACAGTAAGTCTCTTCTAGAACATTTAGATTTTCAAGAACCTACATCATATTCCCAGGCCTCCCTACATCCCGGTTGGAAGAAAGCCATGGAAAGTGAATTTCAAGCCCTAATGTTAAATAATACTTGGGATATTGTATCTCTACCCCCGGGAAAAAGGCCTATAGGATGCAAATGGGTTTATAAAGTTAAACATAGAAGTGATGGGACTATAGAAAGACTGAAGGCTAGACTAGTGGTTCAAGGGTTCACCCAAAAAGAAGGAATAGACTACACGGAAACTTTCTCCCCGGTTGTAAAAATGACCACAATTAGATCACTCATGGCAGTGGCTGTAAAAAGGGGTTGGTTCTTGTATCAATTAGATGTTAATAATGCATTTTTACATGGTGATTTGGATGAGGAGATTTACATGAGATTGCCTGAAGGTTTAAACACTAATGTCACCAATCCTGTTTGTAAATTAAATAAATCCCTTTACGGCTTGAAACAAGCATCTAGACAATGGTATTCAAAGTTAGCCGAAACCCTTTATTCAAGAAAATATTGTCATTCAAAAAATGATTATTCTTTGTTCTTGAAAAAGCGAGGATCTTTGATTACCCTTTTAGCCGTTTATGTGGATGATATTCTTTTGACCGGAAATGATGTTGATGAGATAGAAAGTGTGAAGAGGCATCTTGACAGAGTTTTTAAGATTAAAGACTTGGGACATGTTGGTTATTTTTTGGGAATTGAAGTCCTTAGATCTCCACAAGGGCTCTTATTGGCTCAACAGAAGTACACTAAGGATCTCATTCATGAATTTGGTCGTAATAATTGGAAAATTGAATTTTCTCACTAATACCAGGCCGGACATTTGTTTTGCAGTACAATACCTGAGCCAGTTCATGCAAAGCCCAAGGACTGCACATCTTCAAGCAGCTTTACACGTCCTGAAGTATTTAAAGGGAAGTATATCCTTGGGTATACTGTTAAATAATGATCCTTCTATGGAACTGTTAGCTTATTGTGACTCAGACTGGGCTTCTTGTCCTCACACTCGCAGGTCCGTTAGTGGGTTTGTGATATTCCTTGGGAAGACCTTAATATCCTGGAAGTCCAAGAAGCAACAATCTGTGAGTCTTTCCTCGGCGGAAGCGAAATATAGAAGTATGAGGAGACTTGTAGCAGAGTTGGCGTGGATGAGTAGGCTTTTGAATGAACTGACAGTTCAAGATATCATACCTATTCCTGTCAAGTGCGATAACCAGGCTACGATTTATATCGCTAAAAATCCTGTGTATCATGATAGAACTAAACATATAGAATTAGATTGTCATTTTGTTAGGGAGAAACTTTTGGAAGGTTTGATTAAGTTGTCCTATGTGCCTACTAAGGAGCAGCTGGCAGACCTTCTAACCAAGCCTCTCACAGGAATACAGCATATGAAGATCTTAGACAAATTGGGGGTTTCACACCCTCCAATTTGAGGGGGGTGTTAGGATATTGTTTTTTTTATTTTTTCTCTTTGGGCTTTCTGTTTGGGCCGGTAGGTTTAGCTAGGGTTAGCTTGTTTTCTTTCTCTTTTTATACGCTGCTTCCAGGTTCTGTTTTCTTCAGTTTTGGTGGCAATCAAAACTCCTTCAATTCCACAGACTATCCTCTTTGTATCTCCTCCTCTAATTTCTTTTGTTCTCACACCTTCAAAAACAATATCAAGAATTTCAGGTTTTCCTAACATGATATCGCATTGAACAAGAATAGCAGATAAGCGCTCAAAATAACACCAAAATAATTCGCGTTCAAATTGAGGAAAATAAAAACTTGCCATAATTTTAGATTTTAAAAATTTTTAATTTTTATTTGAATTTTAGGGTTTTAAGAAAAGCAATAAAAACCTAATCAACCAGAGTGTCTTCGTCTAATGGCAGCTAGGGACAAAGTCCCCGGCAACGGCGCCAAAAACTTGATACGCCGCAAGTGCACGGTGTACGATGTAGTATATCAAGGTCGTTCCCACGAGGACTTGTTCTAGCTTACGCACTAAACTAACCCACTACAAAGGATGGTAGGTTAATCAAAATGGTTGGATTTTTAAACTCAGTTAAACTGAAATGAACGAAATTGCAAAGTAATCTAATTTAAACTGCAAATAAATCTAATCGAAGCAGCAAGAATATTTTTATGAGGGTTTTATCAATATTATAAAGGCGTTTCGGGGAGTTACTCTAGTTAACCAATTAACCTAACGAAGGTTTGATTTCAGTAATTAGTAGTTTGCACCAATTCGAGGTCAATAACCAAACAAATATCTATCACAACAATTTTTCAAAACTAGTAGGTGTTCATCGTGATTTGATGATCACGACAAACTCACTACGTGGGTTAAGAGCATTTTATAAGTGTATGGACGTTGTCGATGGGGATGAAGTAAAATTAGGCTTGATTATTGAACAGACAAACGTTCTTATTTCAAAACTTGAGGCGTTAAGCATTGGAGAACCGTTGAGTAGTGTGTTTTCAGACTTTGAAACGTATTTTGGAACTACTGTTCAATCATCTTTGAAACATATTTTGGAACTTCTGTTCCTATAGAGGTAACCATTCATACACCCCCAGCTTCGGTCATAAAGGGAATAGGCAGGAGGACGAAGACACCAGTGGGGGTTGCCACCGAGAAGAAAGCAAGTGCAAGAAGGTGCAAGTGTTGCGACCAAATAGCAACACATGACAGTAAATTGTCCAGAGCGTTATGGATTAACTAATTAAGTTGTTTTGAACATCAGTTGACTATGCTTTTGGATTCATGATTGAACGATTGGAGTTAGTGTTTGTTTGGTTTTTTTTTTACATAAAAACATTCCAAAAAATTACTTAGAGGTACCCTAACTTTTGAAGAAACAATTTTTTGGTACCCTAACTTTTCAAAACTAATTTTGGGGTACTCTTCATTTAGGATTAGAAATTACTAGGTAAATTTCAGGTGAAACTCCGAATTGATTCAAATCATTTTCGTCCAAAAAACAAACGACATTTTCGTCCACAAATACACTTAATCAATTTCCCGCCTAAAACTCACCGGTGAATTCAAATCATTGGCCGGAAATTCACCAAGTTATTTCTAATTCTAAAAGTTAGGGTACCCCAAAATTAGTTTTTAAAAGTTGGGGTACCGGAAAAACATTTCACCAAAAGTTAGGGTACCCCTAAGTAATTTTTTGAAAACATTCATTTTGCTTTAGGTTTGAGTTGATGAATTTTGATCAGATTCGGTTGAAGTGCTTTACATGAATGAACATGTGAAACTGATTTTCAATATATATAAATACTCACCGGAACAAAATGACTTGATGTTCGGCTGATGTTCATATTAATTACATGTGATGTTCATTTTGGGTACCCTTGGAGATCATTTACATATAAATGATGTTCATTCCATCACCAAACTCATTCCCAATTGATGAGCATAAAATGCCTACCTGATGTGCTTTTCAATACACACACACACACACACACACACACACACACACACACATATATATATATATACATATATATATATATTCATCTCAGTATGGGTTAATGTATTTTCATCTCAATATGATGTCCACTTTCGTTACCAGTTGATGTTCATTTCACTATAACTTGATGTTCAGTTCATGATCGATTGATGTCTTTTTGCATATTACATATATGTTCCAAGCAGTGTGATGTTCAATTTAATTGTAACTTGATGTTCATTTCACAATACCTTGATGTTCTTACGACCAACACTTAATGTTCATGTTAATTTCGTATAGATGTTTATTTCATTTGAATCGATCATTGTAATCTAAAAATGATTTTCATCACATTACCCCAATGTTAACATCAATTTATGAAATGAGAATCATCAATTGAAGGTGAAATGAAAATAAAAGGAATACAAAATTGAATATGATGTTCATTCCAATATAACATGATGTTCATTTCATGTCAATAGTTGATGGTCATTCCAATATAACTTGATGTTCATTTCATCAAGTTTATGCAATGATCATCAATTGAAGGTGGAATGAAAATCAAAGGGACACAAAACTGAATATAATATTCATTCCAATATAACTTGATATTCATTTCATCAAGTTTATGTATGTTCATCTCAATATGATGTCCAATTTTCATTGCCATTTGATGTTCATTCCAGTACAATTTTGATGTTCATTTCCCAATAGCTTGATTTTCATAAACCCAACACTTGATGTTCATTTCATGCCCACCTGATATAAATTTAACTTCATGTTTATTTCATTATAACTTGATGTTCTTCTCACAGTATCTAAATGACAATACAACTAACACTTGATATTCATTTTGTTATAACTTGATGTTCATTTCACAGAAACTCAAAAGGGGTACAAACTGAATATAATGTTCATTCTAATATAACATGATGTTCATTTCATGTCAACAGTTGATGTTCATTCCAATATAACTTGATGTTCATTTCGTCAAGTTTATGAAATGAGCATCAATTGAAGGTGGAATAAAAATCAAAGGGATATAAAACTGAATATGATATTCATTCCAATATAACTTGATATTCATTTCATCAAGTTTATGTATGTTCATCTCAATATGATGTCCACTTTTCATTGTCATTTGATGTTCATTCCAGTACATTTTGATGTTCATTTGCCAATAGCTTGATGTTCATACACCCAACACTTGATGTTCATTTCATGCCCACCTGATATAAATATAATTTCATGTTTATTTCATTATAACTTGATGTTCTTTTCACAATATCTAAATGACAATACAACTAACACTTGATGTTGATTTTGTTATAACTTGATGTTCATTTCACAGTATCTCAACAGGGATACAAAACTTAATATGATGTTCATTCCAATATAACATGATGTCCATTTCAAGTTAATAGTTGATGTTCATTCCAATATAACTTGATGTTCATTTCATCAAGTTTATGCAATGGACATCAATTGATCTTCTAGCCCTGCGCTTTGTCTTTGTAGACGTTGCATTTGGTACAATAGGGGAAGATGCCTCAGTACGCTGGGGGGAACATTGCCGATTTATGCGCCAGCTGTGGCATTTCAGATGAGGACATGAGCAGTGTTGTCGTCCGTCATGTTCAGCACACACCTGAATTGGAAAATATTAGCTGATGAAATGAACATCAACTCAATTGTCGCAATGTTAAAATGAAATGAACATCACGTTGGAACATAATGAACATCATGGGTATACTGGACAAACATCGAATCACACACATAAAGCCCACTATACCGACATGAAATGAACATTAAGTTGTTATCAAATGATCTTTTAGTATATAGATGATCAGTTTGTGGAAATGAACTTCTATGTACATGAAAATGAGCAACAAGTTGTACCTAAATGAACATCAAGTATTTTAGCTGTGAACATCAACTATTCTGTTAAGAACATCACATGAATTCTTGATAATGAACATCTATAAACATGAAAATAAGCATCAAGTTGTAGCTAAATGAACATCAAGTTTTCATTTGCGAATATCACATGTATTCCTGATAATGAATATCTCTATATATCTATGTGATCGTTCTATGAAAATGAACATATATATACAATTAAAATGAACATTAGGGTGTATCCAAATGAACATCATGTATAGTTACCTCATTTCACCTACAACACATACTACCCCATAAGCAAAACATCAACATCAACATCAAACACAACCAAGACCAACCTCCATCAGTATACTTACATTGGGTTTGGATTTGGCGCCAACATAATGGCTCTTTCGTTAGATCTTGGAGTGGAGTCACTTGACCCCCCCCCCCTCAACTGCTTTCGCGCCCCTACACGACAATGAACATCAGTAGTATATTAAATGAACAACAACGAACATCAGTATGCTACCACTTGCAATGCGAATGAACATGAATGAAGAACCCATACATCAATGAGCTTTTTCAATTAACGTTTCTATGGTTCAAGCTCGTCCTGCACATTGTACATCACTAACTGACATTAATATATCGATGAATATAAACATCCAAGCAACATTCCAACCAACAATTTATCACAAATGAGCATCCCGTTGATTATAAATGAACATCTGGTACAAGGGCGGTGAACATACATAATTTAGCTACGCCAAACCCACTAAACCATTTATGATCATTCACACATGATTTATGACAACCAAACAATATTAGACCAAAAAAAAGAACATCCATTCCATCTAAAATGAACATCCAATACAAAGGGGGTAAACCATATAGAATATCCAATTCATCACAAAAAATGAACATCCATTCAATGCAAAATGAACATCCATTCAATGTAAAATGATCATCTGGTATACACCACACATCCAGGGAAATGAACAACAATCACACAGATGGATCAAAGATATCCATCCAAATGTTATCACGAATGAACGTCTTATTCATCACAAATGAACATCACGTACAACGATGATGAACATACACAACGTAGACACGCCAAAACCGATAAATCATAAATGATCATTCGTATAAGCATAAATGAACATCTGGTTGATCTAAATGAACATCTAGTCCATCTAAAATGAACATTCATCACGAGATCATGTAACGAACACCACCTGTTCTATTATGACTATGATTTGTTCTGTTATGAACACCAACTAACGCATGACCAATTTATGAAAATGGACATCTACATATAATAAAAGGATCATTTAATTGATATGAAATGATCATCAAGTTAAAATGCTATGAGCATTAAGGTGTACTAAAAGTAACACCAATTTGTGAATAACCATGAAGTCAAATTGAAATGAGCATTAAGGTGTATCCAAAATGAACATCAAGTTATACTAAAACGAACATCAAGTTAAATTGAAATGAACATCAGTAACAGAAAAGTTGGTGTTATTTTAGACATGAAAATGAGCATCAAGGTGTATCCAAAATAACACCAACTTTTCTGTTACGACCATTATTTGTTCTGTTATGAACAACAACTAACGCACACCCCAATTGTGAAAATTGACATCTTCATACACAAGGGTGGAGCTAGGAGGGGGGGGGGGGGGGGGAGGGCATGGCACCCCCATGCTCCAGGAAACCTATGTATATTAGTATGTGTAAAGTATAGCAATAATACTTTAGTGGTTGGATGATAGTACCTTGAGAATATTTAATCTTTAGTCACAAGTTCAAATCTTATAAGGAGCAATTTTGTTTCAAAGCTTTCCTAATTTGTTCATTCATTCATCTAACTTATTATTTTTTATTTCTTTTAATGTTTATTTTGTAGTTTACTTATATCAACTATTTTATTTATTTGTCTTTGTTTTATTTTTTGAGTAGTCATTTCAACTAGATTATGAGTTAATTTTAACAATTATAATATTATCTCAGCTTGTATCTAGTCTCTTATACATGTATGCATTCTTGTTTCTCACTTTGCACTATATTAAATAGTATAGTTTTAAATATTTTAATAAATACTTTTCATAGACTTATATTTCCCTATTTTTCATTTTAATATTTCATTACGAGTTTGTCAAAAATATTTTTTTCTAACAGAATCAACCTCTCCGATCATATATTCTTCATGTACTCTCATATATAAGAAGAAATTTGTCTATAGCTAGACCGCTTAGACCTCGCGTTATCGGACTATAATGGGATATGTTATTGTTCTTATACTTGTTATAGCATATTTCATTGTGAGCTCAAAAGTTAAATAAGTATCTTTGCTAACCATAAAAAATTGAATAAAAGCTTAATAAACAAGTAAAATGAATAATTTGAAAATTAAACTCATGATAAACAGTTGAAAGAATATTAATAAACCGACACCCCCAATAATTTTTTTCTGGCTGCGCCCCTGTTCATACAATGAAATGATCATCAAGGAAAATGAAAATGAGCATCAAGGTGTATCCAAACGAACACCAACTGTTCTGCTATGACCATAATTTTAGGTTCGTCCTTACCTTTACCAACCTCATGTATTAACCATATATTACATTCATCACAACAAAACCCTACTTGCACATCCCCCCAAATATCCAACAATGAATATCAACAATACAATACATGAACAACAGACCGAAATGAACATCAAACGCTAAAAAATCGGTTACTGTAACCCATAATGTAACATCCTCAGGTTACTAACCACTAGATTAAGCTAATGATTCACCTAATCCAATGATTAGCAGCGGATAAACACCTGAGAGAATTACCGTCGTCCACGGAGGTGGACAAGGCTAAGACTAAACCCAACAACAGCCATCAACCATAAACCAACTTTAAACATGCATCATCAACATAATTTAAGCTAAACCACCTCAAAACTACATGAAACAGCCCAAAAGAAATTATACAAGCCATACACCCTCAGGTTACTAACCACTAGATTAAGCTAATGATTAACCTAACCCAATGATTAGCAGCGGATAAACACCTGAGAGAATTACCGCCGTCCACGGAGGTGGACAAGGCTAAGACTAAACCCAACAACAGTCATCAACTAGAAAACAACTTTAAACATGCATCATCAGCATAATTTAAGCTAAACTACCTCAAAACAACATAAAACAACCCAAAAGAAATTATACAAGCCATTAAATCACAATTTCTTTTAAATCCTTCATGGAGAGCCTCTAACCATCTTCAAATTTCCTTAAGGTGCTCTAGGGTTTCGTCCTCCCGGGGCTTTTCCACTCTCCTTTGCCGAGATCCCTAAAACGAAAACATAAAGCTTCGAAAAGTGAGTTAAACTCAGTACGTATACCCCTAATAACGTAAGACTCTTTTCACAACTCGTTTTAGTTATTTAGCGCGGTTCCAAAACATTAAAAATAATATAAAACAACAAACAATAAAAGGTAGCAAAACTTACATAGCTTGACCTTACCTGACCTATACATGGAAAATATAACTTAACCTGTACTTGAATCACCACTTAGATCAAAATACTTTTGAGTTCTTCCTCATAAAAGTAACATACATAACTATAACCATAACCTTAGAAATAATCTATCATTAAAAGTAATACAACATAGTTTCCAAAGAACCTAAATCATACATGACTTAACATATAACACACGTACATAGTCATAGCATAAACTTGACCTTAAACCCTTATAAACCAAGACTTATAAAAAGTTTGGCATGTAAGTCATAAAACTTTACTTTGGTTCAAAAGACTTGAGTAACTTAAGCAACTTTAAACTTATTTATCGTATTATTATCCTGAAGGTCCCCTACTTGCGATCATCAGCTAAGCCTCCGTATGCGCATACCCGGACCGATCGGGAGATCCGGATGGTGGACAACATCCTATACTGGCCAAATTTTCATGGGGTGCACTTTAGGCACTATCTTTGTGTGTTTTCCTTAGTGTGCACAAGGCACAATTATCCTGGCGTGCCCTACGACACAATTAAGCATGTGGTGCTCTACAGCACGATTATACAGGGTGTGCTCTAAAGCACACTAAAACATGGGCGGGGCCTTTATAAGAAAAATTGAGAAACTTAGAACCTTGACCTCGGGTTCTTAATACACGAGATCTTTAACCATCTTTGAAATCATAATTGAAACCCATTCTTGACTTTTTCTTGAATAAGAATTGTACTTATAATGAAATTTACTCATGCACTACCTTTATTAACCAAAGAATGGATATATTGTAAAAGTCCCTAACATAAAAGATTCCTAATATAAGCTCTTAAATTAGAATATAAAATAACTTGATGATTAAACCCTGGTAAACGAAACTCAAAAGACTCGTATAACATCTTGAGCATAAAACATAAGATTTTACCTAAAAGCATGGATATTAGAGTAAATATAACGAAATAGGCTTAAGAGAATAAATCATACGTGAGTGCATAGAGCCACATAAGACTTACTTACACTTGAACATGATACATAAAGTAACATAAATACTTAAAATCAGATGAGTTACTTATAGTAAATTAACTTTGGTACATAAATCCACTTAAAACTTACTTACTTTTGACAAGAAACATGAAATTAGCATGGATGACATAAATTGTAAATAAAAGATATGATATGTAGGACATAAATAATTCATAAGTTTAACTTAAAAGTTACAGGCAATATACTTACCTGAAGACTTAAGAACACGTATGGAATGAGCAGGGACTTGAACAGTGGTGCAACGATCTCTTGGAGGGACTTTGCAAGAAAAGAAAATCATAAATTAGGACTTAACTTAGGTTGTAGCATGGGAGAATAACTTAGTGAATTTTCTAAGAATAACAAAAATGAACTCGGGTTCTAAGGCGTACTTGTAAGATCATAACTTATCCCTCATATTGATAACCTTAAATTAATTCGAATAAAGAAGAACCCGGTACATCGATCCCAGTAAAAGAATTCATGTACGTTTAGAATCACCGTAAAAATTATCGGTAGCAATTTCTCAAGAAAAGAAAATTAAACTAATTTGTTGACGATCATTGCACTGTTCAAGTTCTGCAAAACATACACTGGGTTAGTAAAACAGAAATTTTGGAACACGCGCTTTAATTATTCGTGGTTTATCACTAGTCGTGATTATTTAAACTAATAAGTACTTATTAAGGGGCGATTTTCTTCGGGACATTACACATAACGACAATGACTTACTTCTCCTTCTTCCTTTGTTCAACCTCTGGTTCAGTCATTCTCTTTGACTCCATGAGCAATTGGACAATTCTCTTCCTACACTGACAAAAACACACCCAACTGTAATGATGAACATCAAACTCTTCCCGGACACCCCAAATTTCCAAAAAAAAAGGAAACAAACCGTAGAAATCGCATACACTCACTCGAACTTCGTTTCACTTTTCTCTGGAAATTGACCGGATATTCACCCGCCGGAACACTCACTCGTTGGAAATCGCATGCCCCTCCTCTGCAATTAACCGGAAATCGTTAGAAATCGTTTAGGGTTCGCTTCAAAGCTTCAAGTTTTGGAAATTCATTTATGGCAGACCTGGAAATCGTTTAGGGTTTGCTTCATCTCTTGCTATTCGGTTATGGCACCCCTCTTCTCAGCAGGTTGTGTTTTTCAAAATTTTGCAGGATGATTAAGGGTGTGTTTTGGAAACTGAAACTATTCAATGGCCTTCATCTAGCGTGCAACCATCAGTATTATTAAAATGGTTTTTTCCCTTCCCTCTCACGTGACAATAACAAAAAAAAAACAATATTAAAAAATCAGCCAATCATCTATTATAATCAGATATTTGAAATAAAGATTAATCAATTATTTATCCACATCCTTGATCTTGGAAACAAGGGCTAAGATTTCCCATGCTTTTCTTCTCACAAAACTCATCTTCTCATTATATATATATATATATATATATATATATATATATATATATATATATATATATATATATACTATTAATAGTTGCAAAATCTCTTTGACTCATCTCTCCTTAATTGTAGGAGCTTTGATTTTTTCCCTATTTCTTTATTAAAATAAAAATAAAAAAAACTACCTCCAAATTCCTTCCATCATGTGTATGCCTCCCCTCCCCAACAACAACAAAGTCTCCAACTTCTTCATATTAGTCAATAAAAATTCACAACAATATATCAATTATATAAGGGTTTTGATAATTATATTTGGAAGAGTAAAATTATACTATAGGCATCAAATTTTGTGGATATTATAAATATAAAATTTATTTTTCTTTTATAATGATATTTCTTTGACAACAATGATAATGTACATTAGGAGAGTAAAATAAGTTATAAGCATTAAATTATGTTATAGTTTTACTTAAACAAATTTTTAAGTAAAAAGGATATTATAATAGGTAACTTTATCAATATCCTAAATAAGTTATGTTGTATGAGTGAGCAACTTTCCCTATTACATATTGCAACTACAACTATGTAAAAATATTTATTAAATTTTCATGTTATTTATGCAATTTATTTTAATGAGAAATTAAAAACTAACTAAATTATGTGTTTTATGGTAATATTTTTGTATAAAAAATATGCCCCCCTTTTTATAATATATATTGACTTGAGTATTATACAATAGTTCTTTCAAATCGTCATTCATTTGAATAATTTATTTCCACGCCCAAACAAAAAAATATGCTTTCTCCATCTAAAACTTTCCAATCACCATGAATGAGGCACTTGCAACTAATTTATAAATTTTTTTACTATTAACCTCACTATGTATACAATAATCTAATGTATGAAACTCGTATTGGCACTATTTGATTTGCATGAGAGTAGAATTTGATAAAAATATAATCTTTCTCTAAGGTTCAGAAAAATTTCTGAAGGAAACTTTCCAAGTATCTCAATGAAGTAACGGTTCGAAAGGGGTTGTTTATTCTTTAAGGGGCTTATTTCATTTTTCTATTGTGTATCTTTATTTTTGTTAATTTTTTGAATAACCCATAATTAACATTTTTGCCCAAGACTAGAAAAAATAATGAAACCAATAAGAAATTAAAAAGAAAACTGAAAGCTAAAATAAGTAGTGTTGAGACTTACCCGAGCCACTAGCTGGCATGGATGCCACACGACATGACGCCAATTCGGTGCCTTTGGCCAGTCCAAAGACTGCATTGGGCATATAGTACTCGGGCCACTGACATATATATCATCTGACATGGCAGTGCGGGTTACACCTATTTAGTCTATTTCAAATGAATTTCATTTCCAAACTGTAGGTCTCAAAATTGAAATAACGTCATGAGATTAACAAATCAAATTAATGAAAAACAAGGAAGAGGAAAGGGAGTTGTTAATTAACTTTTATTGAGAATTAATAAACAAAGAACAAAACTCCAAAATCGCAAACCATAGGATTTAGATTTTTTTTTTGGGGGTGGGGTTAGGTTACGAATATGAAAATAAAAATTCGTCCATTCAAAGAACGACTCTACCATATCAATTTAAATTAAAAGAAAGAGTAGAAAGAGAGGCTCACTATTTCTTTTTTGATTTTATTAGCTAGAACATGCAAATTAATGGAATGCAAAATGAGAAAAAAATAAAAGAAACAAAGTATAAGGACATTTTATGTGGGCATTGACACCTTTATACATGGAACACAAATTAAGAGTAACGAATAAAAAAAATGAGCATTCTAACAACAATTTTTAATCAATTAAAGTGGCATAGATACAAGGGTTAGAGGGAGAAGAAAATTCAGTTGACTTGGTGTTAAAGCTTGATGGTCAACTCAAGGAGCCTAAATGTGGTGAAATGAGTGAGTATTTATAGTAGAAAGTGAGAGTGAAGTTTAGATCAAATGAGGGGGCCTCTATCATATCGCGTGGTTTAGTGGTGTATGGATGCCGATTTTGGGTCAACATTTAACTCTGGCAAAGAGATGAATACGGGTCTGGATCCCGACTTGGCAAGCCATGCCTATGTGTTTGACTTGATTTCATCTTTTTCGTGTATTTTGGGATGGATTTATGTGGGTCCCGGAATGGGTCATCTACTGTACTTCTCCGTCTAACAACAAATGAAGACCGTCCATTCACATTTCTAATGTTGTCATCCATATTTCAATAATATCATTATTTCAAAAAATTAAAAAGAAACTGCCCACATCTACGTTCACCCGCAATTTAATTCCTTCTTATTGACTTATTAGAAAAGATGGAATGTGAAAATGAATTAATCTCATTAATCATTCTAACCTCCATGTTGACAAATATATGCACGCAACACCCCATCCATTTTCCTCCTCCTAAATCACTCGCCCTCCCTTCAACAAGAAATTCATTTAAATTTACAATAACATCCTTTGTCCCAATCCTCACTCCCTCTCTTTGTTCGTCTATGTTTCCCCTTCTCACTTCTTCCATTCTCTCTTCTTCACCTTCTGCTTCCTAATGACGGGCCACTTCCACACACAAAGGTCATCAGGTTAATTAGTAATGAGTTAAAAATTAACCATCTAATTAATTACTCCATGTCCAATTTCTTTTGAGAAGAATCTATTTTAAGTATGATTATATCGATCTTTTGGTTTACACAATACTTCTTTGAAGTCAATATTGGTGGGTGCAAGTTGGCTGCTAGATTCATATCAGTTCGGTGGGGACTAGGTTCATGCGTATGTCTACATTTCAAATAATTAAAAAGCACACCTTTGATCACATATAGTGAGAAACACTATATATCTTATGTGCCATATTAGACGAACACTTACAATAATAATGGGTTTTTGTCATTAAACATCCATTTAATGGTCAATATGAACCCTTAATTCAATTAATCACATTAGTCGATTTGAAAGAAGAAGTTTATATGTCGAGGCGTCAGAATTGTCAATATATAGTGCTCGAGCTAAATTCTATGACGGTATCCACTTAATTAATGTCATATGTTGATATTTCATAATCTTATTGTGATTTTCCTGTATTTTTACCATAGATGATTGAAGAATTGTCATCCACTCATTTGGTGTCTCATTTGAAATATATCTTTATCTCTTAACGATTGTTTTTTCGTACATATGTTAACTATTATTGAATTTATATTTATATGGAAGTTTTGCTTCATTTGATCAAACAATTGTTTCTCTCTGGTTAAATCTTTTGGATTTCATCTTGATGCATGATCATATTCCTACCAAGCAATGTTCGACTATTTTTTAATAGAAGGTGCAAGGTAATTATATAGGAATCTCGGGTATTTATTTTTAAAATTCGGGGCAACGCCCGGGTATTTGCTAGTATATATATATAGGGAAATTCGATTCTAATAATCCTTGCTTTTGCAAATTGGATGACAATAATCCCTACTTTCAATTTGTATTCTGGTGGTCCAAAAAAAAAAAATTGTATTGTAGTGGGACATAATCAAGAGTATACCCTAAATATCATAGATTTTGTGTTGCATTTGATTCAAAACTTTGTATAACACTTTACCATGATTTTTTAATGAATTTACAGCATTTCTCCCAATTTTTTTCATTTTTTTTTTCTATTTTTGATGATTTTTTCAATTTTATTCTTTTTAAAAAATCATAGTAATTGCTCGGAATCTCAAAAAAACAATTTAAAAAATGTTTTAGCAACTACACTTCATTACCTATCTGGTGGCAGGAACGAAAAATATAAAAACAATATGGGGTAGGCATGAAAAAAATAAAAAGAATGTGGTGATGGATTTGGTACCACTACAATACAATTATATTTTTTTTGGACCACCAGAATGCAAATTGAAAGTAGGGATTATTGTCATCCAATTTGCAAAAGTAGGAATTATTAGAATCTCATTTCCCTATATATATATATATATATATATATATATATATATGTGTGTGTGTGTGTGTGTGTGTGTGTGTGTGTGTGTGTGTGTGGGAATAGATCACATGAGCATGGACCTTATATGAGCATGTGAGCATCAAAACATTTCTGGCGGACATCAAGTATTATTTTCATAGACATCAAATATTAATGGTCGACGTCAAGTTAGATCTTTGATGTCCATGAAAATAATACTCGATGTCCGCTAGAAATGCATTGATGCTCACATGCTTAGTTCATATAAGGCCCATGCTCATGTGATCTATTCCCTATATATATATATATATATATATATATATATATATATATATATATATATATATATATATATAGGAAAATTGGATTCTAATAATTCTTACTTTCACCAATTGTATAACAATAATCCTTACTTTCATTTTGGATTCTAGTGGTCCAAAAAAATAAAATAAAATTGGATTCTAGTGGTAACAAATCCACTTCCAAATTCTTTTTATTTTTTTAATTCTTACCCAACATTATTTTTGTTTTTTCGTTCCGTCCCCAGAAAGGTAATGAAGTTTAGTTACTAAAACAATTTTCAAATTATTTTTTTGAGACTCTGAGAAATTATTATGATTTTTTTAAAAGGAATAAAAGTGAAAAAATCACAAAAAATTGCAAAAAATTGAAAAAAATTGGGAGAAACGCTGTAAATTCATTAAAAATCATCGTAAAATGTTATTCTAAGTTTTGAATCAAACACAACACAAAATCTATAATATTTAGGGTATACTCTCGATGATGTCCCACTACAATCCTATTTCATTTTTTTTTTGGATCACTAAAATCCAAATTGATAGTATATATATAGGGAAATTGGATTCTAATAATCCCTACTTTCACAATTGGACGGCAATAATTCCTACTATCAATTTGTATTCTAGTGGTAAAAAAAAAATTGTATTTGAGTGGGACGCCAGCGAGTTGAGTGGCTGTGACTCGGTGGTTTACTGACTTGGCATCTTGACCATGTATTTGACCGAATTGACTTTGATTTTGGGTGCCATATCAGATTAAAAATACATACCCTCTTGTTTTATCTTTATTTTTTTTCCAACTTGGATTGTAAAATTTAAACACCCCCTTTCTCTCTCTTCTTTCCCTTTGCATTGTTTTCTACTGCAGTAAATAAAAAAAATAAAAATAAAAAACTTCCAGAACTCTTTTTTAATTAAATCATGCAATGAGTTGTTCCCCCTCACGTTTTCTTCCATACTCTCAATCATGGTGGACACTACAATGACCCTGAGAAATCCAGATTCATCACATTCTAAATTCATTTAAAAAATAATCTACAAAAGAGTTGCTCAATTTTCCTCCGATAAATCGGAAAATTAGACTAACAAACTCGTGAAAATGCGAAACGAGAAGAACACAAAGATGAAGAAGAGGAGAGAGAAAGCTAGGAAGGTACGACAATGGCGGCAGAAGGACGATGCGACGGGTTGCTTCTGGGTTTTAGCCCAGTTGAGTCAGTTTCAGTTCTATTCTATTCTAGTTCCAGTTGGGGAATGGTGATTATATTTCAGGTTGAGGGTTTCAGGGATCTCTCAACTTTTTTTTTGTTCCTTCACAATTTGGTTATGGCCGTGGGCTTGAGTCGGTGAAATAGAGTAGCCAATGACGAGCCAGTAAGTACACTGAGAAACCAAAATTAAAACCCCTCAAAAATATTCCTTTGTTAAACCGAACCCTCAACCTACTCTTTCCTTCATTGTTCTTCCCTTCTGATTTTGATTCTTCAATTTCCAGGAAACATACAACTGGAAAAGGAGCAACTACTGCAGAAACTGAGGGATTTAATGTTGATTGGGATTTTTTTTCCCCTAATTCGTGTTAAAGCCTAATTGAGAGTCTTCAATTTTTTTTAAATACCCAATGCTTCATTCGACCACCACCATGGCCATCTTCACACCTTTGCTCGCGCACCCCTCACCCTACACTATCCCCGTCTGTCGCGCCTCCTGGCTAGGGTTCGAACCCTAAATCCGCGCCCTGACTGTTGAGACCAGCGACCACAATAATCCAACCCAGCCTGCTCCTCCCACCACCAAACCCCCCCCCCCCTCGCGCACACCTTCACACTACCCTTTGCCAGCCCCAGCACACCAGCTCGCACCACCACCATCTTCGCAACCCTAGATCTGCTCTCAGCCTCTCACCACCATTTCCAGCGTCAGATTCAACCGCCCCATATTACTCCCTTCTTAATTTCAATTCGAAATCTGAAAATCTATTTTCTGCTGTGAATGTGATACTCTCCCTACAGCCCCATCTTGGTGAGTTTCCCTTTGATTCAAGACTTACATTGTTAACTGAAAAAGAAAACTAAAAAGGAAGGGTAAAAAGAAGAGGGAGAAAGATGGGGATAAAGGGGATTAAATTTATTTCCAAGCTGGACAAAAAAAAAAAAAGAAAAAGGAAAAGCATTGGGCATGTGTTTTAAAGGTGACGTGGTACTAAAATCAAAAGACAACTCGGTCAAACACATGGTCAAGGTGTCAAGTCAGAAAACACCGAGTTACAGCCACTCAACTCGCCGGCGTCCCACTCAAATATAATTTTATTTATTTTTTACCACTAGAATACAAATTGATATAGGGAAATTGGATTCTAATAATCCATACTTTCACAAATTGGACGACAATAATCCCTACTATCAATTTGTATTCTAGTGGTCCAAAAAAAAATTGTATTGTAGTGGGACATAATCAAGTGTATACCCTAAATATTATAGATTTTGTGTTGCATTTTATTCAAAACTTTGTATAACATTTTACCACGATTATTAATGAATTTACAGCATCTCTCCCAATTTTTTTCAATTTGTTTTCTATTTTTTATAATTTTTTCAATTTTATTCCTTTTAAAAAAATCATAATAATTGCTCGGAATCTCTAAAAAATAATTTAAAAAATATTTTAAGAACTACACTTCATTATCCATCTAGGGGCAGGAACGAAAAAAACAAAAATAATATGGGGTAGGCATGAAAAAAAATAAAAAGAATGTGGTGATGGATTTGGTACCACTACAATACAATTTTTTTTTGGACCACCAGAATACAAATTTAAAGTACGGATTATTGTCATCCAATTTACAAAAGTAGGGATTATTAGAATCCAATTTTCGTATATATATATATATATATATATATATATATATATATATATAGGACAATTGGATTCTAATAATCCCTACTTTCACTAATTGAACAATGGTGGACCGTACTTTCACTTTGTATTCTGATGGTCCAAAAAAAATAAAATTGGATTGTAGTGGTACCAAATCCACCTCCACATTCTTCTTATTTTTTTCATTCCTACACTATATTGTTTTTCTTTTTTTCGTTCCTGCCCCTAGAAAGTTGATGAATTGTAGTTTCTAAAACATTTTTTAAATTATTTTTTTGAGACTCCAAATAATTATTATGATTTTTTAAAAATAATAAAAGTGAAAAAATCATAAAAATAGTAAAAAAATGAAAACAAATTGGGAGAAACGTTGTAAATTCATTAAAAATTATTGTGAAGTGTTATACTAAGTTTTGAATCAAATGCAACACAAAATCTATGATTTCCTCGAAAATATCCCACTACAATCCAATTTTATTTTTTTTTGGACCACCAGAATACAAAGTGAAAGTACGGTCCACCATTGTCCAATTGGTGAAAGTAACGATTATCAGAATCCAATTATCCTTTCTCTCTACATATATATATATATATATAATTGACCAAGCCAATTGAAATCATGTAAAGAATTTGTTATTTCAACTGTTTTTATATATCCATATATACTAGTGGAGAAGTAGTTAATTACATGGGAGTATACTAGTGGAGAAGTAGATATTGGTGGAGATGGAAATGGAAGTCCTGTAACTATAAAATATCTATAGATACCACTGGAAAAGTCGATACCAGTGGAGATGGAAGTGGGAGTGGAGAAGTCGTTGCATGGACATTGGCAATTTTCGATGATCAAGATATTGGAATGTAGCTTTTATCAGACCAATGATAAGAAGGGAGAACGATTTTGAAGGATAAAATTTAATGAAAATGATAAATGGGAAGACACATATTAAGTGTCTTGACATAGTATAAAATTTATATATTTATAAATTAAGTTGAAAAAGAATTATATGATTGACTTCTATAACTATAATAATATATAAATGGTATAAAATCACACTTTTATTTATATTTTTTAATTTACAAAAAAACGTCTAAAATATGCCCAACAGATGGGGGTTCATTCGTTAGAGTGTCAATTTTAATTGTTGGCGTAGCCAAAAGATTCCAAGCATCTTATAATTGATAATTAATGATATCTGTTAAAAAAATTAAGAAAAAAATGATAATAAATAGGAATTTCATAAGGAGCAAGACACTTAAGCAGTGTCTTGACCCAAGACACATATCATCACCCTAAAATTTAATGAAAATGTATTTTGTTTGTTGCGGTTTTGCTTTGGTGAGTTTTGATATTTTATTCTTACTATCTAGTTAGTTTATCCAGACGCATGCAACTTTTATTGTAAGCTCTTTAACTCTTTTAAATTTGGAATCAATAAAAAAAGGGACAATGATACATAACTTGACTCAATGGTTAACAACCATCTTGAATTGTTCATATTTCACATTTTTGTAACTTTTAAAATATTTTTCTCTAATAATTATGTATATTTATCATCTGTAAGAGTATAATACTTATTAACTAGGTCAAAAATATAAATAATAGTCTAATTTTGTCAATCATAGTAGAAAATATACATTTTATATGTAGTTTTATATTTATGAAAAAATATAAATAAATAATTATTTTATATTATTTGTAATTTGTAATAACCCTCAAAGTAATGGAACATATCTTTATAATGATTTTAAAATACTTATATTTACCATTATGAGTGATTTATAATGCAAGCCGGTTATTTACCATCTTGTGTCAAGATGTTTATCATTTTGCAAAAAAAAAAAAAAAAAAAAAAGGTAGTTGCACAGACATCATCAATGCTTATTTAATCCGTTCAAATAATCCAAGGAGTTGTGATAAAATAACGATAGTAATTATTCAATGAGTTCTTCCCTTTGCATCAGTGTTCTTAGATAGTAGCTCTGAAGGTCATTTAATTTCTCAGGTTTTCCCCTAATTAGAACTAACTAGGTAGGCTGTCAACAGGAAATGGAGGCAGATGAGTTTTCTGCTGGCGAAACTTTCTACACTCCAGATTTGTCATTAGGTGAGACAAAATGCACCATGAAAGAGCTGAAATCATGTTTAACCATTTTCCTTCCTGTATGCATGAGTGTTTATATTTACATATTCAGTATTATCCTTTGTAATTGTAATGGTTCCATGAATCCATGGCAAGCTAGCAACTTATAAGTTCAACTTGTTAGCATTTCTGCTAATACAGTAGTAGTTAAACTTGTTAGCATTTTATTATATATATATATATATATATATATATATATATATATATATATATATATGTTTGTTTGTTTGAACAAAGAGTGCGCTCTGCGTCCAAAAATAGGATCTTTTACTAATACATATCTTGGTTGCTTAAAGAAAAATTAACCAAAAGGTGATAAACAAATGATATTATGCGTACTTATTTGAAGTTGATCTAATTCTTTCGACCTGTAATCAAAAGTTTTTCAACTGGATATGTATCTTACGCTTCCAAAAACTGTTCTTTCTACTAGCTGGTGTTTTAGATCACGTTTACTTGAATTTATTTTACTTTTGGATCTAGATATAGAACATAGAAGTGAAGATCTTTCAAGACATAAACAGCTTATTCATGAAGCTGCTTTAAAGGGTTCTTGGGCAGATGCACAAGTCGTACTGGAAATGTATCCAGAACTGTTAGGTAAAGGAATTACAACGCTAGGAGATACGGCATTGCACGTTGCAGCAGAAGCTGGTCACGTAGATTTTGTGAAAGGGCTGGTGGGTTTGGCTTTGAGAACTGGACGAAGTCGTGAGTTGGCTTCAGTCAACATTGCCGGGAACACAGCGCTTCACATAACAGCAGCATCTGGCAGTCGGGAAATAATAAGGGAACTCCTGCAGGCAGGCATCAATATGGCTATGACCCGAGGGAAGTTAGGACTGACACCTCTCCATGTTGCTGCCTTGTTTGGCCATGAAGAGGCATTTACGCATCTGTGGCGGTACACGTTCCCTTTTCTCACAGATCATGAGCGTATTTCCCTACTCATCATTCTCATCGATACCAGTTTCTATGGTATGTTCTGCATATTTTAATTTCTCATCTTTAAACACGTACAGCTTAAGATTTGAATTTTAATTTTTAATGTTAGGGGTCGACCACTAAAACTTTGGTCAAATGTTTTGGAGGCGAGACAACTCCAAATAGTGGCCATTCTCTAGATTGGATTGGTTAGGTCATACCTCAGAAAAAAAAAGGAAAGAAAAATTTAAAAGCATGCAAAGTGAATTTCAAGGATCAACTTAATTAGAATCTACACCAAATTTTGTGAATCACTTTCAAATAGAAACACAATTTCCAATCTAAACTTTTACTCCCTCAATTTTCATATCAATCCACAATCCCACCAATTTTCTCTTAAACTTCACAAGGTTCAAGTCTCAAGGATCAACTTATGATTAAATCTTTGATACTCCCTCCTTCGCATTTTATTTGTCACTTGAGACATAATTTAAAAAACCAAAAAAACTTCTATTTCATATTAATTTACATCATTGAAAATGTGAAAATGTTGAATAAAATGGTAAATAAAAAGGGAAAAGGTTAATAAAAAGGAAAAATTGAAGAAAAAGATGTAAATAATAAGGTTAATTTTATAAATTAGTAATTAATGTGTTATTGGAATTGTAAATTAAGTGACAGATATTATAGGGAAAAAGAAAGTTAATTAAAGTAACAGATAATATGAGAAGGAGGGAGTACTTACTTTGTCATGTCTGCAACCAAGTCTTAAAGATCACCTTTATCGATCATCAATTTTATGCATTATTCTATATCGTTATGGTTAGGGTTATCAGTTTCAAAAATTTAATCATCTTTTAAGTATTTTTACTTATTATAAAAGTTATATTATTATATATTAAATCGAAAAAGATGATATAGATTAAATTCTATAACTATGATACCACATATAAAAATGTATTTATATTTTATACATAATTTTTCAAATTTTAAAAATAAGATCTGAAATATATGCTCAACAGATATGGTTGATTAAGTTAAGATGTCATTTGTATTCATTTACATAACTAATGCATATATTAAGCTTCTTAGAATTAAGCTAGAATTAACATTGACTATTAAAAAACTTGTGTCAAAAAATGTCCGCAAAAGTATATATTTGAAATCATACAAGTTATAGGTTGTCTGCTATATAAAGTAAAAGATTAATCAAAGGAGTAATACAAACTAAAAATACAAAATTTGGAATAAAATTTATTCACTTGTAGAAAATGTATTCTCTTTCAATCATAATATGCGTCTTATTTCAAAACAGTTCCATTCTCCTTTCCTTATTAATGTACCATTTGTAACATTTTTTTTAATTTTTTGATAGTTATGATAAACTATCAAGTATAAACGGTTTACTACCCGTTAGATATACTAACAAATACAAATGACATTGTACTCAAATTAACCATATCTATTAGGTATCTTTTACACATTTTTGGTAAATTCTCCAAAAGAACATTATTGTATTTTTAAATAATTTATATTTAAAGTTCTTTATTCAACTCAAAGAATTTATTTAAAAATAAAAAATAGAAAATATGACATTTACTTACCTCCACTATTTTCCTTACCTAACTCATTTCTTTACCTTACTTTGCCTAACTTAATCCTACACCCTTAAAGATAATGACCATAATTGTCTATATATATATATATATATATATATATATATATATATATATACATATATATATATATATACATATATATATATATATATATATATATATATATATATATAGGAATATTGGATTATAATAATCTCATGTTTTGCAAATTGGATCATAATAATCCCTACTTTCACTTTGTATTCTGGTGGTCCAAAAAAATAAAATTAGATTGTAGTAGTATTAAATCCACCTCCACATTCTTCTTATTTTTTTCATTCCTACCCTATATTTTTTTTGTTTTTTCGTTTCTGCCCCTAGAAACTTAATGAATTGTAGTTTCTAAAACATTTTTTTAATTATTTTTTTGAGACTCCAAGTAGTTATTATGATTTTTTTAAAATAATAAAAGTCAAAAAATCGTAAAAACTAGTAAAAAAATTGAAAAATATTTGGAGAAACGTTGTAAATTAATTAAATACAATTGTAAATTGTTATACTAAGTTTTGAATCAAATTCAACACAAAATCTATGATATTTAGGATATACCCTCGAAAATATCTCAATACAATCCAATTTTATTTTTGTTTAGACCACCAGAATACAAAGTTAAAGTAGGGATTATCGCCATCCAATTTGCAAAACACGGGATTATTAGAATCCAAGTATCCTATATATATATATATATATATATATATATATATATATATATATATATATATTAGAAGCAAAATGATAAAGTCTTGCAAAAAAAATACATTTTAAGTGTCTTGTCTCAGTATGAAAATTATATAATTACACATTAAATATTATTTTTAAAACATTATGTGACTGACCTATATAACTAGAATAACACATGTAAAATATATAAAATATTATTTTCATCTGTAATTTTTAGGGTACAAAATAATACTAAAATATACTTAACAAATGAGGTTTATTCAATTAGGGTATTATTTATAGCCAACATATTGTAAGCTAAGCTTTTTATAATTAATAATTAATATAATTTTCAAAAAAAAGTTACTATCAAAAATCATAATAAATTTTACTTTTGTTAAAAGCAAGATATAAAAATTGTCTTTCGTAGGACATATAACAACTGTGGCCCTGATTACATACACAGATAGGGTCCTGAAAACCGTGACAGTGTACCCAAACTTGGCTGCAGCTCAAGACGAACACGGAAGGACACTACTTCATGTTCTGGCAGAAAAGCGTGAGCAAGGTACTTGGAGATAAGATTGTACTCCCTAATTTATCATTTTATATGTTATATTGATTTAAAGTATGAACACACTTTAAAAATTATGATTATTAGCTTTATAAATATATACAATATTTTATTATACAAAATTATTATATATTAGATATCAGGACGTTGTTAGCATTACAAATAATAACAAAGGGTAAAATAGAAAATAAAGATTGACATAAAGATTAACATGGAAAAACCCAAATCGAGAAAAAAACCATGAACAGTTTACTATATCAGAGGATTAAAAGTGTATCAGAGAATCTCAAATTTTCACAATCTCTCTCTCTATACAAAAGCTTTCAAGTTCATTCGACTTGGAAAAGATCCGTTTATGAGTCTAGTTTAACCCCATATTTTTGTTTTATTTGTAAGAGTTATTGATTAATACAATTTTTACTTTTTACAAAAACCGAACCTATGTCAGAATATATGCGAATCTGGAAGTCTTGTTTTTGCTTTATAACTCATTGCCCCTATATTTTATTTTTTTGCAAAACGAATTTTTAGTGGGTTTCTAGACATCTAAACCTACAACTTTTCATGTTGAAAGTTTTTCCAAAATATGATTGTATCTTAAGGATGTTTAAGGTACGAAAAACTCAAAAACTTGGATGTTTAAAGAAAGTAAAACTTCTTCTTGAACCTACATGGCAGCCGATTGTTATGAGATTTCTAAGGGATGTTTTCTTTACATTTTTAACTCCACTTTAATACCTAGATTAAGTGCAAAAATCGAATTAGAGAAGAAAGTATCATTTTAAGGTGATTTAGCCCATTTTTCGGCTTTTAGAAGAACTCCTATTTCTTTATGTATTAAAACCAATATAAGAGCTGAAACTTTTACTAGTATATACCTTGAAAAAGACTAGAGAAGTGTGGAAAAATATTCCTTGGAAGCAAAAACCTTTTTCTACTTCTATTCCTCTATATTCTTTAATGAGGCTGATTTTGGTGTTTGAGAGAATGTAGAGATGGAGATATTTTGGAACTGATTCAGGGTGAATGAGTGGCAACAAAATAGTGTGAGGGAGGGGTAATCCGGTTGGAGAGAGAGATGAGAGGATTTAGGTAGATTTTGAGTGTTAAATTAGACAAAATATAGTGTAGATTTATGTAGGCGCTAGTGTATAGGAACAATAATAGTCTAGGTATTTTGTAATTTGTATTTTTATGAATAATAAAAAAAAGGCAGCATGTTTATGGGAACAACAGAGGGATTTTGGGTTTAATTTTTGCTTTTAATAGCTAATTTATATCTCCTAAAAGAACCCTTATAAATCCTTATTATCTACATTAATTCCATTTAACTCTTCTTATGAATATTGAACTGATTTTTTATTTTCCTTGGTTTGGTTTGCTCCATGTGGTGTCACCCTTAAAGAGATTTTAGAGGTTTTTTGCTAAATTTTATTTCTACTAATTTTTTTGGTGGGTAAAATACCCAAAACCCTTATTTTTATATTTTTATTTGATTATGAACTTTGATCATTAGAGACATATTTATCTATGCATATATGATGTGTTATAAAAAATTAATTATTTCTAAGATGTCATCCTACATTATGCTCTGATTATGTAGTATCGGTTATTGTTATACTATTGCCCGAGTTCAGGTTTTCGTGAAGTACACAAAAACTATAATAAATCACATAAAAATTATTTAATTTACAAATATTAATAATCATATTTGAAATAATGAGATTATTTAGAGCGCGTTACATCTTAGTATTCTTGTCCTTAGCTCCGTCCGCTACACAAACGGGAACTACCTCCCCCTGATAAAGGTTCCCCAAGCTATCACCCATTCCCTCTGTAAGGTTGTCACGTTTGCCCCTCGTTTCCTCCTTCCTCCTATCTCTCTTATTTCTTTATCCTTATCTTCGCGCATCATCCTTGTAAGGAGTAAGCATCGAAATGCTCATTCATTAGACAAGTTACATTCATGGCCTTCTATATAACTCATATCAAATGATCACCTCTTTGGTGGAAAGTGGAAATCATGAGGAGCATAAGGGGCTCTCGCTCATGAGAGATTTGCTAGGAAGGCCTTGTATAGTTTGCGGGTAAATGTACGTTGGACAAAAGTAAAATTTTCATAATTTTTGATAAATAAAGGTAATTTTTGAGATAAGTACATTAATACTTACCATAATTATTGAAACTAAAATTTTTATATTTTTAAATTAAATAAATTTTGATAAATTTGGGTTAATTCAGATAAATTTCAATAACTTTTCGCCTTCCTATATTCACCCTCAATTTACACGCCTGAATAGACCTGATAATTTCTGATCTGACCCAAACCCGTCCGAAATTTATGGGTTTTGAACACAATTTTCTCAACTAAACTCGAAGTACACTGAACCCGAAAATTAGTGGGTCAAACCCGACCCGCCCGTTTGACCTGAAAAATTAATTTTTAAGTTCAACTTTATTAGAAGTTGTGACTTTTCATTGTAATTTTAACGATTAAACTATAAACACAATTTATTTATTTGTTATTTCTCTAATTTAAGTTAAAACAGTTACTATAGTCTATTGTTACTAAAAGATAATCATATTTTACTATGTATATTGTACAAAATGTAGCATTTAGAGATCATTTTTTAAAAGAAAAAATGGAAAAAGATTACGTTGCCATCATACCTGTTGGGTTGACCCAAAAACCGAAATACACCGCCCGTATTTACCCGAACCCAAAATACACGCGACCCGTATTTACCCGAATCCAATATATGCTTGACCTGAAATCCACCTGCCCGCCCCTGAGGCCAGATGCCCCAAGCTAGGTATTAAGCCAGTGAGTAGGAATTGGTATTTTGATCGCATGTAATTTGATTGGTGCATCACACATCGTAATGGGCGAACGGAGTCCCGCTAATTATATTGTATATCATGGTGGCCATAAGAAAATTTATCACATGTATTAAAATAATCCAATTTCTTATGAGATGAATTTGTGAAAAAAGTTGGTAAATTTTAGAAATATTGATGAATTTTATAATAATGTTGATAAACATATTACGAATTTTATAATAAATATTGATGAAATTTTCTTTAAGATTGAACAGTTTGATGGATTTAAATATAAGCATTCCAGTGTGTCCCATATAAACATTATATGTACGTAGTACAGGGTACCAATTTTTTCTGCCTTTATCTTTGCATTGATGGACATTTAACATTTTCATTTCTTGTCGCAATGACCTACAGCTAGAGTACGCAATGGTAGTGAGAGTAGTCCAGACTTCTATATTCTTTTGGTGCAGCAGTTATGGAGAATAGCTACCAGTGATCGTGGGAGCACATCATGTGTAATTAGCATTTCCTCAAAACCTTTGTTTGCTGCCGTTGAAACAGGCAATTACAAATTTGTTTGTGCTCTAATCTCTTCGTATCCTGATCTAATATGGAAATTTGATGAGAATGGTCGTAGCATATTCCATGTTGCAGTTCAGTATCGCCAAGAAGATATTTTTCGGCTAATACATCAAATAGGCACTGTTAATAAGAATTTGTTGGTAAACTGCCTCGACAGTGAAAACAACAGCTTGCTTCACCTTGCTTCCATGTTACCACCCAAGGATAGACTTAAATCCATAGCATCACTCCCAGTTTTTCAAATGCAACGAGAGGAACAGTGGTATAAGGTATATTTATATATTCTCTGTCTTGGCTTCGTTATTGGGCTCTGTGATGAACTGATGATTGATCCTGTTCCTTGACCTTGAATTCCTGCGAATCAAAATGTTTTAATTTGAATCAAACTTGGAAGGCCTCCCCGCATCTTCCATTCCCCACCCCTTGGCATTTGACAAAAGTGAAAAATGTGGATAAGCTGATCGATAACCTCGGGGTCAGATCGACTTGCAAAAAAATTATTTATCTCTTTGATCGACCTTTTGTTTGGACTTTAATTTTATCAACTTGAGGAGTAATGGTTCTGTACAATGCAAAACAATATAATAGAATAATCCGTCCGAGGAAATTTACTTCACAGGCCGTTAAGGATTTAATGCAACCTGCAATTGCTAAAGGTCGAAATGTGAAAGGTGAACTAGCAAGAGAATTATTCACGAAAGAACATGAAGAACTGTGGAAAGCTGGAGAAAAATGGATTAGAAAAACTGCTACTGCTGGCACTGTTGTTGCGGGGTTAATAGCAACAATAGCATTTCAATGCCTGTTGCAAATATCAGGCCGAGGCAAAGAGGGGTCTACTGGTATCAATACTTCGTCTGACTACTGGCCTATCATAATGTGTGGTTCAATTTCACTGTTATCAGCTGCTGCCTCCGTAATCACATTCTTGTCCGTTTTAATTTCGAGGCACGCGGAGGATGATTTCGTCCTGGCGTCTCCACGCACACTAATGATAGGACTGACGTCTACCGTTTTATCCCTTGTCGCATTAATGGAGGGTTTGAGTGTCCTTGTCGCCATTCTCTTTAGGAAGAGGCTCTGGGGATCGATTGCTGGAGCAGTATTTTTTTCTTCTGTAGCTCTAGTTATCTTACGCATGCCCTCTCTGCCAAGAGACCTTCGCAAGGCGCAATATAAGCTCCATTTGATGTCCAAGGGTCCAGACAATCTATTCTGATCAGGTTGCTCTTTCTTCTTCTTTTAATATTAAATCAACTAGTAGGTGAATGTTTGTGTAAGGGCGTAAACATTATTATTGGATCTTCAATCATCAGCTTAAGTTTTTTATGGTTCTACATTATATCAAAGTTTAGGGTATTTGTAGCATCACGTTTATGACATTCACATGAGGAGACATATAAAATTAATATAAAATCATTATCGAGCCTTCAACTATTAGTTTAAATTTTTAGTTGACATGCTACCATAATTTGCAAATTTTTTGAATAATTGACGAAAGTATTTCTCTTTTAAACTTGTACCAGGATTTTTTTACCAGGCAATTCTTGATTATGCAAGAATGTATTTTTTCTATTTTTTTTATGCAACCAACTGTGTCAGAACTTGTATATGAAGTCATTATAATCAGGCATTGCTTAATTTTTCCTAATCCTTTTTGGTTTCTAGTTATCCTTTGTGCGTTTCTCTCAGCTTAATGTTTCGTAATAAAGGTCGTTTAGGGGTGTCCCTAACAGCCCTTGTGTCCACTCCTCGCTAAAAGGCCCCTTCACACCCACCATTCAACAACAGCAGCTAGCCTGAGATCCAGTAGCCACAGCACAGCAGCAATATCATCATACAAGATCATCAATTATCCAAGCAGTAATCATCAGTCTTGTATTAGCTAACTCTTACGCCACTTCGTTTTGTTAGGTATAAGAGATTCACAATAGCAAGCACAAACAGTACAGAAGTAAATAAAGAACACTAATGCTCTGTTTGGGAGAAGAGTTAGGTGGGTTAGAGGGAGTTAAGAAGGGTGCTTACTCGTCGTTTCCCTTGCTTGGGAAGCGAATAGTGGGAAGGGAGGGGGGGGGGGGGGTAAGGCCGTAAGGGGGAGTGTGATTTACTCTCTCTTACTCATTTTAACTCTAATTTTTCTAACAACTCAATTTGGAGTGTAAACAAGTGTTTAATTGAATTATAACATACATAAAATAGAAAATGACCATATCACCCTTAACCCTAATTGAATCATAATAATCCCACCGACTGCCGGGGCAATGGGGAATATCGTGTCTTCTGCTATCATGGTGCCGAAAGAACTCATCACACATAGAATTTTTGTCGTTTTTTTTGTTTTTTTTTTGCTGGGGATTTGAAGGAGGTATTGATTGATTTGATTTTGATTTTGATTTTCTGGGTTTGTGGGGTTTAGTGAGAGGAGGATTGAAATGGAGAAGGTATTGTGAAGTCTGCAGTAAGAGGAGGAGGAAGAAGAAGAAGATAGGGGTGTTAATGAAAGAGAAGAGAAAAGGGAAAGATTAAAAGGGGAGAATAAAAAAATAGAGAAAAAGATTTTTAGAAAGGGTGACTGCTGACTGGACAAGTCAAAGTTGACTAAACACATCCCAGTCACACATCTTTGCCGCCAACTCAAATCGCCACCGAGTTAAGTTGAACTTAACTCGGTAGCGTACTGTTCGGAGCAACAATGGGTCAAAGTTCGTATTATTCATAACCAAATCGAAAGTTCATATTATTTAGTCTTATATGACCAAAAGTTTGAATTATTAGAATCCAATTTCCCTATCTCAAACGGCACCAAGATGTTATCCAATATCATTCTACTTTGACCATTTGCCATGCTAGAGAGCCTATGTCAAGTATTTAAAGTTTTCACATTACCATTTTTAATCTTAAATCACACCTTTATGAAACTCATTTATACAATGATTAAGTTTTTATAAGGTTATTATTTCTAAATAAAATGTCCTACAAACCAAATTACTCCTAATTTCCTTATATTACACCCAATTTATTTTCATTTTTTCATATTCCATAAAGCTTTAATACAAATATGGGGTATTTTGCATTTTGAATATGGAAGTATAGGGTAATTAATTTTCTGGACCCTTAGTTTTCATTATTAATTTTTTGGACCCTAAAGTGTATGAGCTGAATAAAAAGGGACCTCAAAGTTTGTGGGCTGAGAAAAAAGCTCGTGTGTACCGTTTTTCTTTTTCTTCTTATGTTTGAATTACTCTCCCGATTGACGGTAACTTCAAGACTAAGGTTAAAATTGGTATTGTAGCTATAATACACTTCTCTTATTTATGTCGAAACTACTTAAACCCCCTGATACTTAGGGGTCTAAATAGTTTTGACATTAATAAAAGAGGTATATTATAGCTTCAATATTAACATTAGTCCTAAAGTTTGTACACTAATCGGCCGGGAATAGGGATGGCAATGGGTCGGAGGCGAATCGGAGGTAGGTACCTCCACCTTCGCTTCAATTAATAATTGAAGGTGGAGGGCCACCTCCAAAGCTAATTAATCGGAGGTGGGAAGTCCTCCAAATCCAAACTTAATCGGAGGATGGTACCTCTACCTTCGCTTCAATTAATAATCGGAGGTAAGGTTCACCTCCAAATCCGATTAATCGAAGGTGGGAAGACCTCCAAATCCAAACTTAATCGAAGGTACCCAACTCCAACTCTGACTCTGATTACCTCCGACTCCGATTAGCTGTTATACGTTTCCATAAAATGATTTCATCCGACTCCGATTACTTCTAACTCCAATTACCTCTAATTATATATCATACTTGTTAAAATAAAATACCAACAATAATTCTTAAAAATGTTTGCACAACACACAACACACATATAACATATCAAAAATAGTCTCTCAACCATCAGAATATTCCTGGGAGATTCCAAAACCATAAATTCCAAAATTTTTACAATCTATTGTAAAAAAAAGTCGGTCATTTTAATTTTCAGTTTTTTTAACATTTTTTTATATTAATTATTATAATCAGAGTTAATCGGACTTAATCGGATCGACTATAATCGGACTTAATCGGATCGGAGGTGGTCACCTCCATACCCGCCCCAATTATAATCGAAGTCGGATTTTTTTACTCAGATTCGGATTCGGAGTTTTTTTGTCGAATTCGGACTCGGATTTTTTAGTTGGAGTAAATCAGATTCGTTTCGGACTCAGACTTGACTGCCATCCCTAGCCGGGAGAGAAATTCGAATATGGGAAGAAAAAAATGAACATGACAAGAGCCTTTTTTTTCAATCCACAAACTTTAACATTCTTTTTTATTTAGCCCACAATATTTAGGGTACAAAAAGTTAATGTTGAAAACCAAAGGTTCAGAAAATTAATTACCCTATACTTTAGAGGGGTTTTTTGCATTTTGGACCCTGAACTTTAGGGGTATTTATATTCTGGACCCTTGGTTTTCAACTTTAACTTTTTGGACCCTAAAGTTTGTAGAATGAAAAAAAAGGACCCTGAAGTTTTTGATGTTGAAATAAAGCCCGTTTCCCGTTTTTCTTTTTCTTTCCATATTTAAATTTCTTACACAAACTGATTAAAATATGTTAAAACTGATATTAAAGTTATAATGAACTTCTCTTATTCATGTTGGAGTTACTTAAATCCTATACTCAGGGGTCTAAGTAGCCCTGACATGAATAAGAGATGTGTATTATAGCTTTAATATCAGTTTTAATCATAATTCTGAAGTTTGACGTCAAATGAGAGACAAATTCAAACATGGGAGGAAAACAAAGAATGAGACAGGGGTTTTTTTGTTAACTCACAAACTTTAGGGTTCTTTTTTCTGAATTCGACAAACGTTAGGGTCCAAACAATTAAAGTTGAAAATCAAGGGTTCATAATATAAATACCCCTAAAGTTCGGGGTCCAAAATGCAAAACACCCTACTTTAAGGTCCAAAATACAAATAACCCTATAAATGTATATGCCTCACAAAAACATGCATTATATCAATACATGACGATTCTACAAATAATTTATAAATTTATTGTCTCTAAATCGAGTCTGAAATTTTCGATGTAAAATCACTTGGAATAAAGGCGCTTTGATTGAAGGAGATAATTTTGATGAGTTAACAAACTTGTTCATTAGGTCCTAGCTTAAGAGTGATCACTAATATCTATAAACTTGGGGCAAGGAGTAGGAATCAAACGCAACATAATATAGTTTTCACGCAATGGATTTTATTTTTCTTTACCAAAAGTTTAAATATTGATAGAGAGCTTAAAAAAGTGATAGCAGGCTTAGCAGCCAACGGGGCATACTATAGCTTTCACGCAATGTCAGTAATGATAAGTTCATAAACCACGTTTCACGCAGCAATAGATACAAAATCGCAAATATCCAGTGTTTTTTTTTTTTTTCTCCTAAAGCACCTTTTAATTTGATTTATATATCCTTAGTTAATCACAAAGTCACATGGAATCTAGCTAAACAGAACGTGATACCTATATATAGAATCTAGCATCGATCGAAGTCGACAATTATTCTGATCCGATCCAATTATAATTACCCATACTATCACGTGAGAGATGAACAAGATACCTATACTTATGACCGAGCCCCAAGGTCAATCACATTTTTTTCCAAAAATAATTACTTCTGGATTTGCAGGTTCCTGCGTTTTTCTGTTGCTTTCTCATTTAATTTAATATGTTCATTGCAAGCTTTGCATGTTGGCTTCAGGGAATCATGGCAGTATGGCAGTTCCTAACCCCTACAACAACATAGTGGCCATGAAGATAACAGTTAACTCCTCCAAATAGTATTAATTTTAATAGATGCATCTCATTGGGCAGGAGTTTTGCTAGCTCTGTATTTAATCATCTCCTACGTACGTAATTATGTCCGCATTGTAGAATTTGGTAGGCTGCAAAGGGGAAACAAAAATGGAGTACTACACTGCTGATCAAGCTTCCTATACTTCAGATAATGAGTCATCAGGTGAGATTAGATCAACCCTCAAATTGCTTCGTGTTCATATTTTTCAAGCTTTAGTTAACTCCCCAGGCCAAGATAATGAAGGCTATGTCGCAGCAGTAAATGTTTTAGCCAATAACTACATACGTCCAAAAGTACCAAAAATAGGATTACTAATACTGGAACTGGTTCACTGATAGTGATCATTTTGTATCACTGATCGAGGTCACTCTATGTCCAAAAATGGCATAATATTATATTTTTAGGATAACCATTCTCTTATATTTTCAGCTTATAATTGTTGAGTATATATGTATAATTTTATGAACACTTGTATATAAATTTATGAGCACACTCATAAAATATTAACAAATGTATATATACACAGTTTTTTAGGTAAGTTGGGTTAGCAACCGGGGCCCCTATTTCAATGAGAACCCATTGGGCATAGGGGGAAACTAGGTTTGCAAGCATGTTGTTGCTCCTAGGAATTGATCTCAAGACCTGTGCAATATCACAGTGCGACGGATATCAATTAACCTCCCAAGTGTATACATATGCTTACAAAATAAAAATATTATAACTCATAAAGTTATAAATGATTGGTCATGTAAAAATTATAAATTCAAATAACAAACACACACACACACACACACACACACACAACACACACACACACACACACACACACACATATATATATATATATATATATATATATATATGTGAAAATTGGATTTTAATAATCCCATATTTTGCAAATTGGATGGCGATAATCCCTACTTTCAGTTTGTATTCTGGTAGTCCAAAAAAAATTGTATTGTATGGTACCAAATCCACCACCACATTCTTTTTAATTTTTTCATTCCTAACCCATATTATTTTTATTTCTTTCGTTCCCGCCCCTAAAAAGGTAATGAATTGTAGTTTCTAAAAAAAAATTAAATTATTTTTTTGAGACTCCGAGTAATTATTATGATTTTTTAAAAGGAATAAAAGTTTAAAAAATCGTAAAAAATTGAAAAAAAATTGAAAAAAATTGGGAAAAACATCGTAAATTCATTAAAAATCATGGTAAAGTGTTATACAAAGTTTAGAATCAAATGCAACACAAAATCTATGATATTGAGGATATATTCTCTATGATATCCCACTACAATCCAATTTTTTTTCACCATAATCCAAAATGAAAGTAGAGATTATTGCTATACAATTGGTAAAAGTAGAGATTATTATAATCTAATTTATATATATATATATATATATATATATATATATAGACACACACACACACAAACACACAAACACACATAAAAAATCGATCCAGTAAGTATGGAATATTTGTGAGCATGTGAGTAGGATAAATACTAGCTACTATATCCATCATGGTTTTAATTAATTCAAATTTTTTTCTTTTTTTTTGACATTAATGGATGCAATTATTCCACCTATTTTCCTTTTTTTGCTAGAAACTAGAAAAAAAAAAACTCAAGTCCACTAAATTCACTCCGAGTCCCAAAAAAACAACGTTGTCATTGCATTAAATATGTGAGAGTCGAAGCTTGGAATAGATGAACTTCAATTAATAAACTTATAACATCAAATAATAAACATATAGACATCAAGTAATTAACATGAATCGGGACATCTAATAAACACATGGACATCAATTAATACTGATAAACATATGAATATTAATTAATATGCTTTAATATGTTTTTGTCATTATGTTTTGTTACAATGTCCATCTGTCTATTAGTTGATGTCAATCTTTATTGTTAATTAATGAACATATGTTTATTACTTGATGTTTATATGTTCATTATTTGATGTGCATATACTATTAGATGATGTCCAATATTTGGCACTAGATGTTTATCACTATAAATTGAATTCCATTTGTTTATTACTTGATGTTCATATATGTTTAATAATTGATGTTCATATGTTGATTTCCAGCAGCATGCGTATGAGAGCTGAGAAAGAATTTAATGTAGCTATGTTTTTTAACTTTCAAATCCGGTTGTTCCTGAAACTCCTTGTCCCCGAGACTGGGAGTGAACTAACGCATCTGTTTTTTTTCATTTTTTTAGTTTCCAGCCAAGAAAAAAGGAAAATAGGTCGATTAAATGCAACCATTAATGAGACTCATTTTTCCAACCAAAAGAAAAGGGAAAAAGTTTGATTAGTTGCAACCATTGATGATGGCTCTAATGGCTAATATTTATCCTACTCACATGCTTGCAAATAGTCCATAATTATTGAATTAATTTATATATATATACATACATACATACTTACATATATATATATATATATATATATATATATATATATATATATATATATATATATATATATATATATATATATGTATATATATTACTACCTGCGTCTCAAATTGTTTGTCTATCTACCTAACTTTCTTGTCCCAAAATGTTTGTCCATTATATATATATATATATATATATATATATATATATATATATATATATATATTAATACCCGAGTCTCAAATTGTTTGTCTATCTACCTAACTTCCTTGTCCCAAAATGTTTGTCCATTTTATAATTCCAATGATTATAATTCCTATTATACCCCTAATAAATACTCTTTTGTTTCTTTTTTATTTTTCTTCACATGAGAAAAGTAAGGGCAATTCTGGTACATTACACATTTTTCATCCCATTTCTCATAACCATTGTACTTTTAAATATAATTGGATGGACAAAATAATTGGATGGACAAACAATATGGGATGGAGGTAGTACTTACATTTCGTAGTCTTAATTCAATTAGCATTTAATGTCTCGTTGTTCGTATTGCATAAATCACTAATGAAGCGCCACTAGTTGGCGTGCTAGACAATGAGCCAGCATAGCTCAAGACAACCTGAGCAAGAGAGATGAAAATTCCCTTTGAGGCTTTGACTTTTCCCTCCTCAACTGGAGGAGTTTTGTGTTTTTTTTTTCTTAAAAAAAGTTAACTTCCTCCATATTTTCCTTATGATGCATATAAGCCTCCAAGCCTCAACTTTTTCAATTAATATTACTCCCTCTCTCTCTTCTTCTTCTTCTTTTTTTTTTTTTTAATTTGTCATTTATACTTTTTAAGTTAACTTTTAAATAAATAATTTCTTGCATAAAATTTTAATAAAAAATATAATATTATACATTTTTAATAGTATTTTTGATACGCATCTAATTACATAAATTTTGTATGATAAATCATTATACAAATTAAAATATTAACGGTGAAAGTCTTTTACACAAAAGTCTAAGAGATTAATTAAAACAACAGAGGTTAATAAATTAAAAGTTAATTTTTACATATGATGTGTACCGTATTAATTAATAAATTAAATTGATATACGGTAGATCTCATCTTGGAATACATAATTAGGTCCATAAAGATGTTAAGTTTAACAAGAGCAATCATCAATCACTGTCTATAATAAAATTCATCATCAATTTATCAATATTTTTACAAAATTTATTAATATTTTAAAATTTATCCTTTTTTATATAAATTCTTCTTCTAAAAGTTAACTTATTATAATACACTGTAGTGGACACAATTATCTAAGTAGGTATGAGCGGGTCAGCGGGCCGGGTCACAGAACCTCGGCCCGAGCCCGGCCCATCTACTCATCGGGGTCCTGATCTTTTCGGGCCGCGCCGAGCCTCCTTCAAAAAAAGTGACCTTGACCCGCTATTTTGTGTGCCGGGCCGGGCTGGGCGGGTCCCAACCCATTGCCCAGGTCCCAAGTTGGTGCACCACAATGTATGATATAATTTCGGCTTCCCAGGTGGCCGAGCCCCCAACTTCATTCATATTAATGAATTAAAATTGATAACATATATCAATAATGTCAGAGAAATTGATAATTGCACACTGATAGCTAGGGTAAAATTATATGATAGGTATTTATAATGATACCACTGTGTAATATGTGGCACTGTAGACCTGTTAATACGGGCGGGCGGGCGGGTTACGGGTCGGTCGTATATCGGGTTCGGGTAAATACGGATCGGGTGTATTCCAGTTTCGGGCGGTTTGGGTCGGGTTTACGGGTCATGACCGCCTTTTTTCTCAGTCACTTACAACTAATAAAATTGATTATAATTAGTCAAAGACGCCTATGTAATGTATCATTCCATTCCAAGTTCGACCACCATGATATGTCATAGTTGTATTGACATATTAATATACACCTAATGGACAAAATTTAACAATCTTCAAGTCTACAAGTATTATGCGGTTTACGTCAACAATCACGAATAACAATACTCATGAAATATATAGGGTTTTGGGATGCTAATATACTAAACTTTGGATGTATTGGACAATAATGCACTAAACTTTGATCTTTGACAATAATACACTATTTTACTGAAAGAGAGGAGAGAGGCGGGACTGCAGGAGTTTGAGGGTTCACTGAAAGAGTGAGTGAGTGACAGTGTTAGGGTTTTGTTTTGGTCATTTGTTATTTGATTATTTCATTTGTATATCTCTCTCTACGCAGAGCTTTCCAAAACTACCCAATATTTTACTTTTGGGCCTTAATTTTCATGGAATGAGCCCATTTTTTTACACAAGGCCAAAGTAGACAAAACACTTAAAATTAAAGTGTCTGACCCAACGGGTCGACCCAAACCTGACCCGACCTGACCCGTTTTTTACCGGGTTCTTTGGGTCGGGTCATTTTCGGGTCCCGGTCGGAATTTCGTGTTCAAAACCCACTTTTTGCGGGTCGGTTAGGGTCGGGTTTCCGAATCGGGTCGAGAATTGCCAGGTCTATGTGGCAGTGAATTTTACACCCTCTTGAGTCCTGTAGGATAACTTTGATTTGGTATTTATGAACTTTTTTATTATAATAACACAGGGGTGGAACTAAGTTTGATTTGGTCAAAAAAAAGTCTTTAACTAAGTTTGACTATTTTTCCTTTTCAACCTTGCCCTTTAATTAATGATGAACTTTCAAGTTTGCCCTTGATTTATTAATTCTTTATTTTCCCTTCACTTATTTATTACTGCCAAAATTATCACATTTAAAATTTTTTAATTTAAAAATTGTTAAGAACTTCAAAATTTTAAAAATTATAAATTAAAAATTAAAATAATAAAACATTTGAATAGTTAAAAAATAAAATAAATTAAATATAACCTTAAAATTTAAAATGTTAAAATTTTAAGATTTTAAAAACATAAAATTTTAATATTTTAAGATTTTAAATTTTTAAATTTTTAAAATTTTCAAAATTTAAAATTTAAAATATTGAAAATTTGCAAAAATTGAAATAAAAAAAAAAATTAGAATTAAAATATTAAAGAATTAAAATATTAAAAAAATTTTAAAATTTTAAAATTTTAACAATTAATAATTTGGAAAATAAAAATTAAAAATTAAAATCAAAATGATAATGATAATGATAATTAAAAACTTAAAAATTAAAAAATTAAGAATTAAAAATTAAAAATTAAAAATTAAAAATTAAAAATTAAAAATTAAAAATTAAAAAATGAAAAATTAAAAATCAAAAATTAAAATTAAAAATTAAAAAATTAAAAATTAAAAATGAAAAATTAAAAATTAACAAAAGTCAAAATCTTTAAAAATTAATAAGGGCAAATCGGGAATTTATGTGTATTTTGGCCCTTTGCCGCAGTAAAACTTGAGATTGGACTAGGTTTTTTGGGTACCCAAAAAATAGGGTCCAAAAAATAAACTTTGAAAAGTATGGTACCAAATAATAAATACCCCCAAAGTTGAGGGTCCAAAAACCGAAAAACCCATATTTTATAAAGTTATCAAATTATTACAAAATTTATCATATAAAAAATTGATATATTTCAATGTATGTCAAGTACCTAGCTAGGTACACAACAGTGAACGGTATATCCTTGTGACTGAATTATATGAATTGGATAATATGTGAATGTTGTGAAAATAGAATCGGATCACGATCGTTGATCCGATGTTTAGGTATGTACTTTTTTAATATCATTTTAATGACTAATATTAATTCGCTATTTTAGTGGCATTTAAGTCTTTCGGTACAGTTAAATTTAATTTTTTTAAAAAATTATTATTAACATCACTGACTTTAAATCCTGGATTCATGACTGTGCTTACATTCTTTACTAAATGTTGTGCATGTTTTTCATAATATTAATACTTCTTCTTTTCTTTTTTATGTGTCAATTAATTAACTTTCATGCAAAAAACTTTGACCGTTAATATTTTAATTTATATCATGATTCATCATATAAAATTGATGTGATTAGACTCGTAATAAAAAAATACTATTTAAAAAGTGTAATATTGTATTTTTTTTCCATAAAAAATTTATATGAGAAATTATTGATTAAAAATTGAATCGAAAAGCATAAATGATAGTTAAATTAAAAAGAATGGATGGAGAATTTTATTATAATTTTTGACACCAATTTTTTTTAACAGATACCATTAATCATTAATTATAAGAAGCTTGTAATGTGTTGTCTACGCCAACAATTACAAATGACAACCTAATCAAACAAACCCTATTCGTTAGCTATACTTTACCCACATTTCCATAAAATTGAAAAATAATGGAGAATACAAATTTGTACAATTTATATTTGATATCATAGTTATAGAAGTCGATCGAATTATTTTTTTTCAATTAATGTGCCAGTATATAACTTTTTTCTTTTTTTCAATTTAATATGCAAGTATATAAATTTTATAGCTAGACAAGATACTTATGTGACGTCTTCCCCAAACTTAATTATATATTATTTTCATATATTGATTTATATTATTTTGGTATATTGATTTTAGATTCGGACATAGAACAAAGCAAACAGGAAGTTCTCCAAGATTATAAATATCGCATGCATAAAGCTGCTGAGGAAGGTAACTGGGAAGCTGTAAGAGAGATAGTGGAAGTGTGTCCACAACTCATTAGTGTGGAACTTACAAGCCGAGGGGACACTGCATTGCACATTGCAACAGCAGCAAAACAGACTCGCTTTGTCGTAGAACTGATGGTAGCGGCCATGAGCGCTGAGAGAAGTGATGACTTACTTTCAGTAAACCATTCTGGGAGGACAGCTCTTTGCGTGGCGGCGGTATCCGGTGATCTCGACACAGTAGAGTATCTAGTGAAAGCACATCCGAGGTTGCCAATGATCCGAGGGAACTTAAAACTCACACCTCTCCATATGGCTGCCATGTTTGGCCATGGTAAAGTGGTCAGGCATCTCTGGGAATTTACGGCCGTTGATCTCATGACAGATGAAGACCACATTTCCTTGCTCACAACCTTTATAAAAGAGCGATTATATGGTATCTTTCTGCATACTCATGATTTGGGTACAAACACATACATATATGGTATCTTTCTGCATACTTACGATTTGAGTCCACTCCACACACACACACACACACACAAACACACACACACACACACACACACACACACACACACACACACACACATATATATATATATATATATATCATATCTTTAAAAAAAAAAAAACTTGAATTTAGTTCTCACTATAGGCATGGGAAAAATTTGTTTACCCCTTGTGTCCCTTCCCTCCCAATTATATCCTTAGATAAGTATTGGACAATGATTCACATCTGGCTTCAAAATGGTTAATAAACATCTTGAATTATTCATAATTCACATTTTCGTAACTTTTATTAATACTTTCTCTAATGGTTATATATATTTATCAATTATAAGAGTATAACACTTATTAGCTAGGTCAACAAATATAATTAATAGCATTATTTTATAAATCATACTAAGATCCCCCTCTCACTGCAACAGAACAGGCTTACGGCGACCGTTTATATCGGTCGCAATGGGGCTCTATCGGTCGCAAAAGAGGGCGGGCGACCGATATCAGCGACCGATACGTATCGTATTGGTCTCTGTATATCCGTCGTTTTCCGAACCGAGCGACTGATATATATCGGTCGTCAAACTTGCGACCGATAAACGGCACGGCGACCGATACGCATCAGTCGCTAATCAGCGACCGATAGTCAGCGACCGATACTGTATCGGTCGCTGTGTATCGGTCGCAAATTATGCGTCGCAAAATAGTGACTGTTACGCAGCGACGGATACATATCGGTCGCAGTTTTAATATTTTTTTTAAAAAAATAATTCTTAATTGATATCGACTAGGTTCTTATCATACTGTATTTGTTGAATTATTGGTCGCTGTTATTATTATATTATTATATATATATATATATATATATATATATATATTCAGCTGCGTATTTTTCCACCTGTCAGTTTCATACATAACATAATTAAACATATATAATACTAAACATTCATGCATATTTCATAAATAAACTAAGTTTTATACATACATATGTTTCATACTTAATATCCATACATATATATAATAACTAAAAGTTCATAAGTTCAAGGTTGGGGAGGGAATTGCGGGGATTCTGACAAGTTCAGATATTGAGATGGGGAAGAAGAACTACCGCCTTGTTGTTGATGTTGGAAAACTTGTGTTAGTTGCCTTTGAAGCTAGGAGAGGGCGGATGAGTGGGCAGCAAGTTGATCACGCATAATGGCATCGATGGACGGAGTTGCGCGGACATGCTTCGACGAAGAACTACCCTGGGCGGGGGGGGGGGGGGGTGGAGAATCATAGAAGTACGAGGTCGCACTCCCAAGACCATATACAACTTGGTCTTTGGGTTTGTACCCCCCTGCCAATTGGAGGTACAACTCCCTAGCTTCCGGGGAGTTCTCCATTATGCCACGCTCCTCACACTTTTGGCGAAAAGTTTCCTGCAGGTATTCATACATAAGTAGCAAACACAATAAAAAAAAACGGGCATAAAACATGCACGGCCACACGCCGTAGTTCAAATTCAATCCAAACAAAACTTTAAACATGCACGGCCACACGCCGGAGTTCAAGTAAGCTTCAAACACGCATAAAACATGTACGGCGACACGCCGTAGTTCAAATACAATCCAAAACGAACTTTAAACATGCACGGTCACACGCCGTAGTTCAAATACAATCCAAACACAACTTTAAACATGCACGGCCACACGCCGGAGTTCAAACATAATCCATAAGACACTTTAAACATGAACGGTCACACGCCGGAGTTCAAATACAATTAAAAACTAACATTAAACATACACGACCACCCGCCGGAGTTCAAATTCAATCCAAAACACATATACTAAACATGAACGGCCACACGCCGTAGTTCAAAAACATTCAAAACACACATAAAACATGCAATGGCCACACGCCGGAGTTCAAATAAGTTCCAAACACGCATAAAACATGTACGGCCACACGCCGTAGTTCAAATACAATCCAACACAACTTTAAACATGCACGGCCACACGCCGTAGTTCAAATACAATCCAAACACAACATTAAACATGCACGGCCACACGCCGGAGTTCAAACATAATCCATAAGACACTTTAAACTTGAACGGTCACACGCCGGAGTTCAAATACAATCCAAAACAAACTTTAAACATGCACGGCCACACGTCGGAGTTCAAATTCAATCCAAAACACATATACTAAACATGAACGGCCACACGCCGTAATTCAAATACAATCCAAACACATATAAAACATGCACGGCCACACGCCGGAGTTCAAATAAGTTCCAAACACGCATAAAACATGTACGGCCAAACGTCGTAGTTCAAATACAATCCAACACAACTTTAAACATGCACGGCCACACGCCGGAGTTCAAATTCAAACGAAAAGAAACTTTAAACATGCACGGCCACACGCCGTAGTTCAAATACAATTCAAACACAACTTTAAACATTCACGGCCACACGCCGAAGATCAAATTCAATCTAAAACACATATATTAAACATGTACGGCCACACGGCGGAGTTCAAACATAATCCAAAAAACACATAATACAAGTACGGCCACACGTCGTAGTTCAAATATAATCCAAAACACAAGTTAATGTTTATGAATATGTGTAAAGGAAACTTACATCGAGTGTGGCATCATGTTGATTACTCCACACTGGATTCCCTTCAGGATCTCGCCCACAGTGAATGTGAGCGTGGACTTCAGACAGGGTCATGAATTTCCCCTCAACCATCTACAAGTTAAAATAGTCAATGCAAACAATTGTTTAGAGAGTTCTTAATTGTTAATGTATACATATAACTTTAATTTATTAATTATGCCAGTAAAGGATTCACCTTCTTCTTCATATAACTTGCTGCCGAAACCGAGCCGACGTGCGTAATGCAATTGGCGGAGTTTTCATTGTTCCTATTTGCTTTGGCGGCATTGGACCGCCGAATGAAATCCTCGGTTTGAGATTCCTCCTCTATTGCATCACGGTGTTCATCGCTCATGTGAGGTACAGGGTCCGTCCTCTTCTTGGTCCTGACCTTGTACCTCGTATCAGTAGCTCGATCGCACAATTTGGTGTGCCACCCACTAAACACATCTCTTGTTAGTTATTCATCCCACACATAATGTCGCTGTATAAAGTAATTTATTAGTGATTAGTTAAACGACTATTACGTAAAAGAAAATCATAACCCGAATTCGCATAATTACTTACACAGAATTGCCCCCACAAAGTTGTTTTCTCTGCTTTGGACCATGTGCTCGGAGGCTTCGGATTTGGGTGAGAACGAACTTGCCCTCCAACAAACCGTGCCAAACGGGTATTGGCGAACCTATGTAATCGTTACGAATAAAACAAATAAAGTTAATAAAACCAATTCTAAATAAATGTACATAGGATTTTATGTGATCATCTTACCAATCCTCCCCCCGCTCAAGTCGTGTACGGTTGGGGTATAGAGCAGGGACGATCGGAACTGCTCTTTGTCAAATACTATGTGGCTGTCTCCCCCTAATATAATAATTAATATCAGGTAAAATCAAAACACAAGGTAGTTCCAAACTTATATATATATATATATATATATATATATATATATATATATATATATATATATATATATATATATATATCAAAAAAGGCATGCGTACGAGTAGAATGCATTGGCTTCAACTAATTACATGAAAAATTTGAACCAAGTTGTGAATATAATAAAAGTTCAACGACTAGTAATCTATATTGACAAGATAATAAAATTCACTACTCATACTCCTCTTCATCCTCACTACTAATAATCTCGGTACAAATACGGTCTAACATATTATCCTCCTCTATTCCCACTCGCTCTTCCCCCATAATGGATTCATTAGCATCAACGTTCATGGCTTCCTCATCACTTAAGTCATCTCGATCTTCAATTTGGTCCACATCAATGCCAGATAGTGTTGGAAGATTTTCAGTGCTATCCTCTTGATATGCGGCATCATTAATGCCGTCAATCGTTGACCTCGGCTTTATGATGAGTGTCGCCCACCATTGGTTTCTTTCTCGCCTTACACTAGGATAACGAGTATAAAACACTTGCATTGCTTGGGATGCCAGCACGAATGGTTCATATACTCGATACCGTTTTGTGTGGTTCACATCCACGAGATTGTAATGCTCATATTTTTTCAAACCATGGACGGAGTCAAACCAATCAACTTTGAATAAAACAACTTTGTAATTGCCAAATTTTCCCAAGTATTCCAACTGAATCACTTCTTGGAGAATCCCGTAGAAGTCTACGCCGTGCATTCCTTCGACATATACCCCAGAGTTGGCGTTCGACTTTCCTTGCCGTTAAACTTGGAAATTGTAGTTGTTAATGTAGTAATGGTTCCACCAACGCACATTTTTGTTGGGACCATAGGCTAACGCTCGAATTAAGTCATCTAATTCATTTGAGTTGATAGCCTACACAATATAATTTTAGCAAAGTCGTCAACTTCAAGTGGACAACATTACGATAGTTGAACTAGAATCTTACTAATTCAATCAAACTTAATCGATCACCTTTCGTTTAAACCATTAAGGAAATTGTTTGCCAAATTTGCTCCACAAATCCCCTATTTGTGTGCGTGGATGTGATAGGAACATGTCTTCTTCAAATTGCCTTCCAACAAATAATTTAAGGTGTTAACTAGGTAATTAGTTACATTGAGCATGTACATACACATAGCGGCGTGCAATCGTACATACCTTTCATACTTTTCCAACAACTCGTTATTTGAAAGAACATATGCATGCGCTGCAACAAACTCTTGTTGGTTGAAGAACCTCTTTCGACCCTCATTAGGCGCATATCCAATGTTTGAGGAAAACACATCAGGGAGGGGTTCGTTAACATTGTTAACGTGCTTCACATCAGGGCATGCGTTTCTTTTAAGTTCCCTAGACTTTGTTTGAACTTCGGGGGCAAAATATGCATCACAGAAGTTTGCTATCTCCTCTGTTAGGTATGCATTGCAGATAGACGATTCTACTCGTGCCTTGTTCCCCACTTTTTTCTTTAAGTGGTGCAAGAATCTACAACATTTTACAAGTAACAAACATTGATGTTTCCTTAAAATACATATAATTCATCTCATAGTAACTATGAAAGATATGTAAGTTTAGTTGTACCTTTCAAAAGGATACATCCACCTATACTGCACAGGTCCTCCCATCGCTGCTTCATAAGGAAGATATACTGGAAGGTAATCCATGACATTGAAGAAGGCAGGGGGAAATATCATTTCCAACTTCCATAGAATTCCCGGTATGTTTCTCTCTAACCGGATCATGTCACTCACCTTTACATTAGAAGCACATAAATCTCTAAAGAACTGGCTGAGTTCAGTCAATGGTTTCCAAACTTTTTGAGGAAGTAGCTCCCTGGTTGCAATTGGTAACAACCTCTCCATGAAAACATGACAATCATGGCTCTTCAAGCCCTGCAACTTTGAATTTTTGGGATCGACACATCTGCTCAGATTGCTCGCATAGCCATCAGGGAGTTTGAGCCCTTTCAACCACTCACACAGGGCCTTAACTTCTTCTTTACCCATTTGATAGGGAGCGTTCAGCATAGTTTCGGTGCTAGTCCCATCTTGGTGATGAGTTTCTTGAATGTTTAGCCGACGACGCTTGCAATAGGTGGTTTGGTCCCTACGCGAGTTCTTATCATCCTTCGTCTTGCCTTTAACCCTCATGATTGTATTCAGCACTTGATCAAATACATTCTTCTCAATATGCATGACATCCAAGTTGTGTCGGATTTTAAAATCTTTCCAATACGGAAACTTCCAAAATATGCTTCTCTTGTTCCAATTGTGAGACTTTAAATACCCATCAACACGGTTATGTTGTTCCGTGGAACTCGGGAAATTACATACACGATCCCAAATTTGTTCCCCGTTCAGTCGAGGGGGTGGAGGTGAATTTTCTTCTTTATTCTTTGAGAAAGCGCTCTTATTTTTTCGAAATGGATGGTTCTCTAGGAGAAATTGTCTATGAAAATCTAACCAAGAATGTTTCCTACCATGTTGTAACCATCTAGCCTTTGTGTTCTCCATACAGTACGGACAAGACATTTTCCCAGCTGTGGTCCAACCAGAAAGCATTCCGTATGCCAGAAAATCGCTTATGGTCCACAACACGGATGCCTTCATTTTAAAATTTTGCTTCTTGGAGACATCATACGTGTCAATTCCAACCTCCCATAATTGTTTCAACTCATCGATTAATGGTTACAAGTAGACATCAAGATTGCCCTTTGGACTTTTCGGCTCAGGAATTACTGCGTGGTCGAAACAAGCATCGCTTTCTTCATGCACAACCAAGGCGGCAAATTATATGGAGTTGCAATCACCGGCCAACATGAATACGTCTGACCGAAACTGCCGAAAGGGGCAAAACCATCTGTGCATAGCCCCAACCGTACGTTTCGAGGTTCGGAAGCAAATTCCTTATGGAGGGCATCGAAATGCTTCCACGCTTCACTGTCGCACGGATGAACCATAGTTCCATCTTCACGTGCATTCATTGAGTGCCACCTCATGTGCTCTGCAGATGTCCGTTGCATACAATCTTTGCAACCTCGGCCCGATCGGGAAGTAAATCAATTGCTTGTGTGCAATGCGTTTCCCACGCAACGTCGTTTTAGCATACCTATCGGCTCCGCAGTGGTCACACTTATCTAAGTCAGCTTTCTCCTTCCAAAACAACATGCACCCATTGGGACACGCGTCGATTCTCTCATGTGGAAGTTCTAAAGCACCAAGCAATTTCTTCGCTTGATAGTAGGTGTCTGTCATCTCATTGCCAGGGGGACATACGTCTTTCATTAAGGCTAACAGACTGTCCACGGCTTTATTTGAGAGATTGTACTCACATTTTATGTTAATCATCCGTGAGACAACTGACAACAAAGACATGTCGCAACCTTCATAGAGAGGCTTTTTGGAGGCATCGAGCATTTCAAAGAACTTCTTAGTCCCTTCCTCTGGCTCATCTTCCCTCGTATCATCACCGCAGCTCAAAGGCATATGGCCCATGGCATCGGTGATCATTTCTTGCATACTATTGATACCTCCAGTACTAGAAGACCCATCAACAACAATGTTAACAGTTTGACCACTACCCTCGAGAGTTGCAAAAGTCTCCCCGTGTCTTATCCAAACATAATAATTTGGACGAAATCCGTGTTTGTACAAATGTAGCTTCACCGTATCTCGTCAATGTACTTCAAGTTTTTGCATTTGCTACAAGGACACCTAAGTTTCCCCAAACTACTGCATTGTTTTGCAACAGGTATAAATTCTTCATTCACCCTACGTACAAATTCCACACTAAGATATTCACCATCATGTCTTTCATACATCCATTTTCTACTACTCTCCATTATGTATTTAACTGCATACAATTTACATATCATTGTAAGGGATTAAGTCATAATTAATTAAAGCAAATACATAATTTCATACATCCATTTTCTACTTCAAGTAAACTTTTTTTGGACATCTACAACTAAGTTATGTCACCAGTCAAGAGGATCCTGCTATTATCCAAGTAGAGTGTGTTTGTTCCGGTTAATCTATGATTGAAAATGACTTTCATGAGTCGTAGACTCTCCTTTATATTGTCTGGTTCACCAAAATGTAGCGCAATCTCAACAGTGAAATTGCGCGAGGTCTATAGTGCTTTGGAAGTTAGAAGCGTCTCAGATTCAGTACAATGCAGTGTTTCTATTGTGCAGCCTGGTGGGCATCAAGATAAGGTGGGAATGAAAGAGAAGCTTATAGTAAAGGGTCTAATAGAAATCGTGTTGGGCTTTCTTGCATATATGTAAGATTCATAGATCCATCAAAGCATCGTGTCTTACTTTAATAGACCTATGAATCTTACATGCAAAAAAACCCAACACGATTTATATTAGACCCTTTACTATAAGCTTCTCTTTCATTCCCACCTTATCTTGATGCCCACCAGGCAGCACAATAGAAACACTGCATTGTACTAAATTTGAGACGCTTCTAACTCCCAAAGCACTATAGACCTCGCAAAATTTCACTGCTGAGATTGCGCTACCTTTTGGTGAACCAGACAAATAAAGGAGAGTCGATACGACTCGTGATAATCTTTTTCAACCATAGATTTTCAGGTCACAAACACACTCTATTTGTATACTAACAGTATCCAAACTCAACCTCTTTTCATGACATCTACAACTAAGATACTAGAACTATAAATTAACCTACTTACTACTATAAACTACCATAACTAATAACCTATATTATTATGTAGCAACTGTTTATTGAGTACTTAATTAAGTTAGTAAATGGATGTGACATAATCAATAATAATTAAGTTAGTAAATGGATGTGACATAATTAATAATAATTAATAATAATTAAGTTAGCAATTAGGTTGGATTAGCAACAAGTTTACGCTACCAACTTCGTTGGATAACTTAATCAAAAGGGGCGTCTTCAAAAAACAAATTCATAGTTCTTATGGGGAACAATCTGTCAGAGTTTTATAGTCATGTCATCATGGGCTGTTTGAAGACATCCCCTTAAATTAAGTTAACCAACAAAGTTGGCAATCGCGTAAATTTGTTTTTAACCAAACATAATAACTAACTTATGAATAACTACCAAAACCATTCATACTCAACCCTAACTTATAACATATAAAACTAGCTCACTTAAATTTGAATAATCATAGACATTCTCAAGAATTATTTTAACTTCATTTAACTAAATATATAATTATACTTAACCCAAATTTATAACTAAATTAATTTAACTTAACCAACCGAACATATACAATCAACTAACCATAACCACAGCCCTAACCCATACAAACATCCTATAATCAATTAAACTAATTAAACTAATTATTCATAACCTTGTAAACTCTAAATTACTCAAATACAACAACATGTATGAATTTTACAATTAAAAATCAACAATTTCAACGACCGATACTCTTACATTAATAAACAACAATATTATAATTTTAATTTCAAGTCCTAACAACATTTAAACCCTAAAAATTTTACATTCAAAGCATACACTATTCTAAATTTGAATTTCAAACCATAACCACACTAAAATCGAATTCACCCTAATTACTTAGACTCAAATTCACCCTAAAAATTTACATTCAAAACACAATTCTAAATCAAATTTCAAACCCTAAACTTGACTAACACTAAACACTACCCTAAATTTGAATTTCAAACCATAATCTCACTAAAATTACTCGAGTAATTACTCAAATTCATCCTAAAAATTTACATTCAAAACACAATTCTAAATCGAATTTCAAACCCTAAACTTGACTAACACTAAACAATGCCCTAAATTTGAATTTCAAACCAAAACCACACTAAAATTACTCAAGTAATTACTCAAATTCACCCTAAAAATTTACATTCAAAACACAATTCTAAATCGAATTTCAAACCCTAAACTTGACTAACACTAAACACTACCCTAAATTTGAATTCCAAACCATAACCACACTAAAATTACTCAAATAAATTACTTAAATACAACAATATATATAAAATTTACAATTAAAAATCAACAATTTAACTACAAAAATAAATTAGGGACTCACATTGGTGGTTGCCGGAGATGTTGAAGTCGGTGGTTGCCGGAAAAGTGCGCACGGTGGTCGTCTATGATCGTAGCGTCCGCCGGCGTCGACGGTGGTGGCCGGAGTGACGGTGGTTGGGGTCGGCGTGTGAGAGAGACCGAGCGAGATGGAGAGAGAGAAAGTGAGAGTGCAGTGTTATCGAATGAATTCCGCCCGTTGAGCGATTAAAAATGGTCGGCGACCGATAGCCAGCGACTGATATGGTATCGGTCGCAAGTTCATCGACCGATAAAGGAAATTAGCGACCGATATAGTATCGGTCGCACCATATCGGTCGCCCATGTCGACCTGAACGACCGATTCATATCGGTCGCCTGGGTCGGTCGCCGTAGACGTTTCATGTTGTAGTGTCTTTTATACGGTTAGTTGCGGTGTGGTAATGGTGCGATGTGGTGGAATTTGAAAAAGTGTGGTGAATTATGGTGAGAATTATGGGGAGTGGGGTAGGTGAGGAGAGTGAATTTGGAAAGTAGAGGAGAAAAGTGAGAAGATAGAAAAGTGAAGAGATATATAATTTTTTCGGACAATGACAAAAATCTTGCTTCAAGATGGTTATGAATTGTCCATATTTTACATTTTTGTAACATTTAATAATATTTTCTCTAATAATTGTATATATTTATTCAGCTATAAGAGTATAATACTTAATAACAAGGTCAAACAATATAAATAATAGCCTAGTTTTGTCAATCATATTAGGAAAATTGGATTCTAATAATCCCTACTTTTGGAAATTGGATGACAATAATCCCTACTTTCAATTTGTATTTTGGTGGTAAAAAAAAATTGGATTGTAGTGGAATATCATCGAGAGTATACCCTAAATATCATAGATTGTGTGTTGCATTTGATTCAAAACTTGGTATAACACTTTACCATGATTTTTAATGAATTTACGGCGTTTCTCCCAATTTTTTTCAATTTTTTCTACCATTTCTTACGATTTTTTTCACTTTTATTCCTTTTAAAAAATTATAATAATTACTCGGAGTCTCAAAAAAATAATTTAAAAAATATTTTAGAAACTACAATTCATTACCTTTCTAGGGGTAGGAACGAAAAAAACAAAAATAATATGGGGTAGGAATGAAAAAAATAAAAAGAATGTGAAGCTGAATTTGGTACCACTGCAATCCAATTTTATTTTTTTTAGACCACCAGAATACAAATTGAAAGTACAAATTATTTCCATCCAATTTACAAAAGTAGGAATTATAAGAATCTAATTTTTCTAGAAAATATATATTTTATACATAGTTTTATATTTATGAAAAAATACTATAGTTTCCAATTTGATCAAAATTGTCACTATAGTTTCCAATTTGATAAAAAATGCCCCTAAAATTTTTTTTAAACAGGTAACAACCAGTTACCATATTGAAATAATTTTGAAAAAAATTGAAAAAGAAAACAGAAGTTCCCAGCCAGTTACTAAAGGGGCTTGCTTAGAGCATGGGCAATGGGGAACACTTCAACGGAATTTTGTTATCTTCTCTTTCCTCCTATCTCTATCTCTCTCCTAATTATCATCACTTATTTTCACAAGAGAAGGATCTTTGCACCATTCCATCTTTTGTGAAAATGGATGATGATTAGGAGCGAGATAGAGGTAGGAGGAGAGAAAAGGAAGAGAGAGAAGATAATAAAATTTCATTAAAGTGTTCTCCATTGCCAATGCTTATACCTTTTCATTCCCAGGGTTTATGTCAAATTCATCTTATTCTGCAAAAAAGGCTTCCGTTGGAAAATTGGCAATGGTGCCAAAGTGAACTTCTGGAATGATAATTGGTGCGATCAACTACCATTATCTTCTTTGACTAACCAAACTTCTTCTTTGGAAGATAGTAACGTGACTGTTCAAGAGTTTATTTGTAATAATGACTAGGATCAACCCAAGCTCAGACAAGTGCTTCCTGAATCACTTGTCCAATCGGTTCTTAAGACCCCTATTCCTAATTTTGGGGAACAAGATGAACTTTGCTGGGGTCTAACTGGCAATGGTGAGTTTTCAACCAAATCTGCGACATGGCTTTGTCATGAGTTACAATGCGGACCTAAATGGGAAGTAGCTTGGATTTGGAAACTTGATATCCAACCAAAGCTAAAAATTTTTCTCTAGTTGATTTTTCATAATGGTCTTCCATTTAGAGGGAATCTAATGCGTAGGGGTATCAACTTATACCCCTCTTGCCCTATTTGCCTCCAAGATCTGGAGACTGAATGCCATTTGTTATGTCAGTGCCATTTCACAAAAAAAAGTGTGGGATAGTGCAAAATCCCATAAATGGCTATCTTCACACAATTGCCCTACAGACAAGAATGGTAGTCGCTACAAATTATCAAAAATTCCCTCCCCACCAACGAGGCTTTAAGAGCCTTCTACCTCATCTGGAGCATCTGGAAGGAGCGTAATGATTGCGTCTTCAACAACTCCGTCTTCAACGCCACAAGGGTCATCATCCGAGCCAAAAGAAGTTTTGCAGAATGGCGAGCACGAAGCAGATTCTCTTACCAGGATCAACATCTTAACCAAAGATCAACATTCTGGACTCAGTGCAATACGTCAAAATATTGTTCGTGAAGGGTGGAAACAACCACACTTCGGATGGGTGAAGTTGAACTTTGATGGCTCCCTAAACCATCAAGGCTCAGCAGTAGGATTCGTCATTCGTGATCACCATGGCCGTATTCGAAAAGTTGGTGCTATGCCAGTTAATTCACACTCCATTCTGATGACAGAATCCTTAGCTCTCCGTTTTGGTCTTCAACAAGCTATTTTGGAGGGTTTTTCAAGAATTCAGATCGAAGGTGATAGTCTTATTCTCATCCAGGCTATCCAAGGGACCATCCACACACCTTGGCATATTGATATGATTATCAGAGATATCAAACACTTAATCAGGCAGTTGGAAGATTCTACTATTCGCCACATCTATCGAGAAACAAACTTAGCGGCAGATTGGATGGCTAACCTGGGTCATACGTTACACTCTGCCGGTCTTTGGATATGTAGCCCCGCGGTGGATTTTTCCTTTATTATTCATGCAGATAACTTGGGGAGATGCCTTGATAGAAGGGTCCCTTAAGTTCTTGTTGGTTCTTGTTTACCCGAATTTTAAAAAAAAAAATCATCTTCTCGTTCCACTTACTCTTCATTTTCTTCAAGCTCTTTGAATTAATTAAGTCTGAGGCAAATGCACTCTAATTCTCAGTGTAATTAATCTTTAGCCCATATATAAACTAAGTCAGTCAAGGATACAGAGACAACAATGGGGTTAATTAAATGCCAAACCAGATCAATCAAGGCTTCTTTCGGACTTTCAAGAATTTTGACAAGTTACCCTGCCCCACTCACCATCTCCGCTGAAATAACTCTAGTTAAGGGGGGGGGGGGGTGAATAGGGTTGTATAAAATTTCTGCAACTTGATCAACACAAAAGAGTTAACAACACTTTTATAAACTGAATAATAATTCTTTATTGATGGAATTAAAGTGCTAAAAAAAGAAGGAGGTTACAACTCGGCACTATTGAGGATTATGAGGTCTTCAACAGAGCTTACAAAGGCAGAAGACTTTGGAGGTGACTTCTGCAACTGAGGCCTCCTAGAAGAGGCGATTATAGAGGAAGGACACACCTAAAATGAGAACTCTATCTTACTTTAGAAAAATAGCCTTCGAGGCCCTCACCAGAAATCACTCACTGGCTACAAACTCACCACTTTTCCCAGTGGCTACAACTCAGAATATTTTCACACAAATATTCCTACAACTTAGAATTTTCTAACCAAAATTCCTATAACGATTTTCTTGCTTGGAAATCCTTGTTTAGAGAAAAGAATGACTTCTCTATTTATTCATGAATCTTCAAACGGCGCGACTCAATGCAACTTTCCTTGATGCGTTTGATTGTTTCCATCTTCAGAGGTGGATTCTTCAATCACTTAAATTTGGCAGTTGCTTCTTCCTCTTGGATTTGGATTCTACAGTAGGATAAAATCAATTAGATATCAAGAATTATATATGAATATCTGGAAGATATGAAATATATATAATAAGGAAACTTCCCTGATTTTATGCCTTCCAAAAGTTGTCTTTCAAGCAAAACTGGCAACGACTACTGTGGAGCATAGTTATTAAAATCCCGATCCTGATTTACGGTCCTATGATTTTATGGTCCAAAATTGTCGATACGATTCTACAATTTACACACCATCCACGTTCCTACATGGGCTAAATTCCGATCCTAACTTCCCCATAGTTTCGAGCTAGGATCCTGATTTTAACAACCTTGCTATGGGGGTCCTCAGTGTGATGGAGGTCTTTGGAATGAGCAAGGTTTCTTCATCCACTAAAACAAGGGGCCTATCCCAAATGTATATCTCGTGCTCTCCCCTTCTAGAAGAACCACCAACGACCCACTCACCATCTCCACTAAAACAAGGGGCCTTCCAATGGATTTTAGTAACAAAGTCCCTCCCCCTCACCTTCATCCTAAACTCATTCCTACTCACTTGAAAATTCAGTTTCTTGCCCAAACTCTCAATCTCAACGACATGCCACCTTGGCTCGGGGGGAACCAAGGAGAAAACTCAAACTCCCCCATTGAACACTTTACAATACATCACATTCTCATCTTGAAGTGGTAAATATCCAGCAATCAAATTGAACAAGAAGACTTTGTAAGGAGAATATCAGGCCTGATCTCAGGAAGTTGCATGCAGTACTTGGAGTGAAGTGGAGAAGATGAAGGGACTTAGGTGATTGGCTTCGTTGAGAAGCTTCATCTTTTTCTTTTATTATTTTTTTTTGAAAAATAATGGCAAATTGAATATAAGTGGGGAATCTGTTATAATAGGTTTTTTTTTTTTCAATGGTAATTTTGATCAAACTGGAAACTACGGTGACAATTTTGATTAGTTTAAATGTTCAGTGACATTTTTACCAATTTTAAAAAATTGGAGGGCATTTTTATCCAAGCACTCCTATTTCAGCATTATCATTTTCATTTTTATATAACAGATATGGCCCTCCTTATCGTGCAAAAGTATCCTAAGTTAGCCACTGCTCAAGACAAACAGCAAGAGACACCACTTCATGTTCTGGCTCGGAAGGGTAAAAAACGCTCGGGCAAAAACGTGCAAGGTATTTGGAATCAGTTGTTCAATTTAAGTTTCCGGTAATTTATGGGTCACATGACTGAATTTGTGTGCCTGTTTCATTGCATCGATAAACTTTTAACAATTTCTTGTTGCAATTACCTACAGTTAAGGCAAAGAATAGAAGCGATAATGATCAGGAAAATGAGGAAACTCCATTTACTCGTTTGGTAAAGCATTTGTGGGGCGAAGTACTGAAAAATGATAATGAGGACAAATCACGTGGATCTAGTAGCATTTCTCCGGATCCGCTGTTTGTTGCCGCTGAGAAAACCCTAGAAATGTCAAGAAATACATCAAAAGGCCAAAACCATGAAATTCAAACTGAAATGGTCAAAACTGTGAACTTCATCTTGAAATGGTCAGAAATGTGAAATTCACTTTGGGCTTGAATATTGGGCCTTTGACGTGACTTGGACTTCTCTTTAGGACGTTTGGACGTCCTCTTGCCATAAGGAGCACATAATATGGATTGGCATTTGGGCCTCTGCACTCATCATTTCCTCTACGGCCCGTTCTACCTCCTTGTAGATGAGTTGGACTTTCCTTACTGGGCTTGGCATGGCTGGCTTTCCATCATTAGAGGGGAAGTGACGTTGGGCCTCTTTAGTAGGGCTTGGTCCTCCATCGTTCTCCATGAATCTTGGGTCTCCATAGGTGAGCCCAAGCCTATGTGAGTCTCCATTTTCTTCCATGAACCTAGGGTCCCCAAAAGTGAGACCTAAGCTAGGCAGATTTATTTCAGGCGTGGGATGAAATACATCATTCCCCCCTTGTTGGAAAGAGTTTGTCCTCAAACTTGATTGGAGGAATGAGATCTTCTTATTGGTTGAGCGGGGCTGACCTTCATTATCTTCCATGAATCTAGGATCCCCAAAAGTGGAACTAAGGCTAGGTGAATTTCCATCAGTTAAGGGACGACCCTCTTGAAATATTACAGCTCTAAGACCAACTCCAGAAGCATCACACTTACCCTCGAACTTCTTGACAAAGCTTGGTAGGGCTAGGACAGGTGTGGTGCAGAGTTTCCTTTTGATGATGTCGAACGCTTGCTGTGCTGCTGGCGCCCATGAAAACTCCTTAGACTTCAATATCTCGGTCATAGGTGATAGATTAGGGATGAAGTTCTTCTCAAACCTCCTATAGAAAGAGGCCAGGTCGGGGAAGCTTCGATCATCAAGAGTACTAATTGGAGTAGGCCACTCCTTGATAGCTTTGACCTTTTCTTCATCATCCTTGATCACTTCAGTCGAAAGAGCATAGTATGTTGTTGATGAAGAGGTAATACTTGGAATGATTCCAATGCAGAATTACGTGAGCTAAGGTCTCCACAATAGGTAGGAGATGAAAGATATAATCTTTCTCACTCTTATTATGCTCAAGTATGTCACCGACGTAGACAACACACTTGCCAATTGTAGACACCGGGATTTGCACCGACACAATCCCGACTCATCAAAAATCGACAAGTCAGTTGGGTTGGATACCAAAATGTGTCATTGGGTCCATGCAGTTGACGAAGTAAGCCCAGCGAAGTAAAACAGGCCGCAAATTAGAATATAACCCACGGGGGTTATAATAAATCACAAATGGCCCAAACAAAAGCGGCCCAAAAGCGCCTCCGGCCCAGATGACTTCACAACCCGCGGGGGTTTTAGGATGCCAAGAGCGCATCATTTTGCAGTGGTCCACGTCAGCGATCCGTGTGAGGTTATTTAAAACCCGCGGGGGTTTTCTCTCCAGAAGTTGGCGCCAAGAAAAAAATGATCACAACCCCTTGATTTTAGCCCACGTGAACTTGACTTTCTGCCTTGACTTTTTAAAACCCGCGGGGGGTTTGGGATTGCATGGATGGCATGGCATGATCATAGGGATGTGTCCCTTTATTTTTCCTCCTAAAACCTTACCTCACTCACCTATAAATACCCCCTCATACTCACACTCATTTCATCAACTACCACCATCTATTATCCTTACTCTACACAAATTCCATCATCATCATACCAAAACTCTCTCAAAACTCCATCTTTAATACTCTCAGAAAATCACTACATCACCACTCTTATATTATTCTCCCACCATCTTTACACTCATCATTCCAACCTCCAAGTCAAGGAGTTCGACCGTTGCATTCGGGCATCCAAAATCAAAAGAGGTTCCCTTTCATTATTAATATTGTTGTTTTAATCATGTAATTTGTATTTTAATTCCTCTACATGTACATTATTGTGTAAAACATTTCTTTTAAGATTTGCATGATTTGGAATATAATTTTGTGAATTAATTAAACTTCTCCCCGCTCTCTTTCATTTCAATATTGATTTTAGTAGAGTCTGTTTTTTAAACAGGCGGATTCGAGACGTACCTTAACCCCGGACTTAGAATCGGGTTTCGTAGACCAGAGTTATTTTGTTTTACGGTTTGTCGGTTTCCTTAAATCGGCTGGCGACTCTTAATTTTTTTATAACCCGTTTAATTATTTAAAACAAACGGATTTACATCAAAATAATTAAAAAATGGTTTAATATTTTCCTCTCACTAATCCAAGGTTAAAGCCGAGAGAAAACGGGCCAGAAATTGATAAAACCCCCGCGGGTTTTATCAGTTTCAGCCCATTTTCTCTGGTCCATGGAAGTGTACGGTCCAGCCCATGGATTGTTAAAACCCCCGCGGGTTTTAACAGTCTTTGGCGGCCCGTTTACTTTCTGTTGGGCCTCGATCCGGCGTTTGGGCCAATGTTAAATTATTTCTTAAAGTATTTCGGTGTAATTTCGAGTGTTCAAATAATAAAAACGGATTTGTAAATAAATAAAGTTTCATCACCCCGAAAACGAATTTCGAAAAATAAAAATATCCTTATTTAAGGATTAAGCAACCTTAGTCGGCTCCCGATCATTTAAGTAGCGCATCACGCGGAAGAGGGTGCACCTTTTCCCGAGGTACCTACAGATTGGCGACTCCACTGGGGACTTAAACTTAAAAAGAGGGTAAAACTTGAAAAAATCGAAGTGATTTGAAATTGTAAAAGGGAGAAGTTGATTTATTTCGCAATTTTATTATTCTTTTTAGGCATCCATTGCATACTGGGCCACTAATCGGGTCTTTTGACATGTTAGCACAAAGGCGACGGTTTAGGTAATAACTAGGATTCTTCCCCGAGAGCGGGCGGCCACTACTTGTGTGATGCACACCCTACATTGCCAAGCATTTGGTCTCTCCTTTCTCCATGTTACACTCAAACGACTTCCTTGAAGTTCATTGAGTAACACCTCACACTCCTTACCCACAAATCTTAAGGGTAAGGTGAACCGAGGCGAGAACGTGCGGTAGGCCATGTTAACCCAACCATAGTAATCTATGAATATAGAGCCTTAGTTTAGGGTATCCCTTCATGTTGTATGCTATGTGCTATGTGTACCCCTCCCCTTTTCTTTTTTGTAAAGAGTCAACCCTGGTTTGGAGGTTTTGTTCTAGTTCATATAAAATTCCTTAGGTTGAGAAAATTATTATTTGTTAATTAGTATAATTAACTCAAAGGCATTATGGCTAGCCCAAGTGGAAGGGTCCATTTATGTTTGAAAGTTGATTATCTTAATTAATAAATAAAAATTGACTCACCTTTGATGATATTATATGGCCCTTTACGAAATTCTCTTAACGAAGGTCCAAAAAATTAATTAAAGTTCAACAAAGTTAATGGATAGCGTCTTAGACTGCATAATAGTCACTAGGCTTCAATAAATTAATATATCGATTTAATTAATAAATCCATCACATTTATGGCGGCCCGTTGTTAGGCCCAACCATATTGGATTTGTTAATTAAGCCCATAAATTAATTATAACTCGCTTATTGTTGGCTTTATTCAGTCCTTTACAATATCTGTTTTCTTTGAGCAATAATAATAAAAAATAAAATAAAAAAAGGGAGGTTGTCGGTCTTGTTGAACATTATTCTAGTCCGCATAATAGCCAACAAAGCTTTAGTTGTCTGAGTTGTTGGGCTGAGTTACGGATTCTCCTTAAAAGGATCGGCTTGTGGGTTGGGCCCATCCAAAATGAGAAACACTAACTAAAGTCTGCCAACTTATGATCCGCTCGCTATGTCTGACTTTATTCGGCCCTTTATGATGTTATGTTGGTAGGTCCATATAGAGTTAGGTCATGCACTCCCAAAAGTGGGTGAGTCCCTTGTGTCAGCATATATGTGTCCAGTCCGTTAAGGTCATATAGGTCCCTTAGAGCATGCAGGCATCATTGGTGATCGACTCCGAGCCTGCATTCGAGATCCGCGAACTGGTCATTTGATTCCAAACCCGCATTACGATCCATCTGCAACTCCCGACTGCATCATGTCTAGAGAGCAATTCCAAGAGATCCCGGTCCAAAGCACCGAAGCCAACATCACGAAGCATTTGGATGAGCTCTACACCAAAATGCAACGTCTGGTGTTCGCCAACACCTTAGAACAAGAGCAGAAAATGGGAAAAAGACTGAACGAACAGCAATAAGTGATGGATGGTATGCTGCAAGCCATCATCAAAATCAATACCAAGTTAGGGCTGAATACTGAGGAGGAGGATAAAGAGATGCATTGATACGAATTTGAACCTGAGATCATTAAGACATCATCAGATTCTGGAGGAATAGGGACATCCAAAATCAAAGTTTAATACTCCTGAAGTATCAAAACCTACAAGCGACCCTGATGTTAAGGCCCTCGAGCAGAAGTTAGAAAGCCTTACCAAAGCAATGAGCACCGTGCAGGCCTTTGCTGACAAGTGCCTGGAGGTGCCATTGCCATTTCTACCAATTCTGAAGATAGCTGACAAAGTTGAGGTACCAAACATCAGGTTCAAACCCTCTGAGAATCCTGTTCACCACATTGAAGAGTTCATGAGATTAGCATCGCTAAACTGGATTGATGTCGGTTTATACTCCATTGTCTTCCCATCCACCCTGGATGGTGAAGCCAAGGGATGGTATCATGCTCTGCCGCCCCAAATCAAGGTTGACTGGAACAAATTATTCAAAGCCTTCATTAATCACTACAATCACATCCAGAAGAAACAAGCTACGGTGGACGACCTAACCAACATGAAACAAAGGGATGACGAATCCTTCTTGGATTATTTTGAAAGATGGCATACCAAGTTGTCTCACATCAATGAGACAATCCCTCTCCGTCTACAACTATCTACCTTTAAGCAAGGGCTCAAGAGCAGTCTGTCCAAGCACTTGTGGTACCATGTTGTCAAAGACATCGATTACTTGAAGGACATTTGTGTCCAGCTGGAGGTGATGCATAATGATAAGACCACTTCGCCTGGATGGAAGGGGTCTAGCTCCAACAGGATGACGACTAGCGCGGCTAGCCACCCTCCTAAGATTATGGAGATAACTCTATCCACCGCAAGAGGCCTTATGTGCCGAAGTACGAGACCTACACGCTGCTGGATGTTCCTTACTCTTAAGCTCTCGACATATTAATCAAAAAGGGTATCTTGGTTCTGCCCTTAGCAAAGGAGAACCAAAAATCAAAGGCAGAAATTGGGATGCTAACCAATTTTACCGCTATCACCGTTGCCGAGGGCATGACACTGAGAAATGTTGGACTCTCAAGAACAAGATAGAAGATATGATAAGGGCAGGGACGCTACCAATGCCAAAAGCTGCCAAGAAACCAAACAATCAAAGTAATCCAATGCCTGAGCATACAAACGCCATTTTCTGTGGAGATTTCAGCTTTGACCGTTCCACTCTAATTGTGGAAGTAGGCCAACCTATACTAGAAATATTTGGATTCTATGAAGGGTTGTTCATCCACGATATTTGGGACAGTGATGAGGATGACGCGCATGAGCACTCCGAGGGAGAATGGATAGAGATGGATGAACCAACACCAGAGGATGTGGCATTTCTCACTCGATCCGGCCACCACAATAACAGGAACACCACCACCCCAATGGTTGTCCCTAACCCTGCGCCAATAGTCGGCAATGACAATCAGGTTCCTCCAGAAGATCCTCTTCTTGCTCAGCTCAAAAAGACCAGAGCGGAGGTCACCATGTGGCAGCTTATATGCGCGTCGCACGCCATAGACAGAAGATATTGGATGCCCTAACGACACTTACAGTACCTCCTACGACGACTCCTGAATCCATGGTTGCTCATGTGACCACCCACCAAGAGATGATTACTTTCAGGATCGAGGATCTGCCTAAGGAGGAGCATCCCACAACAAAGCCCTGTATCTTACAGTGCAATGCTCCAACAAGACTATCCCGCTGGTTCTGGTCGACAATGGTTCAGTTGTAAATGTGTGCCCTTGGAGGACGACACAAAAGTTGGGAGTTCAACAACAACATTTGGCTCAAAATGATGTACAACTCAAAGCCTATGACAATTCGCCTCGGAGATCAGTCGGATCCATAATATTGCCCATCACTATTGGCAATATCACTCGGAATGTGGAGTTTGTGGTGCTAGACATTCCAGCCTCCTTCAATTTACTACTAGGGAGGCCATGGCTTCATGAGTGTAATGCTATAGCATCCACCTTGCATCAAAAGGTGAAAATGCTGGTTCAAGGCCAGGTGATCACCATCTCGGGAGAACCTATCAATGCTGTTTTCACCCTCAAGCAATCAACTCTTGAAGTGGAGCACAGTTAAATGGATGAAGAACTCCACAATTTTGAAATTGTGGTGATGTTGAACAGGGGTGAAGTTCCTTTTGATTTTGATCCTTATTCAAATCCCAAGGTGCACGCTATACTCAAGAGACAAGGTCATCCCTGGAATGCCACTGGGAAGGAGCCTGAAAAACAAGATTCCTCCTATGTTCAAGACATTTAAGCAGAAGGGAAGGTTTGGCTTAGGCTACAAGCCAACTGAGAAAGAGGTCAGGCTCGCAAAAATGGCTATAGCTGAGCAGAAGAGGATGGATAATCCTCCTACCTTGTTCCAAATGAAGCCCTGTCCACTTACTCTGAATGGGTAGTTTGTTAGGGAAGGTGATGACTTCCCTTACAATGGGTTCCCTGAGTCATTCTATCTGAAGAGCAAAGGAATTCAAGTCGATAGGCTAGAAGTCTTCAATGATTGCTGCATTAATATGGCTACTGTCTTTGTTCCTGCTCAAGACAAACAACCACCATTAGAATGGACTCATCTTGGTGGGAGCAACATATTTGGCATGCTGTTTGGACAAGAAGCCGCCCAAGGAAAGTTTGAAGTCGACGCTGTTATTGCTGCATTATCCAACCCAAGCTTTGACCCGAGTCTCATGATCACTGAAGATGGAGGAGTTAAGGCGGTCTCGTGGGTTGATGCTGAGGAGAATAGTTTTGCTTTATCTGTAGGAGAGTCTGTTCCTAAGGGCATAGGGTCAGGTCTTAAGGGTCTAGAGTCAAGTGAGTCTGGTCTTGAGTCTGCTGGCGATGTATTCCTTTCTACATTCAATAAGATGAACCTTTCTGCTTACGCTGATTCTTCTTCCCCTCTTCCTTGAACTGCTGCGCCAATAATAATCTGGAATTTAATGAACCTTTAAAAGAATTTCCTAATGAACATGAGTATAAAATGGTGGTGTTGGAAGACACCATCACCATAAATGTGGGCACCAAGGAACAACCTCGGGAGTTGAAGTTAGGCAGTTTGCTCACAGCAGAAGAATGGGTAGCATTTACAGAGCTTCTCAAGGAGTTTGTGGATGTATTTGCATGGTCCTACGAGGACATGCCGAGGATTGACAGGGAGATTACGGAGCACACCATGCCTTTGCTCTCTAATGCAAAGCCGGTTTGACAAAAGGCTAGGAGAATTAAGCCTGAAGGGACTAAGAAGATCGAAGAAGAAGTGATCAAGCAGCTTAATGCTAAATTTATCAAAACGGTTCTCAATATCCCGAATGGATTGCTAATATTGTCCCAGTGCCCAAGAAAGATGGGAAAGTGCGCATGTGTGTAGACTTTCGAAACGTTAACAAAGCTAGTTCCAAGGATAGTTTCCCGTTACCTCACATTGATGTATTGGTGGATAACACTTGCGGACATGAGCTCTTGTCCTTTATGAACGGATATGCTTAGTACAATCAAATAAAAATGGCAGAAGAAGATATGGAGAATATCTCCTTCACAACACCATGGGGAACGTACTGTTATGTAGTTATGCCTTTCAGTCTCAAAAATGCCGGAGCAACATATCAAAGGACTGCCAACACTCTACTTCATGACATGATGCACATAGAAGTAGAATTTTATGTAGATGACATGATTGTTAAGTCCAAAACAAGGGAGGAGCGTCTACCTAATCTCCGCAAGTTCTTTCTACGACTTCGCAAATACAAGATGCGACTTAACCCAACAAAGTGCAGCTTTGGTGTTACCTCTGGAATGCTGCTAGGCTATGTAGTTAGCCAATGGGGTATTGAAGTTGAACCTTCAAAAATAAAGGCTATCCAAGAGTTGCAACCACCCAGAACAGAAAAAGGGATAAGAGGTTTCCTAGGGAGAATCCAGTATATCGGTAGACTCATCTCAAAGCTCACCATGACCTGTGAACCTTTGTTCAAGAAGTTGAAGAAGGGAAGTAAAATAGAATGGGACGGCTAATGTCAAGTTGCCTTTGATAAAATCAAGGAGTATCTGCAACATCCTCTAGTCCTCATGCCGCCAGTACCAGATAAGCCTCTACTCCTTTACCTTACAGTGACCAGCTCCGCAATGGGGGCTATGTTGGATCAAAAGGTAAAAGGTCAAGAGAGCGCCATCTATTACCTAAGCAAGAAGTTTCTAGATTATGAAAGTCGATACGCGGATATAGAGAAAATGGCTCTTGCATTAGTGTGGGCCACCAAAAAGTTAAGGCATTACATGCTTTCACATACAGTATATATCATAGTTGAGAATAATCCGATCAAATTCATTATGAAGCAACCCACTATCAATAACCGCATTGCTCGATGGGTTGTCATGCTTTCAGAGTTCAATCTTCAGTACCTACACCAGAAATCCATCAAAGGACGACTTGTTTCAGATTTCTTGGTTGCTTCACCATCACAGGAACCTCCAAGCATTCACTTGGAATTCCCAGACGAAGATGTATTCTTCACTAATGAAATTACATGGGAAATGTATTTCGACGGAGCTTCTAACCAAATGGGTTGTGGAGTGGGAGCCTTATTAATCTCTCCAAAGGAGCACACGTCCCTGTATCTGTAAAGCTGGATTTTGATGCAACTAACAATGCCGCAGAATATGAGGCATGCATCAAAGGTTTACAAGCTGCTTTGACCTTGGGTATATGCCATATAAAGGTCTTCGGGGATTGTAGTCTCATTATCAATCAAGGTAAGAATGCATGGAAAATTCGGAATGAATGCCTTATGGCATATCAGCAGAAGCTCTTGGGACTTGCTGACCAATTTGAGCAAATTAGCTTCCAATACCTTTCTAGGGATCACAATGAACTGGCTGATGCTCTAGCCAAGTTATCTTCAATGATATCGATCCCGTCAAGCACGCTCTAGCTACCAGTAATAGTAGAGTGGCAGTCTGAACCAGCATATGTCTGTAATATGGAAACACAAGAAGAGGAAACTGAGGAATGGTTTCACGACATATACAATTTTCTTCGGAATGGAGAATATCCAGCTGAATTGGATGCTCGAGGACAGCGAGCGATCAGGTCTCTAGCAGCACAATACTGCTTGATCTGAGATCGCCTTTACAAGAAATCACCTACGCGCATAAATTTATTATGCATCGATGCTAAAAACGCAAAGGAGATCATACCTACTGTACATAGAGGAGTGTGGGCCTCACATGAATGGGCGCATGCTAGTGAAGAAGATTCAAAGGGCCGGTTATTATTGGTCCACTATGGAGGCGGATTGCTTGGATTTCATTTGAAGATGTCACGAATGCCAGGAGTATGCCAATTTGCAGCATCAACCCCCCTCGTATTTGACTACTTTGACATCTCCATGGCCATTTTCAGTATTGGGTATCGACATCATTGGCAAGATACACCCAACAGGAACTGGAGGACATGAATATATCTTGGTCGTCATTGATTACTTTACTAAGTGGGTAGAGGCAGCCTCTTATGCCAAACTCATATCCAAGCAAGTGGCCAAATTCATACTTCAAACAATCATATGCCGATATGAAGTGCCTCATGAGATCATCAGTGATAATGGAAGCCATTTTTGGAAAGAAGTGGAGACTTTGCTCACCACTTACCATCACCGTTCTTCACCTTATCGACCGCAAGCTAATGGAGCCGTAGAAGCGGCCAATAAAACAGGGCGGGAATCATCAAGAAAATGGTCATCACTTACAAAGATTGGCCTGATAAGTTGGCATTTGCTTTATGGGGATACCGAACCTCCATACAAATTGCTACGGGCGCAACATCATACTCCTTGGTGTATGGGATGGAAGTAGTCCCGCCAATTGAATTAGCAATTCCTTCGCTACGAATAGTAGCGGAAAACCAATTGCCAGAAGGAGAATGGGCTAGGGCAAGGTTCGAGGAGTTATTGTTGATGGATGAAAGGTGGTTAAGGGCGTTGGATAATGTGCAAGTGTACCAAAGAAGGATCACTTGAGCTTTTAATAAGAAAGTAAAAAGTCGTTCACTTCAAGTGGGTGATTTGGTGCTTAAGGAGATGAGGGCACCTATACAAGACCCAAGGGGAAAATTTGCACCTAATTGGAAGGGTCCTTATATGATTAAGGACATTTTACCAGGAGGAGCAGCTCGTTTAGCCACTATGGATGGGGAAGATGTGATTCAACCCACGAATTTAGATCAGCTCAAGTGATATTATGCTTAAAATAACCAAGCGGCTGGAAAACCAATTTTCAGACACTTGGTGTATATTCGATAAATGCTCATGACAATAAAGATAAAGTTTGCAACAACACAATAATTGTGAACAATATTTCTTCTTTTATTAATAATAAGTAATGCAAGTACACTGCTTGTAAATAAGAAAATTCAAAAGGCGTAATTAAATAAAAGATTATTCTGGCAAAGCATTTTCAGTTCCTTCATTTTCATCCATCTTCTAATCTTGTTTCATTTTTTCCACCTTGCCAGTGGTCTCCTGGTCAATCTCCATGTCTCTAGGCCCGTTGGGGTCTCTCTCTTTGTCTTTGGGCTTATAGACCCGCCTGCTTGGTTTTCGTGTCTCCACTCTTGGACTAAGACGGTCTTTCGCCGTAACTGTCGCACCGAGACGGTCCCTTACTGATGAGCGAGGACCCAATCTTTCCTTCACGGATGTCTGTCTCCTTCTCACGTCTCCAATGCGGTGAGATTCGACAGTCGCAATTAGCCATCCGTGGTAGCCAGCGTCAGCATATTGGGATACGTGCGCCTTCGATGGAGCCCTAAGAGTTGGTCTTCTTTCCCAATATTTTAACCATGACTCTATCACAGAGCCATGAAGCTTCAGCTGCTCGGGGGCTTCACAGAACAGCTCAGAGATGTTTTGTTTACGGCCCATTTGTCGTTGCACCCGTTCCGGGAAATAAAAGATCATATGCGTCAAGCCGACAATGCACACATAGGCGTTCCGTGCATCACGGGTCACGTACTCGGAAATGTGCCACCATTCGATCCACTATGTAATGTCGCGAGGTTCCTTTAGGAATACAATCCATTCCGTTATTGAGCAAAGATCGGTATACTTCCTCTTTCGTTGACAATAGTTCGCCAATGCCGAAGAGGTTCGAGGCTCCTCGATGAGACCCAAATGCTCCATCAGCCGTTTCTGTCCATAAAGTTAGCAAGGGTTAAAATTGCATGCCAATTATCCCAAACTAACGAAAAAAAAATGTAAAACCCCCGCGGCTTTTACAGTCAGTAGAGAAGAAAAGGGGGAGAAGAAGAAGTACCTGAAGTACTAGGGGGCTCCCACGAAATTCATGTTCCGGATTTGGGTCATCCAAGCCCATCATGGTCTCCGCTAACATCAACGGCACTGGATTGGAGCCTCGGGCTATGTCTTCTACAATCTGGATGAGGTTTGCCGGCCCAGTTCTTTGGCCGCCATGATAAAAGCAGAATTCTCCGAGGAGACATAATACGAGCGCTCGCACTCGTATCACCGGGCGGTATTGTAAAGTATCAGGGGATTGAAAATATTCGACTATAGTTTGGAAGTGTACCTTTTCACCGAATATTGCACTTCCTATTACCCGAGATGGAAGACACAACAACTCCTTGTATTGTTATTGACGTCAATAGATGTTGGAGGTGACGTAGGCCGCACAAAGTGATTCGTCCCAAGGATTGAGGACCATTCCTCCGGAAGCGGGCCTAACTCCTTTAGTGTAAAGCGAAAAACGTGCATTTTTGGATCCCAAAAGGTTTCCGCCGCACGAAGAAAGTTGTGATTCACTCTCACTTGTCGAAGGCTCAACAAACTTGTCAGTTTGATCTCCTGGGTTCCTTCTTTTCATCCTTGGACAAGTTGCTCATCCAAGTAGCAAGCTTCTTCTCGAATGCCATGAGAACTTAGAGTTTTTTGTGACTTTTGGAGAATTTTGATGGAGACTTTTTAAATGAAGATGATGGATATCAATCATATGCATAAGATCGGGTATTTATACACCTTCATCCATGATCAAAATGGAGCAACGCAATCAGCAAACCACCATATACCCGTTGTCCTTCATATCCCTTGATTTCAGCCCAATCATCAACGATTAGAAAAAAAAAGAAGAAAAAAAATAATCAAAACCCGCGGGGGTTTTAAGACGATCCAGGCCCGCCTTCCACCTGCAGCCCGCCTATCGCCCACATCTGTTTGGGCCTTGCTTCTTGTGAATGGAATCGGCCCGTTCATGTATCTTTTATGTTTTGGGTTTTGTTGTTGGCCCAATGATGCTTGGCTCTGAAATTTTTGCTCGAGTGTGCTCCGATACTTAAGTTTTATGTTTTCTTTTCTTTTATTTTCTTTTTGGGGAAGCGGGATTAATTTGGAATTAATCCCATCAGAAAATCGTTCGGAAATGCATTAATAAAACATGAAAGTTGTGCATTCATCGAGTCTTGCATAAAGAAAAATAAAATACATAAAGAGTCTTGTATTAAAATAAAAATAAAAGTACAAAATAGTGTTGCATACAAAATACATTAAAGTGCATGGAGTCTTGCTTGGCATCGGTGTGGTCACCACAGGGAGCCCGAATCATCGATGTCCTCAACCAAATCGTTACCAGCATTTGAAATTCCGGCATTAGAAGCACCAGCTGTACAAAATAAGTGTCCCAGGAATAGTAATCTGGACCAGGTGTGGGACCCAAGCTCGAGAATGTAGGAGGAGTAGGAGCGTTCTACACAGGAGGTGACGGTTCAGACAAGGGCACTCTTGAAGGATGTACGCTCGACGGTGAAGACATGGAAGGCTCCTGTGAAGCGATTAACCATGAATGCTCTGGAACATTCCACTCAACAAATGGAGTAGGCCATACAGGCCAGCCTCATAACCGAGGGCTGGCCAACCGGAAGAAGTAGATCCTCCTAGCCAAGAGTGTTGAGGCGCAGACCACTCTTGTGAACCCATGGGCCACAAAGGAGACCCATCCCAAGAGCAGGGACAGGCCACCCTGTAGAACCAGAACTAAAGGAAGAAGTAGTATAGGGTGCAGAACGTGAAGTAGCGTCATCCGCTAGGGCTTGACTGCCAGGATACCCTACGGATGCACCTGAGTCGCAGTCCCTCACCACTATCTCCCGACCACGGTGAGCAGAGCGTACTGAAGTTGGAGTATGACGAGAATAAGAGGGCCGGTAGGTGGCGCTTGACTCTGAAGCATCCTCCACCCAATATGAATGAGGCTGAGTATCACCACCATACCCAGCACTGTGATACGACCCTCCCTGACCAAGTGGCTCCTCCAAAGACATTTGAGCCATATCCTCTTCCATGCTTGGAGGACGATGACCTCTACTGCCGGACCTGCTACAATGAGACCCGGATGAGTGCTGACCCTCGACCAGAATGCCTTTGTCGCGACCCTCTGGTACAGCTGCTAAGGGAGGACGAGAAGATCCACTAACTTCTACCTGAGATCGGCCTTGAGAAGAATACTCCCCTACCGAAGAACGGCATGGGGGCTCTATATGAGGAACAGCTACAGTGGAACGTCAGGGCGGTTCCCTAGGAACAGACTCCGCATCAGCCTACATATCGGCCCTTCCAGCTACATTGCCTTGGTATCTCCCCGAGCCTGTGAACATCTGATCGATGTGTTTCTTCATGGTGCTCCATTCCTTAGTAATTTGTCGAAAGAAGGCCCACCTTGGCTGAAAGAAGGTAAAATCGAGGTTATCCACAAGTGAAGCGGGGAATAACAAAAGAAGCGACATAAATGAAGATTACCGGTTTCCGCTCAAATGCTTGTAGGGTGGAGCGCTTGCTACTATTCTCTACCTCTAAGAAACCGCCAATCTTTTTCCTCTCTAGTGGAATCTCCACCTCAGCAGCCTTGGCATAAGGCCCTAGCTGTAGATTCTCTGGTCAGAAATCAGCCAAAACATAATAAGGGTAAAGGCGAAAGATACATACCACTTGGGGAGCCAAACGGCTAAGGTAACGCTAGAATTCTTCATCGAATTGCTCCTGCGGAACGTCATGGACGTAGTTGTCAAAATCTTGACCCTGAATTAGATCCCTCAGAACACCCGGGTCAACACGCCACGGCTTGAACATGTGCTCCGGAGGATCCCGGGGAATGATGCCAAGATAAACCCCCAGGATCTGCCTCGAAGCTCTTTCTCCCAGGTACTACACGAAGCCTGAAGGTCCCTCCATCAGGAGGCGGAGGCGGGTGTCATGCTCTACCAAGTGTAAAGGGGTTGGCAGTCCTTCCACATTGAAGTCAACCTAGGGACGCTAATTCACTTGATTCTGCAAAAAGAGAGAAGCATTCTAGATTAAAATGCAGGAGAAAGTGAAAGAAAAGATGTCAGGTATAAAAGAATACCGGAGCAAGGTCATCCAGCACACGACGAATGAGGTCAAGGCTGCCTGGCTGGAATTTCTTCCCACAAATGCCCTTAGCAGTCCAGCGTTCAGCAGCCGGAACAGTCTTATCCTTCCATGATTGAATACCCAGCGGCAGAATATACTCATATGCCCATTATTGCATAAACGTAAGGTCAAAGAAAGAGGAAAAGACAATCAGTATTACAAAAAGAAGAGTCTTGGGTATGTAACTCGAGCACCATCCACAGAACTAGGTCGTACTGAAAACGAGTCTGGGCCACATGAAGATAGACTGGTTCGTCATCCTACAAAAGTCTGATGCCTCGGCGAAGCCAGAGAATAAAGTTTACACAGGCTGCCTTGCCCCAATTCAGGTTCCAATTGTTGTTGAAATTCAGAAGATTACAAAAACCAGGTCAAGGTGATGTTGTCGCCATGGTTGGCGAAAAAGGTGGCAAAAATAATGTACGTTAGAAAAATAAAGGGACCCTGCTCCTCAGGCAAATTTTGGAAGTTCCCATCACGAATAGCCGCTTCGAAATGTGTGTAGGAAAGGTTCGAAAGGCCTTGCCTCTGGCCAAAGCGCGCTAACACTGGGCTTAACATGTCCAGGACCACCGACGGAATCTCCGCATCAAAGACTATGTCCTGCCCGCCCCAAGGAAGACCGGTAATCATAACAAAGTCCGTGGGCGTAACAGTCATCTCACCCACAGGCAAGTGGAAGATGTTAGTCGTGTCCCAGAACCTCTCCGCCACCGCACGACCAATGATGCGAAAGGTTCGGCCCTTCCAGGCCATTAGACAACGCCAAAACGGCGAGAGATCTGCCGCTGTCAGAGTATACCTCACGAAAGTACCGGGAATGGACTCTGCAACCTTAAGAGGTACTTTCAAAGCACCGGGAGTTTTCAGGTTATCCTCCTAAAAGAAAAAAAAGACAGACGGAGTTCCAGGAAGGTTATAGGGGCTCATCTAGTGTTTTGGGCCTACACACAACCTTTTGGACCCTAGCAGGACCCAAAACAAACACTGGGCCCCCAGCCATGGTCCACGAGATAATGTCCATGACTCAAACGGCCCAAATACCCCGACTCAGTAGAGACAAAACCCGCGGGGGTTTTATTTGGCAGATGGGCCGCGCCTTCGGCCCAGCAGAAACTCTGGCTGCCCATGGAGCAACAAAACCCGCAGGGGTTTTATTTTTCAAGTGGGTCGCCTCCTTTGGTCAACTAGGCCGAGAACAGGGGTCAAATAAACATTAAAAAACGCAAGCATGGTTCAACTTTTCATCTTCCGGGTTCATTTCGCTAGTCGGGTTTCCGATCGGGATACATAAATGAAAGGACTACTTAGTATCCTAAAGCCACAAATATGCATCAATTTTTTTTTTTTAAAAGAAACATGCTTAAATTAGTAAAAAAATCGACAAGACATGAAAAAATAATTCATGATTGCTCATTTTTGCACTAAAATAAGCATAAAAGAAGGTTCGGAAATTACCTTGCCATGAGAACGGTAGAACAAAGCATGGTTCCAAGATTGAATGGTGAAATCAAAAGAGGTCATCGCTAAAAAGGGACCATACACCATCCAGTTGCCACATAAAAGAGCACCATCATCAACAGCAGTCGTCTAACGGTTGTTGTAACGTGGTGTGTAGACCTCGGTTTTTATCGTTCTTTCTTAGGGAGCTGGGGTCCTTAGCTATGACTATTTGAGTCTAGGTAGGGTTTACGATCATAAAGATGATGATAGGTTTAGGGTAAAAACAGCACAAACACACTAAGGTTCAGTCAGAAAGGGGAAACAATGGGTGTCGGGAGACTTCGGGATGCAAACGGGGATGAGGAAATGAGTTTTGCAACAAGGGAGTAACAAGAAGGGAGAATCAAGTGGTAATTCCGTTAGAAAATACCCACCGAGCTTCCTCTTCCGAGGATAGTCTGGATTAACTTCCCCAGGGTCCATCGACAGAACCCGGAGGGTTAATGAAACGGAATTACCTAGTTAGTTTCTATTCATCTTCATGAATAGAAAACTAACTATCCCAATTCCCACCTTCCGACACAAATGTTGGATGTATTCGGGAGCTTTCGGACCCGAATACATCCTACTTGAGGGAAGGATAGGAGTGGGAAACTGATTCCTCAACTAATTACTCACTAACATTGCTAACCCAAACCTAATCACCATTCACATCCTTAAAATCTCCCTAACCCATTATGGTTCTAGCCTCTAATCATCCTATCTAACATGCTAACAAGAATAATAACCTCATTCATGCTTAAAAAGATATTCAAATCAACAATAACAATCCACAAACACCAAATAATCCAACTAACAAAACAGAGATTAATAAGTAAATGATGAACTAAAGAGAGAAGAGTAAAGAAATGCTCATTGATTTTGATGCCAAAGGAAATACTCCAGAATAATAAAGCTCCAATGCTCCAAAGATAAGAAATAATCTTCAAACTTCAAAGAGGAATCCAATAAATTCCAGTGCAAGAACAATAACCTCAGTAAAAGCTCCCACTAATCACTCTAATTCAAAGCTTAAATATACTCAAAAGTATGATAAAGTATGTGCTAAGATAAGATAATAGATGATTCAAGACTCCCTCAGCTAAAAGACCTAAATACAATATATAGAAAACCAAGTTTGTTACTCAAAACTCGTCACTTTGCTAAACAGAGAAAACACGTCTGAAGGGGAACGTGGGCACGGTTAGAGAGACCGTGGCCACGGTCTTGCGTAGCTTAGGAAATTTCTCTTTTTCTCCTCGCAGCACCGTGGGCACGGTGCCCCTGGACCGTGGGTACGGTCCGGCGATTAGGGCAGGTGACAATTTCGCTCCTTCGCACCGTCGTGGCTACGGTCTTGGGAGACCGTGGCCACGGTCTTGCTCGGCCAAAATTCCTTCTGGGCGTAGCGCCTGCTACGAAAACGGTGGCGGGGGCTACGTCTTGGAGTGTTCAACCACCCAAGGGGTGCTTGGAGGGGTAGCGCCCGCTACCAAAGGTGTGGCAGGGGCTACGCTTCGATGATCTTCGGCAAGTCTACTCCCTTTTGAGCTCTTTGACATGTTCAGCCTTTCCGTTTCCTTTGCGTTCGACTCGACCAAGGCTCGGGGAATCTCGGGATTCCTAAATTAGGTGTGAAAATGACCCTTTTTACCATGTTTTGAGTAAAAGCTCTGAAATCTACAAAATTACCAAAAACGCATTAAAAGTTATTAAATTAAGCTACAAAACAAGTCAAAAGCCTAAGGATTTAGGCGGTATTTAGACACAAAATTGGGTCTAAACACCCCCCCACACTTAAACTTTTGCTCGTCCCGAGCAAAACAAGACAAAAACTAACTAAACTAACACTAACTCCTCTGTCATGGGAGAGAAACGAGTGCATTTAGCGTATGCACCAAGCCCTTTGAAGCCCCCGGCAGCCCGAGTGGACGAGATGGACTCGTGAGGGTTTGTAGCGGCTATACCCACAAAAGCCAAAGAAAAAGGAGAGAGGGAAAGTGAAAACAAAACCGAAGAAAAGAAAAGGAAAGAAAAACAAAGGCTTTGATTCAAAAGATCTTGCAACCTAACTAAGAAAACGTTATTAAGCCTCCAAAAGCAACCGCTATGAGCATCTCACAATCCCCTATCCCAAGCAAAAGTCAGTCTTTAAGATTTTCGATTTCCTACATTTAGTGTCAAGCGAAACCCCATGTGCGTAAGTGCTAGTGGGTTCCAATCGAATCCAAAAGACTCCAAGGACTCATGCCCGAGCTCATAAACAATGAAACGAATAAGGAACGAGTTGCCCTTCCTCGCATTTGGTCGCCCTTGGCTTGGTGAGGGTCGTAGGTGATGCAAGGAAAGGCCCCACATTTTATTAACGTTCAAACTTTTCTTTTTGGGGTTGGGTAATCCCAACAAAATTGCTTTTTATTTTTCTCCTTTTTTTTCTTTTTATAGGTCGGTATTAGCCTTACTTTCGGGAATTGGACGGCCCAAATATGGGGTTTACCCTCCCAACACGACCTTTTCCATACACACCTCCGTCGAGAATTCGAAATGGAAGGAGCTTAAGGGGTAATAGCGCCGTACCGCTAATACCGGGCCCGTGTAGGTTGGCTAAGTGTATTGTGGTTGATGTCATTCAGCGACACACTCCACTTAATCCGTTATTGTAGCTTTTCTTTCTCTTTTTCTTTATTTTCAACTTTGCAATTGCTAAAAGGGAAACAAAACAAGCTCGGACACAAACCCCTAAAATCTCTCGACTTCAACCAGAACGTGAAAGGAATCGGTGGTTTCACTAGGCACTTGATGAAGGTCATCTAAAGAAGGTAAGTCATGACTAGTACCCGAGACAGGGTCGAAATGCTCAGACCGATTTCTTTTAAAGAATATTAAGAACGAATTATCAATTTCGACAAAAAGATCCAAGAAACAAAGCAAAACAAAGTGAAAACAAAGCTGAAAGAAAAACTTTTAAGGTTTTCACTCCCTTTTTTCTCCTTTTTCACACAAATTTTTTTTTTCAGATTTTAGGCAAAAACTAGAAAACAAAAACAAAAATGCTAGGTGATCTACCCTTGAAACACAATGCTAGGTGTTCTACCCTTGGCTTGGGAAGGTGTCACATGGAAAGGGTAGAGAACCTACAAAAACAGACAAAACAAACATCTAACAATGAAAAATGGTGGCAACCTGAGCCCACACGGCTCCAACAACAATATATCCCAACACAAACACTCAAAGGGGTTCGCCACCCAAAAGAAAATCAAGCATGCGACGGATCATGAAGAGAATTCACATAAGAAAGAGCAAGGGGGAAAGATATTACCTCAAACTCTTCATAAGCGTTGAAACTTTGATCCGGGGTCGTCGTTCAAGTAAATCACAACGATATTAGAGCAAAAGACGACTTTTCATGCGAGAATGAAAACAAAAGCAAAAGAAAAACTAACTAGACATTGAAAGAAAACTACAAAGGGGAAAACAAAACTATAAACAAAATGTACATTGCCAATGACATACCTTATCCCCGAATCTCACTCATTGAGGCGGGAAATAAGGGTGAAACTCAACACAAACTAACCAAACGGACATGATTCATTTCATTTCGTTGAAGACAACCGTGCATTACATCCAAAACAACCACGTCTCAAAATACAACCAAACAACAAACAAACTAATCTATCACCGGCCAAAACACGACCAACGACCAACTAAAAACAAAAAACATCCCAACTACGACAGACAAACAACCAAAAGCAACCGACCTTGAGATCAACACCAAAACAAGCCAAAACCACCCGAGACACCTACACGCCAAAACCACAAAGCCTTTGCATCCAAACCCCGATGAAGAATCCCCCCACACTTATACTTCACAAAATAAAGTAAGTAAAAACTAATGACAAAGATCGGGTGGGGGCGGGAATGCTTACAAACAGTCCTCAAGCGGATCCTCCCGGAGGAGGACGGGGATGGAGTTGTGATTGGATGCCAACAAGAATCTCTTGTTGGGCTTCGAGCATACCTTACAAATCCTCGATAAGGCTTTGTTGATTTTGGATGAGTTCTCGCTGCACTTGAAATTCATCGTGAAGCTCATGGAGTTGATCACTAATGCGCTCCAAGGTGTCATCATTTGCTTTGCTAGGCCCCGCTTCTTCTCCTTGCTCTCCTTCATCGTCCCCTTCCTCATCTTCTTCTGCTTCCTAGTCACCTTCCTCTTCGGGCTCCCAAGGACGACCCACCACATAGCGCCCCCCGAATTCTTGGCCACAAGACCAATTTCGTCGATCAGAGACATCTAAGCGCTCTTCAGCATGATCGTCAGTCAAATGAACCACGGCGCTATGAGTGTCGTTTCCATGGCGGTAGAGTGTTCGAGTTTTGTTTTTCTCCAAGAATTCCATCTTCCGTAGGCGAACACCGTCGATAGGATCAGGGAAGTACCGTGGGGTCCACTTGCCTAGATAAGACTCAAACCCTTGCTTCCTTAGAAAATGGCAGATGATGTGACCCATGCCAAGGGTCATGTTCCGGGTTTCGAGGCTTATTTCCCGAAGACCGTGGAGGATGCATGAGCCAGTGTTGACCCGACGACCATTGATCGCATTGTAGAGGATGAAGAGGTCGTCTTTGCGGATGCTTGAACGCCCGGTGTCGCGGTCAAAGACGGAGTTTGAGATGATGCGGTGAAAGATGCGGATGCTCAGATTACAAAAGTCTCTGGCTTTAGAATTGCTTGGGCAATAAACTTGTAATTTTCGGGTTCGAAACTTTGGATATCGTCTCCTCCAACATGTGAGGGCTCGCATGGCTTCTTGCTCATCAAATTTGACACACTCCCCATAGAAGATACCATCCTCAGGAACGCCCAAAGCATTGCAAAGGTCCTGGACCGTACACTCAACCTCCTTCTTGGCCACAATATAAGAGAAGGTGGCATTGGATGTGCCGTCTTCCTTTACCACTAAAGAATTCAGAAACTCAAGCACCGGCTGCTCGATAATGGGCTCATTGATTGTGACGAAAACTTCCCAGCCCATGACTTTGATGAAAAAGTCCATGCTCGGTTTATAGTAGACATCCCGAGCCGTCTCTTCATGGTATAAGTCCGGAGCACAGATTTTTCGCTTTTTCAGCCTGTCGTACCTCGCTTTATGCATTTCGTCCCGGAAGCTGACTTTTACTTTTCACATTGTATTACGGAGTCAGGTTGACCCTTGTAGCGGTTCTTGCCAGGTTCAACTGAGGTAGATGGGGCGGGGGTCTGTTCCGGCTCGGATCAGGCACGTTTTGCTCGTCCCATTTTAGCAACTGAAAGCAAAACAACCATAACAACGAAGCACAACAAAGACACTAACCCAAAATCCTGAGAAACCACAAAATCCCGAAGCACAACAAAATCTCAACCAAGAATCTCACCAATGACACTCCAATCTCCAAGCTAACAATCAAATTGGCATTCCCAAACTTTGATGAAAGCATTCGCCCAAGACCCACAAAATCGCACAAAACTTCGACCCAAATGTGCAAGAAAAACGAGATTTGATGCACCAACAAACAAGGAATACCTGGGTTGAAGACTTTGAAGAGATGCTTTGCCAAAATGAGCCCCAACAAGAACAAGAACCCAGAAATTGCTCCTCAAGAACCCCGAAAATGGTGGAGAAGAGGAACGCAGCGCAGCTAGGGCAAAAACGAGGGGGAAATTGGAGAGAAGGGAAAGATTTTGTGATGGAGTTGTCAAATTGGAGAGAAGGGAAAGAAATGAGGAAGAAAGTGATTTAGCCCCAATGATATGCGCAGGAATTCGATTCACCGTGGCCATGGTCAGCTGGACCGTGGGCACGGTCTAACTCGGGAAGAAAAAGGGCGAAAATTCCTGTCTTGAGACCGTGGCTATGGTAACATCAACCGTAGCTACGGTCAAACCCGGATAGAATTTTTCCAGAAAAATGCTGCGTTGATACCGTGGGCACGGTGAAACCAACCGTGGGCACGGTGGAGCTCGGGAAGAAACTGGTCAAAATTTGCATAACTGGACCGTGGCCACGGTGAAAGCCACCGTGGGTACGGTCCTCTTCGGTCACTCCCCTGCACCTACAAGGCTCAAAAACTTGGAAAAAATTGTTAAGTCCTAAAATCTACCCTCTTATTATCCACTCTCTTTTCTTTCTCGCTCAATCATCATTCAAAGACACTTTCCCAACACTCAAAAACCACTTTGAATCACGTCCTTCATAGAACCTCTTTTCACTCTCGATTTTTTTTTCAACTTTTTCATTTTTCACTCTTTTCTTCCCTCTTTTTTTTTTCTTTCTCGAATTTTAACAAAAACAAAGAAAATGAAAATGCTAAACACGAGAAATAAAAATAGAAGAAAATGAAAGAAAACACTAAAAGAAGGGGAAGTAGTTCATACCTCTTCCGGGTGCTTGTTTTAGGTCCTAGCTTAACCTACCCTGATGCTTTCAATCTTCAAAGTTTGCGAGGTACACCATAACTGTCCCCGCGTATTCCTCGCCCATGAAGTATGGTTCAAGCTTTGATGAGTTCACCTTGAAATAATCTCCTTTTTCGTTTTTCAATTCAACCACCCCGGTGGGAAGAATTCTCACAATTTCAAATGGCCCGGACCATCTTGATCTCAATTTCCCGGAGAATAACTTCAGCCTTGGGTTGAAGATGAGGACCCTATCACCAACCACAAACTCACGATAGTTCAACCTCTTATCATGCCAAGCTTTCGTTCTTTCCTTGTAGATCTTGTTATTTTCATAAGCATGACGCCGCAGCTCCTCGAGTTCTTCTAATTGAAATAAATGACAAGCTCCGGCCGCCTTGAGATCGAAATTCAACTTCTTGATTGCCCACATCGTTTTATGCTCAAGTTCTACGGGAAAGTGACATGCTTTCCTATAGACAAGACGATACGGAGTAGTACTGATCGGTGTCTTGTAGGCAGTGCGATATGCCCACAAGACTTCATCCAATCTCTCTGCCCAATCCTTCCGTGAAGAGCTGACCGTCTTTTCCAAGATCTCTTTGATAGCACGATTTGAGATTTCTACTTGCCCTTGTGTTAGTGGATGATAAGGGAGTCCCTTCTTATGATTGATGCCATACTTTTCCAAGAGGGAGTCAAACTTCTTCTCGATGAAGTGGGATCCGTTGTCGCTAATGATAACTCGTGGAATTCCAAATCTTGGGAATAAAATCTTTTTCAAGAATCTTGACACGGACTTGCCATCGCACTTCATGCATGGGATAGCTTCGACCCATTTGGAAACATAATCCACTGCCACTAGGATGTATTGAAAACCTCGTGATGACGGGAAAGGACCCATGAAATCTAACCCCCATACATCGAAAACCTCTACCTCTAGGATGAAATTCAACGGTGCTTCATTCTTCCGGGAGATATTTCCAGACCTTTGGCATTTATCGCATTTCTTGACATGAAGATGGGCATCACGAAAGAGTGTCGGCCACCAATAGCCGGCTTGTAAGACTCTCGCTGCCATCTTTTGCGATCCATCGTGACCTCCAACCGGGAAATCATGGCAATGTGTCAAAACGGATTTCACCTCGTTCTCGGGTAGACATCTTCTGTAGATCCCGTCGTTACACAACCGAAATAGGAATGGATCGTCCCAAAAGAAATGTTTGACATTGTGAAAGAACTTCTTCTTTTGTTGAGGGTTCAGATTTGGAGGAATCACCTCGCTAGACAAGTAGTTTATGATGTCGGCATACCACGGGCTAGAATGCTTGATGGCCATGAGTCTCTCATCCGGGAAAGAATCCGTGATCGGTTGGGTATCCTCCAAGTCAACAAGGATTCTCGATAGGTGATCGGCTACTACATTCTTCGTGCCGACCTTGTCACGGATTTCCAAATCAAACTCTTGCATAAGCAAGACCCACCGGATGAGTCTCAACTTTGTTTCTTTCTTCCCCATAAAATATTTAATCGCGGCATGATCCGTGTAAACTATCACCTTGGAGAACATGAGGTATTGCCGGAATTTGTTGAGCACAAAAATGATTGCCAAAAGCTCCTTCTCCGTGGTCGTGTAGTTCCTTTGCGCACTATCAAGCGCATGGCTTGCATAGTAAATGACTCTTGGTTTCTTCTCTTTTGTTTGAGCCAAACACGCTCCCACGATGAAGTCACTTGCATCGGCCATGATCTCAAAGGGTAGTGTCCAATCCGGAGGTTAAACTACCGGGGCAGACATCAAAGCCTGCTTCAACCTATAAAATGACTCAAGGCACTCGTCAGTAAAAGATAAAGGGGCATCTTTGCACAAGAGATCAGTTAGAGTTCGAGCAATTTTAGAAATATCCTTGACGAACCGGCGATAAAAGCCGGCATGGCCAAGGAAGCTACGCACCCCCTTAACAGAAACTGGGGGTGGTAGGCGCTCTATAACCTCAACTTTAGCCTTGTCCACTTCAATGCCCTTAGAAGAAATCAAATGACCCAACACAATACTTTCTTCCACCATGAAGTGGCATTTCTCCCAATTCAAAACTAAGTCAACTTCCTCACAACGGGTTAGAACTTTCTCCAAATTCAGCAAATAATCATCAAAGGTATTACCATAGACAGAAAAATCATCCATAAAGACTTCCATGAATTTTTCAATGAAACCACTAAAGATAGCCATCATGCAACGTTGAAATGTCCCCGGTGCATTACATAACTCAAAAGGCATGCGACGATAAGCAAAAGTCCCGTATGGGCAAGTGAAGGTAGTTTTCTCTTGATGTGAGGGGTGGATTGGAATTTGAAAGAACCCCGAGTACCCATCCAAAAAGCAAAAATACGAATGACCCGCCAACCGTTCTAACATCTGATCAATAAAGGGAAGGGGGAAATGGCCCTTCTTTGTAACTTTGTTTAGTTGGCGGTAATCAATACACATCCGCCAACCAGTGACGGTCCGGGTACCAACTAGTTCTTTCTTGTCATTTTCAATCACAGTCATTCCACCCTTCTTGGGTACACACTGAACCGGGCTTACCCATTCGCTATTTGCGATGGGGAAGATGATCCCAGCAGCTAGCAACTTTACTACTTCCTTTTTAACCACCTCTTGCATATTGGGATTTAATCGACGCTGGGGTTGTCTAATAGGCTTTGCATCTTCTAATAAGTCAATAGAATGCATGCATATAGAAGGGGACAAACCTTTCAAATCCTCTATCTTATAACCTAGTGCACCCCTATGTTTTCTAAGCAACTCAAGCAATTTGGATAATTCAGAACCATTCAATTTCGCATTCACAATGACCGGGCAAGATTTCTCATCATCCAAGAAAGCATATTGGAGGGAAGGGGGCAAAGGTTTAAGCTCTAAAGGAATAGAAGCTTGAATTTGAGAGGAAAACCTTTGTAGATCGCATCTTGAATTTCTATGCACTCCATATAAGGCTCGTCAATAATAATCTCCTCATGCATGGGTGATGAGTCAAGAAGGTTGCTGAAGAAAGTAATATCGGTGCCGTCGGTCTCAAATTGGAAAGATTCCAATAAGCAAGCTCCCAAGGGATCGTCACATATAGACTCAAGTAGATGGGACTCCTCAATATACTTATCAACAAGAAACTCCATCATATCAATAGCATAGCACGAGTCCCCATACGAAGGACCTTTCAATGACCCCTCAAGTTGAAAAATGATGCTTTCGTTACCAACATTCAACGACATGCTTCCATTCTTGACATCAATTATTGCTCCTGCCGTGGCAAGGAATGGCCTTCCCAAAATGATAGGGATGTTGTTGTCTTCCTCTATCTTCAAGATCACGAAATCACACGGAATCAAAAACCGCCCTACTTGGACCGGGATGTCCACCAATATTCCCAAAGGTCTTCGCGCAGAACGGTCGGCAAATTTGAGGTTAATTGTTGTAGGAGCTAGATCGTCGAGATTCAACTTCTTGCAAATCGAATAAGGCATGACGCTTACACTTGCTCCTAGATCGCAAAGGGCACGACCAATCCGCATGTCACCAATGGTGCATGGAATAGAAAAACTTCCGGGGTCGGCTAACTTCTCCGATGATTTGTTATCAATAATGGCACTACAATCCGCTGTCAAATGGATTGTAGATTCTTCTTGAATCCTCCTTTTGCTTGTGAGAAGCTCCTTCAAATGCTTCTTGAAAGATGGGACCTCGGAAATAGCATCAAGAAACGAAATGTTTACTTGGAGCTTTTGAGCATCCCAATGAACTTTGAAAACTTCGCATCGGACTTGGGCTTTGCTAACCGCTCGGGAAAAGGGTCTGGCGGTAGCTTTGGTTTCTCATTGGTTTGGACCGGCTCTTCTTCCACCATCTTTCCTTTCCCTTTTCTTAACTTCTCCATCTCCTCTCTTTCCTTACTAAATTCTTCCAACTCCTCCTCATGTACTCCATCAACTCCTCACCCAAGACTATCTCACTTTCCCGCTTCTCCATCAAATCTTCCTCTTCCGAGACATCTACCACATCACCCTCTTTGTCACCTAAGACTTCCTCTCCCACCATCCTAGGGCCATCAATCGCCCTACCACTCCTCAATATAATAGCATTAAGTTGTCCCTTCGGATTTAGTTGGGGTTGGCTAGGCAAAGATTGGATAGTAACTCGATCTAAGGCCATCTTTACTTAAGATAGGGCTATCTTTTCTTGAGATAAGGCCAACTTTTGAAGGGTTTGGTCAAGGGTTTCTTGTTCGGGTGGTTTGGGTGCTTGGGAACATTGACTTTGGTGAGGATTTTGGTGGTATTGGCGGCGATTTTGATTTGGGAAACCGGGGGGTGGGTTTTGGTTTAGTGGAGCTTGTTGGTTGTAGGCATAATTCCCACGAGGACGAATGGGGGTTTGATTGGTATAGGAGAGGTTATTGTTGGGATAAATGGCTTGGACTTGCTCGGCTTGATACTCTTCACATCGCTTCAAAGAATGTGGCCCTCCAAAAATCACATACAAGAACTCGGGCATCCGGAATAAGTATAGGTACTTCTTGAGCTGCCTTTACTTGCCTCGTGGTCTCCTCCAAAGCTGACTTTTGTTGCATCTCTAGAACGGCATTCATGAGAAATTTAATAGTAGGATTCCTTTCTAGAGGAGGACCATCTCTTAGACCACGGCCGCCTCCCCAATGAGGAGAGTTTTGAGATAACTCGTGAAGAAATACATTTGCTTCCTCCGCCGTCTTCTTGAGGAACATGCCCCCTGAGGCATGATCGATGAATTCTCGCAAAGAGCTACTCAGTCCGGAATAAAAATGATGCAATAATAACTAATCCTCAAGATTGTGGTGTGGACACCTCCGTTGGAGACCCTTGAATCTCCCCCATGCTTCGAATAACGACTCATCAGATTCTTGCTTGAATCTCCCCCATCCGTTGGAGACCCTTGAATCTCCCCCATGCTTCGAATAACGACTCATCATTGGGGAAAAACCTTTGAAGAAAGTCGCGGTAAGGGCATCCCATGTAGAATAGGTTCCGGGAGGACACGTGTTGAGCCATGATAGTGCTTTCCCCTTCAAAGTGAGAGGAAAAAAAATTTCAGCTTCATGTATTCGGCGGAGACTCCATTCATTTGTACGAAGCCGATGCGTTGCTCGAACTTGTTGATGTGGTCAATAGGATTTTCATGCTCTCCTCCAAGGTACGGAGTGTTCTCAAATATCTCCAACAAATATGGCTTGAACTCGAATAATGCGTTCGGTGGTAATTCTGGTAATATGATGGGATCGCCTCCCCTACCCGACGATGGTAAGGAATATGATGCTAAGGTACGGGGTGGATCTTGCTCTCCGTCACACATTGGAATTTCGATCGTCTCTCGCTCCCTTTGTTGTCTTCTTCGTCTCGAGCCGGCGTTAGCTTGGCGAATAATGCTCTCCGGGTTCGGATTCGGTGGAGTTATAGGAGTTTGGCCTCGTCGAGATCGAGTCCGCATGCATAAAAGGAACAAACAGAAGAATCAAATTCCCAATAACCAAGGATAACAAAATCTCTAGCTATGAAATGATCTTAAACAACCTATAAACAAAAAGCTAAGCTAGGTGCGCTTGTTCCCCGGCAACGGCGCCATTTTGTGTAATGTGGTGTGTAGACCTCGGTTTTTATCGTTCTTTCTCAGGTAGCTTGCGGCCTTAGCTATGACTATTTAAATCTAGGTCGGGTTTACGATCATAAAGATGATGATAGGTTTAGGGTAAAAACAGTACAAACACACTAAGGTTCGGTCAGAAAGGGGAAACAATGGGTGTCGGGAGACTCCGGGATGCAAACGGGGATGAGGAAATGGGTTTTGCAACAAGGGAGTAACAAGAATGGAGAATCAAGTGGTAATTCCGTTAGAAAATACCCACCGAGCTTCCTCTTCCGAGGATAGTCTGGATTAACTTCCCCAAGGTCCATCGACAGAACCCGGAGGGTTAATGAAACGGAATTACCTAGTTAGTTTCTATTCATCTTCATGAATAGAAAACTAACTATCCCAATTCCCACCTTCCGACACAAGTGTTGGATGTATTCGGGAGCTTTCGGACCCGAATACATCCTACTTGAGGGAAGGATAGGAGTGGGAAACTGATTCCTCAACTAATTACTCACTAACATTGCTAACCCAAACCTAATCACCATTCACATCCTTAAAATCTCCCTAACCCATTATGGTTCTAGCCTCTAATCATCCTATCTAACATGCTAACAAGAATAATAACCTCATTCATGCTTAAAAAGATATTCAAATCAACAATAACAATCCACAAACACCAAATAATCCAACTAACAAAAACATAGATTAATAAGTAAATGATGAACTAAAGAGAGAAGAGTTAGGAAATGCTCACTAATTTTGATGCCAAAGGAAATACTCCAGAATAATAAAGCTCCAATGCTCCGAAGATAAGAAATAATCTTCAAACTTCAAAGAGGAATCCAATAAATTCCAGTGCAAGAACAATAATCTCAGTAAAAGCTCCAACTAATCACTCTAATTCAAAGCTTAAATATACTCAAAAGTATGATAAAGTATGTGCTAAGATAAGATAATAGATGATTCAAGACTCCCTCAGCTAAAAGACCTAAATACAATATATAGAAAACCAAGTTTGTTACTCAAAACTCTTCACTTTGCTAAACAGAGAAAACGCGTCTGAAGGGGACCGTGGGCACGGTCAGTGAGACCGTGGGCACGGTCAATGGCCACGGTCTTGCGTAGCTCAAGCGATTTCTCTTTTTCTCCTCGCAGTACCGTGGGCACGGTGCCCCTGGACCGTGGGTACGGTCCGACGATTAGGGAAGGTGACAATTTTACTCCTTCGCACCGTCGTGGCTACGGTCTTGGTAGACTGTGGCCACGGTCTTGCTCGGCCAAAATTCCTTCTGGGCGTAGCGCCTGCTACGAAAACGGTGGCGGGGGTTACGTCTTGGAGTGTTCAATCACCCAAGGGGTGCTTGGAGGGGTAGCACCCGCTACCAAAGGTGTGGTAGGGGCTATGCTTCGATGATCTTCGGCAAGTCTACTCCCTTTTGAGCTCTTTGACATGTCCAGCCTTTCCGTTTCCTTTGCCTTCGACTCGACCAAGGCTAGCGGAATCTCGGGATTCCCAAATTAGGTGCGAAAATGGCCCTTTTTACCACGTTTTGAGTAAAAACTCTTAAATCTACAAAATTACCAAAAACGCAATAAAAGTTATTAAATTAAGCTACAAAACAAGTCAAAAGCCTAAGGATTTAGGCGGTATTTAGACACAAAATTGGGGCTAAACAGTTGCCACCTAAAGGTCTCCGACGACATCATCAGCAGCAGTCGTCCAACGGTTGCCACTTAAAGGTCTCCGACGACATTAGCAGCAGCAGTCATCCAATGGTTGCCACTTAAAGGTCTCCGACGACATCATCAGCAGCAGTTGTCCAACGGTTTCCACCTAAAGGTTTCCACCGACATCATCATTATCAACAGCAGTTGTCCAACGGTTGCCACCTAAAGGCCTCCGACGACATCACCGACATCATCCAGTCTCCACATAAAAGAGCACCAACAGCATCCATCTTCAAGTCAGACATGAAGCAGACAGTATCTCAGGCTACTTTGACCTTCGTCCTATTCGAATTCGATCAAAGTGGGGGTTCTCTGTAGACACCGGGATTGGCACCGACACAATCCCGACCCGTCAAAATTTGACAAGTCAGTTGGGCTGGATACCAAAATGTGTCATTGGGCCCATGCAGTTGACGAAGTAAGCCCAGCGAAGCAAAACAGGCCGCAAATTAGAATATAACCCGCGGGGGTTATAATAAATCACAAACGGCCTAAACAAAAGCAGCCCAAAAGCGCCTCTGGCCCAGATGACTTCAAAACCCGCAGGGGTTTTTGGATGCCAGAGCGCGTCGTTTTACTGTGGTCCATGTCAGTGATCCGTGCGAGGTCATTTAAAACCCGTGGGGGTTTTCTCTCCAGAAGCTGGCGCCAAAAAAAAAATGATCACAACTCCTTGATTTTAGCCCACGTGAACTTGACTTTCTGCCTTGACTTTTTAAAACCCGCGGGGGGTTTGGGATTGCATGGTTGGCTATAAACACCGGGATTTGGCACATAAATATATAGAATTTCTATATAAACAAAGCAGAAATAAACAAAAAGAAGTCGGTCGATAAGCTAGTTCAGACTTCTGGATTTTAGCGTAGTTTTGTATATCGTTATTGTAATTTTTATTATTTCTTCTTTATGTACTTTATTTATATATTTTTAGTTAGGAAATAAGGGAAGCCAAAGCCAAGACAAAGACAAGCCAGAGCCGAGCCAAGACAGTTCCTCGCGTGCACTCAAACATGACCAAGTTCAGATAAGCACACGTGCACCATTACATGTGAATTTCCTAGCCTATTGCATGCACAATCTTTACGTAACCAATCAAGATTTATTTAGCCATGAAATCCATGCAAAAGCTAAGTAAAGATCACATGCAAAAAGCTTCCAAGAGGTCTCAAGTTCAAGACCTCACAAACACACTTATTTGAGCTCAATTAAGCTCCCATCGTCCAGTGTGAACAGGCTAACTTCGAGTGCACCCCATTCATACTCTCACCGTCCAAGAATACGTGAACCAAGCCCGTGTCAAAGCTCCCCTTTCCCAAGGCCGGTCGGCCTTCAGCTCATCCACACGTGGTTCATGCAACATGAGTTGTCGTCCACTCCATGTCACCTCCCTGCCACCCTAGTTTTCTATGCTTGTTAACTGGTTGCTACGAATGGAGAGAATGCATGTATGTGTATATGTATCTAATCCCTCCTAAAGCCTATAAATACCCCCTCTTACCAAAGCCAAACTCACTCAATCATTCACTCCTTCTTCCTCTCCTACACTCCCATTCATCCATTCTCTCATTCCTCTCATCTCTCTCTAATCTCTATTCTAATATCATCATTCTACCACCACTCCTATCATCTTTCCACCACTTCATTACCCCCATAATCTCCTATCCTATCCTCCTTAAGCCTCTAAGTCTTCATCCTATCCATTCTTACATAAACACCACAAAAGCCTAACCTTGTACCACCTAAAACACCACTAAAAAGCCATAAAAGAGCCTTTTCGTCATCTCTAATCTCAACTATATTCTTACCACCATTCTCCTCATTTCTTCATCCTTTTAAACTCCTAATTCATACCCTAATCCATACTCTTATCCTACTCTTCCTTATTCCTACATAAATCTCCCATAAAGCCTCCCAAAAACATCACAAAACTATCCTAAAACATCACGAAAAGAGCCTTTCTTCCTATCCTTTTTCTTACCTTTTTCCTATCCTTCTTCATCACTTTCCTACCATTATTATCTACATTTCTACACTTCTGTAAGCCTTCTATCTCCATTCTCATCTTCCTTCCATTATCCTTCCATAAACCTCACAAAACTCCACAAAAAGCCTACCTTTCTACTACCCAAAAACCCCATAAAAGGCCCCTTTTATACCCTTTTCTCATCCCTTTTCCTATCATCTTTTCCATCCATTTTTGACACTACTTTGTCATATTCAAGAGGAGTATTCAAGGCTTTCAAAGGCTAATTCAAGTGAGGTTCAAACACTACAACCAAAGGCTTGGCGAGGCTTACCTTCAAAAAGCATAATGTAAGCTCTTAAGTGTTCTTTTCTTATGTAAGTAAGTGTTGTATATGATGTATATTTCTTTCTTTGATTCTTTTCATGTTCAATGAAGTAATTTTATGAAGTTCTTATTTATCTCCCCTCCAAACTTTATCAAAAGCACATTTTAAACTTTTAGTAGAGTCTTTCCTTTTGTGAGAGGCGGACTCTTAAAATTCTTAACTTTCTGAGTTCGTAGCCTTGACCTAGGATCCATTCTTGGGTTTCGCAGGCGGAGTCTTTCTTTATTTTCTTTTTGGTTTTGTCTTGGCTTTTCCCTTAAAAAGTCGGGTGGCGACTCCCATTTCGAACTAAAACACATCGGAGATTGCATAAACTATGGTTAACATGGTTTTACAATGTACCGATGCAACTTTAGGGTATTCTTTCTTATATTTCTAAATAATATTTGCATAAATCACTCTCTTCCGAACCCAACATTTAAATAAGCAAATTGGATTAAATTTAGAAGAGTTTGGAACAAGTGGATGTTCACTCTTAAAGGTTTAATTCAATGACTCATAAAATGCCTAAGTAAAGGGAAAGTGATTTTACAAAGTATTATTCATGAAATGTACGATTAATTCCTTAAAGAGTTTTCAAAGGTTAAACCCCAACACAAACCACCAAATCACACTCCAATCCAACGTGGAACGTTCGGAAGCCCGAACGGCGACGAAAAATGTCCACAGGATTTTTGGCGACTCCATTGGGGAGTTTTTCTTAAAGTGGGTAAAACTTGAAAAAAGTTTAATGTGCTTTAAAATTTTTGGGTGGAAAATAAATTTTTGCTTTATATTATTAAGACATTCTTTTTAGGCATAATACATTGCATATATCGGGGCACTCCCTTGACATGTAATATGTCGTAGGAGCACATAAATCGACGGTTTAGGTTTTTTTCTTTTTAAACCACAAAAAATAACCCATGGGATGCCGGACCGGCTATACTCAATTGGTGCCTTTACACCGAGAGAGCATTAGTCACCACATCCACTCATGCATCACTCTACGAGGTCTCCACACAAGCAGGGGCAGAGCTAGGAATTTTTTATAGTGGGGGGCCAAGTTTAAAATTTACGTCATATAAAATAAATACTAAAAATTTTTATGGTCTTGTATTTTAATAAATTAATAAATAAACACATAATATGGTAACCAACGTAATTAATGATGGAAAACATACATTAATTTAAAGGAGCTCTTCGTATGCTTGGCGTTCATTGGTTCATGGAGCTACACAATTGTTGCAACCTTCAAAACAAATAACAATAATATATTAAAAAAGTGACATATATTAAAACTCATGCAAATAATAAAAAAGTTCATTGAAGATACCTCACCACTTCAATGTTGCTCGCCTATTTTTAATGTCATCAAAATCATCTATTATTTTATCTACTGAGAATGTCTTGGCAATTTCCTTCTCGATATAAACAATCATATAATTTCTAAGGAAACCATCTTCCATTTTGTTACAAAGACTTGTTTTGATGATTTTCATAGCTGAAAAAGCTCTCTCTGTAGTTGTAGTTGAAACGTGCTCTATCAACCAAAGGGTACTCTTTTGAATTTTCAGTCTCAGCAAGCACTCTACATAAATCAGCAATCGTGCTTAAATTTTGAAACTTTGGATGAGTAGGGATATTTCGCTGATAATGCTTCAATTCATACTTCAAACGAATTTGTTCTTGCTCTAAAAAATCACCCGGATAATATTTTTCAACAAGACTGCATATATCATCACTTTTGAAAGAACGATAGCCATCCTTAGGATTTAGAGCTGCACTCAAGATCAACAACTCTATTGTTCGTTCACTAAACCTGCTATTTAGCTCTTTCAATTGTTGATCCACAGTTGCAGTAAATATTTCCACTCGAAAATGGTGCTCTACTGTCACAGTATGCTTTTGCTTACCTTGTAGACGTAACGACCGAAGAACATCAACATATGGACCATTCATGTCAGGCATAGAAACATCATATCGCTCACAAAATAGCTTCACCAATTTTACTAAATCTTCCCATCCATCATCTCTCAACTCCTGAATTAATTGCTTGGTACTTGAAACAAGGAGCATAACATTTACAATATCTTGTTCTTTCTTCTGTAAAGCTTGGCAAAGTGCTTCTGTGATACCCATAATCTCTTTTACAGCATGTAAAATAAGCACAAAGTCAAATGACATTAAGTGCTTAAGGGCACTTTTTGCATCTCCTCGATGAGCAAATGAAGATCCTTGAATAGCTATGTTACCAACATCAGAACAAATAGGACCATATAGTCTAATCAAACTGCATAATGATTTGAAATGTGAACCCCATCAAATATTGTCTCCAGAACAAATAGGCCCACTCCAATATCAAGGCCACCAGATGCAATCAAATGTGCTAACTCTTCCTTCTGGCTTTCTTGTAACTCATCATGGCGTTTGGCCGAGTTAGTAACAATATTGACAATGAAGAGTAAGTTCTGAAAAAAAGTATGAACTTTTGGAACTTCTCTTGCTGCAGCAACAAGTGCTAATTGCAATTGATGAGCTAAACAATGTACATAATATGCATAAGGACAATATTTGAGGAACAATGCTTGCAGTCCATTCCATCCCCCATGCATATTACTAGCCCTGTCATACCCTTGTCTAATATTTGTAATGTTAAGATTGTGATTGGACAAAACTTCACAAATCTTATTCTTGAGAGTCAATGAAGTTGTATCTTTGACATGTACTAAGTCCAAGAACCTTTCTCGTACATACCCATTTCTATCAACAAACCTCACAACTATAGCCATCTGTTCCCTTTTTGCAACATCCCTAGATTCATCCACTATTAAGCTGAACTTAGAATTTCCAAATTCATCATGTATTGCAATCTGGACATTCATAGCAAAGACATGAAGGATCTCTTTCTAAACTTCAGGAGATGTATACTTGGCATTTTTTGGAGCATTTTTTGAAAATTGACCTCACTTCGTCATTATATGAACACAACAATTTCATCAGCTCAAGAAAATTCCCTTGATTTTCTGAATCGAAGCTTTCGTCATGCCCCCTAAATGCACAAGTTTGAAATGTCAACCATCGAATGACATCAATTGATGTTTTCACCTACAACCTATTGCTCAAGACTTCTTCTGCAGTTTGTTTTTCAACAACACTTTCAATATGACATGATTTATTCTTCAAATTATTCAAACAACTTACTGCAAAATTATGAGCTGAATTCGAACCTTTTCCAATATGAGCAAGGAAAGCACAATCTTTTCCACTCACCTTTCGCCAGTTTCGGAAGCCTTTAACAGTAAATGTATCAAATCCTCTTTTCCTAGTGGGCTTCTTTGCAAAGAGAAAACATGGAAAAGAATAAGCAGCCTTTGTTTCAGGAGAATAATCTAGCCAGGTATATTTTTCGAACAAATGATAATTAAATCGACGAGGATGGCTTTCTGAACTAGTCGCTTCATACTCATCTTGATAAGGCTGAAAAGGTCCATACTTCATATATGCTATTCGTATTTCCTCCCGTTCATTTATAGGATAACTATAAATTGGTTTACGCAAGCCTGGATCACGCACCAAAGAATTTACATCTAATACTTCAGGTTCAATTCTAGGAGACTTACGGGAAGGTTGTGGTTGTTCGTTATCCAAATTAGGTTGATCTTCGTTTAAATTTACATCCACCTCATCAGTTTGTGTATTATCTTCAAGAACAACATTCTTCGCTTTTTTCTTAAAAAAGGAATCAATTGTTCTTTTTGACATGATCCTATTAACCTATAAAATTATAAAATACAGACTATATTAACTATTCAAATTATGATCAATTTAAACATTTAAAAATTAGATAGATAAAATACCCATTAAATAATTATATTTTTATTAGACACAAAATTTAATAACTTAAATAAAGTTCACAAATTCAATAAACATACTATTATTCCTAAATTAATCTATACAAAAAATTATTCATTAATTTAAGTGAACAATGTAAATATATTTAACAAATTAAGCATCTAATCAGTGACCAAAAATACACAATAGTCCTTTTTTATTTTTAACTAAAACAATTTAGCAATATTACATATAAAACAATGAATAAGTACAACTACAATATATAGAGAAAAGTAAACCAAATAAACAATTCAATATTAACTATACTATAAACAAGACTGCATGAGTGAATAAACAAATAATAACACAAATACATGATGATTGTTGTAAAGTACAACTAATAAACAAATACACAATTATTTTTAAATGCTTAATAATTCAATTATTTGTTTATTTGTATGATGAATACTGTGAATGAGTGAAAAGTAAAGCAAATAACTTGAAATAATCATCAGACCTTTTGGCTTTTGTGATGGCAGTGATGCACTGATGTCGTATAGCCTGTCACTTGATAGGTCTTTGTCACTAATCCTCTGTGCCACTGTGCCTCTGACCGACTGATGCAATATTGTGAATTTTAACGTCTGCATCACTGTCTCGCTATCCCTTCAACTTTCACAATTAAATTGCAACTGATTTTTTTAATGGGAGGAAAAAAGGTATAACCTAGCATAGTAGTATTGTGTATTAAATTTAATGGGCCCAAAATAAGAAAACTGATCTATTTTTTTTTTAATTCATAGGGGGGCCCTGGCCCACACTAACCCCCCCTACCTACGCCCTTGCACATGAGCCTCCAAGAGCAACACCCCCACACATTCAAGTTGCCTTTACAACAAGAATGCACCGGGGCGAGTACATGAGCCGCTAAGCCTTATCCAACCAATAAACCCCTTTTGTACATAGAGCCTTGGTTTAGGATACCCCTTGTTCATATGTATTCTATGTGCTATGTGTTTAAATTTTGTTGTAAAGAGTCGACCCAAGTTTAGGAATGTTGTTCTAGTCCATATAGTAGTCATTGGGCTGAGAAGAGTCTTGTTCACCAACTAAGTTAGTTAACCTCAAAAATTATGGTTAACCCAGTGGTCTATAAAGTAAACTCAACTCGCCTTTGATGATTCTATATGGCCCTTTATGACATCTCCTTAGCAAAGGCCCAATAAACCTGAATAAAGTCAAAACAAAGCTAATGGGTAAAGTCTTAGACTGCATAACAATCACCGGCTAGGGTAAATTAATTTATCGAGTTAATTATCGAATCTGTCACACTCATGGCCGACCCGTGGTTGGGCCCAACTATATCAGATTTGATAATTAAGTCCATAAATCAATTATAACTCGCCCGTTGTTGGTTTTAATCAGTCCTTTATGATACTTGCTTTCTAGTAATTAAATAAAAAAAAAGTAGAAAGAAGGGTCGTCGGTCCTGTTAATCGTTATTTTAGTCCGCATGGTACTCAACATGGCTCGAATTAAGTCTGAGTCGGTAGCCCAAATTACGGATTCTCCTTAAAACGGTCGACCTATGGATGGGGCCCATCCGAATTGAGAAACACTGATTTGTGCTCCTTGACTTAGGATTGATTCGCCATGCTTGACTTTATTCGGCCTCTTGTAATGATTAGTTGGCCTTAGGTCCAATAAACCTGATTAAAAGTCCAAACCAAGTTGGTGGATAAAGTTTCAGACTGCATAATAACCACCGGGCTTGAGTAAATTAATTTATCGAATTAATTGTCAAATCCATCATACTTATGGCCGGCCCATGTTTAGGCCCAACCATATTGGATTTGGTAATTAAGTCCATAAACTAATTACAACTCGCCTGTTGTTGGTTTTATCCAGTCATTTACAATATCCACTTTCCTAAACAAATATAATAAAAAATGTATAGAGAGAGTAGACTGTCAGTCCTGTTGATCATTATTCTAGCCCGCGTAATAGTCAGTATGGCTTGAGTTGGACTGATAAATTTTTTGAGTTACGGATTCTCCTTAAAACGGTCGACATGTGGATAGGGCCCATCCAAAGTGAGACACACTGACTCATGATTCCTTATTCAGTCCTGATTCGCCACACTTGGCTTTATTCGGCCCTTTTTAATGATCAATTGTCCTTAGGGTCCATATGGAGTTAGGTCTATAAGGTAGATAAAGTGTGTTATAGTCTAAGAGTTCGTACCTATGCATGTGTCTGTGCATGTGCATGTGTATATGCCTGTGCCTGTGCATGTGCATGTGCATGTGTATGTGTATGTGTATGTGTCTGTGCATGTGCATGTGTATGTGTTTGTGCATGTGCATGTGTGTGTGTTTGTGCCTGTGCATGTGCATGTATATATGTTTGTGCTTGTACATGTGCATGTGCATGCGTTTGTGCTTGTGCATGTGCATGTGTATGTGTATGTACATGTGTTTGTGCATGTATATGTGCATGTGTGTGTTTGTGTTTGTGTGTGTACGTGTTTGAGTCTTTAGGTTTTTGTTCACACGTGCTTTGAGTCGTTATTAGGTGTAAATACGTGTTTGAGTCTTTAGGTTTTTTTTTTCACATGTGCTTTGAGTCATTATTAGGTGTAAATATGTGTTTGAGTATCTTGAGTCTTAGTTAGGCGTAAATATGCGTGTTTAAGTTTGTTTAGTCTTTTTTTTAGGTTATAAATATGTGGCTATCTGTTGAGTTTTCATTAGAGTCGGACCTAATTTTGAGGTATTGTTTTAGTCCATGTAATAATCGTTGGGTTTGAGAAGAAATGAATTTATGAACTCGATTAACTAACCTTAAACTTCATGGTCGGCTTGGTTGCGACGCCTATCCATTTTAAAGGTTAATTGCCCTGTTTATCGATTCGTTTTAACTCACTTTTGATGGTTTTATTCGGTCCTTCTCAGTATTCTCTTATTTTGGGTCCAAAGAAAATGATTAATAATAAAACAAAGTCAGTGTGTGTTGTTCTAGCCCGCGTAATAGTCTTAAGATTAGAGAAAATAAAAATTATAAACTTGATTATTAATTCTAAACCAAACCCATTGCCGGCCCGTTGGTAAGCCTATCCATGTTGGATTTAATAGTTAAGATTACAAGTCTGTTTAAGTCACATTTTGATGGCTTTATTCGGTCCTTTATGACATCCACTTTCCTTGAGTTTAATAAATAAATGTGTCGGGTCATAAAAAAAGAGTTTGTAAATAGAAGTCTAGAAGTCAGGTTGTCAGTCCGTCGAGCATTATTCTAGTCCGCATAATAGCCAACTTAGCTTGAGTTAGCACAAGTTTGTTAGTTCAAGTGATGGATTCTCCTTAAAACGGTCGACTTGTGGTTTAAGCCCATCCGAATTGAGAAACACTCACTTGCGCTTTCCAACTTATGTCGAGTCGCTATGCTTGACTTTATTCGGCCCTTTATAATGCTCTTGTTGTAAAAAGTGTTGTTGTTTGTCTCAGAGTCGTATAGAGGTTAGAAAACGCAAACCTGTGTCACCTTTGAGTCATTTCCTGAGTCAGTATATAAGTCTTGCACGCTAGGAGGTATCATGTACGGTCTAATAAACCCAAGTTATGTGTAAGTCTTTGTTTTAGAGTCTGCATGTATGTGTCTTGCATTCTTTAAGGAGTCTTATATAGGTGTATAGGGAATGCCAACCCAGGTCATGGGTGTGTCTTTGTTTCAAAGTCTGCATGTAAGTGTCTTGCGTTCCTTAGAAAGTTTTCATACGAGATCTAGGTTATAAGCGAGTCTTTTCTTGAGTCAATATGCGTCTGTCGTTTTTAGAAAGTTCAATGTAAACCCAGATCATGGGTAAGTCTTTGTGTAAGTGTCTTTCATTTTAAGAAGCCTCATATAGGGTTTGGGTCCTGCAAGTCATAAGTGAGTCGTTGAGTCGTTTCTCGGGTTAGCACGTAAGGGTCTTTCAGTCATTAGGGGGTCGCATGTAAGGTCCGTGTCATGGCTAAATCTTTTCTTAGGTCAATGTGAGTCTTTCAATTTTTTTAGAAAGTCCAAAGTAAAACCCATGCCATGGGTGGGTTGTTAGGTCGTTTCTTGAGTCAATAGATAAGTGTCTTCATTCCTTAGAAAATTTCATATAGGGTCTAAGTCATGGGTAGGTCCTTCCCTAAGTCAGCATGTGTCTTTTACTTTAAGGTTGCCAATTGCAAACCCATGTCATGGGTTTGTCTTTGTCTAGAGTTAGCATATAAGTGCTTTTCTTTTTGTAGAAATTCTAGTATAAGGTCTAAGTCATGGGTAAGTATGTGTCTAGAGTCGTCATATAGATACCTGTCTTTTGTTTAGGAAGTCGAGCATACACACATGTCATGGGTGAGTCTTTGCTTGTGTTGGCATATCATGTAAGTGTTTTCCTTTTTTAAGAAGTTTAGTGTAAACCCATGTCATAGGTTACTCTTCAAGGGTCAACATATAGTCATTTGCACTTTAGGAAGTCTCATATAGATTTTAGGACAATATACACCCATGTCGTGAGTAAGTCTTTCCTATAAGTCATCATATAGAAGTCTTGCATCCTAGGAAGTCCCATGTAGGTCAATTAGCATATTCAAACCCATGTCCTGGGTGAGTCTCTCTCGAGTCAGCATATAAGCATATTTCATTTTTAGGAAGTCCATATAGGTTATTTAGAACATGCATGCATTGAGATGGGTTTTTCTTCATTTTTCTAGTGTCAAGGTCAAGGTCTGAGCTAACAATAAGGGAGTCTTGGGACGACAGGAAATTATGCAACTACCATAGATCCCGGGGACACGACACGGAGAATTGATAGACTTTGAAGAATAAGATCGAGGACATGATCCGATCCGGGGAACTACCTTTACCAGAAGCAACACAAAGGACTAATTTGAGCATGAATTCCCCATACGAAGAAAAATCCGAAGGGCACATTATCAAAAGGAGCTTTAGAGTTAGCTACATCCCTGGTTGTCAAGCATTTCATTTTCAGGAGTCTATCAGAGTTAGGAGTTAGTTCTTCATTCATTTCTTCGATTCAGTTGCTCTTGTTGCTATTTGTTCAAATAGAATTTCGTGCTTGTACTTCTGATTTGAGTTGAAAAGTTCTCTCGTCCATTCACCATCCTTACAAACCAAGTCTGACAAATTCAACCTCTCTTATCTTTCCAATTTTGTCAGATACCTCATTCCCATCCCTTTAGTTTCTTGAATCCAGGGTTAGAGTGATAAAGAGAGAAATTTAAAAAAAAAAAAGAATTCAAAAAACGAGTGAAAAACTATAGAGTGGTCGATTTGAAAAGCTCACTAAGGCTAATTGGGCAAAAGGAGAGAATAAGATTGATGAGAGAAATCAGCTTGTACCTCCCATCCAGTAGGCTGAGCAAAAGGAGAGAGTATTGTCAGGAAAGACCAACTCCGATAATCTCTCTGAAGTGAACACTCATTAGAAATGCCGCAGCTTAACCAAATGTGCGGAGGACAGGGGGCTTCCGCCTCACTTTCATTTCACCAACCACATTACCCCCGTCTTTTCATCCAATCTCAACCTACCACTTACTACCTATCATTTACATTTTTAGCCTTTTCCGTCAAACCTCAACCTTTTCAAAACACTTTCATTCATTAAACCAATTCAAAAGGCGTGCTATGACCAAAGGAGAATAGAAAGGTGACCCATGAAGAAGTTAGAAAAAATATGGAAACAAAAAAGTTGAGGGGGATAGCAAAATATAGAGAGAGATAGCAAAAAAAAGAGGAAAGGGAAAAACAAAAAAAACGGAGAAAGAATAAAAAAAAAGAGATGAAAAAAAAGAGAGAAAGAAACAAAAGAGAAGAAGAAGAAAAGAGGGGAGAATAAGAAATTAGAAGGTTGAATGAAGAGTCATGCACACCAGAAAAATCCCATGAACCTTTCCCATCTCAAACCTTTCCTATCTCAAATCATCACCTCATTATCCATACACCTCATCATACCTTTCAGTCTTTAATAACCCTCAAGCCTTTATAGCTATCTTTTTGAACCATCAAGTCTTCCTCGAGGCACTACCCCATCAAAGATGCACCTAAAAGAACTACGACTGGCCTGATTCCACTTTGGATACGTAGGAAAACCTCTTCGAGGCCTGGCCCAATATTTTTTACTTTAGAGAGTATCGTCATTGGATAAACTAGTCTTTGATAGAATAAAAAAAAAAGATAATAAAAAGATAGTCTGAAAACCCACTTGGGCGGGCTAGGCAAAAGCTGAGGGAAACCTTGGATTTTTATCACCATCATTAACCCTTCATTTTCTTTTCGTTCGTCAGTCTCGGATATCATTCCATCATTCCATCACCCTTGTTCCAGCCTTTTCCCAAGAGATGATGTCTACCCCATTTGACCATCACCCTTTTCAAGACACCATCATCCTTAAGTGTCTCTTTATCCTCATGTTCCAACCTTTTCCCAAGAGATGATGTTTATCCCATTTGACCATCTCTCATTCCTTTTTAAGGCATATTCATTCTTAAGTGTCTCCACATCCCTTTCATTAATAATACCTCTCCCATCATCTCTTTCACCAAACACTTTCTAACTAATCTTTTTAGCCTTTTCATCTCATCTTACCATTTGAGGACTTTTTCAGCTCAGTCATTAGTGTAAGTATTAGGTTTTGTTCTAGCTGCCCACTCTCAGTACACGTGAGTACAGCTCACTTCTCAGCAAGAGAAAAAGCCGATCACATCAGATCAATGGCTAACTGGCAGCAACATACATCATCATGAACAGACTCGGAGACAATTTACACTAAATTGGGGGTTCGCGCTACCTTTGTGACCATTATTTATGACATTTTTCAGAGGGACACCTACTCCCTATCCTTCAAGGTCTCTCCTCATTCTCATTGACGTCCTAATAGTAGTCTCGAAAAAAGAGAGAGAAAGAAAAAAGGAAAAAAAGAATAGAAAAGAAAGAAAAAAGAAAAGAGAAAAAAAGAAAAAGAGAGGCTAACTTGAAAACCCTTTGGGCAAGATAGGCAAAAGGAGAGATCGAGACTCACACCTAAGGACATACCTCTATTGGTGCAGCATAAGAAGCAATGCCTCTTTCCATTCCACAGTCCCCTTGCATCATATTGTCAGTCGACATCAAACTGGGGGCTTGCAATTCTCCAAGTTGCCCTCCAAAGCACGACAATGTCATCAAGAGTCTACGCCAAACCGAGGGCTTGTCGTACATCAACATTAATTCGCAAGCAATCAAGGTCATCCGCATGAGCATCCAAGAAGCACATCCTTCAAGCATAGCGCCTCCGCCATTATTCCCTGTCCCCTGGACTGAAATGTGCATCATCCTGAATTTTCCTGAAATTTCCCACATGTGGCCTTGACCCTTAGAGAGTTATTGTCTTAGGAAAGCATTATCCTAGAAAAACATTATCTTAGGAATGCATTGTCCTAGAAAAACATTATCTTAGGAAAGCATTGTCTTAGAGAGTCATTGTCCTAGAAAACATTATCTTAGAAAGTCTTTGTCTAAATAAAGAGTCGGGGGGGGGATACCTGCATATAGAATTGCATATATAGAATCATAAAGCATCACGTGTCTGTCCCGTCTAAGCATAATAGGTTTGCATTGCATCAGTTGTGTCAGAGTCACATTGAGTTAAGACTGTCATGCATAGAACCAGTATGTCATACATAAAGTCCATAGTCATGTATAAATGCGCAAGTGCATGAATACTTATGTCAATAAAAATGTATTGTTTGTGCAAGAATATAGTAGATCATTTGCATGCACACTTGCATATTGAAAAGGAAAAAAAAAAGAACAAAGAAGCGCCAGAACGCAACACAGGGGGCTGGTTAAGCCCGTACCCCACCTCACTCAGACCGGTCGACATGATTTCCGATCGCTAAAGAGCAAGATTAGGGTAATCTCTAAATCCAAATCTAGCGAGTCAAGTTAGTATCCGGTCAAGTCATGAATCATCATCTGCCAGACACGAATGGCGATTGTCCGATACGATGGACAGAATCATCATCCGTTAGACACGAATGGCGACTGTCAGACACGAAGGACAACATCCTCTTCAGCTAGACACGAATGGCTCCTGTCCGACACGAAAGACAGATTCTTCACATGACTAATACGGATCGACGACCGGGCGAAATTCAAGAATCCATGTTCCCCCAATGGAATTCCAGACTCATGTAACCATGAGCAAAGAAGATATTGGCATATATACGCTTGAAGCAAAATTTGAAGTATCATCTACTTTAAATTCGACTTAAAGTGTTAAAACAAGCAGTAGCATGCAAGTCATTTCAATGGTAACATGCTATAAAAATAAGCTTGTAGAAGAAATAAAGCACACTGAGGAATGAGAGCAGAAGAAGCCATCACTTTTTAATAAAAGCCAAAAATACAAAGAAAAGAAGAAAATCCAGAATAGAAGAAGAATGTCGTAGCTAGGAGCTCCAATTTGTGATCACAAGAGTTCGCTTCACAAAGCCACGTGTCATGCCCTCATTTGCGTAGGCTCAAGTCTGATCGGCCTTGGGGCTGTCTACAATGATTGTGACTAGATTTGTCTCTTGCATGGCCTGCAAAAGCTGGAGCGAATGCAAAGATTCCTCTCTTCTCTCTAGTGTTCGGCCGGCCTAGAGAAAGAAGGATCCTTTATCTTTTATCCATGCTTGTTGCTAAGGGCCCGAGTGAATGCAAAGATTCCTCTCTTCTCTCTAGCGCTCGGCCAGCCTAGGGAAAGTAGGAGCCTTTATCTTTTCTCCATATTTATTTCCAAGACTTCAAGCTTACACATTTTCAAGGAGGAGCACGACTAGGTATGCTCAATAGGGAGGGGTGGTCTTCTCAAGAAAGGTGCACCAAGTGCCCAAATAAGGGCATTTTCCCAATGATCATGCTGCCATAATCTAAGGAAAATAAGAGCCATTGACATCGTGTCCGATGAAGACTCTAGGCATTGAATTGCCACTGAAAATCAAAAATTAGAATCACCGGTAGAGTTCGGTGCAGTCTCAGCAATTAGAGCCTCGCGTCTGGTTAGTTTCGGCATTGAATTGCCATCATCATCATCAACGGCTTCCAGGCTCGCATCAGGTTAGTCTCGGCATTGAATTTCCATCATCATCATCATCAACAACGGCTTCCAGCCTCGTGTCTGGTTAGTCTCGGCATTGAATTGCCATCATCATCATCAACGGCTTCCAGCCTCGTGTCTGGTTAGTCTTGGCATTGAATTGCCATCATCATCAGCAACGGCTTCCAGCCTCGCGTCTGGTTAGTCTCGGCATCTGGCCTTGGTCCAGTTTCTCATCATCATCGTCAAAAAATCCAAAAGCAGGGTAGCCCATCGGCGTAAGTCCCCATCAGCATCAGAGCCACCGACAGAGTTTCGATGAAGTCTCAACCCCCAGGGCCATTGACATCGCGATCGATGAAGTCCCTCTGCATTGAACATGTCATCAATCATCAACAATGACACCGGGAAAGACTGGAATCGACAATGGGAAAGACTAGAAAATCAACTCCAAGAGCCATCGGCATCACGTCTGATGAAGTCTCTCCGACAAGTAAGGCGTCATTCTCGCCTAAGATCACCTATCGGCGCAAGTTTGCCAACCGCGACACAGGACTTAACTTCCAAGTGTCAGCCCACACCTTCAAGTAGGACGCCTTCAGCGCCCGAGATAATTCTGAGTAGGATGTCATTAAACGTCCGAGATTACCTCAAGTAGAGTATCATTCTTGCTCGAGATCAACCCCGACAGAGGCGCATGTCGTCCATAACCGCGATGCAGGACTCAACTTCCAAGCATCACCCCAGGCTTTGCAATCCAAAGTCATATCCACAGGCTTTGCACCCAAAGTCATATCCCAACTGCCGTCCATCAAATCAAGTATACTTTGATTTTCGTCCTATCCTCAGACTCAATCAAAGTGGGGGCTCTCTGTGGACATGGGGATTTGGCACACAAATATATAACATTTCTATATAAACAAAGCAGAAATAAAGAAAAAGAAGTCGGTCGATAAGCTAGTTCAGACTTCTGGATTTTAGCGTAGTTTTGTATACCGTTATTGTAATTTTTATTATTTCCTCTTTATGTACTTTATTTATATATTTTTAGTTAGGAAATAAGGAAATAAGGGAAGCCAAAGCCAAGCCAAAGACAAGCCAGAGCCGAGCCAAGATAGTTCCTCGCGTGCACTCGAACATGACCAAGTTCGGATGAGCACACGTGCACCATTACATGCAAATTTCCTAGCCTATTGCATGCACAATCTATATATAACCAATCAAGCTTCATTTATCCATGAAAGCCATGCAAAAGCTAAGTAAACATCACATGAAAAAAGCTTCCAAGAGGTCTCAAGTTCAAGACCTCACAAACACACTTATTTGAGCTCAATTAAGCTCCCACCGTCCAGTGTGAACAGGCTGACTTCGAGTGCACCCCATTCATACCCTCACCGTCCAAGAATACGTAAACCAAGCCCGAGTCAAAGCTCCCCTTTCCCAAAGCCGGTCATCCTTCAGCTCATCCACACGTGGTTCATGCAACCACGAGCTGTCGTCCACTCCAAGACACCCCCTTGCCACCCTAGTTTTCTATACTTGTTGACTGGTTGCTACGAATGGAGAGAATGCATGTATGTGCATATGTATCTACTCCCTCCTAAAATCCTATAAATACCCCCTCTTTCCAAAGCCAAACTCACTTAATCATTCACTCATTCTTCCTCTCCTACACTCCCATTCATCCATTCTCTCATTCCTCTCATCTCTCTCTAATCTCTATTCTAATATCATCATTCTATCACCACTCCTATCATCTTTCCACCACTTACTTACCTCCATAATCTCCTATCCTATCCTACCTTAAGCCTCTAAGCCCTCATCCTATCCATTCTTACATAAACACTATAAAAGCCTAACCTTATACCACCAAAAACACCACTAAAAAGCCATAAAAGAGCCTTTTCGTCATCTCTAATCTCCACTATATTCTTACCAACATTCTCCTCATTTCTTCATCCTCTTAAACTACTAATTCATACCCTAATCCATATCCTTATCCTACCCTTATTCCTGCATAAATCTCCCATAAAGCCTCCCAAAAACATCACAAAACTATCCTAAAACATCACAAAAAGAGCCTTTCTTCCTATCCTTTTTCGTATCCTTCTTCATCACTTTCCTACCATTATTATCTACATTTCTACACTTCTTAAAGCCCTCTTATCTCCATTCTCATCTTCCTTCTATTATCCTTCCTTAAACCTCACAAAACACCACAAAAAGCCTACCTTTCTACTATCCAAAAACCCTACAAAAGGCCCCTTTTATACCCTTTTCTCATCCCTTTTCCTATCATCTTTTCCATCCATTTTTGACACTACTTTGGCATATTCAAGAGGAGTATTCATGGCTTTCAAAGGCTAATTCAAGTGAGGTTCAAACACTACAACCAAAGGCTTGGCAACACTTCCCTTCGAAAGGCATAATGTAATCTCTTAAGTGTTCTTTCCTTATGTAAATAAGTGTTGTATATGATGTATATTTCTTTCTTTGATTCTTTTGCATGTTGAATGAATTAATTTTATGAAGTTGTTATTTATCTCCCTTCCAAACTTTATCAAAAGCACATTTTAAACTTTTAGTAGTCTTTCCTTTTGTGAGAGGCGGACTCTTAAAGTCTTTACTTTTCGAGTTCATAGCCTTGCCCACGGATCCATTCTTGGGTTGCGCAAATGGAGTCTTTCTTTATTTTCTTTTTGGTTTTGTCTTGGCTTTTCCCTTAAAAAGTCGGGTGGCGACTCCCATTTCGAACCAAAACACATTGAAGATTGCATAAACTATGGTTAACATGGTTTTACAATGTACCGACGCAACTTTAGGGTATTCTTTCTTATATTTCTAAATAATATTTGCATAAATCACTCTCTTCCGAACCCAACATTTAAATAAAAAAATTGGATTAAATTTAGAAGAGTTTGGAACAAGTGGATGTTCACTCTTAAAAGTTTAATTCAATGACTCATAAAATGCCTAAGTAAAGGGAAAGTGATTTTACAAAGTATTATTCATGAAATGTACGATTAATTCCTTAAAGGGTTTTCAAAGGTTAAACCCGATTACAAACCACCAAATCACACCCCAATCCAACGTGGACGTTCGGAAGCCCGAACGGCGACGAAAAATGTCCACAATGGCATGGCATGATCATAGGGATATGTCCCTCCATTTTCCCTCCTAAAACCTCACCTCACTCACCTATAAATACCCCCTCATACTGACACTCATTTTAGCAACTACCACCATCTCTTATCCTTACTCTACTCAAATTCCGTCATCATTATACCAAAACTCTATCAAAACTCCATTTTTAATAATCTCATAAAATCACTACATCGCCACTCTTATATTATTCTCCCACTATCTTTACACTCATCATTCTAACCTCCAAGTCAAGGCAAAGTCAAGGAGTTCGACCATTGCATTCGGGCATCCAAAATCAAAAGAGGTTCGCTTTCATTATTAATGTTGTTGTTTTAATCATGTAATTTGTATTTTAATTCCTCTACATGTACATTATTATGTAAAACCTTTCTTTTAACATTTGCATGATTTGGAATATAATTTTGTGAAATTAATTAAACTTCTCCCCGCTCTCTTTCATTTCAATATTGATTTTAGTAGATTCTGTTTTTTAAACAGGCGGATTCGAGAATTCTTATAATTCTCGAATTCGTAACCTTACCCTCGAACTTAGAATCAGGTTTCGTAGACCGGAGATATTTTGTTTTACGATTTCTCGGTTTCCTTAAATCGGCTGGTGACTCTTAATTTTTTTATAACCCGTTTAATTATTTAAAACACACGGATTTACATCAAAATAATTAAAAATGGTTTAATATTTTCCACTCACTAATCCAACGTTAAAACGGGCCAGAAATTGATAAAACCCCCGCGGGTTTTATCGGTTTCAGCCCATTTTCTCTGGCCCATAGAAGTGTACGGCCCAGCCCAGGGATTGTTTAAACCCTCGCGGGTTTTAACAGTCTCTGGTGGCCCGTTTACTTTCTGTTGGGCCTGGATCCGGTGTTTGGGCAAATGTTAAATTATTTCTTAAAGTATTTCGGTATAATTTTGAGTGTTTAAATAATAAAAACGGATTTGTAAATAAATAAAGTTTTATCACCCCGAAAATGAACTTCGAAAAATAAAAATATCCTTATTTAAGGATTAAGCAACCTTAGTCGGCTCCCGATCATTTAAGTAGCACATCACGCGGAAGAGGGTGCACCTTTTCCTGGGGTACCTAGACCAATAAGGGGCTTCAAAACCTGATTCATCAATCTCATAAAAATTGAGGGAGCATTAGTTAGACTAAAAAGTTTGACTAACCATTCATAGAGGTCTCCTTTAGTTTTGATAGCAGTGTCTCCTTCTTGAATTCGAACTGGATCAAGGTACCCACTTCTTGGACTAGTCTTTGAAACGATTTGGGTACCATCTAGCTCGTCCATTAGATCTTTAATTCTAGGAAACCTGTACTTGATAAGACTCTTGTTGATGCACAGACGTTGGCTCCCAACTTTCTTTGTAACCATCAGCTTGCCTTTGAACCTCCTGAATGTCACTAGGGTTCATGTGAGATGTTGCTTCGTTATGCACAACAGATCTAGGAACAAGATCAGTTTTGAGATGGATCTCACGTTGAGGAGAGGTGGGAAAGTGACCCTTTTCGAGGCTAGGATTCTCGTTGGTGGTGCTTTTGTGGCTAGGTTTTGTGTCTGGGTCTGAAGGAATGATCTCCTTATGCTCACTAAACTCAGGGCGTTCAGTGGTCTTAAAAGTGGGGAGATTGGGATCACTCTCCTTGGGTTGGGATGGTGGGGCTATTTTCAGTGGAGCTAGGGTTATTTTCTTGTTTTGGAACTTGAAGGTATATGTATTAGCCCTTTCATCATGCATGACACTCCTGTCAAATAACCACGGCCTTCCAAGCAGAATATGAGAAGCATCCATAGGCAAAACGTCACACCATAGAGAGTCTTTATAAAATTTGCCAATGGAAAAGCTTACCAAACACCGTTTAGTCACTTGTAAATCATCGCCCTGACTGAGCCACTGGATGGTGTATGGCTTTGGATGAGGACTCGTTTCCAGTTGGAGTTTGTCCACCATAGTAGTTGATGCCACATTGGTGCTGCTTCCTCCATCTACAATTAAAGAACAGACCTTTCCCTTGATAGTACATCGAGAGTGAAAGATGGTCTCTTGTTGTTGTTGATCTTCAGAAAAAATTGAGTTACTAAGATTTCTTCTCACCATAAACATCTCGTTTGCCATGAGGACAGATGAGGGGACGTGTTTGGGGCATGTGTTTGGGATTTGGATGTATGGGGGATGTGTTTATGGCGTTTATAGGGCTTAGGGTTGCATAAAAGAAACCTAAGCTCTGATACCAAAATTATGATGTATAATGGGATCAAAACTAAGGTTTGATCAATTACACATCAAGGGAGTGACGTGCAACCAATCTAAGTATGGGATGCTTCACGTGAATTAGGGTTAGGGTAGGGAAGCTTCACGTGAATAGGGGGAGATTTTGTGGAGTTTGGATGAATTTTGAGAGGGTATGGATTAGGGTATGAGAAAGGTTGGATCTTTTGGGAGTTGGATGAGAGTAATGGACGAATGTATGAGGGAGATTTTAGAGAGAGAACGTTTGAGAGCTTTGTGAGAGAGAGAGATTGACGTGAGGGAGAGAGGGAGCTTTGAGAGAATATTGAATAGCCTTAGGGTTTATCTAACTAAAAAAGGATAGAAAGATAAAAGGGATAGTTCAAGGGATCAAACTTGATACAGAAACACCACAAGATGAAACCCTAGGGCTACTAGTTCTTAAACCTAGTTACAGAAACGCCTTCTAGGTTTCAGAAACAAGTTTTCCTCACCACTTTATTTGCCAAATCAAGATACAATAGAAGAGATCAACAATGTTCTCACGAAACACTCAAGGGGTAAGCTAAAAGTTTGATTGTATTCATAATTCAAAACGGGGTGCCTTTGAAAGGCTACAAGCCTAGCTATTTATACTAACTAAGTCCTATACATATCAGGACTCTAAGGCTTGGCATGCAAGCCATATATTACTACTCCTAGACGCCATCTACTCCATCTCCTCCTTGGATTAGGACTCCTTATCCTAAGAGGAGTTGGTTACAAGAGATACTAATCCTCTTAGGATTTGGCTTTCCTAATCCAAGATGGATTAGTTACAAAATAAGCCAACCTTATCTAGGACTACAAGACTTGGCGCCTAATCCAACACACCCACACGTCACACACACACACCACATACCTTCTAGATCATTCTAGAACTTTCTAGATCATTTAGACTAATCTAGACTCCTAAGATTTGGTGTCCATGTTTATATATATTACTTGGCACCTCACACAACTAGACATGTAAAGAGAACCCTAGAAATGTAAAGAAATACATCAAAAGGCCAAAACCGTAAAATTCAAACTGAAATGGTCAAAACTGTGAACTTCATCTTGAAATGGTCAGAATGTGAAATTCACTTTGGGCTTCAATCTTGGGCCTTTGACGTGACTTGGACTTCCCTTTAGGACGTTTGGACGTCCTCTTACCATAAGGAGCACACAATATGGATGGGCCTTTGGGCCTGTACACTCATCCTTTCCTCTAGGTCCCATTCTACCTCCTTGTAGATGAGTTGGACTTTCTTTACTGGGCCTCGCGTGGCTGGCTTTCCATCATTAGAGGGGAAGTGACGTTGGGCTTCTTTAGTTAGGCTTGGTCCTCTATCGTTCTCCATGAATATTGGGTCTCCATAGGTGAGCCCAAGCCTATGTGAGTCTCCATTTCCTTCCATGAACCTAGGGTCCCCAAATGTGAGACCTACGCTAGGTAGATTTATTTCAGGCGTGGGCTGAAATACATCAATAAGGCTCCATTTGATTATTAGAGGATTTGACAATGTCAAGGACAAGGACTAAGCCAAGCTCACTATTGTGATAGTTCTCATAGCCTTGGTAACTTCTAAATCATGACGATTGTTTCAACTTGACATAAACAATGTCTTCCTCCACGGGTTTATTGAACATGAGGTTTACATGCATCCTCTTGTTGGGTATACCAAGGCCTCTTCTAGCCATATTGCATTCCTTGTGTGGGTTGAAACTCACAAGCAAGTAGTTGAGCTTTGAGCTCACCAAGTTCATTGTTAGCACAGGATATCATCAATGCAATAATGATTATTCTTTGTTTCTGTCAATAGCAGGAGTGTGTTTATTCTGGTTTACGTAGATGATATCCTCATTAGTGGAAATGATTACAAAGCCATTCAACATATTAAGGTTTGTTAGGGTTTTAATTATAACAGCAATACATAATAGCGCAAGCGGAAAAAGAAGATGACTACTGGATATTGAGAAAAATAAATACAAGAATAAAAGGGACAAGAATTTAACGGGGAAACCCGAATCAGGAAAAAACTACGGGCGGCAGAAGCACAAACGAATCCACTATGATAGAGAGTACCTCCCGAGATCTAACAAAAAGAGTATTACAAAGATCTCAAACACCGAAAGAGACCCACTTGAAAGAGACACATGCTCTTAGTCAACAAAACTCTCAACAAAACTCTCTCACCAATTGGAATACTAAATTTCAGAATATATGAATACACCTCCTTCCATAGGAGGTGCCCCAAACAAGGCGAACAAGACCCACTATTTATAGAGAAAACTCCCTATAAACCTATCTTGACTCCCACTCCAATTAGATTTAGAATCTAATAGAATTAGGAAACCCAACATAATAGGGAAACCTAAATAATATCCTAATATAATTACGAAACAAATAATTGTGGGATTAAGAAACTGAGTGATTTTAGGACACTTTCCTAACAAGGTTGATTTACACACAACCTTTACTATTAAAGATATTTGAGCAACTCGTTACTTCCTTGGCATTGAAATTGTTCAATGCTCTGAAGAAATTTCTCTCAATCAGACAAAGTATACCTTGGATATTTGACAAGATGCTAGCCTAGCTGGGGTCAAACCTATCAAGTTTCCCTTACTTGGAGGTTTTAAACTAGATATAGCTCAAAGCCCACCTATGTAAGCCCGTGAAACTTACAAAAGGTTGATTGGCAGATTGCTCTATCTTAGCAAGGTTGTACTTTGTATGTTTTGCCCACTACTCGTTTGGAGTTTTTTAAAGTTTCAAATTTTTCTAACTTTTTCATTCTTGCATTTAGAAAGGTTGTGAAATGCAGTACGTTATTATAAAATTTTAGATTTATTTTTTGAAATCTAAACAATTATTATGATGATTTTTAATTAATGAATGAAAGGGAAAACCATAAAAATTAGATTCAAATTGAAAAACTTTGGGACTAAAAATTGTGGGTAAATGTTATTCTAAGTTTGGGAGCAATCGCGAGTCAAAATTCTAGATATTTAAGATATACATTCGGTGGTGGTCCAATAAAATAAAATTTATCAAAATGTAGCACTGCTAACATATATTTTAAAGTTCAGATTATTATTATAAAATCATTCAAACTAAGGATTATTAGAATCCAATTTCCTTTTCAAATTTGGTGAGTTCGTACTTTGGTGAGTTTGTACAAGATCGAGAAACGGCTATAAAACTGTTAAAGAAGAAGAGGTTGGATGAAGACAAGGATTGAAGGGGTGATTATCCCTAATGTATGGTCTAAGCTTCAAGGCGGATTTTTGTGTGTTCAAGTTTTGAGCCATGGTGATTGTTTTTGGTTTGGTGTGAATGTTTCTGCTGTTATTGGGCAGTTTTTGGTGGTGTCTTGGTTTAGCTTGTTGAGTCGGTTTTGGTAGTTGGTCCTGGTGTGGTCTTTTGGGGTTTCTCTTGTTCTTTTTCCAGCGTGGTGTTGTTTGGTGTCTTCTTTTGTGTGGGTGTTGTTGGTGCTTCGAACATTGTTGTCATTTTGGCTTCGGCTTCGGTCTCAATTATCAAAAAAAAAAAAACTGCTTTTCCAAAAAATAGTAAGTGTTTGGTAGTACATCAATTATGGAAATGTGTTTTTATAACTAGAAGCAATTAACTAGTGTTGTGATAATTTGTACATACTGATTTTACTACTCTAATATACTACAAATTGATTACGAAATTCCTTTTATTTATCTTAATTTAATTTTTTGTTGTCATATGATTTTATTCTATATTTTTTTTAAGAGTACCTATGATAGTTCTCCTTTTTAATATTTAATAAAAATTATGTAAATTATATAAAATAATTAAATTGAACTTCATATAAATAAGAAAATCAATTTTTTTCTCAAACGTTACCTATTTTGTATTGATAAATTTGAAATTTTGATATTAATTAATACAAGAAAGAAGGTTCGCTCCCAAGAAATTATAAACATCTCAAAAACAAAAGGTTATGGAGATATATCTTAGGATAAATTGTGATGCATTTTTGGAGAATTGTGTTTTTAGAGTAGATGTTTTTTTTTTTTAAGAATTGTGTTAGGTTGGGATAAGTTAGCATAAGTTAGAAGAGTTAGAACCAACGTGACAAAAGAACAGGGCTTTAGTTGATAGAGAAGTTCAAATGTGTTTATGGATTTTTTTTTCTGACATCCCCTCCATTGATTCCAAGTTCCAACAAATTAGAAATTAGAAGTCAGAACATATAGATTTAACTTTTTTTTCGATTATTACAAGCCAAAGGCTTAACAGTTCACAAAATACAACCAAACTGTAATACAAAATAGCAAACAACCCACTTCAAAAGACACATGCCTACGAAAAAACTGCTAAACATAAGCAAAACAGCAAGGAGTTACTACAACAAAAAAACTTCTCAATCGACAACGATCACAAAGATCAACATCACTTGGGTGAGTCATCGAGGAATCTTACGCCTATACATTGCCAATAATCCTTTTCTGCGCGCAACCTCAGCATCAATATCATCAAGAATGTCATCCTTCGAGTTGAATGCGCGCCTATTCTTCCTAGCCTTCAGTCCATTCTTTTGGCCAAGAACAGCTCTACAAAGTTGCTTCTCTGACAAGTTGCCACTTAGATTTCATCAACAAGTTATTTTTTCTCTTGCTACTGACCTTAACCTTTTTGGCCTCAAGAATGGAATCCTCAAGATCTACAATTCGCGCTCATCCACATCATCAAAGGATCCAATTGAGTTACTAAGTGTGCGCTCACTATCAGAGTTGGAGCTCTGGTCCCTTTTCTCTACCTCATTGATTTTGGATCCACTCAAAAGAACATCCTTGTAAGTTAACCTGCTTACATGCTTGCTGCTAACCACACCATCAATGGGATCTGTAATGGTCTTACTAGAAGCAGCCCTAGACCCATCACAATCTGGATCCTCTAGAGAATTAGGCACAAGTGTGTCATCCTTACCAAGATTCCTCAACCCATTGAAAGCGTCACGACTAGGGGAAGAAAAGTGTACATCATTCATAAAGTGACCACCATTAGTCTTCTTGGGAACCCGCTTTTGGACAAATTTCACAACATTAGAAGGCTTAGCAGCATGCTTTTTATTGAATTTAGCCCATGAAACAAAGATCTTCCTATGATCAACAATAGTAAACTTCAACCCTTCAATGACTTTCCTTCCTTCATCCCCATTGGCAAACTGCACAAATACAATTTTTCTACCATTTTTACCAATCTTTACAAGGATATATGCATCAAGTCATCAGCAACCTCACCAAATTTTCTAAATAAACGTTTGAGCCTTAAATAGCTAAAATTGATAGGCAGATTATCAACAAATAAGGAGACCACATGCAATTCCTTGGCAGGCCTCTCAGCCACAGGTCTCTCAATCACAGAAGTGCTACCTATGAGAGGCACACACTTTGCAACAACACTTTCGTGAACTCCTTTAAAACAACAATAATTTCACAAGACCTATTTAAAGAGGTCGAATTCACAAAATTTGAAGCTCTATCATTCAAAGCAAGAGAGGAAACCAGACTCACAAGCTCACATTTCAACAACTTAAACCTATCAAGCAAAAGATTCCCAGCAGCCATGACGAATATAGCAAGAATGAATCACCAGCCCAAAGCAGAAAATGAGTATTAAAAACTAAAAGGACTTATTGAATCCAAACCAAAACACAGCACACACAATAACCACCCCAAACAAAAACACAACCCCGACCCAACCTAACAACCGGCAAGTAAAAATCAGAGAGAGGGAACCTGGAGACCAAGTAGAGGCAGGAGTGATCCGAACTTAGACGAGTCCCCGTGAACAACCGGAAACCATCAACGACGTAAGAGCAGAGGCCAGCGGCGACGGCACGAAACAACTAAGAACCGAGCAAGAACCCATAAAAACAGAGAGGAGACTGACCGGAGAGAGAAATAGAGTGCGTGGCGGCCACCCAAGAATCAAGCACCAACCTCCCGAGGTCGATGGACCCTCAAGCCGGACGGGGCGCCAAAAGGTGGGATGGTTTGGAAGAATGCGAAAAGGCGTTAAGTTGCTAGATAGAGAGAGAGAGAGAGAGAGCTCAGTCTGGCTAAACTGTTTCGGTAACATATAGATTTAACTTATAAGGTTTTTGTGAGTTAATTTTAATTTGAATAAACTAGGACCAAGAAAACTAGTTAAACCCTTTTCAGAATTAGAGTACCCCCGCGGGGGAGGGGGGTTCGTTGGTTGGCTTTTCAGAAGAATGACGGGCTAATGGATTGGGGAATATGTTTAGAGGCAAACAAAAGTATTTAAAAGTCAATCATTTCAGACAATTATGGGAAAATTGAACGTGAATTGTTCCAAGCTACTTACAATTTCTCTCGGAAATTGACTGTGAATTGTTGCGCGAATCATTCCAAGCAACAATTATGGGAAGTTCAACGTGAAATGTTCCAAGCAACAATTCTGTTAAAAATCGTGAGTGAAGACCGGATTAGGCTTTTTCCCACCTCGTCGTGCACTACTATTTGCTTATTTTCGTTTTCAAAATTTCTGTAGCACGTAAACTTCGTCCATGTGTTGATGATGTAGTGGAAACAGTATGTTTTTTCTATCGCTTTAGTATGACTTTTGGATAAAAGTATCAAGTGTTCTTGGGATTATTTAAATAGGTAGACTCATCATATGTGAATATTTTTGCTTTTACTCTTTTCTGATACTCTCATGTTTCTATTTGTTTAACTCCAGCAATAAAAATATTAAAGCCAAGGACTACAATAACAGAATAACTACAATATTTTATTACATTAACATGAAATTATTTGTCAAAGAGCCGCGTGAAAATTTTTAACCCTTAACTAGCGTTTGTACTCGTGCGATACACGTGTTAATTCGTCTTATTTATCATTTATCTCTATTCTTTAAGAAATTTGTTTGCTTTTTTTATTTAATTATATGGTTGAATCAGTGATATGAAATTTGCTTATGTTTTTCTATTATTTTAGTCGAGTTCAATTCTGCTATATAAATTTTGGTTGCTGCCATATATCTTGTGTTCTTTATTAAATTGTATTTAAGTTATTTTTGTTATACTATAAAATAATCATTTATCAGTTGTTGTTTTGGACGTATGTAATATGTGTGTTCGATCGCAATATAATGCGGTTTTAATATTGTATCCACAGGGAGTTGTCTAAAAGTCACTCGAACTCTCACCTACTAGGTTGAATTTTCATGTTCTTTGGAGTTTAAGAAACTAATAAAAAGACACGATAAAAATCACAAATAAAAGGAGAAAAAGGTTGGGGGTTGATTTTAGCCGCCTAAAGGAAATCTGATCGAAGGAAAATTGAAAAGAGATAGCTAAACTAAGCAAAGAATGGGTCGCTACTAAAATTAAATCACTCTAAGCACCCTCTTCCAAGGATAATTAAATTAACTTCCCAAATTTTACCCCTCATTCTCATGAAGATTAAAACTTAAGAGTATAAAGTGTAACAAACCCTAACTAAATCAATCTTCATTTTTATGAATGACAGATCTAATTATCCCACTAAAACCTCACACTAATGCTTTAATGAAATCTAGCAAACCTCCCAACCAACTAAACTTACACAAAAGATAGAGAGTAATGGTAAGAAATCCTAAACTAAGCTAAACATTCCCTTCTAATCAAACCTCAAATTAAACCCCTAACAAGAGCCTTAATCACCCCCTAACCTAAAACACTACTCATTAATCATCTTAAATTTAACTAACCTACATGACCACTAATGAAGATAGGCCCAACTACTCTAGACACTAAAACTGACCCAGCTAAAAGATCAACCCATTTCTGGCCCAAAGACTAACCCAAAAACCAACCTAACACTAAAAGTAACCCAAGATAAAGAACCTAATAGTCCTAATTAACTAAGCTACTACCTAATACTCGAACAGAACAAACAACAAAGGGGAAAAACTAAGCTACTACCTAAACCTATCACTGACCGAATAAGAAAGAAGAAGAGAAAAGAAAGAAAACAAAGTGAAAGGAAGAAACAAGGGACCGAAAGAAGAGAAGAAAAGAAAAGAAACCCTACAATCTAAACTATTACTACCTACTGTTGTTACGTACTGAAGAAAAGAAAATAATAGAAAACGAGAAATAGATGCAATAAGAGGAAACAGAGAAAGGAACAGAGAAATAAAGATAGGGAAAGAAGGCGAAGGAAAGAAGAACAGGGGAAAAAGAGATTAAACATCCAACACAAAAACCCAAAATCAATACAAAGTTAATTCCAAAACATTCACACCCAGAACAAAGAAAGAACCGAAGAACAATCTACAATATTCATTCAATCAAATACGAAATTAAATCTAGACTTAAACTAAGAATTGTATCTAAAACATGGATTAAAGTAATAATTAAAACCCTAAATCTAAAATCTACTTAAGAACTAACCCTAAAGTTGATGGAGGCTCGGGTTGTCACTTGCCCAAAACTAACCATAAAGCTTCAAAAACGGTCTCCTCTTGCTTTTATACTCGATTTGCTACCTTCAATCTCAAATCCTAGCCCTTGAATCTTCTTGAATCGAACGGTCGAGATTCGGACAATCTCTGAAAATCGGCTATAGGTATGCAATGGTGGTGGTGTATGCTTGGCCTCTGCTGCAGGTGTACTTTGAGTCTCCCTTTCTTCCCAAATCTGGAAAAGACAAAGAAAAGAGTGAGATAGAAAGAGACGAAGAGAGAGATGGAGGATTTGGGAGTTGGCATTTTCTGGGTAGAAAAGAAAGAAAGAGAAAGAGAATCAGAGAGTTAGAGAGAGACGGTTAAGAGAAAGAAAGGAAAAAGGGGGAATTGAAATTAGAAGTGGGGAATTAGAATAAGAAAAAGGGGTTTTGGGGAGGGGGAAGTATTCGGTGGAATGGAGGAAAAAGGGGAAAGGGAAATGGGTTAGGGTTGACGTGCCAAGGTTAGGGAGATGGGAATGAGGTGGGCTGGGTAGATGAATTGGGCTGAGTTAGAATAGAGAGGAAGAGACGGGTAGGCTCAGAGGGATGAGCTGGGTTTTTTTGTGTGAGAGAGGAGAGTTTGGGTTGGGTTATGAGGGAGCAGGCTGGGCCGAAAGAAGGAGATTTAGGAGGAGGATGGGCTGATTTTGGGTTTTAGAAATAGGATTAGAGTTTTTATTTCTATTTTCAATTTTTATCTTTTTTTACTTCATTTTAATGACAATAGTAGCTAAAAAAATATAATATGGCATAAAATCTAATAAATAAGTAAAAATCAATAAAAACATAATAATAAACCTAATTTAATTATTAAAAACAAGCAAAAAGCCACAAAGTAAAAGGGTAAAAATCATGCAAAAGACGGAATAATCACCCCCCCCCCCACAATTAGACTTTTGCTCGTCTCGAGTAAAACTAAACAAAATAAACCAAGCAACTAGAAAAGACAAAAGACTAACTCACTTTCGCAGGAATCGCGGATGTATTTAGCACATGCATTAAGCCCTTTAAACCGCCCGCTAGCCCGGGTGGACGAGGTGGGTCTCGTGAGCGTTTGTAGCGACTCTACCCACAAAAGCCATGAGAAGAAATGGAAGAGAGAAGGGAATGGAGAGTGAAAAACAAAATAAAGAAAACAAAGGAGAAGAAGAAGAAGAAGATATTCAAACCCATAACGATGCACCTAGTTACCCAACCGAACTAATCAATAAAAAAGAAGGGGCAAATATAAACAACTAAGGACACCTAGGTCGGAAGATTGTCAATCCTAAAGATTTTCAGCCCCAAGCAATTTCATGATTTGCGAAATCCTTGTGCTCAAGTGCAAGTGGGCCTCTAATCGAACTTTTCTAGCCTAGGTCGGTCGATTGAAGAAGTTTTCATGCTCAAGCTCGGATTTATTTATTACTTTCGTTATTAAGTGTCACCCCATTCTATTAGTGTCGCCCTTGGCTCTGTGACGGCCGTAGGAAACATAGAAAAGGGTTTCACAGCTTTAATGATATTCTCGAAGTTTTTAGTGTCGGCATGTTTCGAGATCGATGCGCGGGCAGTTAGGGGGTTACTCTCCCAGCGTGGCTATGCTCCATACGTAAATATTGTACTTACGGGACGAAGGGCCGCTACCCCCAACGGCTAACGACGTTGGTGAATCAACGAATTTCGAGATTTTCATATTATTAGGCTTTTTGGGGTCAATTTTTCAGGAATTTGCACGACCCTCCGAAATGGGGTTATCCTACCAACTCAGGTTGCTCCGTACATAAACGAAGTACTTAAGGGGCATGAGCGCCGCCCACTTATGCCAACCCTTGTTGGTTTGCCGACATTAACAGGTTTATTAGGCACGAGCAAGAGCAATAGACTTACTAAGATCTACCGACTTTAGCAAAGAAACGAACATAAATAGGCATGTAATAAAGTAAGGAGATCACTTTCTCATTTAAAAGAGGGGTTTAATAGAGATAAATCATGGCAACCAACCAACTTAAGGCCTATTATCGTCCATATCGGCCGCTTCTAAACGATTAACTCGGTCAATTAGGCAACTATCTATACAATTATGAATGAGGACATCTCCTAAAAGAAAAACAAACTCTTTTTGGGCTTTTTCACAACTTTTTCCCATTTTCTCTTTCATTTTCACCACAGTTTTCGATTTTTTTTCTTCTTCACATTTTAGCACTTTTTTTTTCACTTTTTTAAAAAGAGAGAATAAGAAACAAAATAAAGCTAGGTGAGCTACCCCAAATCATAGAGATTTCCCCCCTCCCCACACTTAAAATCCACAATGTCCTCATTGCGGGAAGGGTGTCTCATGAAGGGTAGAAAAACTGGGAAAAACATATATACGAACACCTAAAGGGTAACAAGCAAACATATATACCAACAAGTAACAAGAACAAAGGGTGGCGACTCGAGCCCTCACGGCTCCAACAACAAATAAATCCCAACATAAAGCACAATAGGGGCGCGCCACTAAGAAATAAAAACAAGCATGCAAAAAATAAAAACAAACTATACAAGCTAAAAGCAAAGAAATATTTACAAAAAGAACGAAGGGTGGAACGAGGTTACCGCGAAGTCTTCAATAAAAACTACAAATATGGTTGGTTAACCTCGAACACACTGGAGCATCAGCCGCTCCTTATTCAAGATTCGGGTCTTCAACATCGGAAGAATTCAACGCCCGTAGTGGGAGATCATGCATCCTCAAATGCATTTCAGAATCATGGATGTAGAAGAACACAAAAAACAATGAGTCAATATATGCAAGTGTTTTCAACATCATATCAAATGCCTTAGAAAAATCACTAAAATAATGAAAGAAATGAATGATCATGATTTTTCTAGGCGAGTCCTCTAGGTAAACAAGATAAGGGTCAAGGAAGGGATCGTATCCTCTAAAAGGACCTAGGGACTCGAGGCATGCATGGTAGGGTGAGGGAGTGATACACAATGAATGAAATGGGGTTACATGATTGGAAGAGGGGGATACATCATCACATTCAAAGCATATAAGAGAGTCATCAACCTCCTCAACAATATCATCACTAGCAAGTCCCAACCCAAGATCGTTATCTAACTCATGAACATCATCACATGTGTGCGAAGAAAAAGTAGGACTACTCTCCATGACAACACTCTCAACATTGCATAAAGTTTCATCATCATAATCATCAAAGGTGAAAGTGTAGCATTCAGGTTCATAATCCTTGAAAAATTAATCATAATCACACACATATGCATCATGAGGAATAATTTCTAATTCATGAGAAGGTGGCACACAAGTCAAAGACAAAGAAAGAGAGTCATTATCACCATAATCACACAAAGGGGAATCATCATGAATAGTAGGGGATAATGGGGAAAAAGACTCAATTCTACTTAAAGACTAATTACCATTTTTAAACAAATTCGGTCTCATTTCACGAATTAAAGAAATTATTTCATGAAGCCTTTTTTTCCACTTTTTCAATTTTTGCATTAAGATCATCATCTTGTTGCACATAATTCACATCATTTTCAACAAAATTCGGATGAGCAACATAAGTGGAAGACATGAAAGCATGAGTAGATGTTTCGAATTGAGCATATGGGGAGGGGGTATGCATATGAATTGAAGGAGGAAGGGAAAAGGTACTCTCACATATGAATCTTCATAAGATGCTTCCCTTGATTGATCCACAAATGGAGATTGAGTATAATCAATACAATTGGGAGGGGGAACATTCACATATACATTTTCAAAGTGAGATTTAATATGATAAGCACATAGATTATCTAAATAATAACCCAAAGCATGATAACTCTTCATAAAATTACGAGTATCCTCGGTCAACCAATTAAGTAAATATCAAGCCTCATAATCATTTTCAACATTAAAACCATAGTGATTTAATAGATTACGAGTCTCTAAATTCACACACTCATGAAAGACACATAAAACTTCCCAATCAGAAAAATTATAACCATGAGGAACCCAATAAGCAAGATAATCATTCAAACGATCACGATAATCACAAAATATTTCTTGCTCATCCCGAGGGAAGCTAAAACATGCCATTTTCCTATCTATTTTTAGATTTTAAATTTTTTCTTTTTCTCTTAAAACCTAGAGGGAATGCTCAAGAAAAACTAAAAGGTCGGTAGGGGCAATTCCCAAGAAACGACGCCATTTTGTTCGATCGCAATATAGTGCGGGTTTAACATCGCATCCACAGGGAGTTGGGGTACCAAACCTAAAAGTCACTCGAATCTCACCTACTAGGCTGGATTTTCATGTTCTGTGGAGTTTAATAAACTAATAAAAAGACACGATAAAAATCACAAATAAAAGAAGAAAAAGGTCGGGGGTTAATTTTAGTCGCCTAAAGGAAATCTTATCGAAGGAAAATTGAAAAGAGATAGCTAAACTAAGCAAGGAATGAGTCGCTACTAAAATTAAATCACTCTAAGCACCCTTTTCCAAGGATAACATTAGATTAACTTCCAAAATCTTACCCTTCATTCTCATGAAGACTAAAACTTAAGAGTATAAAGTGTAACAAACCCTAATTAAATCAATCTTCATTTTCATGAATGACAAATCTAATCATCCCACTAAAACCTCACACTAATGCTTTAAAAAAAATCTAGCAAGCCTCCCAGCCAACTAAACTTCCACAAAAGATAATGAGTAATGGTGAGAAATCCTAAACTAAGCTAAACATTCCCTTCCAATCAAACCTCAAATTAAACCCCTAACAAGAGCCTTAATCACCCCCTAACCTAAAAAACTAATCACTAATCATCTTAAATTTGACTAACCTGCATGACCACTAATGAAGATTGGCCCAACTACTCTAGACACTAAAACTAACCCAGCTAAAAGATCAACCCATTTCTGGCCCAAAGACTAACCCAAAAACCAATCTAACACTAAAACTAACCCAAGATAAACAACCTAATAATCCTAATTAACTAAGCTACTACCTAATACTCAAACAGAACAAGCAACAAAGGGGAAAAACTAAGCTACTCCCTAAACCTATCACTGACCGAACAAGAAAGAAGAAGAGAAAAGAAAGAAAACAGAGTGAAAGGAAGAAACAAGGGACCGAAAGAAAAGAAGAAAAGAAAAGAAACCCTACAATCTAAACTATTACTACCTATTGTTGTTACTTACTGAAGAAAAGCAAATAAAAGAAAACAAGAAACAGATGCAAGAAGGGGAAACAGAGAAAGAAACAGAGAAATAAAGACAGGGGAAGATGACGAAGGAAAGAAGAACAGGGGAAAAAGAAATTAAACATCCAACATAAAAACCCAAAATCAATACAAAGTTAATTCCAAAACATTCATACCCAGAACAAAGAAAGAACCGAAGAATAATTGTTCGGTCTCGTTCCGAGCCGAATTTATAATAGGGTATTTTTGCTTGTTTTGGCCCCGTAATTATATATTAGATTTGATAATTTTATGTTTTGTAGGAAAATAATAAGTTAGAAGGAAATTGAGCTTAATTGAGAGTTTTTAGGGAATCCCGAGTGATTTCCCAAGCCGACCCGAGTCAACCCGAGCTGAACCGAGGCAAGACCAAACCGGGGACCCTTTATCACGTTTTGGTGCAAGACAGAACAGTGTGGCACTCGAGTACGTCCGATCACACCCGTGACTTTGTTCTGCTGTGTCAAGCCATGCCACAAAGACGGAGGTCGCGCCCGCTACATGAGCTATCGTGCCCGCGACCAACTACGGAAAGAAGAGAGGCTTGCGGACAGAGCTGGGTCGCGGCCACTACATATTATGTCGCGCCCGCGACAAAAGGTTGTAACGCCCGCGCGCGACAAGTCATCTCGCACCTACGACACATGCTGAGAGACTGACAGACAACACGGGGCAAATGTGGGTCGCGCCCACGACCAGGGCGTCGCGCCCGCGAACGGCCAAAAACTGTGGAAAGCTGCGAGCGTGCTGTGCTTGGTTTTAGGGTTTTGGCTTGTGATTTTCTTCCTTCTATAAATACTTATATATTTTCAGCTTTGTAATTCCTAGTTTTTAGTTGTTTTTCATAATTTAGGAGTAGGATTATAGTAGAATTAGGTTTAATTGCTTTCTTTTATCTTGCTTCAAGTCTTTAATTGTTCTTCAAGTCTTCTTCATTGTTCTTCAAGTTTTCTTCATTTCCCTTGCACTTTGTTTTCAACTCTTTCTTTCCAAGCAATTTCCATTGAAGTTTTTACAAGCTTTGCTCTCTTTCTCTCTCTTTCTCTTTCTCTCTCTCCCCCTCTCTCTCTTTCTCTCTCTTTGGTTTCCATTGATGCTTTCTGGTGCTAGTCACACGAAATCCAACTTTTAGTGAGGAGGAGGGCTAAGAGGTCACAAATTCTACTCTCAAGTGAGGATTTGGGGATTCTTAGTAATCCAATTCACAATTTTCTTGCTTGTTCGGGGGGAAATCTATTGGACGTTGAACATTCAAGTGAAGATTTAGTGCTTTGGAGGTATAATTTCATGTTCCTAATTTCATTATTAGTTGTAGTTTATTGCTTTCTTATTTCTTGCTCTTAATTACTTTCTTTAGTGTTGATTGTTATTATCCATGTCTAGATTAGTTTAATCGTTTCCTTTACATAATTTACCGCTTTCCACACTTGAAAACCCAACGCAAACCAATTTTCCATGTTAAGCCTAACACCCATCCATGTGGATTCGACAACCCTTACTTCACAAAAACCCAGGCCCCTTAAGTACAATGTTTACGTATGGAGCAACCCGAATCAGGTAGGGTAACCCTTTGCGAAGGCCGGTCTAATTCCCGAAAAAATCGACGCCGATGCCCTAAAATCTACAAAACGGATTGAGAGAGGCTTAATAAAGAAAGAAAAGAGCGAAGAAAATGAAAAAAAAAAGAAAGTAGAATAAAGAAAATATGAGAGGAAGAAAAAGTAAAAGAAAGAAAAAGAAGAAGAAAAAGTTGAAGAATTTGAAAAAGAAAGAAAAAGAAAGAAAAGAGAAGCTGAAAGAAAAACAAAAGAGTGAAGTTACGATAGTCAATAATCCCGAACTTGAGCATGAAAATAACTTTGATTGTCTGGCTTAGGTTAGGAAGGATCGGTTAGGGCCCACTTGCACTTCTACACGAGGAATTTTGCTCATGATGAAGTGTCGGGGTTGAAAACCTCAAGGATTGGCAGTTTTCCTACCTTTGTGTCCTTATTTGCTCATATTTGCTTCTTCCATTTGATTGTTGAGGCGGGTTGGGGAACTAAGTGCATGGTTGGGGATGTGAATATTTTCTTCGCCTTTGTTTTGTTTTGTTTTTGGTTTTTCACCTCTTCTTCTTTCCCTTTTTCTTTTCTCTTACCTTTTGTGGGTATAGCTTCTAGAAACCCTCACGAGACCTTCCTCGTCCACTTGAGCTGCCAAGGGGTTTAAAGGGCTTGATGCATGTGCTAAATGCATCCGTGATTCCTACGAAAGTGAGTTAGGGTAGTTAGTTTCTTTTTCCCTTTCTTTATCTTTGTTTTTAGTTTGCTCGGGGCGAGCAAACCCTTGTGTGGGAGTGTTGTTCAGTCTCGTTCCGAGCCGAATTTATATAATTTATAGGGTATTTTTGCTTGTTCTAGCCCCGTAATTATATATTAGATTTGATAATTTTATGTTTTGATGGAAAATAATGAGTTAGAAGGAACTTGAGCTTAATTGAGGCTTTTTAGGGAATCCCGAGTGATTTCCCGAGCCGACCCAAGTCAACCCAAGCTGAACCGAGGCGAGACCAAACTGGGGTCCCTTTCTCACTTTTTGGTGCAAGACAGAACAATGTAGCACCCAAGTCACGTCCGATCACACCCATGACTTTGTTCTGCCGCGTCAAGACATGCCACAAAGACGGAGGTCGCGCCCACTACATGAGCTGTTGCGCCCGCGACCAACTACGGAAAGAAGAAAGGCTTGCGGACAGAGCTGGGTCGGGACCACTACATATTATGTCGTGCCCACGACAGAAGGTTGTAACGCCCGCGACAAGTCAGCTCGCATCTACGACACATGCTGAGAGACTGACGGACAACACGGGGCAAATGTGGGTCGCGCCCGCGAACGGCCAAAAACTGCGGAAAGCTGCGCGCGTGCTGTGCTTGGTTTTAGGGTTTTGGCTTGTGATTTTCTTCCTTCTATAAATACTTATATATTTTCAGCTTTGTAATACCTAGTTTTTAGTTGTTTTTCATAGTTTAGGAGTAGGATTATAGTAGAATTAGGTTTAATTACTTTCTTTTATCTTGCTTCAAGTGTTTAATTGTTCTTCAAGTCTTCTTCATTGTTCTTCAAGTTTTCTTCATTTCTCTTGCATTTTGTTTTCAACTCTTTCTTTCCAAGCAATTTCCATTGAAGTTTTTACAAGCTTTGTTCTCCCCCCCCCCTCTCTCTCTCTCTCTCTCTCTCTCTCTCTCTCTCCCCCCCCCCCTCTCTCTCTCCCTCTCTCTCTCTTTCTCTCTCTTTGGTTTCCATTGATGCTTTCTAGTGCTATTCACACCAAATCCAACTTTTAGTGATAAGGAGGGCTAAGGGTAACAAATTCTACTCTCAAGTGAGTATTTGGGGATTCTTAATAATCCAATTCACAATTTTCTAGTTTGTTCGGGGGAAAATCAATTGGAAGTTGAAGGTTCAAGTGAAGATTTAGTGCTTTGGAAGTATAATTTCTTGTTCCTAATTTCATTATTAGTTGTAGTTTATTGCTTTCTTATTTCTTGCTCTTAACTGCTTTCTTTAGTGTTCATTGTTATTATCCATGTCTAGATTAGTTTAATCGTTTCCTTTACATAATTTACCGCTTTCCGCACTTGAAAACCCTAACGCAAACCAATTTTCCTTGTCAAGCCTAACACCCATCCTTGTGGATTCGACAACCCTTACTTCACAAAAACCCAAAAATACGCAACCGAACAACAATCTACAATATTCATTCAATCAAATACGAAATTAAATCTAGACTTAAACTAAGAATTGTATCTAAAACGTGGATTAAAGCAGTAATTAAAACCCTAAATCTAAAATCTACCTAAGAACTAACCCTAAAATTGATGGAGGCTCGGGTTGTCACTTGCCCAAAACCAACCATAAAGCTTCAAAAATGGTCTCCTCTTGCTTTTATACTCGATTTGCTAACTTCAATCTCGAATCTTGGCCCTTGAATCTTCTTGAATCGAACGGTCGAGATTTGGCTTAGACAATCTCTGAAAATCGACTCTAGGTATGCAACGGTGGTGGTGTATGCTTGGCCTCTGCTGAAAATTGTGCTCAATTTCATATGTGGCAATTCCACCAAGATTTCTTCATTAGTTGGAGGAAGAATCCGTACGAATCGGATTTTTTGAGGAAAAGACAAAGAAAAGAGTGAGAGAGAAAGAGACAAAGAGAGAGATGGAGGGTTTGGGAGTTGGCCTTTTCTGGGTAGAAAAGAAAGAAAGAGAAAGAGAATCGAAGAGTTAGAGAGAGACAGGCAAGAGAAAGAAAGGAAAAAGGGGGAATTGAAATTAGAAGTGCATGGGGAATTAGAACAAGAAAAAGGGGTTTCGGGGAGGGGGAAGTATTCAGTGGAATGGAGGAAAAAGGGGAAAGGGAAATGGGTTAGGGTTGACAGGCCAGGGTTAGGGAGATGGGAATGAGGTGGGCTAGGTAGATGAATTGGGCTGGGTTAGAATAGAGATGAAGAGAGACGGGTAGGCTGAGAGGGGATGAGCTGGGTTTTTGTGTGAGAGAGGAGACTTTGGGCTGGGTTATGAGGGAGCAGGCTGGGCCTAAAGAAGGAGATTCAGGAGGAGGATGGGTTGATTTTGGGTTTTAGAAATAGGACTGGAGTTGTTATTTCTATTTTCAATTTTTATCTTTTTTTACATCATTTTAATGACAATAGTAACTAAAAATAATAAAATGGCTTAAAATCTAATAAATAAGTGAAAATCAATAAAACATAATAATAAACTTAATTTAATTATTAAAAACAAGCAAAAAGTCATATAGTAAAAGGGTAAAATTCATGTAAAAGACGGAATAATCAATGTGTAGATATTATTAGGGAGACTGTTGTTTAATGTTATTTTTCCTGGTTCTTTGCTTCTCTTTTTTTTTTAACATTGTTTGTCTTGATAATTGTGTATGACTATGTATGTTTATTGTGATCGTGTATGACTATGTGACTAAATTAATTTGACTAATATAGTAACAGATAGATATTAAAATCTAAATTTGTTTTAATATCTATAAACATTTAAAAAAAACTATAAAGGTTGTTCAATAACATAATTAAAGAATATATTTAAATCACTTAATTAATTTATTTTATTTGGTGCCATTAAATAATTATCTTAATAGTACTTGGCGTTATATATTAAGAAACATTCACTTTTCATCTTCCTAACAATAATACTTTGTAAAAGCTAATTTTTATTGTTCCATATGTCATTAAATCTTTTATGGCTTTTTTATATATAAAAATATTCCTTCCGAACTTTCAAATGTTTGATACATGACAAATGGTTTTCTTTGGAGGTTTGTGTTTAACATGATTATAAATTATTGATAATTTGTCTCTAGCTACAGACATTTTTTGTACAAAATTTATATATTTAAGATCTTATAAACTAAGAAGATTTATGATAAGATGTCTCTATAACTTGCAAATGAACAATAACTCAATTTTAGTAAAATAGAATTGTTGAAAACAAAAAATAAAAAATAAATGAAAGACTTAGTCTCACACACATTTAGTAGAAGTAAATCTACAATATCCCTATAAAAAAAATTACCACATTACCACATAAGTATGTTTTATAAGTTATAACGAATAAGGATATGTCAATGATTTTGCTACCCATATTTTAAAATTTGTTAGTAGACTTCACATATCCGATTAAATTAATTAATTAATTTTTTGTTGTCATCTGATTAGAATAACTTAGCATTGAAAAGAAGGAAAATTTACACAATGCAATGAATTTAAAATACAATATTAAATATAGCCATTAATTTAATATATTTTATTTCTTTTTTCCTTTATATTTAAGAAACTTTTTGGTAGTGACACGTGACAAAAGACTCCTATAAAGATTTTGTTTTAATATATTATAGATAGATATATTATACCTATATATATATATATATATATATATATATATATATATATATATATATATATATATATAAAACCAAATTAACATACTTATCTATCTTTCAAAAAAAAAAAGCATAGTTAATGGAAAACTCTTATTGGAAAATAAGAATATATTACCTGAATATTTGAAATAAAAAGGAAGTAGTGGTGTAAGTGATAATTTATCTTTAGCTTCAAAAGATAGTACTCTTAGCTGTCAAAAATTAAAAGGGTTTATTACTCTCTAGTGTTGGGCTTGAGGATTAAAATAAGATGTTTCTTTTACAGCTTGGTGTTGCCATCAATCAGCCCACTTTGACCAGCAATTTATTTTTTATTTACATTTTGGAAAAGCTAGCAGGCCTGCTGTAGTTGATTGACATGTCCGATGTTATATTATTTAGGTTTTTTTTGTTGTAAATGAGGTCCAAACGGTGCGTTTTGGTATGGGATGAAAAGTTTATGTTATTTGAAATTGAGAAAGACGAAAGGTGTGGTTTGCCAAGAACGTCGAGTCTGCAGAAGGAACTGGGAGAACATTTGAAGGCAGTCGAGCTGTTTGAATTGAGGTTTCAGTCTTCATCAGTAGGTCGTGGAAAGTTGCATAGAAGAAGAAAAAATCGGAAAAATGACACCCAAACGTGGAAAGTTTGGTATTGCATAATTTTGATGGTTTAATTAGGTTGATTTCGTGATGAATAGGGTTTATTGTTTCCTGAAGCTGGGGGTTCTTTTTTTTTGGTTTAGGGTTTTTTGTTTGTATTTCAAAAATGACGTTGTAGATGTTAAACTTTTGACACCCATGTGAAGTTATCGTAGTTAGCCCATATTCGATGGTGTTTAGGGTTTAGGTTATAGTGTTTAGGGTTTGAATGTATCCGTCATTGATAGGAAGTTGACAAATAGAATTTCTGTGCAATCCTTTTGAAGTCAATTCGGAAGATGTTGTTGTTAACCCATAATTTAACTAGTTAAGGAAAATAAATTCACGGGTTAACAATGGCGAAGGACAATAGGAAGGAATTGAATGATGGAAGTTTTTGTAGCAAAGTGAATTAAATGTGATAACTGTAAATGCAGGTTGCAACCAGTGAAAGTATTTCATCAGAGTAAACCCCAAGTGAAGGGTATGCAGAAAGGGCAGACATTGCTAGTGTATATAATGTTGATGATAGCAGTGGTAGCGATTATGAATTTGATGGTCGGGAGGTAGTTGAGAGTGACCTTTCAACTTCTCTTGTTTCTGAGAATTCGGTGGATATAGACAATCTTATGTTAGATGGCGTTGATTATGTACAAATGGAGGGGTGTAGTGTTAGGAGAGAAAGGGATTGCAGTCGTGGGGTATATAACATGGTGGAATCAACTGCGGAGTTTGGTGTTAGGGGACGGTGTTACCTGCAAAAAGTATGTCAGGTGAATGCTGAGTTGGAGCCATACCAACGTACGGAAGTGGAAAGGACATGTTTCGGTGCATGTCTTAAGTACACAGAGATTGAAATGAATAGGAAGCTGACAGGGGCGTTGGTTGCGTTATGGGTGCTGAGATGGAAAGGTTTTAGATTAGGTAAAATGTTTGTTCCATTTACGGTGTATGACGTGTGTCTTCTAATGAGTCTGTCGTGCACAGGAATGAAGGTTGACTATGAGGATGGGGAAGAGTCAACTAGATTGGTGGGAATGGTTAGGGGTATTGTTGATGGTATTGGTAGGGGGAGGGCCGGGGGCGAAGATGGGAAGAAAAGGTTGTACAGGAACTACTTAGTTGCAATGATGCAACTAATGAAAGACAATAAAGAGCAGGGTCAACTGGATTTGTGGATGCAGTTGTACTGCTGGTTTATAATGAGTACGGTTCTGTTTCCGAAATCACCGGGGGGTGCTTGTTAGACTGTAGTGAAGTATGCTGAGAGTCTTTCCACTCTAGGTCAGTATAACTGGTGTGAGGTTGTATGGGACTTCCTGGTGGGATCAATAAATGAAACAAATGAGAAGTTAAGTGGAGGGCAAATGGAGATGCAGATGAGTGGGTTTGCTCACCTGATACAGGTAAATTGCAATTTTTTGTGTTAAGTTGTTTTATTTGTTTACAATTTTCGTGTTGGAAGTACATACCTTTAAATGGGTAAAAGAACTGACATTGTTTTATATTGTTAGGTTTGGTTCTTTGACCACACAAGAATAATGGAGAGTTATGATATGCATAGATTTCCCAGGTTATCAAGTTGGGAAACAGTTGACATCCCAAAGAAGAGGGAATTTAATGTCATAATAAGAGGGTTTCATGAATCTGAGGTAGATGTGCTGTTAAATTAGTTGAACCATTACTAAGGACAATTTGAATAAAGTGAACATGTGTATGTGCCGAATTCAGGTGAGAAAAGTACTTGTTGTGACTCTTGATGAGAGGAGCATTGAAGTTGTTCATGCAATGACAAGTACAGAAGCTTACAAGTTGTTCGGTCTTTAAGTAGAGTTAAATTTGAGTTTTGTTGGACATTAACATGAACTTAAGAAGCCAAAAATATGTTGAGCATTAATCATTGGTAATGACTATTATTTTATGATGCGATTACTTTAACTTAACATAGGCAAGGGAGCTTGTCGAGATACATTTTGAAAAACTTCAGATGCGGATTGTTGAACTTGAAGAGAAGAACTCGTTCCTTGAAGGTAGGAAATAGTATTGGAAGGGAAAGTATTTGGAGTTGGAAAGAAGGGTTAGGTTTGGCAGGGATGAGACACCTTCGCTGCATGAATCTGTCAAACATGGATGCCAATCTTCAGCAAATGCGGATGACATTTTCAAAAGTGTGAGTGAGAATGCAACAGAAGTTGCAATGTGTCACTCCCTTGAACGTGACATTGAGCATGTGGATGTAAAGGTTGTCATACGATTGGTGGCAAGTGGTAGTCGTCCCCAAGACATCGCAGAACCAGTTCATGGCAGTACTGGGTCATGCATTGCTAAGAATATCAAAGGAAGGCCGAGGAAGAGGAAAGTTGGACCGTTGAACAAATCTCCTTGGGTCACTGGGAAACAAACGAGGCAAACGTTGGTAGTGTCCAGTGGCGATGTCACAGTTGACACCTGTCAGAATTCCACTGAATTTAGACTCGAGGTAGAAAATACCACGTGTCGTCCACGGGACAACCCTGAAGAAGCAGACATTGGTTGTACTCAGAAGTGGATGTCAGCTGAGGTAGTGCCATGACTAAATTTACTGTACTTTTGACAACGTTTCAGTCTTTAAGTTAACGTATTTGTGTTACATACATTGTGCAGGATGTTATGAGTTACCTCAACGCCCCCTTGTCCAAGGATGAGGAGTCGCTGTTACAAACGGTAAGGGGTAGGTACAAGGCGTTAAAGCCAGGCAGTGCAGAATAGTAAGGTGATTAAGAATGACAATATGTTATAGTGGGAAATTGGAATGATGGTTAAGAATTTTACATTGAATGCAGGTCGAATGTTATTCTTGAGTGTCAGGGATGACCAATGGAAGGGGAGTGGATGAGGGGGTTGCTTTTGAAAGTGACCCGTTGTGGAGCTACAACGAAACCGGGCCAGTACAACATATTCAGCACCGTCCTCCAGCATTACATAACACTATTGTTGAATCGGGCGATCGAGTACCCTGGCATGTGTTGGCGGGCATTCTCCCCGAATTTAGCAAAAGTTCTTCCCGATTTTGTACATTATTTCCAACTGATTAAAGGGTTGGTTATTTGACGTACAGAACAAGGATGGGGTTGATACTGGTGCTGAGGCATGCATAAGTAGCACTTTGGAAAAGGAGAAGCAGAGTGGGAGTTTAAACACCATGAGATATGTGAGTGTCGCTCAGCATTGCACAATTTTTGATATATAAACGTAAGCTGATGATATGGTTATGGTTGTAGGTTGTCCAAATGATGTTTGATGATCACAGGCGCCATTACTTCATGTTAGTGGCGGACCTTGTCGATGACAAGTTCATACTTTTTGACTCATTACTGTAACGCCCCAACCTAGGGTGGCTAGGCGCGTCACTGTCGTGGGGTCCTCCTTGGACACCCACAAGGCTACCTAAACTCCAAACCATAATTATTCCCAAATATCATAGAGTAGCGGAAGCCTTTGTCCATAACAAAACTCAAACTTAGGTAGTAAGAGTCAATCTAAAACATACAAATCCATACATACTTACATTCAACAAAGTTTACACACCAAATACATCCATATTAAACTTAACAACATATTCGGAATCAAACATATAACTCTAAGCCTCCTTCTTAGCCATAACTCCAAAAGACTTCAAGAGCTAGTCATTAAGGTTCTTTCCTGTCTTTCCGCTTTCAAAACTTGAAAAGAGGCGAGGTCATGAGCTCCACGAGCCCAGCGAATAATTCTTATCTCCCCCGTTGTTACACTTTGCATATTAACAGGTTAGCACATAAGCATATAAACACATTATCATAAACATTTCATTACTTTCTAAGAATGCAACAACATTGGGAAGTGACAAAGGGATCTAAATCAAATAATCACCATAAGCTCATATAACTCATACATACATATCACATAATTAACATAAACTATCACATTCTTATCAAAGCCACATCGTATTTCAAAATCAAAGTCACACATAAACACAATCTTCCGATATCAGAAGAGCTTAACACAAATCACAACATAACCCAATTTTAGGGGAACTCAACTTATAACTCACTCAACAGACTAGCACCTATATATCACAAGGGTCACAAACACATCCTGGTGAACCAGGGACCCATCGTTCTAGAGCGCAGATATCCTCAATTCACAAACTATGTGGTCACATTCACATCCTAGCGGACCGGGCAAAGCCACAAAAGGGCACCAACTAGGGACTCACATAGCTCCAACAAAAACAGGCCGAAAATCACATCCTGGTACCTACCAGGCGACCTGACACAAAGACACTACTACTATGGCCATAGTCCTAGAACGACACATAAGTAATAGCCCAAAGCTAGACACAAATCTCTTTCCCCAACTCTAATTTAATTACGTCATTAACAAGAACAAACACAAGCTATTCCTTCTCTTGAAGCTAAGTAAATCATAATAGTCAACAAGATAAACATCCACCAAGGCATAATATATATTCTACATCATAATACTTGACATACATACTGATTTCAAGCCATAACACACTTTATTTTCACAATTGATAACTCCAGTTAGCACACAAACAAGCCCAATTTATACCAATTAAACATATATATTCAAAACTACATAACTCTAAAAATAAACATCTTAAATTATTGAAATCTTAAACACACATAGTATATACCATCTAAAATATACAATAAAATTTAGAGCCATGAAATACAAATACATAATTCACGAAAAATCACACAATTTAATCAAATTTGAACTGAAAAACAGGGCGGTTTCACTCTAAAATTCATATCTCACATAATACAACTCCAAAATTCATGAAAATGTACCACAAGCTGTCTAATAGCATGTGGAACCTACAGTACAAATTTCATCATATTTGGATGAGCCAATAATTCACGAAAAATCAAAATGTATCCTAATCACTGTTCATATGAATTTTCCTAATAATATTCATCCATAAAATTTTGTTCTCCAAGCCTTAAAATTCAAGCCACAATCACAATCCAATACATGCAAACTCAGATTCACAACCAAAACATGAAGTCTCATCAAATTCATATACTTTAACAATCCAACACATTCAAATTAAGGGTGGGTTTCTAACAACTCCAATTAGGATTCTCTACTCTTTTAAACCCTAAAACCAACTCAAATTCATGCAATTCAATTCTAAATTTGAGTATAAATCAAAATCTTTCCCTATCAATTTTATCAAAGAAAAGATAAGAATTACTCACCAAAATAAGTAGAACAACACAATTACGTATGTCTCTGATTCTGGGCTATAACTCGAGCTAGAGACATCAAAACGACAATCACGCCGTAGGAGATGAAGAGGAACGTGTCAGGAACAACATACTAAAATTTGAAGTCGATCGAAGGTCGTTTGGTCGTTGATCGGGGCCAAAAACCGGACTGCTCTGTTCTCCCCTTCTTTCTCTCCCTTTCTCTTTTCTCTCTCTAAAATGGGTGTGTTGTGTGTGTTATACGTGTAACCTCAAAACCCCCTCCCCCAATTTCTTCTTATCTTCTTTTCTTTTCTCCTTTTCCTATTCTTTTTCCTTTTCCTTTTTCCTACTCCTTTTCCCCAACATACTAAACTAATACTAATACTAATAAAAAAAAAATCTGGGGTGTTATAATTACCCCACACAGGGATGACGAGACAATGAAAATTTATGAGTTGACGGTATGTAGTGTATGATATTATTGACAGATTGAAGAGTTTGTTGTTTATGAAACCATTTTTAACGATTGTTGAGTTTCCAACCAGAAAAAAATGATGGCACGGGGTATGAAGGATGTTGGAGTGAAGGAGAATGTGGACGAGTGGGAAGTCATAAATGGGCCATGCAAGGAGCAAGGAAAGTAAGTATGTTAATGTCTATAGTGTTGGTAACTATTAATAAGTACATAACATACTAATATACGTGTCTCCAATGTCATGTACAGTGGCCATGACTGTGGGCTGTTCATCATGGGGTGCATGGATCTATTGACAATTCGTGGAAAGATAGTTGAATTCTGTCAAGATTATGTCGACCTGTACCGTGACAAATGCTTGTTGTCAATATTGAAGGGGAAGATACTTCATTTTCCACACGGGACTTCAATTCCAGGGTGAAACTTGCAGTCATACATATTTCACTTCCCGGGTGGATGTAGATTACATGAAATTATGTAAGCGGATGTTTATGTAATGTATATTGGAGTGGTGACAGAAGACACTGGCCTCATGTATGTAATATGTACGCACCTGATATTGTATGGAATATGTTGTGTAATGTAATATTTATTGTATACTCCCTCCGTCCCAAATTTTTTGTCCACTATTCCATTTTTAGATGTCCCAAAATTATGTCCACTTTCCTAAAATGGAAAGTTTTATTTTATTGAAATTACTAAAATACTCTTAGTTTGAAGTTCAAAAATATTTAAATATGAGAGGGAGAAGTATAAATATTAGTTTTGAATTTAAACTAAGGGTATTATTAGTATTTTGTTGCTAATTAAGATTAATTTCTTGATTTCCTTAATATGCGTGCTAAATCAAAGGGGACAAATATTTTGGGACGGAGGGAGTATTATGCAACGACAAATTTATAAGTACAGAATATTATAAATCGTTGTTAGAATGTTACGTATATTGTTGTTCGTCGATGAACTGTGTTTAGGGTGTATATGTGCTTGCATGCTAAAACTGCCACTAATGTAACCAATAAGTGCTACTATCATATGTTTGTGTTAGAAATTGTAGGAGTTGGAAATGTAACTGGTACAGATGCAGAAATGCCTTGATGGGCTCATGAATACTGGCTCAATTTTTGGGCTCATAAATACTGGCTCAAAATTATTACAACAAAAGTCATTCCATTGAGTGTGCTTTGAATGTTAGCTCACAAAATCAGGCCCAGTAATAATTTAACATGGTTTGGGTTTTGGGTTCCGTAATTAATAATATTCTTGGTTAGTAATTAACTACCATGGTAGAACTTAAGTAATGATTTAGGATAATTAACCGTAAAACCAAAACCATAACACCTAAACATCAATAAACCCTAACTCCTAAACATCCGCACTATGACCGATTCACCCTTTAAATGATTAGATTAACCTGGACCGTATTGGCTTAACAACCTAAATTGTCTGTGTTAACCTTTCCTATTATAAACCTTAAACCGTATGTTTTGAACGTCGAAAGTATGACTGGTAAATCCAGTAAATGTTCCACATGATGTTGAACATGACCTGATGACGTATGGGTTAACAAAGTAAAGGATCTGGGTTTTAAACCGGCTACCCTTAATAGTAAACACTCCATTGACGGTAGACCCACTTTAAACTGCAGATTAACCTGGTAACTTCCGGGTTAACCTACTTAATAGTATCAGTTGACCATCGTTCTACTTAGGGTTTCCTTTGTTGGTAATTAAGAACATTTGGACACCATCATTTTTTGTTTCTCGATCATTACCGGATACCGTAACTAATAAGCAACGACACCTTTGCCGGGATATCCACTACAATGTGAAGGTTAATCTGGTAACTACAGGGTTAATCGAGTAACTTATGTGGGTAAACCATAATTATAAGGGTATAACTGGGGTTTCCTTTATCCAACCGTATTCTCAACATATAACTTACATATTTCTTTCGTAATTAATTAAGTACAACATAAGTGAACCGCACATTAATTGTTGTTCCGGATATAGTTTATGTTAACCCATATCAACATGGTTAACCGGCCATGCGTTGTGGGTTAACGACATCATTCATATAGACTTAGAGTTGGTGTGTAATTCTTCACATTAGTCAGGTAGAGTGTTCATGGCGTTTGCAATGATTACTTCTTAAGCTGACATGACGTTGCGATGGACTCACTGTTGTAACCCTTGACTTTAATAGGGAAGAGGAAAGATGTGTTGTGATGTAATTTATTTTGATAATTTTTAGGGTTCCAATTGTGAAAAGTTAACAGCAAAGTATATCAAATACGCGACACCAAAGTATGGATTGTAAACAAATAACACAATATCATAATCCAGTAAATGTATGTAGTTTTCTTCACAATGACAAAGCATTTTGATAATTTTCTAGTCTACTTATGCATGTCAATATTAATTTAAAGTGTACCAAAATAAGATAACACTAATCATTTCATTTCACACATAAAAATACTTACATAATTCCTTCAGTACCAGATTAGTTGATAGCATTGATAATTATATGTTCCCCCAAAATATGCAACATACAAACTACAAACAAGGGCGAAACGGAATATTAACCAGTAACACTGACAACAAAAATATTAACCACTAACAATGTGAGCAAAAGTTATCGCCGCCTCCATGTACGAACCACTAAAACACACTCTGGTTACAAACCCTCACCTTGGATTCCCCTTAAAGAGCGACGGTGTTGGCTAATTTGAGTGACCACTTTCTGTTGTGCACCCACCGTTGGGTGGTGTTGAACTTGTAGTCTGCAATAGATGCGGCCATCTCTTCCGCGGCTGCATGAATGAGCATCCCCAGGCGGAGTCCGTCGCCCAGGCAATAAATGAGAAACATCATCGGAACTATCCTAGGTTTTCCAACATGATTTGCAATGCTTTCAAATGTGTACCGGTCGAACATGGGACAAATTAAATCCCAATCGTCCGGTAGTGGCCATGGCGAGGTGGGTGGTTCACAATCTGGGATGAGTTCCAGTTGGCACTTCAGATGTTGAAATTTCACCCCCATGAAAAACCCAGACAGTACATCCCACTCCCTCCTGACGAGGACGTCCATCAACTGTCCGGCGACTATGTCGTTAATGAGTTTGAATTTCTGGGCTTCATTAATGAGGTCTGAGTAGAACATGTCTACCATGAACAGGGGATCGTTTATTTGTATCGCGCGCCTCTTCCTTCGCCCATTTTTCGTCGAGCAATGGGGCATACATCCTCCAATCATAAGGAAGATTGTTCATATTTTGTTGGTTGTAGGGAGTTGGTTTGTGTATAGGGTGAAGGAAGGGAAAGGGTGTTGGGGTGTCGAATGAAATTCGTTACACTGGTTAATGTGTTGGCAGGATTTGGAGTGGAAGGGTCGTTATATAGAAGGCAAGAGAACATTCTGGAAAATGACCTGGGTCGTACAGTTTCATTACCCTATTAACATGTAGCATTTAACAATTAAATATCTATTAATATTCCAACCCATGGAAAAATAACCTTACCCACACTGAAGAGTGAACACATTATTTTATATTCCCAGGCAATTAAGTAGTGGTTCATTTGAAGTTTAATTTATTTAATCCAATTTAACGTATATGTATTTGATAATGTCATGTCACGTAAACTTACTATCAATTTCATGCAGAAACTAACTCTAAAAAAACCATATTTTACACATAATACAACCCACCTGAACATAAAGTAGTCGACGGTTTTTGGTGTTATTAATTGGAAATTTCTTGGGAAATGGGTGAAATAGATAAATGTTTAAAAACTACAACAATGGAAGACAAACTCTAACCCTAAACCCAAAAAAAATAAAATTTGGGCATACATGGGAATAGAGTCCATCACGTCACTTTGCGGGCCCCAACGCCTGACACATAATTAATGTCTTAATTTTATTCAATCCTTCATGGTTTTTTTGTTTTGTTTCCCTTCTTTTGCCTAAGTGGTCACTATTCCAAAGTCACTCTTTCAACATGTTATCTCTCCCAAATCCCCATATTTTGGATTTGTTTTGTTTCTTATTTATTTTTAATTTTCGTTCCACTAATATTCCAGTAAATGAAAAAATTTGGTTTTTTATTTTGTAAAATATTTGATTTCTATTTGCTGAAAACTGATAATCATTTTTATTCCAGTAAATGAACAAAATCACTGATAATCATTTTATTTGTATTTGCTGTAAAATATATTTTATTCCAGTAAATGAATTCCTACAAATGTGTACAATCATTTTTAATCCACAACTGATAATCTCAAAATTAAACACTGATTCAAAAATCTATTATTATGTCATATTTATTACTGAATTATATTTTTTTTATTTGCCCGTAAAAATATGTTTGTTAACCTTTAAATTACTCGCATGACATGAACTATGTATGGGTTAACCGCTCAATATTGAAGTCAATTGAAGGTTAACCAAGAAGAATGCATCGGTTAATGCGTATTTGTCTTGGTTAACATGAAGTATATCTTGGTTAACATTCGAAGTTGTTCATGTTAGTACTACATGTTAGCATCTTAATTAAAGGTGTTGTAATATATAACCTACAAATTTCCGTATTGAAAACCTTATGTTAAGGGTTTAGTTATGAGTAGGTCATCTTCATTCTAGGTTAACCAAGAAGAATCATGTTGTTTACCAAGGCATATCATGCTTAACATTGAGTTCTTCTGGGTTCACCGTTCATGGTGTTCATGTTCAGCAGTTCATCATTAGGGTTATAACGTAAGTTACAGTGCATAACAATTCACAGACAGGACAACTATATGGTGTCAAATTACAGTACAAAATAGTTCATATATTAGCAAATCCATTGTTAATAATAACAGTACTTAATACAAACCCAATCCATACATAATCCAAACATAACATAACATAAACAAAATCTACGAAAATTTAGTCACAAAGTAACACAGCCATTCGTTTCATACCCAAAAAACATCAACAAAAACATTTTAAAAGCATTCAATGGTTGATGACTGCCTCCTTAAGAACACTCTTACTGTTGTTAATCCAAATGTCAGCAAGGTAGAAGTCACCATTGGCGACTTTAGTTGCCATGTCCTATGCAGAATCATGTGTAAGCAACTTATGCCGAAGACCCACCCCGAGTGTTCGGCTGACGAACATCATCTCAACAATCTAACCTCTGTTGTTCCTCATAGCAATGTCGTTGAATGTGGACAAATCAAAATGGGCGCATATTGATGCCCAGTCAGTCAAAAGCGGCTTCGGTGACCTTATCGGATCCCAGTCATTTACAATTTCCTGTTGAGCAAGTAATAATGGTAGCTTCAACCCTTCAAACCAACCTCTCATGTACACCCAATGTCTTCCATAGATACGAAAAATTAAATCGTTCAGAACTGGACCCTCTTCCACCAACTTGTGTTTGCGGCGTTCTGAAACAACATCTTCATAAAACATTATCAAGAGGTGGTAAGGATCACCCATATTTTCGGCATCCTCCGCTGTATGGTCCTCGTTTAGGCAAGGGGCGTATAGGCGCCAGTCATATGGTAGGAGTGACATTGGTTTGACATGGCCATTCATTTGGCTTTGATGAACACCGCTACGAGACGCACTGGAATTTTGATTTGTCATTGATGAACAGGATAGGGAATTCTGTTTGATACTCACTAGTGTATTTTCTTAGTTTATATAGCGGTGAAGTTTTAGGGTTAACTAAAAATCAGAATATAAACCGTTGAAAATGAAAACAAAATTATGGATAAGTTCTGAACGAACTGTTCCTCATGAAAGTAACGATAGGGTAGGAATACGGCAGGACGTGGCACTTGTTCTGCATGATATGACATGCATTATGACAGTCCCATAAATTACATGCATTTTGGTAACTTTAAATTGTTTGACTTTTAATTGTTATAACCATAAAAACAAAACAAAAAATTACTTAGAGGTACCTAACTTTTGAAGAAACAATTTTTTGGTACCCTAACTTTTCAAAACTAATTTTGGGGTACCCTTACTTTTAGGATTAGAAATTACTAGGTGAATTTCCGAAGAAACTCCGATTGATTAAAATCATTTTCGTCCACAAAAACAAAGGGCATTTTCGTCCACAAAAACACTTAATCAATTTCCCGCCTAAAACTCACCGGTGAATTCAAATTATTGGCCGGAAATTCACCTAATTATTTCTAATTCTAAAAGTTAGGGTACCCCAAAATTAGTATTTAAAAGTTGGGGTACCAGAAAAACATTTCAACAAAAATTAGGGTACCCATTAGTAATTTTTTGAAAACAAAATTAAGCATGTTAATTAAACACTTTATTTTGACATAATATTGTTATGAACTGAATATATTTAGTGATCATAACGACATTCATATTTGAACCTGATACTCTTCGAAACATATTGACTTTCCAGAAACTATATGGTTACGCAATAGGAAGACATTCATTCATGTTGGATTCTTTTTCCACTGGATGAAACTAACACGTGGAGGTCATGCAATGGTGTTCACTTTGTTGACATAGCATTCAAACTGGACTGCATATGGTTCCTCCTTTTAATATGTACCTGTTCACACAATACCAATCCAATCACCAGTCTTTCTTCATACATTATAGAGGTACCACAAAATCATACTTACATCTCAGTTGGGTGGGTTGTATGTTTTACATTTCACCCACTTGGCAATTTAATGTTGAAAGTATTTATGGATTTTCCATGTCGCTTTTGGTCTGATTTCAGTGATTCAGATCGGGAACGGTTTATCAAACTCAAATGTCAGTTGCCTTATGGTAGAATTGTGCCTGGTCAATTATCACTTGTTATTGAATTCAATGAGAAGTGGTCTACGTCCAGAACACATGCCTGTTTCGATGATGGTCGTCGGTGCTTCCGGCTTGAACATGTTTTTGAGGAAGACGACATGGTGGAAGTGTTTGATATTGATCCGATCCTAACGGTCATATACATTCCTGATTTCAGGATGACACTTACTTCTTCCTACTAGGATGTTCTACCGCCCACCTGGTCGTTGTATGGGTCAGTTTGGAATTTCCCTCATCCCCAATGAGCAACTTAATGGTGTAGTGTACAATGTCAGAGGCAAAGTGGTTCCTTCATCTGCCGATTTACCAAAAGAAAAACGTCGGATTTATTATTCCCAGGTTCCAATATTTATATGGAATTGCAGAGGTGTGGCACGTGCATCTTTCAGGCCTAACTTGCACACTATTATGCAGCAAAGTGAAGCATCTGTCGTCATAGCAACGGAAACAAGGGTTAGTGGTTCTAACGTAGTTGAATTATTAAGTTGTATTAAAAGCATTGACTTCTATTATGTGAATGCGATTGGATTTGTGAGTTGTATGGCAATAATTTGCGATCCATCAAAAGTATATGCTGCGGTTACTGTTTCAGATGACACAGAGGTTTGCTTTGTTGTTAAGGTAAATGAACATTAACTATTAATCATGTCATGAAACAATATTTGTCTTTCATAAGCATAAACATAGTTTTTGGTTGAAACTTGTAGGGGATCCTTTGCCAAATTTCAAAGTCCATTGATGTTCTTACCTAACCCCGGGAAGCATGCGCAGAAGAATAGGGTCATTGTTCGGTTGTAATTTTTTGTGGTTTTTATAAGTTAGGGTTGTCGGTTCACAGGGATAGGTGTTAGGCTTGATTGAGGTAATCGGTTTGTGTTTGGGTTTCTCACAAGTGCGGAAAGCGGTAAATTATGTAAATAAAGCAATTTAATCTAACCTAGGCATGAATCAAGAAAGCAATAAAAAGCATGAAATCAAGAAAGCATGAAATTAAGAAAGCACTTAAAACCTTGAATGAAGAACTAGCATGAACAATGAAATTGGGCAAGAATTTATACCTTTGATGAACAAACTTCAATAAATCTTCAATCTACACTTGAATTTCCCCCGAACAAACAAGAAATTGTGGTTTGGATTACCAAGGATCCCCCAAATTCTCACTAGTAAGTAGAATTGGAATTCCTTGACCCTCCTCCCCACTAAAAGTGGATTTGATATAACTAACCCTAGAAAGCTTTGAAATCAACATCAATGGAGAATAGAGAGAGAGAGAGAGAGAGAGAGAGAGAGAGAGAGGATGAGAGAGAAAGAAAGCTTGTAAAACTTTAATAAGAATGCTTGAAAGAAGAGTTTAATAACAATTGCAAGAAAACTTGAAGAAAGCTTGAAGAACAATGGAGAAAACTTGAAGAACAATTAAAGAAAGCAATTAAAGAAAGCCATTAAATCTAATCTAATTCTACTCCTAACTACCTATGCTAATTATTATTTTTAGGTCTGAATTACATTGGGTATTTATAGAAGAAGGAGAACGAAACCCAAAACCCTAAAACTAACTCAGCAAAACGCGTATCAGCTTCGCAGATTTCCGCAGAATTTCGGGTGACTCGGGCGAGTCAGTGTTCTGTCTCGCTCCCATGGCCTATGTCTTTGTTGCCCAGGCCCGACTGGCGAAGCCGCCAGATGACTCAGCAGTCAGCGACTTTTCCCTGCCGACTTCAAACGCGCATAACTTCTTCATCCGAACTCCGTTTTAGACTCTAAGATATCGATGGAAAGCTCTCGGTTGTACTTTAAGCTCCCAAAATTTGAGACCAATCGGAGTTGTAACGAAGGAGTTATGACCCAAAGAGTGAAGGCACACGTATTTCAAACCTTTGAGTCTGTATCGTTCCCCTGTTTTGCGCCAATCTTGACATGGAATTTCCGGCTTCAGTTTCGCCTCGGCTCTCGGCTCGGGTTGACTTGGTTTGACTCGAGAAATCGCTCGGGATTCCCTAAAAACCTTTAATTAAGCCCAAACTTCTTCTAACTCCTTATTTTCCTACAAAACACCAAATCACTATATCTAATATATATACAAAGGGCTAAAATAAACACAAACACCCTATAAAGGAGATAAAATTCGGCTCGGAACGAGACCAAACACCACTCCAACACAAGGGTTTGCTTGCCCCGAGTAAACTAAAAACAAAGAAAAGGACTAGAAAAAGAAACTAAAAACCCTAACTCACTTTCGCAGGAATCGCGGATGCATTTAGCACATGCATCAAGCCCTTTAAACCACCCGGCAGCCCGGGTGGACGAGGTAGGTCTCGTGAGGGTTTATAGCAACTATACCCACAAAAGCCATAGAAAAGGAGAGAGGGAAAATGAAAAACAAAACAAGTTTGAAAAGAAAGAAAAGAAAACTGCTCGTTTCATGAATCAAGTTGTTTTAACGAAGAAAACGATATTAATCCTCCAAAAGGAACTGTTATGAGCATCTCACGCATACCTAACCCACACAACTGCCAATCTTAGGGGTTTTCGATCTCTTACACCTCATGTAAAGTTAAATCCCACTTGCGTAAAAGTTTAGGAAGTTCTAACTGATTCCGAACGACCCCAAAGACTCACGCCCGAGCTTAAAACAAACGAACAACATAAAATAAACAAGGAGTTTCCCTCCCCCGCATTTGGTCGCCCTTGGCTTGGTGAGGGCCGCAAGTGATGCAAGGGAAGACCCCTAACTTATTAACACTTTAAACTTTCTTTTTGAGATGGATATTCTCAACAAAATTCTCTTTCTTTTTTTTCTTTATGTTTTTTATGGTCAGTATTAGCCTTATTTTCGAGAATTGGACGGCCCAAAATGGGGTTTACCCTCCCAACACAGTCTTTTTCATTCACCTCTTCGTCGCGAACGATATAGAAGGAGGTTTAAGGGGTAATAGCGTCGTACCACTAATACCGGGCCCGTGTAGGTTGGCTAAGTGTATGGTGGTTGATGTCGTAAAGCCGACACGCCCCACTTAATCATTTTATTTAACTTTGCTTCCATTTTTCTTTCTTTTGCTTTTGCTTTTTCTCTCTTTTTTTTTCTTTTTGGAAAATAAGCTTGGGTGAGAATCTCTAGAATCCCCCAGTTTCAATCAGAACATAAAAAGAAAGAAATGGGATCTCACTAGACACTCAATGAAAGGAATCTAGTTAAGGTAAGTCATGGAAATCGCTCAAGAAAGGGTCGAAAATGCTCAAACCGGTTTCTTTTAAAGAAAATTAAGAACGGTTTCCCAATTTTGACAACGAAATCCAAGAAACGAAGTGAAAACAAAAACAAAACGAAAAACGAAAATCTTGAAGGTTTTTAACTTCCTTTTTTCTCCTTTTAAGCACGAAATTTTTTAGATTTTAGGACACAAACTACGAAAAACAAAACTAAAAAACTTAAAACTAGATTTTCCACCCATGAATAATGAAAGACATCACCCCCACTCCAACACAAAACATCATAATGTTTCCATCGTGAGAGGGGTGTCACAAGCAAGGTAGAAAACCTAAAAACACACAAACAAACACATAACAAACAAAATGGTGGTGACCCGAGCCCACACGGCTCCAACAACAATATAGACCCAGCATTCACACTCAAGGGGTTCGCCACCCAAAAAGAAAACCAAGCATGCATCATGGATCATTGATATATTCACATAAAGAGAGTGGAAAGAAGTTACTTCGAAGTCTTCAATCAAGCTTATTCAATCCACGATCCAAAGAACATCACACCGTAAGTTAGAAATAAACAAGAAAAGCATACTATGTGTGATGGTTCACATGCAAGATCAAAAGAAAAACAAACTAAACTAGACACTAAGGACCAAAGAACTAAAGAAACTAAAAATATTTACAAAACGACTCTCACTCTCTTTTTTTTTTATTTTCTTAAATTCAAAAACCGGAATGCATTCTACCCTCCCACTCCAACACAAAGAAGTTGTCGTGTCCTCAAAGGAAACAAAAGTAGGTAAGCAAGTACCCCAAAATAAAAGAAAAAGAAACAAACAAAAAGAAAATAAAAGAAGAAAAGAAAGACCAACTCACTAATTATACAAGAAGGGTGAGGAAGGATATTACCTGGAAGGCTTCTTATCAAGAAATTCACTCCTTCTCACCTCAAGATATCGGGCACCAAGGCAGAACCATTCAACGCCCGGAGTAACAAATCATGCATCTTCTCATGCATCTCAGAATTGTGGTGGTAAGAGCACAGTCGCAAAATTACATCAACAAACATTAGTGCTCTTAACAGTTTATCAAATGCCTTAGAAAAGTCATAGAAATGATGAAATACAAGAATGTACACAACTTTTCTAGGCATGGTGACGTAAGACATGACAAATGAGTCCTCCTATTGACTCGTAAATGGAGATTGGGTATACAAATCAACGGAAGGAGGCAATACAACACAATCATGAACATGCTCATGTGAAGACTTGGATGCAAACAATGATTCAATCTCAATTTCCATGCAATTTTCATCAAAAATTCTAAATCACCACTCTCATCCAAACAATCATCATAATCATCCATGGGTGATAAGGAAAAAGCAGGGTTAGACCACATCATAACACTCTCAAAATCACAAACAGGCACATCTTTATCTTCATCAATATCAGACTCATTAGAAGAACTATCAATATCTAAAGACAAAGGTGCATCATTCAAAACAACGTCAAAAGTGAAAGTGGAAGGCTCCGGGTCATAACTCATAGTGAATGACTCATAAAGCATGTCATCATTACAAGCATCATCGTCACAAACCAAGTTTAAACAACCATGATCAATCCCCAAAGAATCAAGCTCATCATCACAAGAATGCACATTAATGGACTCACATACAATGGTAGCTAATGCCTCACTAATGCAATGATCCTCAATGAAAGTGAACAATTCAGTATTAAATACACATTCAATCACAAAAGATTCAACTTCACTCTCAACAAGATCATGCTCAATTACATCACAAGCATCAAGGCATTCAAATAACTCAACATTTTCTTCACATAAAGGCATGGACAATGGTTCATTATCTAGCATGTTTTCAACAAATTCTACATCATCACACCCAGAATCATCATGTTTCTCATGATCACTAGGTGGGGCTAGAGCTAAGGAATCACTAAGTAGTCCAAGGCATGGTTGGTCATACTAATCATCATCCTCATCATACACAGAAGAATTAACTTGCATTTCAGGACTCAAAGATGACGAATGATCTACTTCAACATTCAAATCAACCATTTGTGAAGAAGGAGTTTCTACCCTTATGATTAGTCTCATGGAAGGATCCACGCACATACTCATTCATGTTCGCACATAATTTTTCCGCTTCCCCATTAAAGGTAGCCATTGTAGCTTTCAAACAAGATACAGAGCTATGCCATGGTGAATCACAGAGGAAGCACACATAATGAGACTCATCATCGGCACATTGGGGAAAATCATAACAATTTTCTACATAAACCCCACTATAAGATTGATCATCAACATACACGGGGTATTCACATGATTGTTCAGGCAAAATCCCAGAGGGTGGTGCACAAGGAGGTTGGAAGCTAGGACTAACACTTTGTTGCTCAAACTCATATGAATCCCTAGACAACCATTCAAGTAACTCCCATGCTGGTTCTTCTCCTAAACTGGAAAACCCGTAATACTCTAAAAGGTTTCGGGTCTCATAATTCACACCCTCATTCACAATTCCCAAAAGATCTAAAGTATCATAGAAGACACCATATAATTCACATTAAGCACGGTAGTCATGCAATCTAGCAAAATATCTCCAAAATATCTCATGCTCAAATTGGGGGAATTGGGGACTATCCATAACTCTTTTTTTCCTATTTTTCTAATTTTCTATATTTTTTTTCTTTTCTTTTCTTTTCTCTCTTTTTTTCGATAGTCAACTTGTTTTTTCCGCTACATTTTTCTAGCATAATCAAGAAAGCAATAAACTATGTACACACAAACCAATAGCCTAATCTACCAAATAATGTCATCCCCGGCAACGGCGTCATTGTTCAGTTGTAATTTTTTGTGGTTTTTATAAGTTAGGGTTGTCGGTCCATAGGGATGGGTGTTAGGCTTGATTGAGGTAATCGGTTTGTGTTTGGGTTTCTCACAAGTGCGAAAAGCGGTAAATTATGTAAATAAAGCAATTTAATCTAACCTAGGCATGAATCAAGAAAGCAATAAAAAGCATGAAATCAAGTAAGCATGAAATTAAGAAAGCACTTAAAAGTTTGAATAAAGAACTAGCATGAACAATGAAATTGGGCAAGAATTTATACCTTTGATGAACAAACTTCAATAAATCTTCAATCTACACTTGAATTTCCCCCGAACAAACAAGAAATTGTGGTTTGGATTACCAAGGATCCCCCAAATTCTCACTAGTAAATAGAATTGGAATTCCTTGACCCTACTCCCCACTAAAAGTGGATTTGATGTGGCTAACCCTAGAAAGCTTTGAGATCAACATCAATGGAGAATAGAGAGAGAGAGAGAGAGAGAGAGCTTGTAAAACTTCAATAAGAATGCTTGAAAGAAGAGTTTAATCACAATTGCAAGAAAACTTGAAGAAAGCTTGAAGAACAATGGAGAAAACTTGAAGAACAATTAAAGAAAGCAATTAAATCTAACCTACACTACTAAAAAACCCCTCTTTAGCAACGCTTTTTGGCAACGACCTTAAAATAGTCGTTGCGATAAATGTTTATGGCAATGAAATCTAATGCCATAGGCTGTTGTCATACCCATTATTTTGACTTTGGGTTTGACATAAATTTGGGCTAGAGTTGTAATTTTAATTTCGCAACGAAAGGGGTCGTTGCAAAAGGTAACCTATATCATTGGCAACGGTAGACGTCGTTGCGAATATGCTAATTATTTTACGCAACAACCTTTTTTTGTTGTGAATAGTTAACAAAATGCCAAATAGTATCAAATTAAAAAAACTAATATATATATATATATATAATATGAGAAATAAAATATACTTATCGTAAAAATCGTAAAAAAATTTAAACTAAACACAATATAGTTAATATATGTACTTACTAATACTAAATATGAAAATTAAAATATCCTATTGCAAAAAGAAAATAATCAATTGGTTAGAATATGGAAAACAAATTTTTTTTAATGGTAAAATATGGAAAACGAAATTTTAAAAAAGAAATATGGTAAGCAAGATATTGAAAAGGAAAAGGAAAAGAAATATAATTAGGCAATTGTAAAAAAGATATGGTGAAGTTTTAGGGAAAACAGGTTACATGAGAAATAGCGTGGCTGCCTCCCAATCCGCTTGTCTTCCTCTTTTTTTCCATAAAATTACTTAGGCTGTACCCTAACTTTTGGTGAAATGTTTTTCTGGTACACCAACTTTTAAAAACTAATTTTGAGGTACCCTAACTTTTAGAATTAGAAATAATTAGGTGAATTTTAGGCCAATTATTTGAATTCAACGGTGAGTTTTAGGCGGGAAATTGATTAAGTGTTTTTGTGGATGAACATGTCCTTTGTTTTCGTGGATGAAAATGATTTGAATCAATCGGAGTTTCGCCGGAAATTCACCTAGTAATTTCTAATTCTAAAAGTTAGGGTACCCCAAAATTAGTTTTGAAAAATTAGGGTACCAAAAAATTGTTTCTTCAAAAGTTAGGGCACCTCTAAGTAATTTTTTGCTTCTTTTTAATGGGAAGTTTTCGCGCATTGAGCAAGTTCTCCCGCCATTGACAGTCGACCAGCAGGTAACCTTCTTCTTCTTCTTCTTCTTCTTCTTCTTCTTCTTCTTCACCTTCTTCTTCTTCTTCTTCTTCTTCTTCTTCTTCTTCTTCTTCTTCTTCTTCGACCACTGACATTCACATTTATTTTGTTGTTCTTCATGTTTGGCCGTCAATCTTGTTAATTGGATGTCTTCGCACATTCAATTTGTTCAACCGCCATTGACGTTCAGCAGGTGACCTCCTCCTCCTCCTCCTCCTCCTCCTGCTTCTTCTTCTTCGTCCCAGATTAATGTGTTTGATCCAGAATAATGTGTTGATGTGCATACCCAGATTAATGTGTTGAATTTTATTGTGTTGAATTTTGCTTTGATGAATATGGATTTAGATAGAATTTTGGATTAGAATCGAGGTGGGTCTAGTTCAGTTTTATTATGCAGACCCAGACTATGAAACTGGGAAATTGGGGTTAATTGTGTTAAATTCAACTTATTGCTGCTGCCGCTTCAAAACACCCCTCGTAATTTTCTGATGGATGTGTCATGATGAGATTGTTTTATCATAAATATGTAATTCAACTATGAATCATGATGCATATCCATATTACATCTTTAATTACATCTTTTCAGAAATTTTCACTGGTGTTTACCTTGCATTAGTTCACTGACCCTCTACTTTAATTACATATTTTTAGAAATTTTCACTTTTCGCAATTGCTTTCTATCACAAAATATTGAATGAATTTTAAAAGCAACAGAGGATTGACTCAATAAAGTGTTACTTTTTCTAATTTTTTCAATGTAACACGATCTTAACAATAAACCACACTGATATTTTTTGTATGTTGCCAACTACAACTACAATGCACCATCATCATCATCAATATCATCATTACTATTGTTTTCCAAATGCCCTCATTTAATATCATATGCAATTTTGATTTCTTCTAATTAAACATAAATTGTCAATTACTGTACTATTTTTAATTTCTTAGTTTTTTTACTTGTATACCAAAAATCAGACTTGATAATATTTTGAAAACTAAGGCAATGCAACAATCTCTTTATTATTTAACTACATTTGATCTTTTGATAAAATAAGCTTCATCTATCATAAATATGTAATTCAAACCATCTCTTGTAATTTCCCATGAATCATGATGCATATCCAAAGTGCACAGCGTTTTAAGTACTTTGATTCAATGGATGGAGTCAGTGGACTTCTATGTTTGTTTGGTTTCTGTTGGTCCATGAGAAATTGCAATGGGCATTATGACTTGTATTAGTACTCTGATAGTCTGATAGAGATGAGACATGGTTGTTTTCTCAATATTCATATTCATATTATTATAGTTGAGTAATTTAGGTCGTTCACTGTAAATTATTATTACAAGTGCTTATAAATTCTATTTTTTTCATATTCATATTCATATTATTATAGTCTGATAGTCAAGTAGGTTTTCATGACAATATGAACTTTAACTAAAATTGACTTAGGGAACTATTTTTTGATCTCGACTTAGGGAACCATTCAAATTGGATTTCGCTTACGGGAGTGTTCAAGCATATTGCTAAAAACAAAAATTTCTCATTAAGGGAGTGTTCAACAAAAATCTCACGCCCCTCGTAAAATTTTTTGCAATGTCAATGTATATCAAGCATAGTGAAAAGACAGTTTGGTATCTCCCCTTCCCTAGTGTTACCCCTGAAATAGGGAATAGTGAGCGAACAAAATTTACCTAGAGCAAAAAAATAAAAAAAAAAGAAATTGAGTGTCACTTCTTTGATCTTATTACCACTGATAAATCAAACCATAAAAGATAACTACTCCATATTTAAAAAAAAAAAACTGATTACAACTAAAATATTTTAATGGGAACCCAGAAAGTTTTTACTGTATTTTTTTCAAGACTAAAACAGAACAATGCTAGGTTTTTTCATTTTCTTTGGGGGGGGGGGGGTTTGCCTGAGTTTTAATTTTTCAAAACAATGCTATGTTTTCCCCCTTTTTTTGGGAGGGTTCTTTGGCGATTCTTTGCTGCTGGTGGTGGCAAATGGCGATTCTTCTTCGCTGGCGATGGGCGCCATCGTCACCGCTTGTGCTTACTGTGGCTGTGGCGTGTCGTGTCGGTGCGGCTTGCACTTGCTACCACCGTCTCCGGCATTACAAAGACTGCAGCGGTTGGTTTGTTGGTTTCATCTTCCATGAGTGACCACGCCACCACCCTAACTCCATGTCCTTATTGTCCAAGACTCCAAGATTAATTCCCACTAGACCTAGAGTAGAGCTCGAGTTTAAGTGAACCCAGTCAATTTTAAGTGTTTTTAACTCTAGTAATATGCATGTCTTTCAGTTTTCAAAGCTAATTTTCTTCTGATTTTAAGTATTATTTTATTTATATATTTTGTTTTATCTTATTTTTAACGTAGGACATGGCTTTAAATAAGGAATGGATGAAAATAAAGATTCGTTCATCGCGTGATTATGTAGTTGGTGTCGATGCTTTTTTAGACTTTGCTTTTAGCAACATAGGTGATGGCGATAGTGAGACCATGAGTATTAGATGTCCTTGTGATAAGTGTCGAAATTTAATCTTCAAAGGAAGGTTGGAAGTAAGGTTTTACTTGCTTAGGTGGGGCATATATGAAAAGTACACTACTTGGGATTTCCATGGTGAAAGTGTCCATGACAATAGTAGTGGTAGTATGAATGAAAGTGATGAGGGTTGGGGTGACTATGATGATAGCGATATCAATATGCTACAAGATGCATGTGGTGTTGCTGGCATGAATTTAGGGCTGGAGGATGACATTGAGATTGAGGACAAAATTGGAGAGGAACCGACCGGTGAAGCAGCAAAATTCTATCGACTTTTGAGAGAATATCAACAGCCATTGACCACAGATGGCACAAAAATGTCGAGATTATCATATATTGTAAGATTATTACATTTGAAGGTACTCAATAGTTGGAGTGATTCATCTTTTGATAGTTTACTTAAGCTACAACTCCAAGCTTGGGGAACTTCACTTCCTGATTCGTACTATGAGGCTAAGAAGCTTATTGCTAACTTGGGTCTCGAGTGTGTGAAAATTGATGCATGTGCCAATGATTGTATTCTTTATTGGAGGGAATATGCCCACCTAAATGAGTGCCCTACTTGTGGTTTACCTAGAAGGAAAAAAGTTGAAAAAGGACCTTCTAAGGGGCAAGATGTACCTTGTAAGGTTTTACGATATTTTCCCCTTAAATCTTGATTACAAAGGCTATATATGTCAAGGAAAACAGCGAAAGATATGCGTTGGCATAAGGAGGAAAGAGTCGAAGATGGGGTAATGAGGCATCCGGCTGACTCTGTTGCGTGGAAATCACTTGATGAGGATTATAGTTGGTTTGCTGAAGATGCGTGGAATGTTAGACTTGGATTAGCATGTGATGGGTTTCAACCTTTCAATAATTCACAACATAGCATATGGCCTGTTGTCCTTATTCCTTATAATTTGCCTCCTTGGTTATGCATGAAACCTCATTCATTCATGCTAACTTTGCTTATTCCTGGACCTACCTCTCCTGGTAGAAATATAGATGTATATCTTCAGCCACTCATTGAAGAATTGAAGGAGCTTTGGGAGACCGGTGTTGAAACATATGATGCTCATTCTAAACAAAATTTTGTGATGCATGCTGCAGTGTTGTGGACCATTAATGACTTTCCAGCGTATGGTGATTTATCTGGCTGGTCAACTAAAGGTTGTTTTGCTTGCCCATCATGCCATAAGGATACTAGGCGCACATCTCTTAAAAATAAGGGTGGGTATTTAGGACATCGTCGATGGTTGCCACTTAATCATAGGTGGAGGAAAGATGCAAAATCATTTGATAATACAAAGGAAAAAGGGATTGCACCAAAACCTCTGAGTGGTGATGATGTCCTGGAAGAATGTAGCAGATTCACTCCTAATAAATTTGGTAAGGTAGTATGTGGCAAAAGAAAACGAGATGCATCTAATAGCTTGTATGGATGGAATAAGAAAAGCATATTTTTTGAGTTGCCTTACTGGAGGAAGTTGAAAATTCGTCATAACTTAGATATTATGCATATTGAGAAGAATGTTTCCCAAAATATTTTGGCAACATTGATGCAAATAAAGGGCAAGACCAAAGACAATGCGAAGGTTCGAATTGATTTCATGAACATGGGCATTAGAAATGAGTTGCACCTAACTGTCGAGGGAGACGAAGTACTTGTCCCTGTGGCATGTTATACACTGAAACGCAACTGCAAAGGATGCTCTATGTAAAATGTTTGCAACTTTAAAGTCCCCAGATGGATATCTATCCAATTTATCTCGCTGTGTGAAAGACAATGGCAAAAAGATTTCATGTTTGAAGAGCCATGACCATCATGTATTTATTGAGCAACTGCTTTTGCCATTCAAGGTTTTCTACCTAAACATGTCTGTGAGCCCTTGATTGAGCTAAGTATGTTTTTTTCGAAACTTATGCGCAAAAAACATAACATTGGAAGAACTTGATGCTCTCGAAAGACAAATCCCATATACACTATGCAAACTTGAGATGATCTTTCCACCAACATTTTTTGATATCATGGTGCATTTGGTGGTACACTTAGCTGCAGAGGCGAAAATTGCAGGCCCTGTTCGATACCGATGGATGTACCCAGTTGAGAGATGTGATAGGAATGCCTTTAGATATTTTACTATAAATTTGAATGCCTGTTTTTTAAATTTTACTTATTGAAATTTGATTTGTGTAGGTACTTACGTACCTTAAAAGCATATATTCGTAATCGGGTGTATCCTGAAGGTTCCTTTGTTGAAGGCTACCTTGCAGATGAGTGTTTAACCTTTTGTTCTAGATATATGAGTGACATTGAAACTAAATTCAATCGAAAGGGCAGAAATGATGATATTGATGTTAGCAATGAAGGTCGTTCAAAGAGTAACCTTTCGATATTCAATCCCGTTGGATACCCGAGAGGACAAGGTGTACCGGAAAACCTAAGTCTCGATTATTGGAATGAAATTCATTCTTATGTCCTCCACAATAGCGATGAGCTACTAGAGTTTGTTTAGTAAGTCCTTCATAAAACTTTGTGCTTGAGTATAGCTTGTATGGCACAATTAATATATAACTAACATTACAGTAATATTATTAGTTAAAGGGAACATAAGGCGGAGCTACAAAGAGAAAGTTTTAGAAACTTAGAGCAAAGGCATAAAGCTCAATTTGCTTCTTGGATAGAACAACGTGTATGTATCCATTAGTTCGCAAACAATGTTTCAAAGGCAAATTTCCCAAATTTCGTTATCTTTAACCTAAATTGTTTTCTTTCTAATTGGTCTTTATAGGTATGTAGATTACATAAGAATGGATGCGTCGATGGTGATTTGTATAATTTGGTTTGTCGTCCTTCTAGAGTTGTGAGACGATATGAAGCATATAATGTCAATGGGTTTCGATTTGATACTGAAAATCGCTCAGGCGATAGAAAAACCCAAAGTTGTGGAGTTATGGTCAAGGGAGATGATTCTTCCAGTAAGGAATATTATGGTGTTGTGAAAATATCTACGAGGTGCGATACCCTGGTCAAAATAATGTGTTTGTTTTTAAATGTGATTGGTTTGATGTTCAACACCATGGTAGAGGATATAAGGTAGATGAGTATGGGTTAATAAGTGTGAATAAGACAAGACGCTTAAAGACGAAGTAAGTGTTTGTTTTAGAATCCCAAGTGCAACAAGTGTTCTATATTCAAGATCCAAGGAATCATGATTGGCAATTTGTGGTAAAGACACAACCTCGAGATCTTTACAACATGCCGAATAAAGAATCAGAAGAGGAAGAAGTAGAGCATGATGCATATCAACAAGAACAAGCAGAGTTGGATGTTCAAGGGAACCCTTATAGACTTACAAGTGACGACTATCGTGTCCACTCTTTAGCAACAAGTGATTTCATGAAGGAAAAAGAGCCCAGTGTTGTAAAAATGGTTAAGAAGGCAATTAAGGAGAATGAAGATAAGTATGATGATGACTTCATTAATGATGGGGATATCCAAGTTGATGGATCAAGTGAAGAAGGGGAATTCGTTGATAGCTTCTCGGAGAATGATGAATAATTGTTTGTCTTTTACTTGTTATCATAGACATTTTTCTTAGCTTGTTCCTTGCAAAACATGTGGACTTATAAGTATTTTGTTTTGGTATATTTTCGGCTTTGATATTTTTTTTTAATAATTACAATACTGACTGTTTATACATAGCTTTTTATTGGGTTTATGTGCTTTGCAATACATCATGTGTGTATCTCATTAATACGAAACTTTCAATGGTACTGATTGGGCAATGTTATTCTAAAACTTATATTCTTGATACTACCATCTAGTTACATATTGGAATATACTTCTTTTTTTGGAGGCAATGTGATCATAAAAATTACAAGGTATACTAACATTATGACATAAACTTTTATTATTTGAGTAATAAGTGCAATGCTTCCAAACATGGACAATATCCCACCAACTTTTGGCTACTCTTTGCAGGTGACAACTTTTGGAAATGATTGGAAGAGGAGGAGCCAAGAAGAATTCAAACCGTAATGTAGCCTCAAATCCAAACCCAAGTAGCCAGCAACCTAATGGAAATAATGATTGCAACATGCCACGACATCCTAAAAAAGGTATCAATTTTTTTCTTTCGTGTTTGTCATTCAAATTGTACATAGGAAGCATTATTTATTTGTTTGAGTGAATTAAATTATGCTCAGGAGCTCCGACAGGTATAATACATAAATTTATGGATAAATCCTTCCTATTCTTTATACTTTCACCCTTTTTGATGACATAATTTTTATTGTGCACAATCTCACTACAGTACATTATTATGACCAATTTGAGTATAGTCTAAGGTGTTTGATCTACAAAATGATTCTATATTTTGCAGGATAAGTTTCAGATTGATGAAGGTAGTTGCCAATTAAAAATGCAAGCTTTTGTTATTGATACTATGCAACGCCAATATAGATTGTGGACAACTCGTCTACACAAATGCTACAAGAATTCCAAGTGTGACGGTAAAACTGATGAGGAGATTGCTAGGAACCCCCCTCATGATGTACCACAAGAGTTTGTGTACAACGTTTCGGGTCAAAAGAGTTTCAGGTTGGTGTTGTACCTAAAAACTTGTGGTTCTTTTACGTTCTTTATAACCTCAAAGTACTTGATCAATGTTCAGGACATGAGTCAACAAAATTCAGACACTACTGGAAATTTATCTTTTGCCGAAGTGGAGGATATATTGGTAAGTTTACTTTTTTTGAATATATATTTCTAAAATCTTAAAGTTTACATATAATCTCATTAATTTCTACATTATATATGTACATATTAGACGAAAGAGAACGACAATGTGAAGTCGACTGCAGATAAGATTTGGCTTGCAGAACATACAAAGAAGGATAAGAACGGGGAACTCCGGTGGGCAAATAAAGGAAACTCAAAAAATATCCACGTATGTGTATGATGATAGCATAACACTTCAATTTATGGTTTATAAGTTCAAATGATTAAAGTATATATTTATGCATATTTTTCTTCATTTACTCGTGGTTGTAGAACAAAATTAAGGAGGTGGTTACTAAATGTGGCGGTTCAAAGACGCAAGAGGAGGTCCAATTGGAAGTCTTGCCTCACAGATCTGGGTATTTTCGTGGTAAAGGCACTGCTTTACATTCATACACCAAAACAAGGAATCAACTACAACAGAAAGTAATAGAGAAATAACAAGCTAAGATTCAAGACCAAGATCAAAGGATCAAGGAGTTGGAAGAAGGTAGGGAGCAACAACAAAAGGAATTTCATGATTTCAAGCAACTAATGTTAGCTGAAATGGCAAAGTTAAAAAGTCAACTCCCACAATAATGGTAAGTTTACACACTTGGAAACAACACCATACATTTGATGACTATAATGCTTGTTTTGGAATGTTTATGCATCTGGAATGGATACCGAGCGTGTGGCTCGTTATGTACTCCGGCGTGTGGCCGTTGAGTTTGTTTTAAATTTATTTTGTGTAATTTACAGAGATGTAAGGCTTTAAGCCCGGGAAATGTCCATATTACAGACGAAACTCTACCGAATTTTCTCCAGAAAATATTTTAAAATGAAGTTCTATTGCCTTTTCTTTTACCTTTCTGAACCTTAATTAGGTTGACATTGTTCACTCTTATTGAAATTATTAGCAAACAAAACCTTGTTCCATAATATAATGTCACTTCACATGTGCAGGATGGTGAGGATGGTGTCGCTCGTCAGCTTACAACAGAATGTTAACATTCTAGCTAGTGATTTGCAAGAATTTTCATTTGATCTTGTCATACTATGGGAACGATGTTTAGCCAATAAACTTTGACCTATAATATAATTCTTTTTTTTTTGTTCTGTTTTGATTGTTCGAGGAGCTCATTTGACTACAGATTTGGTTTAAGTTTGTTAATCACTTTGACAAACATTCTACATTTTGGAATGTAATTTGGATTTTGTTGGAGAATGACCATTCGACATTGAAGATATACATGTATGCATGTGCATATGTGATTACAGGTTCATATATCATATATCGATACATATATGTCAATACAGATACACAATCACACACACACACACACACACACACACACATATATATATATAGGGAAATTGGATTCTAATAATCCCTACTTTTGTAAATTGGATGGAAATAATCCCTACTTTAAATTTGTATTCTGGTGGTCCAAAAAAAATTAAAATTGTATTGTAGTGGGACACAATTATGAGTATACCCTGAATATCATATATTTTGTGTTGCGTTTGATTCAAAACTTTGTATAACACTTTACCACGATTTTTAATGAATTTACAACACTTCTCCCAATTTTTTTGAATTATTTTTCTATTTTTAATTATTTTTCAATTTTATTCTTTTAAAAAAATCATAATAATTGCTCGGAATCTCAAAAAAATAATTTAAAAAATGTTTTAGCAACTACACTTTATTACCTATTTGGGGGCAGGAACGAAAAAAATAAAAACAGTATGGCATAGGCATGAAAAAAAATAAAAAGAATGTGGTGATGGATTTGATACTACTAAAATATAATTTTTTTTTTTGGACAACCAGAATACAAATTGAAAGTAGGGATTATTGCCATCCAATTTGCAAAAGTAGGGATTATTATAATCCAATTTCTCTCTCTCTCTCTCTCTCTCTCTCTCTCTCTCTCTCTCTCTCTCTCTCTCTCTCTCTCTCTCTCTCTCTCTATCTCTCTCTCTATCTCTCTCTCTATCTATATATATATATATATATATATATATATATATATATATATATATATATATATATATATATGGTTGTGTGTGTGTGTGTGTGTGTGGCGACGACAATGTCATTGTGTATCATAACTTGCAGATATATACAACCTATTACAACAACATTGTCGTTGCGAAAGCTAGTGTCTTTGGCAACAACAATGTTATGAATAATGCATTTGGATATTTACCACCTATGGCAACGACAAGGTCGTGGCCAAAGATAATGTCTTTGGCAACAACAATGGTGTTGGGAATGATGTTTCATAGACATTCGCAACAACGTGGTTGTTGCCAAAACTTGTTTATTTGGCAACAATAATGACGTTGTGAATGATGTTTAATAGACATTTGCAACAACATGGTCGTTGCAAAAGTGAGTGTCTTTGGCAATAACTATGTCGTTGCGATAAGTAGTCATATATTTTGCAACGAATTTTTTTGTTGCCAATAAAACTAGATTCAACATTCTCGAAAAAGGGTGAATGGCAACGACCTTTCTTTCACAACGGATGTAGTCGTTGCAAAAACCAAGTTTTTAGCAACAACAGAAGTCGTTGCAGGTGTTTTTCGCAACGCCCTATACAGGCAACGACTTTAGTCGTTGCCAAAAACATTTATGGCAACGACTTTGGGTCTTTTGCAACGATAAATGTTGTTGCCAAAAACAGGTTTTTTAGTAGTGCTAATTCTACTCCTAACTACCTAGGCTAATTACTATATTTAGGTCTGAATTACATTGGGTATTTATAGAAGAAGGAGAACGAAACCCAAAACCCTAAAATTAACTCAGCAAAACGCGCATCAGCTTCGCAGATTTCCGCAGAACTTCGGGTGACTCGGGTGAGTCAATAAGTGACTCGGGCGAGTCAGTGTTCTGTCCCGCTCCCATGGCCTATGTCTTTGTTGCCCCAAAAGCCTGACTTGGTAGTCGTGAGATGACTCGGCGAGTCATCGTTACGGCGACTTTTCCCTGCCGATTTCAAACACGCATAACTTCTTCATCCGAACTCCGTTTTAGACCCGTAAGATATCGATGGAAAGCTCTCGGTGTGTACTTTAAGATCTCATAATTTAAGACCAATCGGAATTGTAACGAAGGAGTTATGACCCAAAGAGTGAAGGCACACGTATTTCAAACCTTTGAGTCTGTATCGTTCCCCTGTTTTGCGCCAATCTTGACATGGAATTACCGGCTTCGGTTTTGCCTCGGCTCTCGACTCGGGTCGACTTGGTTTGACTCGGAAAATCGCTCGGGATTCCCTAAAAACCTTCAATTAAGCCTAAACTTCTTCAAACCCCTTATTTTCCTACAAAACACCAAATCACTATATCTAATATATACAAAGGGCTAAAATAAACACAAACACCCTATAAAGGAGATAAAATTCGGCTCGGAACGAGACCGAACACATGCGCAGAAGAATAGGGTCATTTCATCTTATTATAATCCCATTTAGTTACTTTTGTCCGCAATTAGAAGATGTAATATGAATGTACTCGTAGTATGATAATCCCATTTAGCCACTATGATCGTGACGTGCACAAATATGGGTCAACATTGACTATGTTCAACATTTTCTTCCATATTTGTGTTAATTTAAGTTCTCTGAACCTATCATGATGATAGAATGATGCAGCAATTTCGCTTGTGTCATTTTCCATTTTTCCTTATTTTGTCTCAAATCAGGCAATGGTACTTCACGTAGGATTTTACCTATGTTTATTTGAAGTAATCTGGCATGGGGTAATCATGTCTATGTCATGCATATACTACGAACTATTTTGTTCATAATAGTCCATCATTTCCATATTAGCTGTCGTCTTTGGAAATTGTGCAGTCAAATTTAACAATTTTTTCAACCATTACATTCAGGACGAAAAATACTATCATGAATATATTGCAATAATATATGTAACAAATTAGTTGACACTTTAACTAACTTTGTCTGTCGAACAAATAATTGGTTTGTGGTTATTCCACCATTAATGATATTCATCAAATAATTTTGAACATGATGACTTTACTGAAAGGAACTTCATTGACAGAAAGGATGAGAAAATGACATCATAAAATATGGTTTTTTTAACTTATGAGAAAAGTCATTTTTTAAAAAATAAATAGAAATTATTGCGCATAACATGGCTGTATATTCTCGTTTCAACCAGCCATATTGAATTTCGAGTCGACGCTTCGAATTCTTATCAATTATTGATAAGACGGGCCTCTTGCAGATATTTGATGGCATGGGCTGATTTGACAATACGGCATTTGCAGGGTTCCATAAAAAGTTGAAGCGTCATGATTACATCGATTGAAGAGCATGCTTCCCTCTATTTTGACGATACTTGTATGAATATTTTTATGTTAAATTAAAAAAAAATAAGGTGTTACTTTTACATAAACCTGTTTTTTTTTTTTACTTAGTAAACGTTGTCATTACATTGAAAAAAATTATTTCTATTACAACAGTATAATATTATATTGATGTTGAATATAAATATAAATTTATGTTTGACTTACTTATTGATTAAAATTTACACAAATAACTGTAAACGACCCCATGCGTAACCCCATGCAAAAAAATCACATGAATGCAGTGGTTAACCCGGACATAACTCGGTTAACATGAACTTCTACCGGGTTAACGGTCGTTTATGTTCATGTTGAGTGGTTGAAGTTAACCCAGAAACCCAGATAGCCTACATTCATAACCCTAAAACGTTAATTTAGTTGCTTACCAATTTATATGTGCAAACCAAGGTAAAAGTGGTGGTTAACCCGGACATAACTTGGTTAACATGAACTTCTACCGGGTTAACGGTCATTTATGTTCATGTTGAGTGGTTGAAGTTAACCCAGAAACCCAAGTAGCCTACATTCATAACCCTAAAACGTTTATTTAGTTGCTTACCAATTTATTTGTGCAGACCAAGGTAAAAGTGGTGGTTAACCCGGACATAACTTGGTTAACATGAACTTCTACCAGGTTGTCGTTTATGTTCATGTTGAGTGGTTGAAGTTAACCCAGAAACCCAGTAGCCTACATTCATAACCCTAAAACGTTATTTTAGTTGCTTACCAATTTATTTGTGCAAACCAAGGTAAATGTGATGATTAACCTGGAAATTATTTGGTTAACATGAACATCTACCAGGTTAACTATCGTTTATGTTCATGTTGAGTGGTTGAAGCTAACCCAGAAACCCAGGTAGCCTACATTCATAACCCTAAAATGTTAATTTAGTTGCTTACCAATTTGTTTGTGTAAACCAAAGGTAAAAGTGGTGGTTAACCCGGACATAACTTGGTTAACATGAACTTCTACCGGGTTAACCCAGAAACCCAGATGGCCTACATTCATAACCCTAAAACGTTAATTTAGTTGCTTACACATTTCATTGTACATACCAAGATGAAAGGCGTAGTTAACCCAGACATGACTTGGTTAACATGGACTTCTTCCGGGTTAACAGTTGTTAAAGTTCATGTTGAGTGCTTCAAATTAACCCAGAAACCCAGATGGCCTACATTCATAACCCTAAAACGTTAATTTAGTTGCTTACACATTTCATTGTACATACTAAGATGAAAGGCGTAGTTAACCCAGACATGACTTGGTTAACATGGACTTCTTCCGGGTTAACAGTTTTTGAAGTTCATGTTGAGTGCTTCAAGTTAATCCAGAAACCTAGATGGCCTACATTCACAACCCTAAAACGTTAATTTAGTTGCTTACACATTTCATTGTGCATACCAAGATGAAAGGTGTAGTTAACCCAGACATGACTTGGTTAACATGGACTTCTTCCGGGTTAACAGTTTTTAAAGTTCATGTTGAGTGCTTCAAATTAACCCAGAAACCCAGATGGCTTACATTCATAACCTTAAAACATTAATTTAGTTGCTTACACATTTCATTGTGCATACCAAGATGAAAGGCGTAGTTAACCCAGACATGACTTGGTTAACATGGACTTCTTCCGGGTTAACAATTGTTGAAGTTCATGTTGAGTGCTTGAGATTAACCCAGAAACCCAGATGGCCTACATTCATATTCCTAAAACGTTAATTTAGTTGCTTACACATTTCATTGTGCATACCAAGATGAAAGGCGTAGTTAACCCCGACATGACTTGGTTAACATGGAATTCTTCCGGGTTAACAGTCACTCAAGTTCATGTTGAGTGCTTGAAGTTAACCCAGAAACCCAGATGGCCTACATTCATAACCCTAAAACGTTAATTTAGTTGCTTAGACATTTCATTGTGCATACCAAGATGAAAGGCGTAGTTAACCAGACATGACTTAGTTAACATGGACTTCTTCTGGGTTAATAGTCGTTGAAGTTCATGTTGAGTGCTTCATGTTAACCCAGAAACCCAGATGGCCTACATTCATAACCCTAAACCGTAAAATGAACCATTGGAAAAAGGTACAGAAAAAGAAATTGTTCATGGATTAGATAACATAATCGAGAGCTGACGTTAACATAAACTCATGCATTACATAACAGGGTGAACCATATGAAAAACCTAAACATAAGGAATTTCTCCATACATTGCATTGCATCATCTTAATTTAGGAGAAACTAAAATAAAACTACATGAGTCATTCACTCCATAACATTTAGACATGAAAACAAAACAAACAGAAGCAACAACAATTAATGGTTCATGCTTGCCTCCTTTAGGGCTCGTTTAGAGTTTAGAATCCAAAGTTCAGCGGGGCAGAAATCACAGTTGGCAACTTTGGTCGCCATTTCCTCTGCACTTTCTTTTGTCAACAACCTATGGCGAAGACCGTGACTAATTGTTTTGATGTAGAACATTATCTGAACAATCCATGGTTTGTTGTTCCTGATAGCAATGTCGTTGTACTTGGCATGATCAAAATGGGGGCAGATGGATGCCCAGTCAAGGAATAGCGGGAATGGCTGCCTGGTTGGGGCGTAATTAGGGAGATTATCAAGTTCAACAAGTATTAATGGGTACTTTAGCCCTTCAAATCACCCACTCAAGTAAACCCACTCTCTCCCATGGATTTGAAATAGTATATCATCGACTACCGGTCCCTCTTCAAGTAAGTTACATCGTCTCGCTTCTGAAACAACTTCTTCGTAGAACCTCTTTAGTAAGAGGTAAGGATTACCCTTTTCTTCGGCTTCCTGCTGAACATGGTCTTCGTTCAGGGAAGGGGCATAAAGGCGCCAATCAAACGGTAACAGTGACATTGGTCTCACAACACCATTAATTTGGTTTTGATGACCAACACTTGCAGATGAGCGCCAATTTCGAGTTACCATGGATGAAGACAAGATGAGTTTTAGAGGTAATTGGGATTTGGAGTGAGAAGTTAATTTGTAAATGTATATATCAGTGATGGTTAATGGTCAAGTAAACAAGTCAATATATAATCGTAGAATGGATGATAAACAGTAGTGATAATTTAAAAGTAAGTAAAGGTGAAAATTTGGTATAAGTGACAAATAATTATAATTTGAGGGAGTAATGAAGCGTTTGTGAAGAAAAACGATAGGCACATGGCGGGATGTGCCAGATGGTCTGCATGACGGAGTAGATTATGTGAAGAAATGACATGCATTGCGACTGTCCTATCAAATACATGCATACTTGTCAGTCATACTGGATGACGGAGTAGATTATGTGTATCTGTAATAATCAATTTTTTTAAAATATTAAATGTGGACAGAAAATTCACCATATTAAATTAACAGTTAATAAACAGATGATATTGTTATCGATATCATTAAGTCATAACGACATACAAGGTAAATATTCAACTACAATACACATTAATTTCCATAAATAGATACATATGTTTACCCCAAGACCTAGTGGTCATATATTGCAAGTTCCACCGTATTTGGAAACAATGATACAACTTGCATGATGTGGGCCTGTGGCCAAACAAAACAAGGACTAATGACATACATAGTAATTCCATAACCGAACCCTACACTGTTGACATCAAGTGGAACCCTAATACACAAAAAACCACATGGACACAACAACTTAAATCTAAACTTAGGGTAATCTTGAAGGCTCCACTTGGGATATACAACTTAAACTTACTTCTTTGTCACCCCAATTAACCTGGTAAACATCTTCACCATCCACACCGCAGTAGACCTCATTATGAACAGTTGGTTGTAGAAAGCAAACTTCACGGTTGTCGTAAACTTCTTGTTTATTTGAAATTCAAGATCCCTAACGTCACCTCTACTTAAGTTCAGTTGTGATTTGAGTTCCATATTATCACGTAGGAGTAACTTCAGACAAAGACGGTCCGATCTAGTTGGTTGACCGCCAACCCACATGAAATGTGGGAATCTTCCCTGCAATTGATAAATTTAAAACCGCACATTAATTGGTTTATTGGGCAAATGATAATGAGGGAAAGTACAAGCATCAGTTAATTGTGCCAAGTTCTTACTATAAACTAGCAGTATAACTTACTGATGAGCATTTTGAATGAAGGCGGAGTTCGTCATGTGGTGAATCATTAATTGGACTGGAAAGCCACATTCACATATGATTACACTGTCGTCATCATCTCAGACAGTTACCTTATGTGGCATTTGGAATGTAATCTCCCCCATTTGAAAGGAATTAAATGTACGTATATTGGATGGGTTACAGTTATGTTTTTGGTTGCCCTAAAATCTGATAGTGGGTGGCATTAATATGAGAAATGTGATGGTTGTATATGTATACCAAATTGCCGATTATTATTGGCGCCAATGTTCCCGTCAATTTTATGCAATGATTACCACTGTTGTCCTTACGTAGTGGATTTGGCGCCTTACTTGTGATAATTTAATGACTTTGATCCGCTTGCATGGAAAAAATTGTTGTGACTTTAAACCATGTCAAATCATAATTAATTAATGTTTCTTATGGGGCACGTCATAGGGAAATGTTTGGCTATAAAAATTGATAACATGCATCACATAGTGGACGATAAAGGTGACATTGACATTAAATAATGCAATATGTTTTGTACAATCATTTTGTGCTTATTAAACAGTACATAACAAAAATTATTTACAACAGATGCACTTCACATGGGAACAATAGTTTCATTTGATGTTATCTGACTCACTCATTGATACGGTTGAAGTTGCAAAACTAACTGCAAAATGTGAAAGGAGATACAGTACTAAGGTTGATGGAGATAAACTTACAACTACTAATTTTGGCCCATTGACAAACTTACAAGCAGTTCACTTACAACATTGAAACTTATAACAACTAAAACCACATCACAAAATAAAACCAGGAAATAATGACATGAGGGTCATTTATAACTTACATCAGCTCCAAGCAGTAGTTTAGGTTCATGGAGTTACACTAGTACGCCTTCATAATTGTAGAGACAGTGTATGAAATCAAAATAAAAAGGACTACCACCAACAACTTGAGCAACGTTGTAAGTCTTCCCATATCACCTTCCGCTTTGTTTAGAATGTCACGCTGAGTTAACATACTTAGATTTTCGGTTGTTCGCATTCTTTCGACACTAGCTTGTAGAGTTTCAATCTCCATCCTGTAGTCTTCAATGATCTCTATGGACCTGGGAGTGAATTCTGGCTCGTAAGGCATCATGCACCCACATCTACCAGGTCCCTGTAAAAGTTGATCATATGTTGAGTGACATAATACATAATCGATGGACTCATAATAATTTCCCTAACACAGGTTTGTCCTATTGCTGAATCACCGTGTCATTCTAAACAAAGCGAAAGTTGATAGGTTGACTAACACAATGCAAAAGAGCTTTAATTTGATGATAAAAAATACAACAGATGTCCAGTGACATAAAGTTAGTTAAAAAAATGCTTACTAACCTCCATGGAACAAACGTAATATCGGCGACCATATTCATCTGCAATACTCTCAAGGACGCACTCCATACCATGGTTGCATCGGATGACTGGATCTAATAGATCAACATCTTCAATGTCTGACTCAGAAAAACTTTCGTAATAGCCATACCTTCCGAATGTGCTTTGTGAACTGTCGCTCGCCATAATGGTGTACAGTTTGTGTGTATGGCTTTAGGGTTTCCTTCAACAAATTCAACTAAATGTAATGCAAAAAAAAAGTTGTTGTTCAGTGGTTGACAAAAGGTATGGTAATTGGGGTATTTAAAGAAGTAACGTCCAAGGAAAAATGTGTTTTGCTATAACCCCAGCATTTATAGTCGCATTGAATGTGGAGTATTGAACACAACTAAACAGGTAGTTGAATGTCACATCATGTGTAAACCTTGAAAAACCCTACAATAAAACCCTAATGCATTCATTATGATCTTTAACTAAAGTACTAATATTAACCAAGTTCCTTGTGCAAACCATATGTTGTAACTGTTACTTACGACTTACTGAACTTGGTACTACATAAACCCACATAATAAAAGTGGTTAACGAACACATAACTTGCACCACATGAACATCTCCGGGGTTAATGAATTATGCTGTCCATGTTAACTCCTTGATCTTAGCATCGTCAACCCTACATTTGATAGCCCTAAAGCATAACTTATGCATTTCTACTTTAGTTTTTAACAATTTCAGTATGCAAAGGTTATGTTCTAAGTATGGGTTAGGAGAAGGTGAACTTCATTGTAGCTAAACCCTAAACAATACAGTACAATAACATGAACTTGTTGTGGGTTAACTGTCCATTAGTGTCCATGTTGAGTCCTTTATGTTTGCATCATTACCCCTATGGGCTACTATCATATCCCTAAACCATGACAGCAGCATAATGGATTTAATTGTAACCATAATCTGTGTTTCCAGTTAGTTTATTTGTTCAAGTTAAACATTATATTTAACCTTAATGGTATGTCCAGAGAGTTTTGTTTGAAAGAACAAAAAATTAGGCACGTATCTTCAAAATCTCTTAATTAATCCCAACATATATTCTAAATCATATCTACTGATTTTATTGTATATTATTGCAAAATATATTATGGTAGATAACGATTGAAGCTTCCGAAAAGAATGAAGATTGAACACCAACACAAAGATGGAAAGGACCCACCATACAAGGAAAGGATCGACCATAGTAGATATAGTACAACGTTGTTGTAGTACTGACCATTAAAACACACAAGTACAAATTCATATTCTTAAATGAAACATTAAACACTAATGCCATGAACCAGAAACAAACATGGTTCATAATCCAGACATCCTGGGATTTTAAGAAATACACATTAGAACAATCGACAATGAACAAACGACAGCCACAACGATATGCTCCTTCCTCTTAGCTGCACCAACCCTTCTTGCTGCAGCTTCCATTCGTTGAACACCAAACTGAGTGTTATACCTATTCTCCTGTTGCTCATAACGAATAGTTTCTTGAATTTCCCGCATCTGACTGTCTAGCTCTTCAATCACCTCCATTGCTCTATTAGTGTAAGGGGGATCAAATGGTGCATAATAATTGCATGCATGTTCACCCTACATCAAAAATAAGCAGCATTTAGTATGTCATAACTTCATCTCATTGCCAAAAAAATTGGCCACAAATATCATGCATGGTTTACCGTTTTTGGACATTTTGCATATCAACGCCTATAAAGACTACCTGACTCTACTAACACAGCTTCAACACCACATGAGCACCGTGGATGATTCATTTCACTTGACAAAGCTAAGATAATGGAAATTCAACCAACTTTTGAAATCTCCTCCTGCTTCAAGTCCCTTTATAGACAAGTTGGTCGTTCATGTCATTCAAAATCCCTCAATTAATGTGGTTGTTAGGTAGATGGCCCTCTCCTTGTTCATTACTTCAAGCATTAATGAAGGTAGGTTTCCTAATTTTAAAGGTTAAAGGTAAACACTAATGCCAATGAAGTATTTTACAATGAAAATAAATGAATGAATGAATGAATGAATGTCATATTTGTAAGGGAGTTGTTGGGCCAATACATACATACATCTTCTTCCCTCTTAGGCCCAAACAAAAATACAAAATAAATTGTACACAGTTTGGCCCCTCTTTTACCAACGCTGGACTTATCATGGGTTACCACATTCAGCAAATGTTGGGCCTACAATCCATGAACGTTATTGAAAAGTTAATTATTATGGAGTATATGTAACGGATGTAGTGTATTAATAAACTTTTTCTGCAATTTTTGTTAACAACCTTTGCTACATCCTTCAATATCTGATATCCCTGAAATATGAAGCACACAAAATTTGCCATATGACATTGTTACAAACACAAAATAATGTAACATTTCCTTGGGTTCCTTTGTGTCAATAAGAATCATCAATGAAAGGTCACCCATAAGCATAATAATGTCAACATCTGCATATATGTACACACAATGTAAGAACCAATTACTCTCGGTCTCCATTAAAAAATTCGTCATCGACAAGCTGTAGGTCGCCATGGACATCTGCATATATGTGCACCCGGGTGTCGGTATAAGTGTTCCTATGATGACCAGTACGATGGCAGCTTGAGCAATGGTGTGTCAACTTATTTTGCCTTTGAGACTCATGCCTTCTCTTTCGAGGACGACCGGCTTGCCTTGGATTCTTTAGGGGAAGTATTTCCCAGCAAAATCCTTCATCAAGGTCATCCCCCCGCCACTTTCCCTGTAGCAACATCCACTGACGGATTACCCTCACTGACCATGGGTTGTATCCCTGCCACATACATCATTGTCTGCGTATTCTTCTTGTAATAATCAATCACAAAATCATACAATGGAAGCCCAACCCTTTGAATAACAACCATAGCATGTGCACAAGGTAACCCTATCAACTGGAACCACTAACATGTGCATGTCCGCAACTTTATGTTCACAACAACCCTCCTGCTGTTTGACATGTCAACGCAATATTCACCCCTAATAGAAGACAACATTTGAACCTGGCTCACTGAATCGCATTTTGCAGTTGTGTCCTTCAACTTCTCATCAATTCTAGGACCAACAACTGTTTTCCACCGGTTTAGTTCATTGTTCCTCCTCTCATACTTTTGCCCAACCTTCTGTAAATGGCCAGACACTAACCATGGAATATGCATGTTTCTCAGACCTTTCATCTAATTATTCTAGCTTTCAATTGGGTTGTTGTTCAGTCTTTGTTGTCATACTTTTGGGAGTACGGTTGTCGATCTCAGGGAGTTGTGTTCCAAGCACTCAAAGCAAACTCAAGTGTTTCAAGTTAGGTAGATTAACAAATGATGGTGACGGTGATAATGAAGCTACAAACTACGAAAGCAATAAAAGATGTTCAAGCAACAAAATCTGTATTCAACAACTAATCAATTCGAACGACCTAATCTACCAATTCCAAACAAGCAATTAAGAGTGATCGGTTGCACCATTAAAGCTTGCCAAAGTCCTCTCTCGAGGGTCAAGGGCTAGTCTAACTATTCCAACTACCTATTCTCATGGAGTTAGTCTAATTAAACTACAAGAATAGCAACCCTAGACCTAGTTAGAATTCGACTATTCTCATGTCCAAAACCCTAACTATTTTCTCTACCACGCTAGCAAATTAACATCACCTCTCAGCGTACATCAATTGGCTAAAGAAATACAAATGAAAACTCTCTCGAGCATTTCATCGAACACATGGTGGGCAAGAGAAAACCTCTAACTACAAGCATTAATTTTGATAGATTAGGATTCAAACAAGATTACTTCATTGTCAAACACATCAATCGCAACCCAAACAACACAAAACTAACAAGAAATTAACATAAAAGAAAATAGAGAGAAAGAGATAGAAGAACTTAGTCTCGAATTGAAAGCCAAATTCAATCTCCTTCTTGAATTCTTAAATTCTTCAATGGAAATCTAAACCTAGAACTAGAGATGCTAGGGAGGAAACCTCCCTTCAAGCCTAGAGAGAAACTGTGAAAAGAAAAGAACGTAGAATGAAAAACTGTCCTCCTAATTAATAAAACTACTTAAAACTAAATACTGCAATTTGGCACGGGTGCCCGTGCCGATTGGCACACCTAGGTGTGCTGAACTGGAAATCCCAAATTCGTTTCTAATTTTCGGGAGCGACTGCGTTGGCTTCCTTTGCTCCTTAATTTCAGTCTTTTTCCTCTATTGCCATCATCATTAGCACTCGAATTGCCTAAAAATACGACAATTAAACAAATTAGTCTTAATTAGCAAAGATGGCAAAAATCACTATTAAACTTATACTAAATGATTTAGATAAGTTCAATAAGACAATAAAAATCGAGGTAAAAAGTGGTAAAACCGAGGTTCTACAACCCCCCCCCCCAAATGCTTAAACCTTGCTTGTCCCCAAGCAAGACTAATCATGAAGTGTCGGGGAGAAATAGAAAACCTCAAGAGGAGCCTCCCCCCTTTTGGACAAGGGACAAAACTTGGTAGTCAAGAGCAAAGGCATACAATGGATTGCTTGGCAAGGCCCAAATTCAGATCGAAACAAAGTTGCAATTCATTCCAAAGATCATAAAGTCAGGTGACAAAACATTCACTCAATCTTGTCCCATCATGCAATTCAAGTTCATTCAAGTGATTGGCGAACTAGATGAGATCGGTAGGACCTCACTTTAGGGTATGTGGAACACTCTCTCTCATGTATTTAAAATGAATTTGATGTACACTCAATACCTTCAACTATGCATGCAAACTACCATAAGCTTGACAATACTATCAATTCTCCACTACTATAGACAAAATGCATAAATGTCAATCATGAGGACTTTGAAGGGTTGTAATGGGGCTTCGGTTTAGGGAAAGGAGGGGAAAATAATTTGGGAAAGGTGGAGTTAAATAGCCAAGAACCTATAGGGCAACAACATTTTCATTTCATGAAACACAACACCTCTTACATCCCACTTCAATTAAGTACAAAGCACTCCCCAACAAAGAGAGATTAGGAAAGAGTTAAAATAAATAAAAGATTATCATGCTAATCACCTCTTATTCAAAGCTCTTTCTTTCTTTCTTTCTTTCTTTTCTTCTTTTTTTTTTTGTTTTCTTTGTTTTCCCTTTTTTTGAATTCTTTTTTTTTTCAATTTTTTTTGCCGAACGCATGGATATACAAAGAACAACTCTAATCTCAACAGTTACTAGTTACAACCTTTGATTATAAAAAGGGGAAAAAGAATATTCAATCATGCACTTCCCTTGTAGCAACAAACCATCAACTTTCAACAATTGACCACAAAACTTCCCTGTACAACTGAACTGTTGCTCATTCTATCTTGGCTAAGGATAGGAAATTAAGAAAAGGCCAAGGCGTACACTGATAGGGTAAACAACAAGACAGGAAAAAGGGTTAGCAAGGGCTTCAAAGAGAGGTCAAAATGTTAGGTGGCTTTTTGGATATGTGGCTACGAAAATGGGCCTGAATCATATTAACACAATGCATAAGTCAAATGCAGTTTTGAAGAGAGTTAAGCCAAGTTCTAGAGATGCAAACATGGTAAGGTCACACTAAAAAAGAAATTAGACAACAAAAATGATAGTCTTTTAGGCTCAAGAGACCTCACAATTCAACCCTACCACAATCACTGCAACTAGTTCCTTTGATGAACCAAACACAGAATTCACCATCATGCACAAGGGACTTTCAAGAGTAATTGAATCACACACAAGACAATGATCTCCTCAAAACAAATATACAACAAGTTTCTCACATCATCCAAGCCAAACCAAACTTTCCATTGTACACAATTACGCTCAACCAACTAAGAAATTACCCCTTGAACATTAGGAGGGGTTTTCGAAACCAACAATTAAGACAAACAACTAAGGATTTTCCACTTTTTTATTGAAAGCAATAAAATTAAGCTAACTAAGAAAACATTAAACTACCTAAAAGCATTAAAACGAAAGATTAAAGTGAAAGGGAAAATGAATACATACCTTGAATGCTTAAGAACCCATTATCACTTTGTCTTCGCTTCTTGCAATGCAAACTAAATGCAATTCTATTCTAAATGCTCTATTCTAATGCCTAGAATGATCTTAACTAAGCTAGAATGCAATGTATAATAATAATGCTAAAAATTGAACTTAAATTAATGCAAACCTATAATCTAATGTATGAGCAATATAAAATCTAGATGAATTAACCTAAAATTCAATAAAAAAAAAACTAAATGCAACTAATATATGCGTGTCATCATGCTCAACACCATGCGAAATGATTCACCTCACAATACTCATCGAGTAATCGCCCAAATCAAGCACCATGTCAATTAAATCACACCTCATAACAAGCTTCAAACTCCCCTCCCCTATGCTTAAAGCTTTCATTGTCCCCAATGAAAAATATATGCAAGGAATTGAAAGGGAACGGGAAGAGTACTTATAATGCCCCAATATTCAAACTAAATCAGCCCAAAATGTCAACTTTGGCAATGAACTACACACTCAACAACAAGAACTATACAACTTTTTATATTTTTCAATAACCCACAGGCCAAGTTCAATGCAACATATGTTTTAGTGCTCATCACAAATCTCAAGGATTGCATATAGGTTTCTCCCTCGAACAATGTAGGCCATACCCAAGCAAAGAAATCCCATTTGAAATACTTACATAGCACTTTTTATCAAATTAACTTAGCCGAAAGTAGCATCAGTTGCAGTGAATAAAAGGGGTGAAAGGTATACTTACAGTGCTATCATGTGGAGATGAGCAGGAGCAATTTCAGCATGGTTAGCAACAATTTGACTTCAACTCCATTCAAGCCTAAAATGCAAGCAATCTAGCAAACAACCCATTTGAGCAACCAAGTAGTCCTGCACTATTCAAATCAATTTACATCACAAGTGCCATTTTTTTTTTTTGACATTGCTTTGCACAGCCCAGAGATAGAACAATCGGGCAGGCAGAAGCTGTGCACCAATGGTGGTGTAACAGTGGAGCTCTTGCGCTGGGATTAACCGTGTCTGATGCTGGAGAAGGCAAGACGTGCGTTGGGCAGGGTTCCGACACAGAGAGAACCAGTTCTGGTGCTAGTTGGCAGGCATTGGGTGCAATTGCCGCTGGGATGGTAATCTCTGGCGTTCAATAGCGAGTTCTGAGGCTGGAGAGGCGAAGACGGACGCTGAGGGTCAGCGCTGGGCACGTGTGAATGAAGGCGGTTCTGGGCAGTTCCGGCGATGGACAATGGGTGTTGGGTCTGGCCGCGACTTGCAGGATGGTGGCTGGGGATGGTGAATGTTGGGCGCCGGATGGACGGCTGTGGGGGATGCGACGGCCATGGCGGTGGTGGGCGACGCCGACGAGTGGGTGGCCGGAGACCATGGGTGTGGCGGCTTTGAGGGAGAGGGTGGAGGTTGGTGGGAGAGATTAGGGCTTGAGAGAGGTAGTGAAGGAAAGAATTGGCACTGAATTTTTTTGAAAGAGCACGGCCGTGCCAATCGGCACGGGTGGGTGTGCACTCAACTTGAAAATTTTGCAACCTTGCTGTTTTGAGTGTGCCATTTGGCACGGGTGGGTGTGCCAAATTGCTGCTTCCAAATTTCAGCAATTTTCATCAATTTCGAGTTCATAGCACAAATTTACCGTGCAATGCTCACCATAAAAACATTAAAACGCCTTTAATCAATCTACCAACACTTACACATTTTAATCAATTCACATTAATTCCAACCTCAACAAACATTTTATTTCACTCAAATCCTTCACCCGCAAAGGCCGCAATAACACACATACACATTCAATTTTTTTTACCCAACAATAAAAACATAATGAAACAAAACAAATGAAAAACCTAAACTAGAAAGCATATAAACTTGGGTTGCCTCTCAAGAAGCGCTAATTTAAGGTCCTTAGCTTGACCTAAGAAATTCAGACGTTGTTAAGGCTCGTAAAAGCCGATCATACACCGAAGCATGCATCTCACAATATAGTAGGTAAGAGAATACTAACAAGAATATAGCAAACAAAATGAGTATCCTCTTAAATTTAGCCAATGCCATAGAAAAATTGAAAGAATGCTCAAAGAAAGTGTACCACACATATTTTCTAGGCATTTCCCCTAGGTATGTACAAGAAGGATCAAATGAGATGTTAGGACCTCTATAGTCACCCAAGGAAATAAGACACGCATGCTCGAGTGAGAGGGTGGAATGAAGTGAAGGGAAAAGAGACACGTGTAGGGGAGACATGGATACATTCTTAGCATAATCAAAGCACATAGGAGGATCTTCAAGTACAACCTCCTCAAATGTTTCATCACAAACAAGTCCCATTTCCATATCAATATCCAAAGATGTATCATGAAGAGAAAGAGTCATAATCATCATCCTTATAGTCACACAATGGGTTACTTACATGAATTTCAGGGCACAGAGGAGAAGACTCAAATGTATCCAACAAACAATCCTTAGGTGAGGAAAGTTCTAGCCTGTAGTCACTCTCATTTAAATCACGCATATCACTCCTCAATTGATGCACGAGCAATCCCAACTCAGAAACAATCAATTTGAGACCATTCACTACTCTCGACAACTCATCATGATGGTTTATTACATTTTTAACAAGGGTCGGAGAAGCAACATTGATGCAAGGGTTGGTAGTATGAGTAGATGAATCAAATAGAGCACAACAAGAAAGGACATGCATCGAGAATCGAGGGGAAGGGGGACACGAAGTCACATATTGTTCCTCATAGAAAGACCTAGCATGAAAAGTACAAGGATCATCGAAAGAAGAACACGAAGAACAACAAGCCTCCTCAAACTCACGAGTATCCCAAATCAACCATTCAAGCAATTTCCAAGCCTCGCACTCACTTTTAGCATGAAAACCAAAGTAACCCAAAAGATTACGAGTCTCCAAATTCACACCCTCATCCACAATATACAACACTTCCCACTTTGTAAAAGTAAAGTCACATTGAGCACAATAAGCAAGATGACTAGTCATCTAATCGATTCCAATAAGCACAAAACAATTCTTGCTCATATTGAGAGAAGTGGGGGCAGATTCATTTTTTTTTTTGGATTTTTTTATTTTTTGATTTTTTGGAATTTTAAAGACCTAACAAGAATCCTGAAGAAAGCTTCAAGCCTAGGAAGCAACAACTCCCCGGCAACGGCGCCAATTTTGTTGTCGTACTTTTGGGAGTACGGTTGTCGATCTCAGGGAGTTGTGTTCCAAGCACTCAGAGCGAACTCAAGTGTTTCAAGTTAGGTAGATTAACCAATGATGGTGACGGTGATAATGAAGCTACAAACTACGAAAGCAATAAAAGATGTTCAGCAACAAAATCTGTATTCAACAACTAATCAATTTGAACGACCTAATCTACCAATTCCAAACAAGCAATTAAGAGTGATCGGTTGCACCATTAAAGCTTGCTAAAGCCCTCTCTCGAGGGTCAAGGGCTAGTCTAACTATTCCAACTACCTATTCTCATAGAGTTAGTCTAATTAAATTACAAGAATAGCAGCCCTAGACCTAGTTAGAATTCGACTATTCTCATGTCCAAAACCCTAACTATTTTCTCTACCACACTAGGAAATTAACATCACCTCTCGGCGTACATCAATTGGCTAAAGAAATACAAATGAAAACTCTCTCAAGCATTTCATCGAACACATGGTGGGAAAGAGAAAACCTCTAACTACAAGCTTGAATTTTGATAGATTAGGACTCAAACAAGATTACTTCATTGTCAAACACATCAATCACAACCTAAACAACACAAAACTAACAAGAAATTAACATAGAAGAAAATAGAGAGAAAGAGATAGAAGAACTTATTCTCGAATTGAAAGCCAAATTCAATCTCCTTCTTGATTTCATAAATTCTTCAATGGAAATCTAAACCTAGAACTAGAGATGCTAGGGAGGAAACCTCCCTTCAAGCCTAGAGAGAAACTGTGAAAAGAAAAGAACGTAGAATGAAAAACTGTCCTCCTAATTAATAAAACTACTTAAAACTAAATACTGCAATTTGGCACGGGTGCCCGTGCCGAATGGCACACCTAGGTGTGCTGAACTGGAAATCCCAAATTCGTTTCTAATTTTCGGGAGCGACTGCGTTGGCTTCCTTTGCTCCTTAATTTCAGTCTTTTTCCTCTATTACCATCATCATTTGCACTCGAATTGCCTAAAAGTAAGACAATTAAACAAATTAGTCTTAATTAGTAAAGATGGCAAAAATCACTATTAAACTTACACTAAATGACTTAGATAAGTTCAATAAGACAATAAAAATCGAGGTAAAAAGTGGTAAAATTGAGGTTCAACAGTCTTCCCCAACGGTCCTTCTTCAATTTGCTTTGTGCCCATTCAGCAGGTTCGTTGTCATCAACCCATTTTGCATACAAAGGATTATGTGCATGTAACTTCTCCATCCCTTCAAATTTAAAACAACAAGTTCCATCATTAAGTATCACAGATAAGCATTTTATTAACAACTTGACATTATTACTACACATCTGAAACTTACCAGCATTGTAACCCTCCTCTGTGGTCGCATAAGCTATTCTACACAGCATCTCCTTTGCCTTATCCTTACCGGCTGTCGTCCGCTCTCCTTTCTTTGCGATGAACTGACAAAAGTTCTCGGTCAAATGCCTTAGGCAATAAGAGTGGAACTCTTTGCCAAAATATTTAGGCACATATTTCAGTAAAGATCCATGCCTGTCAGTCATTACAACCGTGTCAGTGTGCCCAGTACACTCTCTAAGATTCCTCAGGAACCAGTCCCAGTTGTTATCATTCTCCCCACCGACAACTGCATATGTAATGTCGAACAGATGGTTGTCTGCATCCAACGCAACTGTAGACAACCATATTGGCCACTCAGATGGGTTCCATCAACGAGCAAAATTTTTCTACTACAACTAACAAACGCCTCCACAGCTGGGGGGGTAAGACACAAACATCCGGCTGAACACATTCCCATCAACCTCAACATACGCATAAGAGCCTTTGTTCACTTTACTGATGGATGCACATAACCACGGAAGTAGCTTGTACTGGTCTTCAGCGTTCCCAACAGCTAACATCCGAACAAACTCCCTCGCCCGCAACACTGCTGGTATGTAGCATTAATACCAAACTCGAGCATAACATCTTTCAGTATTGAAGTCTAGGAGTAATCCGGGGACATTCTTATCTTCCCATCCATCAATGACCCTAACATAGATGCCCTCAATCGTTTCCTCTTCCACATCCCCATGTTGCACTCATCCCCAGCGCTGTGCTCATGATTACCATTAAATTCCTTAACATACATGCCTGAAATTTTTGCACTACCCGTAGCACGTACATAAAACGGACAACAATCAACAACACACCGAACAACAATCCTCTGTCGGCAGTTACGTTCAAACCTATACCCAAACCTATGTGCAACACAGTATTTGAATACACTTTCCCAGAAAAGCTACTTAACTAGGGAATAACTGCCCTTTCCCTGTCAACTCATTTTTCCAAGCACACATTTGGGTGTTGTATGCCTCACAATTTCCACCTGTCTTCGGCCATATCAAGCCTCCACCTTCATTCTCCTGTTCCTCTTCCATCCCATCCATATCACTATCATAACCTTCCTCCCACACTAGAGGCTCATCCATATAGCCAACAGGATTAATGTCTTTCAATTGATCCAATTCCTTTGCCAACTTTACATTTTTTTCCCTACAAATTCAAACAAAATACAACATCACACACATCAACATTTAATACTGTCAACAACCACAATGCATTATGCTATGGTACACTTACCTTTTCACATCATTTGCGTTGATTGCTTCGGCCTCTTTTGACGTTCCAGCCTCCACTACATGACACTCCCTTTCCATGCATATATCAGCAGCACTCTCAATTTCTATGCATATAGCAAGCAGTAGGAGTGTCCCCTCTGTTGTCCACAGCCTGCGCCTCCGAAAAGACATCATTCAACGTTGAAGGATCTATTACATATAAATAACCGACGCCATCACTTCCTCTAAACATTTTTAACACGTCTCCGTCCTTGCCGAACCGAATCATCATTGTCCTATCATACTTCAAAGTATAGAATATGTCCATCCCATTTAAGTTCTTTTCTGTCATATCACATACCATTTTAACAACATCTTCTACCTCCATCGTATCATCCACCCAAATACATCCCTTCTCACCACCAACATATCCAACTGTACCTGCTTCATCCTTCAGTTTACCACCATATAGAACATATACAGCCATTTCACTTTTTCCATCCCCCGAAATTGCGCTTCACCATCACCCTTTTTTCAATGTAAATTGATCAACATTCATATATCAACATATTTATAAACGAAACAACAATTATACACTGACAACGTACATAGAACATATTCATCTACTACTTACTATTACTGACCATGCTCTCTTAAACAAAAAATTATTTTTAAATCAACAACTTTGCACCATATAACAATACACTTCAAACAACTTACCAACGCCACAGCACACTACCATCGTTTTTTTACAATACCGATCAAATTCCTCATTTCCAACAAATTTAACCCTAACCGACACCACAATAAAACATACATATTCACCTCCTCAATTTTGGCTACCATTATACATGATTATCATTGTACCAGATTAACATGATACAATCCAAATATGACATCCCAAAAAACACAAAATATTCGTAAAAACCATAAACTCTAAAGCAAAAATTCAAAATGTTAACAGCAACTTACACTAATCTTTTACTCCTCCACTAGAATTGGAATTAACTTCACTTCTGCCGAAAAATTCTGAATCAACGTATTTCCTTTTCGAATAATTTCGAATCTCCACCAGACAATCCTCCCTCGGGTTTCAAGGGCTCTTGCAAACGAATAGACTAGGGTTCAGAATTGAATAATCTTCCACAACAAGCTTCCATTTCCCGCTACAAAATTGACCCACTCAAGGAACTTTTATTTATTAAATATTCATTTTCCTAGAATGCCCCTATGCATATAGATTGGGCTCTACTAAATAACACCTAACTGCAAATGTTTTTCTGGTCAAACTTGAGTTTGATTGATGGGAACACTAAGTTGTAAATAAAGTACCTAATTGTAAATAAATTTTAAGCCCAACACCACAGTGTAATAAACCCAAATTAAAATTGGGTATGAATTAGAAATACACAATATTTTAATTTTGAAATGTAGATTATATGTATAAGTAAATTTAAAGTAACTAATGAATAAAATACCTTAGGAGCATGATTTGTGAATTGCTAGAAAATTATGTTAGGTTAAGCAATATATATGTAGTATTGAGTAACAATGACTTACGTATGTATTGGTGCAATTTTCGGACGACAATAATACCAACTTTGGGGGTATTTGACCTAATAATACATACTATTTTCTTGGACACTGGCAATACTAACTATTGATCTATTTTCCCCCAACAGTACACCGTTGATCTGGTAAGGTTTTGACTCATCGGAAAGATGGCGTGACTCCATAATATGTGTTATGGAAGGGAGATTAGTGTCCAAATCAAAATTTTATACACAGCCTCCATCTTCCACAGCACGCATTAGGGAGCCACGTCATCTTTCCATGAGTCAAAACCTTACCAAATCGGTTGTGTACTGTTGGTGGAAAATAGGTCGATAGTTAGTACTGCTAGTGGCCAAGAAAATAATCTATATTATTAGCGTCCAATACCCCCAAAATTAGTATTATTGATGTCCAAAAATCTTTGATTAGATGAAAGATGGGGAATGTGATGAGATTTAACTTTTCACCGTTGATTTTAATTTTTTTAATTTTTCCTTTGGATAATCTTGAGATATCTAATATAATATAATCTAATGCTATCTTTAATTTTATATTGAATAAAAAAATAAACGGTTAAAATAAATTTGACACATATACTAATTAATGAAATCCGTTTTCAATATTGTGGTAACAACCATTATAAATTTTTTTCAAGTAAATTGATCACTACAATTAAGTTTAGAATATGAAAAGTTATGTTCTTTTATTCTCTTAAAAAAGAACATTAATTATAATCATAATAATTTATATTTATTTTTACATTTGACTATTGCAGGAATTTGAAAAGCTATCCTTTTGGTTGTTTGCAATTGATTATTTAATTTAATGTAGTTCATCTCTGATCGATATCCTTAATTTTTAAATTTTTTTAATGAAATTTCTTAGAATTTTCAAGTGAATGACATGTGGCAAATGACTCTTCTTAGTGGTTGTGTTTTAATATAATTAATAGATTAGTATTAGTCGTTGATTTATTTTTTTTTTTTACTTTTTTCTGAAACTTTAATATGCTGCCACGTGGCATTAGCACATGAGTTTGGGTTTTGTTTTAATAATATTAATAGATTATGTTTACTTAAGAAGTGTATACAAAAACAATAAAAAAAAACGATTATGAGCCCGGGAGCAAGGAGCATTGTGCACCCAGGCCCATTTAACTACCGAGTCCTAATTCCAATACCAGACGAGAGGCTTTGATGCATTTAACTAGTGAAGGTCCATTTTGCGCTGACGGCCCAATTCCGGCAGAAGAGAGGCGTGACTCATTTACTCTCAGATTCAATTTCCAAAATTTTACTCCCTCTCTACTTTCTTTCTCTACTACTTCTGCAACTCTTCCCTCTGTTTGTCCTTTTCACTCTCTCTCTGTGGCAATTCACTGTGTGATTGGCGGAAGCAATTGACAACGATTCAACTTCTCCATTCACTCTCTCACTGTGGTGATTCACTGTGCTGACGATTTCTCTGTCTTCTCCTCGGATGTAAGTTTTTGATGAGCATAATGGTTTCATGAAATGAGCATTGTCGTTATAGGTTATGAGCATAGGTATTAAAATTCATGAGCATTATGGTTTCAAGAAACGAGCATTGTCGTTATAGGTAATGAGCATTGTTGTTATTGCTTGATGAGCATTATGGTTTTATGTAATGAACACTGTTGTATTAGGTTATGAGCATTGTAGTTCAGCTTTAATGAGCATAATGGTTTCATGAAATGAGCATTTTCGTAATAGGTAATGAGCATTATAGTTCAGCTTGATGAGCATTATGGGTTTATTTAATGAGCATTCTCGTTATAAGTTATGAGCATTTTAGTTCAGCTTGATGAGCATAATGGGTTTATACAATGAGCATTGTCGTTATAGGTTATGAGCATTGTAGTTCATCTTTGATGAGCATAATGGTTTCATGAAATGAGCATTGTAGTTCAACTTTGATAAGCATAATGGTTTCAAGAAATGAGCATTGTCATTATAGGTAATGAGTATTATTGTTCAGCTTAATGAGCATTATGGTTTTATGTAATAAGCATTATCGTTATAGGTTATGAGCATTGTAGTTCTGCTTTGATGAGCATAACGGTTTCATGAATGAGCATTGTCGTAATAGGTAATGAGCATTGTAGTTCAGCTTGATGACTATTATGGATTTGATTTAATGAACATTGTTGTAATAGGTAATGAGCATTGTAGTTCAGCTTGATGAGCATAATGAGTTTATACAATGAGCATTGTCGTTATAAGTTATGAGCATAGGTGTTTAGATTCATGAGCATAATGGGTTTATGTAACGAGTATTGTCGTTATAGGTTATGAGCATTGTAGTTCACCTTTAATGAGCATAATGAGTATGCAACTAATTGTGTTTTCAAACATAATTTAAAATAGAGTCAACTAATTGTGTTTTTTAAGTGGTTTAGGCCAGATAATTTTCTTGGGCAGCGAATGTGGGTTAATATTACCCAGGACTTGTTGGATTGATTGTCATTATAGGTTATGTAGTTTTGTTGGGTTGTTGCGTCGCGGAAGCAAGTGTGGGTCGGGCGCACAATACTCCCTGCTCCCGGGCTCAGCATCTAAGCGCTGTAAAAACAAGCATCGTTGGTCCATGTAAATATAATAAAGAAATTAAAATAATATATATGAAAATAATTAGCTTTAGGACCAAGATATCTTCTATTTCCTAAAAAAAAAAAGGTGCCTCCTATTTTCCTTTTCGTATTCCTTCTTTTTTTTATGTGAATCCCTTTTCTTTAACAATTCAAAAAGTCCATGATTCAAAGTTCAAACAAACCGATCATGATATGTGTTTTATTTCAAAATATTCTTTAATTATATTATGTTGCATCAAAGTAACATTTATTATTTTTTTTGATACGAATTTATTTAATAATAAATATTAACTATTAATTATAATAAATTTTGGATGCAATGATATACGCTAACTAGCATGGATAACATTTTAACCGAATCAATCTAGTCGATTAGACATAATTTAAATATCTTTTTAATTATTAAAAATAATAAATTAAAATAATGTTTTAAATAATTTACATATATATGATCTCGTAGTTATAAGATTCAAATTCATTCTTATATTGTTTTTTTGGGAAATTGGATTCTAATAATACGAACTTTTGGCCATATAAGACTTAATAATATAAAATTTTGATTTGGTGATTAATATCTGACTTTTGCCATTTGCGCGAGCGATGCAGCTGGCGAGTTAAGTTGAGCTCGGTGGCGGGATGACGTGGCGGCCGGAGGAATATATTTTGACTTTATTATGTACCCAGTCAGCATTTGACTTGTCCACATCACCTCTCCTCCTTTCCCTTTCTCTCTCATCCTTCCCTTTCTCTCTCCTCCCCCTCTTCTTCTTCGATCCAGACATGGCTATGGCTTCTCCTCTTCTTTGTTCCTAATTTTTGTCCCTTCACACTGCCACAAAATGGTAACATAGATAACGGAGTAGTCTTTGAGTCTTCCATCTACACAGAACAAGCACTCAAACCCCAAGAAACAAAATTGTAAAAATCAAAGGCAACACAGATAACAACAAGAAACTAAAAACCTTCGCATCTGCCCTTTTTTCTTTAACTTCTTTAAATGGTGGAGACTGGCGGCAGATTACCCGAGGAAGAAGAAGATGAAGATTTTGGGGTTTTTTCTATCTCACTTTACACCTACAACCACGTCGTTTCAATGTGCAGCGAAATAGAAGTAGTTTAGGCAAATCCGAATTAAGAGGGTCGGACTTGGGCATGGCCAAGAATTTCGCTTTACAATCTCTCTCCCCCCCCCCCCCCTTCCTTTTCGATTGTTGCCCACTCATACACAGTCATACATACTCTCTTCATTCTTATGCTGTAGTACTACTACCAGTATAAAATCCAATTCTACAGCTTTGATCTTCCATAGAGAGAGAAAAATGCTCTATGTGATCCTCAAGACACTGAAAACAACCCCGGAAACCTTTAATCAGTATCAATGGTGGTGGTCATTGATCGAGAGAGAGAGAGAGAGAGAGAGAGAAGTAGTTTCTAAAAGCAAAAGTGTTTTATTCCTCTTTCTCTTCATCATCATTCATATCTTTTTCAAGGTCTGAAACCCACTCAGATTGCATTTTTACAACTATCCCATATTCTAATTTTAGAGGAAAATTGTGAGTGTTGAGTACTTGCCCCTTTTGTCACTTAATTTGCTTGATTCGTTTAGATTTGATTTTGCATTTTAGACGCTGTTTCCATATATTTTAATGGTGGGTATTTGAATTTTGTTCTAGGGTTTTATGGGTTTTTGTTGAGATTAAGAATTTGGGTTCGAGATTTTAATGGCGGAGAGTCAAGCTTTGTCGATTAGTGTTGTGTCCATTGTTAAGGATGTTCTTCAGAAGCATGGGAATCCAACCAAACGTCTTGATTTGGAATCCAGAAGAGTTGAGGAGGCTGATAATCTTCTTTCATTCTTATTTTCTTTTCAACTCTAGAGATTGATTCAATTGAAGTTGATTTCATTTTCAATCCTAAACAAAAAGTAGGAACAAAGAGGAGGAGAAGCTTTAGTGGATCGAAGAAGAGGAGGGGGAGGAGAGAGAAAGGGAAAGGAGGAGAGGTGATGTGGACAAGTCAAATATTTACTGGGTACATAATAAAGTCAAAATATATTCCTCCGGCCGCCACATCATCCCGCCACCGAGTTAAGTTCAACTTAACTCGATGACGTACTGTTCGGGGCAATAGCAGGTCAAAGTTCGTATTATTAATCACTAAATCAAAAGTTCATATTATTAAGTCTTATATGGCCAAAAGTTCGTATTATTAGAATTCAATTTCCCTTGTTTTTATATAGACTTTATACTCATATTACTTTCAAGAATAAAATAAAATACTGTACGAGAATTCAACCCCCCCCCCCCCAAAAAAAAAAAGGGAAATAAAGACCTTACCACTTAGGTTATCCACAATGTCATTCTTCAAAATGGAGGACACCAAGTATATAAATAGCAGATTTAGTATTATTTTACCCGTTTACCATTCGTCGCCCCCCATTTTACTAATGTCGCCCACTTTTTCACAATAACTTCCAGTAACGCCCTTAACCCTCACAATTTCACTCTCCAACTTCTCTCTAGTTTCTCTCTCTAATAATAATAATAATAATAATAATAAAGATTATGATTATGATAATAATAATAATAATAATAATATTTACAAAATTTTATTTTAAAAAAAATTAATCGAAAAAAATTCAGAAAAATACGGTTGTGGCGTGAAATTTGCGGCGGCACCGCGGTGTTGCCGCACAATGATCGCGGCACCGCTGCGGCTGAGCCGCGATCTTCGTGCGGCAACACCGCGGTGCCACCGCAAATTTCGCTTACAAAATTTTAATATTAATAACGATAATAATAATAATGATGATAACAATAATAATAATAATGATAATCATAATGATAATAATAATAATAATAATAATAGTAATAATAATAACTACAAAATTTTATTTTAAAAAATAAATCGAAAAAAATTCAGAAAAACACGGTTACGGCATGAAATTTGCGGCGACACCATGGTGTTGCTGCACGAAGATCGCGGCTCAGCCGTGGCGGTGCCATGATCTACGTCCGGCAACACCACGGTGCCGCCGCAAATTTCACGCCGCAACCGTATTTTTCTGGATTTTTTTCAATTAATTTTTTTAAAATAAAATTTTGTAAATATTATTATTATTATTATTATCATAATCATTATCTTTATTATTATAATTATAATTATTATTATTAGAGAGAGAAACTAGAGAGAAGTTAGAGAGTAAAATTATGAGGGTCAAGGACGTTACTGAAATTATTGTGAAAAAGTGGGCGACATTAGTAAAATGGGGGTCGACATTAGTAGAGAATGAGTATTGTTAATGATGAAGAATGAGTTGAGGAATAGGGTGACGAATGAGTAATATATAATTATTAAAATAGTACAAAAAAAGAAAAGATAAAATAAAATAAATTTTATTTAATATTCTATCAAAAAAAAGTTTATTTAATATCTTTATTTCTCCTAGTCTCTCTATCTCTCTCTTTCCCACCTTTCTTCCTCTGTCCTCCATTCCAAGAATGTTCCAAGTATATATGTTGCGGTATCAGTATGCCTCTTTTTTTACTTTTCCTTTTTTTTTATTCTCTCTCGTCCACTCTTTGTATTTTTGAACACCATTGTTGATAGCCTCAGGTAAGGACCGATTCACATAAATGGCGATATGTATATGTGCTTGATTGACAGCATACGTATATCCTCAACTTTCTCCACAAGTTCCCCTAATGCATCGACCGGCCTCTTTATCAGTCCGAGAGGCTTGTTAAGGCCGCATAGAGCCTGAAATTCCCAGCATCCACTGGCTTATTGAGGCCGCATAGAGCCTGAAAGACCCACTTCTTCAACAAGGCTTTCTTTCTTGTAGGAAACATGACCGACTCCTGGTTCTGTTTTTCTTAAGTGAAGCAATTTCATCAACCATCGCGTACTCCCACTTGAACCGAGCCTCAACCTGCAAAACTTTAGTATAGGACTTTGGCTCACCAGCATCTGTCACTAATAAGTAATATAAAGATGGAGAATATAATTCAGGTGCATTACTTCTAGTAGCCCTCATGGATCTCCTCAAGGTGGATGGTGGAGTGTTCTCATCATCACTAGAGCTTTCACGTAGCTCTTGTGGTTCAGCTCCCATTAATTCCTTGTCATCTGAGTCACTTGATGCCTTCCTGTCACTCCATGCTTCCTCAGGTTTTGGTTCCCTGCCACTGTTGGTGAAACTGACCCTCTTCTGTTTACCAAGGACACAACTCTCGCAGAGCTCCATGTCTACGGTTTCCAGATCCTCCAAAACGTCCTTTGAAGCTAGAACCTTCATGTGACAAGCCTGCAACACCATAAGCTAGAACAAGAAGCATTATTGACATTAGAAATCACAATGATGCTATCCCTTGTTGAGTACAAAGTATCGGATTTCAATCCCTTTGCCACTACCATAACACCCTTCACAATCTTCCATTTACCATTCCCGAACCCTGCAGTGCAGTCCATCTTATCAAGTTGATTCTCTGAAATCAGATTCCTTTTAATACCAGGAATATATCTCATATCCTCCAACTTCCAAAGACCACCATTAGCAGTCTTAATATTCACATCTCCTCTACCTGTTATTTCATAACACTTGTCATTAATTAGCAAAATACACCTTGCAAAAATTCCCACTTTTGAAATTACGAAATAACTCCTTATCGGAAGAAACATGAAAGGATGCACCAGTATCAACTATCTATGACTCTTCAAGACAGGACACACTAAAAATTAGGGTTTCACAAAAGTCTTCAGTAGAGTTGATAGAGTTAAAGTCATCATTACCCTTCCCCTTCCTAGGGCAATCCCTCTTATAATGACCCTTGTCACCAGAACCATAACACACAATTTCATTTATGTTCCTAGGTTTACCTCTATCCTGGGACTTCGACTGTCCCCTGGAATTATTCGAATTCCTATTATTCTTCCTACTCCCTGACACTTAAGGCATTTCCCAAAGATTCACTACTAGAATTCTTCCTACAAAGGCCCTCATTGAGTAGCACAGATTTGACCTCATCAAATTTCATCTTGTCATTACTCTTAGCATTTCTAACGGCAGTTACAATTATTTTCCAAGAGTTAGGCATAGAAGACAACAATGTGCAAGCTTTAACATTCTCAACAAAGGTCATCTTTACTGAAGCAAGTTGTGATAATATCTTAGTAATCTCATTTATATGATCAGCCACATCACCATCCTCAGTCATCTTACAACCAAGGTTGTTAGGATTGGGATTCTAGTTAGGATCGATGAGGGCATTCGAGAATCGGATCGAAGGATCGGATTGAGGATCGTAAGAGTCTACGTACAAAGCTATTTTACCATCTATAAATTCATTTTCAAACTTAAAAAGGTCTAAATCAACATAATTTTAGCAGATTCATCAATAAATAGCCCTACTTTCAGCGTCATAAGCATCTATCCCTTACTCCGGTCGATAATCTTGATTATTACATGCTACTTAGTTTACCAATATACATATATTAAACCATATGTTGTTTTACTCTTCATCTTAGTCTTCTTAGAACCAGAACAAGAAGCCATACCTGACCAAACACACAAAACCATATTATCATACACATTTACCATTCATTTTATTCAAACAGGAAGCATCACAGTATCACCATTTTATCCAAGTCTCCAATTACAATTATTATACATCCAATTGATTCCAAAAATAATTCCAAGTTCAAGATTCATTTTAATTACCATAGTACCATACATGTCAAAACAGGAAGCATTCAAGCATCACAATTCATGGCATCACAACATTACATTTATTATTCATTTTAATTACATAGAATGGCAACACAAGTTTTTTTTTATTAGAAATATTTGCATTTCTCCAAATAGCACTACGAACGTGCATCAGAACATCAGATCATGGCATGCCAAGTAAAAAACAAACTGAAAGATTGCAAACTTAAAATCTCTCTTTTCCCCTAACGAACCATTCACAAAAAACGCAAAAATCCCCACTGTTGTCCACAACAGGATCTTTCGTGGGTCAGACAACAAGTTTACTACACAACATCTTTTCCAATGTCTTTCTGCAGGAACATTTGTTTGACCTCAACTTTGACAATCATCACGTCATCAGCCACAAACTCTTTTGATGAACTACAGACATCTTCCAGTGGATAGAATCCTCTAAATCCCCAACTAGTATTAGTCAAAGAAAACCAGCGTCCGCCATTCAAAATGTGATCAGAACCATGGAGAACGCTTTCCTTCTTCCCTTTGTTAGCAGTTATGGTAGCAGTCCTGAATTTTTTTAATCCCCAACTAGTATAAGTCAAAGAAAACCAGCGTCCGCCATTCAAAATGTGATCAGAACCAGGGAGCTGATTCTTCAAATGCAGTTTAAATTCCCCAAACAATTTACTCCCTTTTGCAAGGCTGTTGGTATTGCTCAGTTTCAAAAACAGTGAAGGACTTTTTCCTATAGCTTCTCTAGTTCCTTGTGGATATATGACAACACACATTTCATCCAACTTCTAATTCCAACTTTCCAATTGTTCAAGATTCTAACTTTTGTAATAACATTAACAATTTTAATAACAATTTTACCCATAAAAACCTATAATCTGCACGAATCTGTTAAGTAAACTAATTGATTTGAAAAACTTACTTTGAACTTTGAAGAACTTATAAAATTTGCATGTTGTCCTGTGAGTCTGGGACTAAGTCGGTTCTTGAGGCTGAGTGTGGCGGTGTGGCGTGTGGCTCTGTGCGAGGAAGTAGCGGCAGCAAAGCGGCGACCAACGGCCAGCGACCAAAGAACTCCGAGCAACTACGCGGTGACCGGCCCAAGACTAGCGGTGAGAAGCGAGCAGCAAGCACGATGCGGTGAGGAGTGAGCAGCGTGCGTGGGTGGGTGCTGAGTGGAGTGAGCAGCTGAGGAGTGAGGAGGAGTGAACCGTGAAGAGCTGTAAGAGCTGCGTGAATTTACCACAGCCACATCAGATTCAAAACCTAAACATCCATCTATTCTATTCTTTCAATTTCAATGTTTTTTTTTTAAAATAAAAAAGCAAGATATGTTGGTGGGTAACGTGGGTTGGGCTGTTGGAAAAAGACAATTGGATAGCCCGGTGCCCATTTACATTTCCTTTCCAAAAAGTGACCCATTTCTAGCAAATATGCTAGGATCGTTGGATCGTTTAGGATCGTACGATCCTACGATTTTATACGATCCTGGAACAATCCTAGTCCGAGACTAACTGTTGGGCGATCCTAATGCGATCCGGATCGTGGGGGTAAAATTGGATCGTAGGATCGTACGATCCACCGATCCGGATCGCGATTTTAACAACATTGCTTACAACTGGTTAATTTACGGAACAAATATACCTGATTTGTTGCGCTTGGCTTCTCACAAATCTCCTCCAATGCCTCCAACAATTCCTTCGTTGTCTTTTTCTCCATGACATTAAACTTGACGTTCCGAGCCAATGACATCCCCATCAGGGACACCGCCTATCGATCGAGCATATCGTACTTGGCCTGCTCCATGGGGTTTGGTTTCTTCTCCAACAGCGGAATATGCAGCGACTTCGAGTACAACAGATCCTCAATCTGCAACCTCCAGTAGGTGAATTCAGATATGTCAAATTTCTCGATTTCATACTTATCTCCCGACATTGTTTGAAAACGAGCTCTCTTTCAGCAACCTGCAGGCTCTAATACCACTTGTTAGGATTGAAGAGCACTCAAGCAACCACAAACAATGAGAAATAATGGCGAAAAAGAAATTAGAAATTGACACTAGAGGTTTAACGTAGAAAAAAGCAAAAAACCTAAAGCGGGAAAAAAGAACCATGGAATTGATGCACTAGTAATATGACGATTTCAATTACACAGGTTGTATTTCTTTCTATCTCACTTGATACAAGGGATTGATTTAAGGGGAAGATCTAATCCCAATATATACTAAAAAATACAAGAGGGAACTAGGTTATTCTAATAACCAAAATAAAAGGTCTGCCGCCGCACTAAGTCAGGCCTTGACGTGAGTAAGCCCCTGTGAGGCGTTGGTGGCATCCTAAAGGTCCTGGTAGCGCCTTCAATTCCTCGCTTCTGTGATAGGCGCGACCAACGTCCGACGTCCTGCGAGTAGTGCCTGTGGCGGACGAAGGAATCTTGCGGCGGGCTTAGGTGCTGCCAACGCCGAATGATGCTGCTAGCGTCTTTAGTCTCAGGCCTTTGATTGAGGCGCTGGTGGTGTTGGCACTCGGTGCTATTGGCGCCTAAAGATGCAGGTGGTGCCTAAAAGCACTGGTGGTGTCCCAGAAATGCAGCTTGCGTCTCACTTTTTTGTCTCGTCTTCCTCCTTGTCTTCCCTCTTCTCTTTCCTCCTTCTCCTCATTTGGTCTCCACACACAACAATAGTATGGTATGGTAAAAATGTGGATAATGTGCTATATTGTAGTAGAGTGTGGTATATAAGTTGTGGTAAGAATGATTGGCATGGTAGGTGAGGAGAGGAAAAACTGAAAAAGTAGTGAGAAAAGTGAGGAGAAAGAAAATTATAGTTGTTGTGGTAAAGTGGTATAGTAATATTTGATGGTTTGTGGTTGGTTAGTGTGGTAAATTATACTAGGTGCGGTATGATAACACACAAAAGAACATGACCTAAATTCTCCGATATAAAAGCTCTTAGAATGAAGGCGCTTTGATTGAAGGAGATAATTTTTATGGGTAAAGAAACTTGTTCATTAGGTCCCAGCTTAAGAGTGATCACTAATATGATAATATCTATAAACTTGGGGCAAGGAGAAGGAATCAAACGCAACATAATATAGTTTTCAGTCAATGTCAGTAGTGATAAAGTTCATAAACCACGTTTCACGCAGCAATAGATACAGGATCGTCAATATCCAGTGTTTTTTTCTCCTAATGTACCCTTTAATTTGATTTTTATATCCTTATTAATAATAAAGTCACATGGACTCTAGCTAAACAGACGTGATACCTATATATATGGAATCTAGCATCGATCGAAGTCGACAATTATTCCTATGATCCGATCGACAATAATTACCCATACTATCACGTGGGAGATGAACAAGTTACCCATACTTATGCCCGAGCCCCAAGGTCAATTACATTTCTTTCCAAAAATACTCCGTAATTACTAATTACTTCTGGATTTGCAAGTTCCCGCGTTTTTCTGTTGCTTTCTTATTTACTTTAATATGTTCATTGCAAGCTTTTCATGTTGGCTTCAGGGAATCATGGAACCCCCTATACAAAAATATAGTTGCCATGTGGATAATGGTTAATTCGTACAAATAGTACTCATTTTAAATCATGCATCTGATCGATTGGGTCAGAGTTTTGTTAGCTCCGTATTTAATCATCTCGTACATAGTTATATCCGCATTGTAAAATTTGGTGGGTTCCAAAGGGGAAACAAAAATGTACACTGCTGATCTAGCTTCCTATACTTCAGATAATTCGTCATCAGGTGAGATTAGATCAACCCTCAAATTTCTTCGGGTCCATATTTAATTTCCAAACATTAACTTACTCACCAAGATAATGTAGGCTTAATTTGTAGTAGCAGTAAATGTTTCAGCCAATAAATAGGTTTGAAAATACTAAAAATAGGATTACTAATACTGGTTTATTAGTAGTGCTCGTTTTGTACCACAGAAGGCACTCTATGTCCAAAAATGGGGCTCTTTAGTGCATGTTTTCATTGTTTTGGTTTGGTTTCCTACAAATTAAATTATACTACCTCCGTTTTTATTTATCTCTCGCCTAGAAAATTGTGAGACCGTTAATATTTTAATTTATATAATGATTTATCATACAAAATTAATGTCATTAGATTCGTAATAAAAAGATACACTACAAAAAATAGTAGCTTTTACCAACAGATTATCAGTGACGGATATATTATATGTTGGTAAAAGTGCATATTTACCAACATATTAAATATCTGTTGGTATTATTAATAATTTACCGACAGTTATATATTTGTTGGTAAAGTAATCATAATACCAACAGATAAAAATTAAACTGTTGGTATTATATTTACAGTACCAACAAATAAAATATGTGTTGGTGATATAATGTTCTTTACCAACAGTTAATATTAGATTAAAATTAGTGTTGGTATTATCTAAGGGACTAAGACAACAACACTCCTAAATCAAATTGGAAACAACCGCTTGTATCTCCCCCTAATTCTCTCCCTAATTCTCCAACTCTTTGAATTGGAAACAATGGCACCAGGCACACCTATAATTGCGCAGCTCCCTAATTCTCAATCCTTCGTAGCACTCACCCGCCCAGTGACCCTCTCACTCAGATTTCAGTTTTCACCGGTTACAATTCTCATTGAACTGTGTGGAGTTCCTTCGTGGATTCCGTCATGTCTTCTCAAGCTTCTTAAGTTCGATATTCTCTCAATCAGAATATTTAACCCTTTCTCAATCACCTAAACCCTTCGTCAATTGGTTATTGAGGCATTGTTGCCGCTTTTGCAGCAGATAGTGAGATAGCGCCACGGTCGATCTAGTTTCACATCAGGTAATATTATTTCAGTGTTTTTTGAAAATTTGCTAATTTACTTAATTAGTGTTTACACTATAGTTAGGATTTAAAATTTGCTAATTCACGTCAAGTAACAAAATTTTTTCATCATTGATATGAATTGTTGTTTGAATTGATGCGGTTATGCGTAGCATTAGAGAATTGAATCGATATGGCTATTAGGTAATGCTTGTTTGTTGATCTTGTTTAGAAAGTTGCGTGTCAATTTATTAGGGTTTAAACTTTGTTTCTTTCACTCATTGGCTTGGTTATTTTGTATGAGTTTACCAGCAAGTTAATTATGTTCTGATTTTTTTTCCCTAACTTATTACTGTAGTCCCAATTCGATGAAGAGAGCCTCACAGATTCTGAGTCAAATCCCAAGAAAAGCAACCAGTGCATACAGTCACAGCCAGATGATAATCTGAGCCAGGTGATATGTCTAGGTTTGCTCTTTTTTAATAATGTTTTGGGAGGATAGGAAGAAATTTTGGGGGGGGGGGGTTGATGTGCGAATAGTGACATCATATTTCCAGGTTCAGTGATGAAGAGTATATTATCAAATTTGCTTCCTTTGTTTTGTCTATATGCGTAAGCGAAAAGCTCATGTGTGTGATTGTTTATGAGTATTTAGGATTTGGTTGATCATGCGGCAGGGTGTCAATGGACTATGTGAAACAATTGCCTGGAATCGAAATCGAAATCGAAATCATGCACTGGAATTTTGTCTTATGATTGGTCGCTATTCTCTCCAATATTGGACTCCTGTCATTCTAATTTACCAGGTTAGTTATTTTAGTGACAACAATATGTATATATTGATTTACAATATTAGCTCTTATACGATTTTGAGATTTCAGACTCTGCTGAGTCCTCTCTATTGCCAAATCAGGCCTTGAAGAAGCCCTGCCTGAAAGTGTTAAACTGAGATTTGATGGATCTAGTAGGGTTTATGAACTGTGTAAACGTCCAATGACTTCAATGACTTGAAAGAAGATATTGTTAAGTTATTAAGAATGACCAAGACTTAAGTGCCTTGTAGATCCTACTTGCAGAACATGTGTTTTTTTTTAAAGAAAGAACAATTGTCCTACAATTTACCGTTTTGGATTGTTCAATATTTTTGTTATTGCTAATGATTCGTTGATCACTTAGGGTTAGAGAGGTCCAGTAAGAGTCTAAAGAATATGTGCTACTCCCTTGTTAGTCAAGAAAAAGTGTAGTACCAACAGCCATGACATACGTTGGGAAATAGCCTATATTTCAATTTGGGTTCATTGCTTGACTGATTGCATAATGTGCTTAGGCTGTGTTTCTACTATTTCTAATTTTAAATTTGTTTTATCTAGGAGGACATCTAAAATAGTGGGAAATTTGAAATGGACACATTATGGATTTCAAAGAGCTGCAAAGAGAGTTCATCTCTTTCTTGTCATCCTCTTAAGACATAGGAAGCCTAAGTGTAAATCTAGAGTTAAAATATCTGTTTTTACAATTGCTTAAGTGTGGAATCCCAGTTCTTCCTTTACAAGTGTATGTGTAGAAGTGAGCAAATCCACTGGAAAATTTGGTCATCAAACAGTTTAGATATCTTAAAAAAACTGTAAATGCTCTAGGATTCATAAAGATCAAACCTGAATCAGAGCAGGATGTTAGGACAGAGATCAGAGGTCACAAAAACAAATGGATATAGGCAGAGAAGGCAAGAGAAAAAGAGAGAAGACATGAAGAAGCAAAGTGTTGAAAGAAAGTGTGATAAGCTGTTGAGTGAAGTTGCATTTGTGGACAAATTACTTGACTAAAAATATAATGTATAGCACTATTCAGTAGAAACTTAGCGCGCGGGTGTCTTTGACTTTTGTGGATTAGGTAGGTTGTTCCTAGACGTCCTTCGTCTTGAATTCTAACTTAAACTAGTCTTACATTCCCATTATACAACTCCTTTTCCATATTTGGGATAATTATCTGTTTTATTGGAGGATATTCTAGGATCTGCTTGGCTTGGTTACTCTCTATTAGGCTTTACTTGTGCCTTGGAAAAAAATGTTTCAAAGGGTTTTTGGATGGCTCAGATTTTGAAGCATAAGAGTCATTTGTTCACTTCTGTGGCTATTGTTTGTAATGGTAAGATATATTACTCAATTGCAGAGACAATTTAGGTAACCTTGGTGCCCTTATCATTTTATCATTGTTTTGTTTCTCTGGGCCATATTATGGTAGCTATTTTCACTTAATTTTCTCTTTTTTGCATTGATTGATCTAACATTTTTCTGTTTTGCATTGGGCAATAATGTGCCATTTACAACCCCTTCCCCCACAACCAAAGACAAAAAAAGAGAAAAAAAACCTTTGGAATATATTAGTATAAGAAAATTGAGTTAGTTCACTTAGTCTTGGCCCATTCAAATGAGAATTCAGTTAAGTTAGTTCATTTAGGGCCTTTTAGTTTAGTTTTTAGGGTAGAGCTTAAGGGTTTAATTATATGCTTTTAATTCTCATTTTACCTTTAAATTTCAGTAACTTATCTATTCAGTTGCAAATCCTATGTTTAGGATCTTGTATTGATTTTCGGTGTAATTGTAATTTTTGCCTAAATTTGTGCTTGAGTTTGATAATTTTTTGGATTAATTTGAATATCTAGTTCATATTTTTCTGAGTTCATGTTTGTGTAACCCAACTAAATTATTTGGATTAATAAAACTTTTTGTGTAACCCTTGCTGTACCTGATCTGCTATGTTTAAGTTTTGGTGCACCATGTTCAAACATATCTTGAATGAATGAAGCAAACAACTTCTAATAAACAGTTGCAATCACCTGCTAGATGTTTTTTTTTTTGTATTAGTTGAATTTACTTATTTATGTCATTAATGTTATTGTAGGGATTGCCGAATGACCTTTTGTCACTCACTTGAGGATGATGTTGCTAATAGTGAAAACGAACCTGAATTTGAAGATATTGATGGCCGAAATGATGAAGAATATGACGATCTTCATAATGACGTTGAAGATCAAGATAATGATATCATATGAGTTACATATATATGGACAAATTATATTTAGACTTGTGTTTTTAGTAATGTAAGTACTAGTTACAAACAAGTTATAATTCAAATCATACGTTCTATCTAGTTTTACAACAATGCATTTGCTATTCTATGATATGTGATGTTTTTAAGCAACTCTTAATTTTAGGTCTATTCTTCATTTTTGTTGGAGCAAATATTTAAATATGTACAAATATTTGTTAATACATGGATATACTAAAAGAGGCATCTACAACTAGCAGGTGGTGGCAAAAATGTAATTATTAATAGATACAGGATTTGACTATAAAATTTGTACCAACAGATGTGTGCATATTCAGAATACCATTACCAATAGATACATGAGGACTATTATACCTTTTGGCGCCAAAACAATATTACCAACATCAACAATCTGTTGGTACAAGTGATGACTTTGACGCCGAAATAGTAATATCAATAATTTATTTTGTTGGTAAAAGTGATTTTACCATCAATTTTATATTTGTTGGTAAAGCATTATGGATTACCAACAAATTTGATCTGTTGGTGTTACCAAACAATATCAACAGATGTAATTATCTGTTGGTATTACCTTTACCAACGGAGATTTTACCAACAGTTTTGTGACAGATAATTATCTGTTGGTAAAAGCTATTAGCAACAGAAAATTCACTTATACCAACAGATAGGGCCCTGTTGGTAAAAGTCATATACTATTAAAAAAGTTTAACATTATAACTTTTTATAAAAGTTTTATACTAGAAATTATTGATTAAAGATTAGCACTGAAAACCGTGAATAATAGATAAAAAGAAAATGGAGGGAGTAGTACATATTGGATTAGGAATAAGATATTGCTTTACTACATATTTCTGCTGTATATGATAGTTGTCCACTCGTCCCTATCTTCTGAAAAAAGAAATGAGTCCAATTTTCATTAGACGCATGGAGGAATTTCCTTACCCTTTATTTTCTCTTCCCTCTTCTATGCCTAATCTCATATAAGATGTTATCATGAGACATAAATTTGATGTGGGCAATTGATTGCCAAAATTTTTTTAAAGAATAATTATGCGCGCCATCACTTGTGTAGCAACAAATTCAGAGAGAAGTTTAGAGCTCTAATGTTTAATTGCCCCTCAGTTAGGGGTGAGTAGTGTCGTTAGCTTTTTATTAAAATTTAATTTTTCCATATTTCACTACAACCCACTACAATTCACCACAGCTTTTCCTAACCCACCACATTTCCTCTACACCACACCGCACCACACCACATCACAACCAACCGTATAAAAGAAGGGGGCCTAAGGGGATGGGAGGGGAGGTGAGCGGAGGGGATGATATTAGAGGGCACACATTCCTATTTTATTTGGATTCTAAGTGGAGGGAAATGAGGGATGAAGAGAGGGTTAGAGAGAAGGGCTCTCCCTTCTCTCTAGACTTCTTAGGGTTAGGATTGAGTGAGAGAGAATGCTAGAGTGTGAGAGCCCCCCCGCCCTCTCCCCCACCCCTCTTTCATTCTTGCATCTCCCTCTTCACCCTCAATCTTAGTATTTTCTGGCCTCAAATTGCTCTGTCTCAACTTCGCCGTCTCCAGGTTGGGATGGAGATCCGATCGCCGGTTTCTGGCTTTGTCACAACCTTAATTGGATTGCAGATCTGAGTGCAAAAGAAGGCTTGTCGGTCTCTGCCAGTGACTTTCCGGATGGACATCTGGATGCTTTCTCGGGTTTAGTTTCTGGCAATCGCTCCCTCCTCTGTTTGCTCTTTCTGGGCCAGAGTGCGGTTATTTTTCAATGCGCCGTTTGGGCTGATGATGACGCTGTTGGTGGTAGCTAAGAAGAGCGGTACGTGGTGATGACTTCTTTTCAACTGTCGTACAAGGTGGTTGACGATGAAGACTCCAAGGAAAACTCCAGCGACGGGGAGTTCCTAGTAATGAAGACACACTAGCTAGTTTCTTTTGATAGGATGTTGTTTTGGGTCTTGGGTCAATCAAGAGCTTCTCTGGATCAGTCAAGACCTTCATTGATAGGGATGACTCAAGGTCTTGTAAAATGAGTTGGGTGTTGTCACCACATCATGTTAGAGTTGCCTTGATTTTGGTTGTAGCACCTAGTTTTTTTTTTTTTTTTTTAGTGGTTGTCTCTTGGTTAGTTACTGATCCTGATATAGAAGATTTCTAACCACGGATTGGCCCCTATCAATTTACCTTATGAAGGTGTCCAACCCCATTTACCCGAGTTTTAAAAAAAAAAGGTGGAGAGAAATGAGGGGTAAGATTGTAAGAAGGGTTAATTGTTATGTTTGAATTAGAAAAATGGAGGAATTGAGAGGGAAGGGGAGGAAAATGAAATAGTTATTATATTAATAAAGTTATTATCTATTATCTATTAAGTATATTAAAACAAAATCTCCTACAACAAGAGCATGCCATGTGTCAATCCAATATTAATGCTATGTAAGAATTTTTTGTTTTATTAACAAAATAATTATTATAGTAATATTAGACCAATGAAACAATTAAATTTAATGCAACAATTATATTAATAAACAACAAAACATGGGATAAGCAGGAGAGGGATAGAGAAAGAGAAACATAGTACTATCTCCGTTCATTTTTATCTGTCGTTTAAGGTTTTTACTGTCAATTTTTAATCAATAATTTCTAATATAAAATTTTTATAATAAATAGTATTTTTCATTACGAATCTAATGAAATCAATTTTATCTGATGAATCACTATTTCCTAGGCGACAGATAAATAAAACGGAGGTAGTAGTTCCCAAAAGTTATGAAAGTTAATGCAAAAATGGTGAATTAGGAAATAAGATTTTGGGAGAATTTCAAAGAATGTGGTGGGTAGTGTGACGGACAGAGTGACCCTTCAATGTAAGATCACCAATATTTTTATTTGATGGTCGAACATTTATACATAATTAATTATTATTGTAGTATTAGACCAGTGAAACAATTAAATTTAATGCAACAATTATATTAATAAACAATAAAACATGGGATAAGAGAGAGAGATCGAGGGGGGGGGGGATAGAGAAAGAGAAAGATAGTACTACATCCGTTCTTTTTTATCTGTCGTTTACGGTTTTTAGTGTAATCTTTAATCAATAATTTCTAATATAAATTTTTTATAAAAAATATAATATTATAGTTTTTAAATAATATTTTTCATTACGAATCTAATGATATCAATTTTATCTGACGACAGAGTGATCCTTCAATGTAAGATCACCAATATTTATATTTGGTGGTCTAACGTTTATACATAATTAATTACGCTAATAAACATTTTGACAGGTATAGTTGTAAGAGCAATAAATTATTGACAGATATGTAATATATGACCTTCTATATTAGCAGTAATTATATAGTGTCCATTAATTTTATTTATAGCCAATATCAATAATTTATAATATAACATGCGATAAGAGAGAGAGAGGGATAGAGAAAGAGAAAGATAGTACTATCTCCGTTCTTTTTTTGTCTGTCATTTAAGGTTTTTAGTGTCAATCTTTAATCAATAATTTCTAACATAAAATTTTCATAATAAATATTACTTTTCATTACGAATCTAATGACATCAATTTTATCTGATGAATCTCTATTTCTTAGGCGACAGATAAATAAAACGGAGGTAATAGTTCCCAAAAGTTATGAAAGTTAATGCAAAAATGGTGAATTAGGAAATGAGATTTTGGGAGAATTTCAAAGAATGTGTGGGTAGTGTGACGGACAGAGTGACTCTTCAATGTAAGATCACCAATATTTTTATTTGATGGTCGAACATTTATACATAATTAATTATTATTGTAGAATTAGACCAGTGAAACAATTAAATTTATTGTAACAATTATATTAATAAACAATAAAACATGGGATAAGAGAGAGAGATCAAGGGGGGAGGGGGAGATAAAGAAAGAGAAAGATAGTACTACATCCGTTCTTTTTTATCTGTCGTTTACAGTTTTTAATGTAATCTTTAATCAATAATTTCTAATATAATCTTTTTATAAAAAATATAATATTATACTTTTTAAATAATATTTTTCATTACGAATCTAATGATATCAATTTTATCTGATGAATCACTATACAAATTAAGATATTAATTGTCAAAGTTTTTACCACAATTTTCTAGGTAACAAATAAATAAAAACGGAGGTAGAAGTTCCCAAAAGTCATGAAAGTTAATGCAAAAATGGTGAATTAGGAAATGAGATTTGGGGAGAATTTCAAAGAATGTGGTGGGTAGTGTGACGGACAGACGGAGTGACCCTTCAACGTAAGATCACCAATATTTTTATTTGGTGGTCTAACATTTATACATAATTAATTACGTTAATAAACATTTTGACAGGTATAGTTGTAAGATTAATAAATTATTCACAGACATGTAATATATGACATTCTAAATTAGCAATAATTATATAGTGTCTATTTATTTTATTTATAGCCAATATCAAACTATTAATAATCCTTATTCGCTTATGGTAAGTAGTATTAGCAATTTCATATTAATCAAAATTTACAAATTGAGTGAATTTGATAGGCGATATTTATCAAATGTTTGTTCAAGTCATCATTTTGTCCAATAGGGAGTTCATGCATTGCACTCATCCTTGCAACAAGTTGGAGTTGCATCTTTTTGGGTAATCTCTTAAAATTTAAGCTTTTAGATATTCTTTTTTTTTTATCACCAATCGCAACAGATATTCTATTACAATTGATTATTTAGTGGTCTTTTAGTCAGCGATATCTAGGAGTATGTTATATAGTATTTACCATAAATCTTTCCCTTCTTATTGTAACTGAGAAGGTTCGTATTTATAATTTTACGAGTAATAAAATGTATATTGTTTCTAATTATATGATTTAAAGGTATGTTGTCAAACACTAGGGGTCATCCTTCTTCAACTATGACCTTTGTTTTGTTGTTATAACTTTTTGTTTAGGATATAATGTTAGTGAGGTCTAATAATCTATGAACATAGATCGAATATCTACTCCATAATTATAACTTTGATACATTATACATTTAGTGTTATTAAAATTTAAATAAAAAAATGATTACAATGTACATAATTTGGTAAACACAATTATAATATGTTATTTTAGTTATTGTACTGATTATAAGCTAGGTTTAAACAAATTTTATATTTTTAATCTTAGAAATATTAAAGGGTTAATTGTTTTGTCGTGTTGCGCTTAAGATTTATTTACCATGAGTGTCTTTCTTTACAACTTGGTGTTGCCATCAATCAAACTCACATTTGACCAAAAAATATTTTATAGTTTGGTGTTTTTAGTAAACCCAACCTATATGCATAAGTGTAATGATGGGAAATGAATATTTAACAATTAAAATTGCGTTTGCAGTTACCCTATTCGTTTAACTTGCTAACCTACTGTATTTTGGGTTAATCACATCATTGGTCTGGGTTAACTACAATGTACTTCGCGTACTCCTAACGCATAGTTCCAACATAAGGTTTGTATACTGAAATTGGTAATTAATAAAGTAAAAACTACATAAGTTATGCTTTAGGGTTACGAAGATAGGTCATATAGGTAATGATGCCAACATAAAGCACTCAACATGGATACCATGGACGGTTAACCCAGAACAAGTTCATGTTAATCTACTGTATTTTGGGTTAATCACCTCATTGGTCTGGGTTAACCTACAATGGACAGTTAAACCATAATAAATTTATGTTAACCAAGTTATGTCTGGGTTAACCACCTCATTGTTTTGGGTTAATGTACATTGAAGTTCACTAACTACTTATGTTAAATACATCAGACATGTCTCATCAGACATGTCAGATCAACATTAAGACTACTTGCTTTTACCAAATTTTAATCAAAAATAAATTCTTGGGCAAACCAAGTTGATTGATGGCAACATCTAGTTGTAAAAAAAAATCTCATTTTAAGCTTAATCTTAAGCCCAACACTAGAGAGCAATTAATCCAATATTAAATTGTAGTATGTTGCCTATTCTTCATGAGACTATTTCTTAGACTTCAAAGAGATGGAAGATATTTCATCCTTGGAGGAAAATAGGGCAGAACTCTATCGAAGATTGCAACCTAAGACTATTTTTTGAAGAATTGCTCCAAAAAAATAAGGTTTGAATTATCATGTTTGTGGTCTTTTTTTTGGAAAAAAAATTATTTTCCGATGTTTGATGATGTTCACTACTTATAGTTACTTTCAGATACATCAACGGTGTTCCATTGACAATCTCCCATCTTAAGAAAGAGCACAGAAGTGACACCAGAAACTTAAATGAATTATAATAATGATATGAGGTCAGCAAGTAGCATAAGCTATTTAATATTATCTTAATTATTCTTCAAATATGATTATCTAATGGATTTTAGATTAGAATAACATGCGTCTTAATTTTAAATTTTGTTATAATTATTAGCTAATGTTATTTTTTTTCAACTTCAATCGGACAAACAAGACATTTTATAATTAAGGCTGTCGGCAGTAGCATTTAGCGTAGCGTTTAGCGTCTTGACCAAGTCAAAACTCTAATTGCATAAATATCCGCGTACGGAAAACTAGCGTTTTGAGGAGCGTTTAGCGTTTTAAGGAGTGTTTTGCGAAACGTTAATAAAGTTAACGTTTAGCCTTTGGAGTAGCGTTTCATATTTTCTAGTCAAAAAATACCCTTTGAAAATTTTATCTTTGAAAATTATTGATATCCTTTTATGTCAATTCACATTAATCTGCTAATTCAACCGCTAAATTTGCCAAACACAATTCTCGTTTGACCAGTCATCCGCTATCTGCTACTTAAACTACTATCCACTACCTAAATCGCTATCCGCTATCTAAAACGCTAATTTTGCCGAACATGGCCTAAATATCCAATAATATTGGAACTTTATGATTAAATTAATCTAGGAGTCACTTAATATATTTCCAATACTTATACAATATAATTATGTGTGTGTGTGTTTAACCTGAATTCCATATATATTAGTAGCACATGGTTTGAAACTTTTGTGATTCTATCATATTTAGTTATAATTATGTTAGGTTTTACACTAATGTTGATCAGATTATTTTGAAAAAAGATACATGCTAATTTTCAACCACTTTTAAAAAATTATAATAAGTAGTAATTTCCAATCATTTTAAAATTATTATAAATTGGTAAAAATTATATTGGACATGTAAAATGATAAATAATTAGGAACAAAACAGTTAGTTAAGCAAACAAATAAATAAAAATATAGGGAGTATTATATATTGTGCACAGAAAGAAAATACATGAAAATTTTAAAAGGACATAATGTATTTTCTTTTTACAATAGGGTCACACTACTAGATTATAATTTTCAATTATTTATTGTATTTGCTTTTTTAAATGACGTAATATAATGCATTTCAAAGAGTGTATTTTTGGCAGTGCATAAATTTAATTTTTTCTTTTTGTTTTGGAATTTGAGGGTTACAAGGGATTTTATTTGGAAATTTTTTAACCTGATATTATAATAATAAGTAAGCATCCCTACTATTATTATTAAGGTAAATACAAACAATCGCCCGTGGGATGATGGTTAAAGTGCACCAAATGTAGGTATCTCTTAGAATTTTACTTATGAGCAATTGCCTACACCCTCCATCCCTTTATAACTATCATGTTAACCAACTTTGTAAAACCAATGTCTCTTGGAAATAGAATAAAAAGTTGTGCATGGAAAAGTATACTTCTGTCCAAGAGAGGAATAAAGAAGAATTTTAAAAGGTAAAATAAAACTCAAATTCATTAATTAAGGTTAATTTGGGTATTTTAATTAATGAAAATGTAAATTTGACAAATAAAAATGGAGAAGGTAGTTAGGAAAATTGACATTCATTAAGGGACGGATGAAGTATAAATTATCTATTAATTAATATATGACAACCTCATCTTCTTAATTAGTTACTGCTTTAATAATTAATGGTTTCAAATATTAATTAAAGTTTAGTCTTTTCCTAATTTTTAATTATATTTTATACCAATTATTTTAGTCTTTTAATATTGATTTTAGTTTAGATTAACCATATATCTTCAATATTTTTAACCAATTAATTGTTGAAATAGTTCTAATATATCAATTGACATTTACTATATTAAGAATTATTAAAGTGTAACTCCCTTATTATTCATAAAACATATTCAACAAGTGTTTCATAAAATAAAATAATAACTCTCACGAATTGTATATTACTCCTTTAAACGTGTATGGAAGAATAATAACAAAAACATGCTTGCAATTAAATCAAAAAAATGACAAAGAAAGCAAAGTAAACCTGTGCATTGCACGGACACAAAGGCTAGTTATTTTTAATACATAATGAGTTTCCCTCCCATCCATTAACTATTATATTGGGGGTTAATGAAAATATGGTTAATGGAGAGGGATAAAGGTAAATGGCTCTCATTCTTTCCCTTTCTATTTAGGCCCTGTTCTTTTATATGACTGGCTAGACGCGGTGCCACAACATGCCACACTTTGTCAGAATCCACTACAACATACCAATCCACCACAATTTACCACAATCAATTTTTTCACATTTACCAATATAATTTACATTTATAAAAAATAAAACTCACCACAACTTACCAATAACCCACCAATCCACCACAATTCCACCACACCCGCCACAATTCCATTACACCGCACCGCGCCGTACCGCAACCAGCCGTATAAAAGATCAGAGCATTATTTTTCCAAACAAAAGTAAAAAAAAAAGGTTATTTAATATCTTTCCCCTCCCATAACCAATTCATATAGAGCGTTAACTCTTTAAATAAATAGAGCTTATGCCCTATTCTTTAGATAGGTAGGTTAACTTTAATCGTATTCTACTTTACCTTACCTTATAAAAGAATATGACTATACATTTAGATAATTTATATTTAAAATTTTTTATTTAACTTACAAAATTTATTTTAGGCCTCGTTCTTAATTTTATATTGCTGGTTGTGTTGTGGCACAGTGCGGTATGGTGGAGTTGTAGTGAATTGTGGTGGGTTTGGTAAAGTTGTGGTGGGTTGTGAAAAATTTTAGTGGGTTTTGGTTTTAATAATTGTAAATGTGTTTAGAAATGTGAAATTACAATTGAAAAAAGTGAGATAAAGTAATTAGATTCTTAGAAAAAGTAGATTGTGGTAGGTTGTGGTAGATTATTGTGGATTGTGGTGGGTTATAGTAGAATGTGCCAAGTTGTGGAGCTATGTGGCACCGTAGCCAGCCAGCCGCATAAAAGAATATGACCTAAAAATAAAAAAACGGATAATGTAATATTTACCTATCTCCAATATTTTTCTAATCTAACTTTACTTATCTTACCTTATCTTTCCTAATTTAGGCCCTGTTCTTTTATGCGGTGTATTGCGGTGTGACGCTATATGGTGTGGTGAAATTGTGGCGGGTATGGCGGAATTGTGGTAGGTTATTGGTAAGTTGTACTGAGGTTTTTTGTATATGTATATATATATATATATATATATATATATATATATATATATATATATATATATATATATATATATATATATATCTTGGCAGAAATATAACTCTTCATTACCAAAGACTTCAAACCGAAGTCAAAAGGTTACAAATCAGCCTAACGACCAGAGAAAACCTATTGAAGGAGAAAATCTATACATCGGTTATACTTGGTATTCTGTTTAGCTAAAAACAAAAATCTATGAAGGAAAGTATAATGGATCTTCTTAATAACTTCATCTACAGATAATGGCTTGTGATTCTCTGGAATTTTTTTGTAATTTCTAGTTTTCCAAACAATAGCTATTGTAGAAGTAGCTAAAGCCGCCATAGTGGTTTTTAAGAACCATTTCTTCCTTGAGTTCTTCCAATTGGAAAGCCACTGAACTAGTGAATTGAAATTGAAATTCACTTGCCATTTCTTACTGAAGTGAGCCATAACCTGCTGAATAAAGGGGCATGAAGTAAACAAGTGATCCACAGTTTCTTCCAGTTGGTTACATAAACAGCAATGTTACCTCCACATTGATTCCATGCAGGGACGGAGCTACATCGGGGCATAAGGGGGCAATTGCCCCCCCCTCCCACCTTCTATTAATTAATGTAGATTCTGCCCATCTATCTATCATAATCTGCTGGTGGATCAGTTGGTGAAGTCCTCATTTTTTAAGGGTGAGTTGTGGGTTCGATTCTCAGTAAGGTCTTTATAATTGCACTTTGTCATTTCATGCATTTTTCCTTCCTCCTTTTCACATACCCTAAGAAATGTATATGCAATTGTAGCAAATAATTAAAATAATTAAAAATTTTTAATAAAAGACCAATAAATGTTATTCTTGAACCTATAGTATCATTAATTTAAGTGTAGTCAATAAGTGATCTAAAATTTGTTTACTTATTAATGTGAAAGAAATGAAATAAAAATTTACTTATTTATTTATTATGTAGTATGTTTGAATAGTTGAGGTAGTACATTAGAAAAAATAGATTTATGGGTAAATAAATTACATTATTTACAATTTAGTTATGTATCATTATTCTTTTTCCTATACATTATTTACAATTTAGTAATATCTTTGGACATAATAGAAAATCAAAATCAATACTCCGAAATCCCGTCCAGGTGGGATATGGAAAGATTAGATGTTGCAGTCTTACCCTAAATATTGCAATTTAGAGAAATTGGTTCCAATTGAAAATCGTTCCCACCTACTAATCCATGGAAAAGAAGCAAATGAGGTTTAATGAGACATTTAACTTTAGTCCATTACAATTTAAGTTGAAAAATTAAGTTTTTTTTAGCTATTATAAACATTTTGACATAATAGAAGTATTATAATAATTGCCCCCCTCAACATTTAGGTCTGGCTTCGTCCCTGCTTCCATGGGAAGCCAGACGAACAGCAACATGGAGTTTGTTATGGGCAGCAACCCAGGCCAAGAACAGGTGCCGAGGGGGGGGGGGGGGAACCATTATTCTAAACAATGTGAGCCAAGGGCCATTTCTCACAGTCTTCAAACAAAGAGAAATAACATTTGGAGATAAAATAATTCCCATTTTCTACACCCTTCCAATCCCATGCATTTTCATTCCCCATTTTAATCTTGTCCTTGATCTTACAGATCTATTTCCAGCTCCACGAGCTGGTAATTGGTGGCTTGTATTGCCACCAATTATGGGACTTGATATATCTTTCATGAATCCAATGGACCCATAAATTATCCTTCTTCTTTGCCACATCCCAAACCAACTTACCCACTATAGCAATATTCCACAGCCAAGGGTTTCGTAACCCAACACCACCAAGCTTCTTAGGAGAACAAAGAGTGTCCCAGCCAATGAGAGGGATTATTTAGGTATTGCTATTCCCAGACCAAAGAAACTGCCGACATATTTTAACTATCTGTTCAATAACATTGCTCGGAAGCACAAAAATATTTGATCAGTAGCCAACAATGCTTAAGAGAACAGAATTAATAAGTTGAATACGAGTAGCGTAGGAAAGATGCCTTGTAGACCAAACCCGAATCTTAGAAGTAATTTTCTCCACCAAGCACAAACAATCAAATTTACCGATCGTCCCAGTAGTAATAGGAACTCCCAGGTATTTAAGAGGGAAGTTCCCCTGAGCAAATCCCAAAGAATCAGCAAGTTGTTGAGACAAAAGAGCATCACACCCAACAAACACAATAGTGGACTTACTTTGATTGGCCTGAAGCCCAGTACAATCCGCAAAATGATATAAAATATTTGCAATACACTTAATGGAAACCAGATTGGCTGAACAGAAAATGACGAAGTCATCCGCAAACATGAGATGATTGATTTTCATATTTTTGCATCCCGGGTGGAAAGAGAAATCAGGATCAAATTGCAAATTTTGAAGCAATCGGGAGATATATTCCATAACAATCACAAAGAAAAGAGGAGATAAAGGATCACCTTGTCTTAAACCCCGACCACCCTTAAAATGACCATGATGCTGCCCATTGTGGTTAATGGTGTATGAGGGGGATGAAACACACGTCATAATCCAATGAATAAATCTAGGAGGAAAATGGAAAGCTTGTAAAGCTTCTTCAATGCACTCCCAATAAACTGAATCATACGCCTTTTTCAGATCAATCTTTATGATACACCGTGGAGAGAGATTATGACGATTATAGCCTTGTGCAACTTCCTGGCATAATAAGATATTCTGTACAATTTCACGCCCCTGAACAAAGGCACCTTGACTAGGATTAATAAGATCAGGTAACACATTCTTTAGCCTAGCACAAAGCACTTTTGTATTAGTAATTGTGAAAAAGTAATTGGAAAAAGTGAGTTGAAATATTGTATTGTTTTTAGATGATTAAAAAAAATGGTTGAAAAAGTATTGTATTTAAAAAAGTGAGTTAAAAAAGTATTGATTGAAAATTTATATTAAAGATATATAATAAATTTGAAAAAGTAATTTGTGGTGAGTTGTGGTGAATTGTGGTGGAATGGTGAGTTATGGCAAAGTGTAGTAGGTTGTGGCACCGCAGATTGTCAGTCGCATAAAAGAACAGGGCTTCAATCCTACAACCTTAAAGAAGAGGGTCTTAATCGAATTTTGAATGAATGGAGGTGATCGCTGAAGATTGAACAGCGGGAGTTTTGAAGGTTAAACTCATCTCGCTTCTTTTGCAAGCATCCTGCTGCCTTCGACAAGACCAATAAATTTGAATTGATCAAGGTGATCGCTGAATGTTCAACAGCGTCTTTTGGAAGGTTAAACGCATTTTGGAGAATGTCTGTGGCTCTTACAAGAGCCAAAGAGGCATGGAAACGTCAGCTGTTTTTGTCCTTCACTTGTAATTTCTCAACGGGAAATGTTTTAGGTAGAATTGTTCATTGTTTCTTCATTGTCTTCTTAGTCTGATCTAATTTTTTCTTTTTTTAAAAAAAATCTTGATGCTACAGCTTCCGTAACACTAGAAAAAAAAATAGCTAATTCAATTGTGAGAGATCTTAAAATTAGCATGTCCGTCATTTATGACAAAAGTATTGGAATAAGACATTTTTTTAAGTGTCTTACTCTATCATTAAAAATCTAAAACTATATTACTATTGAAATAAATTATATGATTGAGTTCTATTAGTATAACTATAATACTACATATAAATTTCGTAAAGTTATATTTTTATTCATTATTTTTTATATTTTGAAAAAATGTCTACAATATGTCTGACGAACAGAGTTAGATTCGATTAGGGTATCATTTGTGCTTATTGACGTATTGTACACAGCTAAAACTTCTTATAATTGATAATTAATACTTACTATTAAAAAAATTAGTGTCAAAAACCTTTGAAAATACTAAGGCCTTGTTCTTTTACCCGCTTTCTGTTTGTCGCCCTATAATCTCACACGTCGCCCTTAATTCACCATTTGGTTACCTATACTACCCCTGACCCTCTGCCCACCATCCCCTAACTCTCATTCAATCTCTACTCACTCTCTCTCTACTCACTCTCTATCTCTCTCTCTCTAACAACACTCACACTCCAAGTCTCACCACCACCACCACCTCCAACCGTCACTCGCCGATCACCGGAGACCGGAGCCGACGACCGCAACATTCCCCCACCGCCGGGAGCCGACGTCCGCCGGAGCCGATCCGTCCCCCTCTGGCCGACCATCATAAAGGTTAGTTTGAGTAATTTTTTTGTAAATTTATAGTTGATTTTGTAGTTGTATGTTGTTTAGGTTTGTTTCAATGGATTAAATCTTAAAATTTGTAGTTGTTAATTGGGCATGGGGGTTTTAATCAACCGAAAAACTTTGTAAAAATTTGCTCGGAAAATAGCCCTAGCCGTGCCCAAATCGCGGCTGAGACACGACCGAGACGCGCCCAGAACGCGGCCAGGTCGTGTCTCAGCCGCGATCTGGGCGCGACTAGGGAAAATTTCCGAGCAAATTTTTGAAACAAGCGAAATTAAAAATGTGTTTGTTGGAGTAATTTGAACATAATTTTGTGTTTTTTTGTATTGAAATTTTAATTCATTTAGTTAGAATGCGTTTACGATGTTTGTGGGTGTGGAAAATTTTAAAAAAAACTCAATAATTTTCGGAATTGACTCAGCCGCGCCCGGAACGCGTCTGGGCCATGACCGGGACGCGCCCAGATCGCGGCTGGGTCATGACCCAGCCGCGATCTGGGGGCGTCCCGGTCATGGCCCAGACGCGTTCCGGGCGCGGCTGAGTCAATTCCGGAAATTATTGAGTTTTTTTTAAAATTTTTTAATATTACTTTAATCTGAAATTTAAAGTATATTAATAATTTGAAAATGATTTTGAAAAAAAAATTAATATCAATAATAGTATTTGAAAAAAATTGTTGATAATTGTAAAATTAAAATATTTGTATGATGTCATAAACACTAATATCTTGCAGGAATAGAAATGTCGGATAAAAAGCTCAAAAGCAAACTTTCACTCACATTGAAGAGGTATGCGACTGGGTGGCGAGCAGAGAAAAAAGGCGACCCCCATAGACGCGGGACGACTGCATCAGCTCGTCGTGCTCACACTGAAGAAACGACTACTCATGCGCAACCCGAGCAGCCGTTGCTAGCGGCATCCTCACAAGCGTTTCATCGTGCTACGATGCGCGAGATTCAACGTCGAGAGTCGTCCGATGCTGATACGATGGGGGATTTTGTTAACCAACTAGATTCTATGATGGCGTTTGATAGTCATGGGAAAACCGAGCAGACACAGAGGGACGAGGATGAGGAGGACGAGGAGCAGGATGTTCAGGTAGTTGACTACGTTCAACTTAGAGCCCGGAGTGGTAAGTTTGCTCCAGGGAAGAAGAGCACGCAGAGTTCTGGGGTAGATCAGGGGGGGTCTAGTTCACCGAGCAGGCAAAAGAGGCGGCGAACTGACGAAGATTCGAAGATTAAAGGGTCGATGCCTGGTGGTCCTTCGACTCCTGAGGTGATACCCAACTTCGGGGGACATATTGCTCGGTTAATTTGGGAGGGGGAGGAACGTAATCCTGAGATCATTGAGTGCCTTACTAGGAAGGTGGCACTCGGTCACCTTAGGGACGTGTTGCATAAGATGCATCCGGTAGCGACAGAAGCGATCGGGCATAGCCCGATGGCCATCCTGGACACTTTGATGTTCGAGCACATCGATTATTCACTGATCGCTGCATTTGTGGAGAGGTGGCAACCGGACACCAACACATTCCACCTTCCTTTTGGTGAGATGACCATTATGCTCCACGATGTGGAGAACATTCTCGGCCTCTCAGCTGAGGGGATTTTGCTTGCATCACCTGATCGTGATATGGTCAACACCTACGTCACTACCTTGTTTCCCTATGGTATGGATGTCATCCGGTCACACAAAATATATGACAAGGGGGACATTCTTGATAGTGAGCTTAGAAACTTATGCAGCGACCCGCACACTCCACCACGTATCCAGATCCAGGCATGGTATTTGAGTTTGTTGGGGAACACATTGCTGGCCGACAAGTCTCGGGATAGGGTGCGTCCACATGCATATGGTAGCACTGTACGAGTGGACGGAGTGGCATGGGCAGCGGTGGCTTTGGCATATTTATATAGGCAGTTGGGTCAAGCCTCTAGGGCCGGGACCAGTAAGATTGGGGGATGTCTGACAATTCTGCAGGCGTGGATATATGAACATTTCCTACATCTGAGGCCTCACCCCCCCCCCCCCCAACACGTGTGACAGGGCCACGGGTTAACAGGTGGTCTGTGCGGAGTGAGCCACGTACGTTGGAACGCCTAAGGAACGTCAGGCGCTTATTAGACGGCCTAACAGAGGAACAGGTCGTTTGGTGCCCATACGGTCCAGAACCTTACCAAATCTGTCCGCGTACGACATACCATGGTATTATTCGAGCTTATGATGTGACTGAGCCCTACATGCCCATTCGTACTGTCCGACAGCTTGGTCTTGTTCAAAAAATCCCTCTAGCCCCAAACCCACCACAAAAGGAAAGCCGACCAGCAATGGTACATATATTTTGGCCTTTAACGACTCACTGGTTGATATATATCGTGGGGCCGATTTCCGCAGGCCAACGCCATGAGACTTGCTACATGGAGACGGTCCCGGAACCCATGGGATGCAGAATAGGATTATAGTACTTGGTTCTGTAATGTCTCACACCCGGACCTGATCCAGGATGGCAACCCTGGTCCGGCCGTCATAGATGATCCTAACAATCCGGAATTTGTAAGTAACTTTTTTTATTTAATAATTGTTTGTTGGTATATTTATTGCCTACTAATTTTTTGCAGCGAATGTTTGTTTCATGGTTGTAGTGGGCTCATGAGTGGCCACGACGTGTGTCGCCTATGTTCGATTTTCCAATGGGTGGGCAGATACCAGTAGAGACTCGCAACAGCATCCTTCAACTGCATGAACAGTGGTGTCGGCATATGCACATTCAGGCCCCCCCTCGTCCGCCCCCATACGATGATGATTATGATGATGATGACTGATTGTCCTTATTGTTAGTTTGTTATGGTTTATTTCGGGCAGTGACTGTTTTATGTTTTTTTTAAGGTAGCATGGAACAATGTTTATTTCGTTTATTTCAGCTTTGACGGTTGTAGGTTTGACTGATTGTTTTTATGTTTATTTGGGTAGCATGGAACAATGTTGAAACATCTGCTTTAGTTTTTTTTAATGTTTTTATTGTGCTATGGACAATGTTGCATAATAATTTTGAAAAAAATAGCAACGGCCACAAACCCCAAAATAAATCAACATGAGGTTAATACTTGTGAAATTAGGTTGCATGAGTCAGATAGGTGACAATGTTTCATAATTTAACCCTACAATAAAAGACCAATGCCCACAAGTCTCAAATAAAATTGGAACTAAATCATATGTTATCCCTACGACTTTGTCTAAGTCTAGACCACAACTGAAAACGGTCAAGAAGAGCAACATCAAATCCTTCCACAGAGTTGTCGCATGCACGTCTCCATCTAATATCCAACGGAGGTAGAGGACATCCTTGTTGCAAATGCATGAGAACATAATGGGCTTTGTGGATATGTGCTAGGGCTACAACGCGTTCAGGAGCAACAATGCCGGTCGCTATAGTGAGTGGCAAAATCGTCATACACGACTCAGTTGTATGTTGACCGTGTCCACGAACAGTTGCGAGACTAACAAAAACGTAGTTCAATATGGTGGCAGCGGGAAACATATCAGAAGGTGTTTCCAGCCAATGTTCCGGGCCGCATGATCCATGTAAATGACTTCCAATCCTGGTCATGGCTATGTTCATCGCGTTATCGTAGCCGTAAGCCGCATCGTACATTTGTGGATTGGCTTTGATTTCATTTTTCATGGTATTTGTGACCACAATCCACTTATGTTGGCCCCCAAAACCTGCCTCACCAATACATCTAAACCCACAGTTGCCATCGTCTTCAACATCCGTCCAGCCAATGATGTATGGAATAATGAAATCAGGAATGTCATTTGGCCAAGGAAATGCACCTGTAGTCATTTCTTGGTTCCCTCCACGTACAAATAAAAAGTAGTTAGCACATTGAATTTTTATGTATGCTACATTTTAAACTACCATTACGTAATATCGCTTACCAATTGACCCTCCGCCTCCAATCGAAGAAGAGCTCGACTGTTTCTTGCTACCGCGTTTGCTGGATCTGCTACTCGGGGTCTTCAAACGACGATACTCAAAAGCACTAGGGTCACGTTTTGTTGACTCAAAAGTCCATCCTTTTGTCTTGAGGTGGAACAGTAGAAGCAAAACTAGGCATGTATGGCGAAGTTTCCATAAAAGGAGAGCAAGATTGTCTAATATTTGAGTGATTGCCTAGAGAGCTAGTCACACCTAAATGTGATCCTACAGTGGGCCTAGGAACTTGGATACGGGAGTTGCCGATATTAGTAAGAGGATCAGATAATGAAACCGGTTGTCTCACAGTATCATGACATAAGACATCTCCAGTCAAAGATGGTGACACTAGAGGGTTTGATTCTAAGGAACCTGGAGCTTTTGAAGAACTCTCCTGAGAAGGTACACGTGCAACTTCTTGCTTCTTCTTTCTACTTTTAAACATTTTTGTTGAATTTGCCGAAAATCTGCATTATAAGGAAAAAACAAAAAAAATGTCATACGCATGAGCTCGAGTTAATAACAAATGTTTAAACTGCAAAGAAATAATATAGAAGAAGAAGGGCTTATACCTACCTGCTCCGAATAGTTTATAGCCATGATAGATAACATATATTATATTCCTAATCTAAATACAAGGCATTCACAACTTGTACACAGTAATTAAAAAACTAAAAGACAAAAGAAAACATTTTATACTATTAAAACGAATAAATCCAACAAAAACCCAAAAAAAAATTATTTTCTTTAATGTTTGCTCCTAATGACAAAAACAAAATAACAACAATAAGATAGCACTAAAAGGTGACTTTTCCCTTGTTGTCGATCATCATCCTCTTCTTGGACGTCCATACTGCGCCAGCTACCACTATTTATATCAAATTCACCTTGTTGAAATTCACCAATCCTTGGTCTTGTAACCTCACATTGAGTATAAGTTTCACCGTCATCATTATTTTCACATTCACCCATGTCATACAAGTCTCTTGGTTTTGTCATAACAACATACTTCCAATTACTATCTCTACCATCATCCACATAGAACACTTGTTTCACTTGAGAAGAGTATACAAATGGATCATCCTTCAAGTTTTCACCTGTATGGATGGGATTAGAGAAATTGACGAGAGTATGTCCAAACTTGTCTACCTTCAAACCTCTAGAGGACCTGATATTCACCCATTTGCATCTAAAAAGCACAGCTTTCCATATGCCGTAAAAATCCAACTCATATATGCCAATGAGTTCACCATAATAATTTTCAAATTTACCATTCTGTCCATTAACTTCTTCTACAACTATACCAGAATTTTGGGTACGCCTTAGAAGTTTATTAGAATGAAATTTGAAGCCATTAATGGTAAAGATCTTGTATTTTTTGACACGGGTGCTAGGCCCTCTAATAATGGCTTTAACTTCATCTTCTATTTCCGTGTTCAACACCTGTAGTTTTATTCAATGCACTTAGCAAAAATAACCAATGTACTAATAAAAAAAAAAGACAGTTTGGCTAGTCCCAAACCTCTTGACGTAGCCAATGAATGAGTTCTTCTACTATCCACTTACTCTCCAATCGACTTGTAACTCGTCCCTGATGATGAGATCGCTTATGGTCCAAGAACTTTCTAAAAAGTTAAACAAGTCAATCACAAACTAAAGCCAATTTACTAATTAAATAAGCTTGTCAAACTAGTTATGCTCACTCTACGTAAGGGTTCATCTTATCACAATTCAATAACACATAACGATGTGCTTGGGCAAGTGACAATTCATCAAGTCGATCATGCTCAACCGCTCCTTGGAATCGACCTCCTGAATTAGACAAGTATTTATCCTTATTTGCAACAGTATCATCGTTCCTTGAAACACGATTTAACCGAGTCTCAACACTCTTGAAATATCTTGAGCAAAATGTTAGACATTCATCAGCTATGTACTCTCGCCATCAACCTCAGTTGAGCCCTATTTCGAACGTATTGTTTGAGGCGAACAAGAAACCTATCATATAATAGTGTTAGCTTAAAAATAAGTCTATTTTTGAATCAATTTATAGAAACATCAAATTCATACCTCTCAATAGGATACATGCATCGATACACAACTGGGCCTCCAAGCTTAGCTTCTGCAGTCAAATGAATGACCAAGTGAACCATGATGGTGAAAAAGCTTGGGGGGAATAATGTCTCCAAATCACATAGAGTCCTCCCAATACGATTCGGTAATTCATCTAGTTCATCAAGATCAAGAACTTTCCCACATATTGCCTTAAAGAAAGAGCACAAATCATCTATCACCTTCACCAACTTAGTGTGTGTTGGAGCATGCAATGATGCTCTACATATAATTGGCAATAAATCTTGCATGAGAATATGACCATCATGGCTCTTTAGATTCATTAGCTTGCGGTCTTTCAAATTTACGCCCCTAGAAATATTTGATGCATACCCATCAGGAACTTTTAGATTTTTCACCACTTGTAGAAATATATCTTTCTCGTTTGACAATGTATAACAAGCAGGGGGCATGTATGGCTTTTTGTTAGGACGAGGTACAAGATGAAGTTCATTCCTTATACCATTTCTGCTAGATCCTTCCTTGTCTTATCATTGTCTTTACATTTTCCATCAATATTCAACAAAGTTCCCACTAAGTTCCCACATACATTATTTTCAATATGCATCACATCAAGACTATGTCTAAGCAAATTGAATCTCCAATAAGGCAAATCAAAAAATATGCTCCTTTTCTTCCAAAAACGGTTCCCATCAATATCTTCCTCCTCATCCATGTCCTCTTCCACGCCTCATCCTCCCTCGCCTCTTGTTCGAGGTTTTAGATGACTTTCCATATTTGAATGGAACATCCTTCAACAAATCGTATATCTCACATCCACTTGGTGGTTGTGGAGGGCCTCTAAATTCATTAGTACCATCAAACAATTCCTTTCGCTTCGATAAGGATGATTGCGAAGCTAGCCATCTTCGATGACCCATATAAGAAAACTTTCTTCCATGCTTTAACCAAATGTAATGAGTCGGTTGTACAAGATGGACAAGTCAGACGCCTTCGTGCTCCACCTGCATAAGTTTGCATAAGCAAGAAAATCGTGATTGTAGAATGAAGAGCAACTTGCAACTTGAAGTACTCTTTGCAAAAGCATCATAGACCATCACCCTCCCACAACTCCTTCAACTCATGCACCAAAGGTCAGAATATATATCTATGTCATTTCCTGGACTTTTTTCACCAGGAATGATCATCGACAAAATCAAATACGGTTGCTTCATGCACATCCATGGAGGCAAGTTATATAAAATTAACACCACAGTTCAAGTACTATAAGTAGTACTCATCGCATTTAAAAGGGTTAAATCCATCGAGCAAGGCCGAGCCTAACATTACGAGGATCCGAGGCAAACCCTTTATTGTTTTCATCAAAATGCTTCCATGCTAAACCATCTACTGGATGCCTTAATTTGCCATCTTTTGAGCGCCCAGTGTGGTGCCATCTCATATCTTCAGCCATTTTTGCACATGAATATATCCTTTTTAATCTAGGAATTAAGGGGAAGTAGCGCAACACTTTTGCAGCCTTAGGCTTACACTTTCTATTAGAGTCAGACATATCACGCATAGATATGTCTGTTTCTATGTCAACCTCCTCATTTTCTACATTTACCCTGCCTTTGTCTGGAGGTTTATATCGAGATGAACCACAAACCTTGCAAGACTGCTCATTAGCTGTTGGACCCCAATAAATCATACAATCATTAGGGCATGCATGAATTTTTTCATAGCCAAGACCTAGCTCATTAGTTTAACTTCTTAAACTCATCAGTTGAGTATGGAAGTGATGTCAAAAAGGGAAAACGTCCTTCAAGAATTCCAACAACAAGGTGAAAATCTTGTTAGATATACCTCCTAGACATTTAAGATGATACAACTGTAACTTAAAGGCCAACTTTGAATATTTGCACCCATCATAAAGCATTTCCTCACTTTCATCTAACAGCTTCTGATATCGAGCACCACCGATATTTGGTAGAGGAGGTTGTTGTGATTCTGGTTGAGAATCGCAATTAACATTGCACTCAATCCCATCACCATCTCTATCCTCATGTTCTTCATTACATCCACTTTCTTCACCCATTTCTCTACTGTGACTTGTTTGTTCACCAAGATAGACACCAGAAGCATACCCCCCAATATCCTGAAGCAACCCTCTTATATCATGCATAATTTCAGGAACAGATGCATCCATATTAGCCTCAGAAAGTTGTGGCGTTAATGTTTCAAAGTTAGTGTCATCAGTAGCATCAGTGTGTATCAACTTTTCCCCATGAAATATCCAAATGGTATAGCCATGTAAAAACCCATATTTTAAGATATGACCATGAACAACATCACAAGGCCATCGTTTCTCATTACAACATCTTATACACGGACACGCAATTATTCCTTGGGTCGCTCTTTGACTAGCAAAATTCATAAAGGTTTTGGCACCTTCTTTATACACCTGACTATGAATGGGTGCAATTATCCAACTTTTATCCATTGCGCCAGAATTAGGACTGAAACTTTCCTATGGAGTTAAATACCAACATTATGTTAATATAAGAAACTAGTACTTAGACCCATACATTGCGCAGGACAATGTTAAAATACACATATTATCATAATAAAGTTAAACACATTCGTAATATCATACATAACATTGGTACAAATACACTTTTTATAAGATATGTTTTTTTACTATAATAGTAACTTGAGCTTAGTTACTATTTGTCACAATAACTAACTCTTTTGTCTCACTTTATTTGTTACTTTTACAACTTCAATAATTATCATTTCTTTTTTATCCCTTATTAATAAATTTATTTATCACTATTTCTAAGAGTTGCCAACATAAGGCACTTATCCCTTATTTATCACTTTTACAACTTCAATAAATTTATTTATCACTATTTCAATAAATTTATTTATCAATAATTATAATATCATACTATGTCTAAGCAAGTTCAATCATAAGGCACTTAGAAAGGTGAGCCACCATTCACTTCCAAGAGTTGCCAACAGCCCCACCAAACTCAAAGCTCAACCATTTCCTACTACTGTCAACATTTCAACTGATTCAAGCCAAACTTTTCCCCAAAAGAGCCCACATCAACAGAGTCACAACACAATTACAGAGAACGACCCCCACAAGCAGCAAGTTGCAAACACAAGGTTCTAAAACAGCTTAAACTCCCTTTGCATGAGTCTAGTTAGGGAAGAAGGGCTTGTATTTGGTTTTGTATATGATAAATATATGAGTGTATATATTTGTATGTTGATGTTTCTGGTGCCCATGTGCACAAGTCATATGTGCATTCTCAAACTTGATCTATTTATCAAGAAATAAATGAGTATCAAAGCAAAGGAGATGATGATGGTATGATGATAAAAAGTACGCTTTTTGAAGCAAAAATACAGAGAAAGACCACAACTTTGGTTCGTCATTTCATCACTTGGTCCATAAATGATGAGCAGCCTACTTGAGCTACACCCGGTATCAATTAATGATTCCAAGGCCTACCTGGGAAATCCTAGCATGCGGCATGACCTATTTAGTCACTCAAATTAGCAATTCATACATGTTTGGAACTTTTAAACCCAGTAGGTCGCTTAATTGCACTTATCTACATGTTCGTTTGCTTCAAACTTGCAGAGGAGCTCTCCCTAAACTCTTATAGGCTTAGGATGACTCTCATATATATATCAAGCTATCGTCATCAGATTAAGACCCCAATTCTGACCAAAGACCAAGATTTGATGACCCAGAGCCCACTACAGACTATTACTTCATCATCTTACAGCACCAATCAACCAAAAGGAAACACTCAAACAACTTGAAATCCTAACTGAAGCTTTTTCCTAAAGTTGAAGGAGCAACACCAAAGGCCAGATACTCCCAAAAGAGAGAAGAAATACCAAGGAAAATAGGATGAAAATTTATAAGGCAGTATAAATACCCACAACCCAGAAACAAGGCACTGTAAATTTACAAATTATAACTAAAAGAAAACCTTACCAGAATGTAGAGTTAGGGCTAGGCTGCAAAGTAGGTGACCGGAGAAACGACGAATGAGCAGCCACGAGAAGACAGGGAGTCTGCACGATGATGCATCCTTTTAAACCGATTCGGACAGCAATCACAAGAACATTGAGAGATTATGAAAAATGCGAAACCAACCTATTTATCGAATTAACTCACCAGAAATTAGGGAGGACAGTAGCTAGGGTTTTAGTGTCGACGTCGGCCAGATTAATGTCGGATTTGGCGGATAAGGTGGCCGGAGTGATGTCGACGCCGGCCGGAGGAATGACGGCGCTGGTCGGTTATCAATTACTGCGACGAACACAGCCAGTGGAAACCAGCCCTAGCTACTTCGTTCTTTAGAGGAAACCAGAAACCAAAACCAGCGTTTGAAGGCAATAGTTTCAATTACCAAATAAAATCCTTATTGTTTTCCATTATGCGGGATTATTTTTCCTTACCCGCCAACTTCCAAAATTATTTACAAAATTTGTTTACATTTTCTCAAAATCCAAAATTATTTACAAAATTTGTTTTTTTGAAGGCAGATTATATATACATATATATATATATATATATATATATATATATATATATATATATATAGTTGTAAAAATCTGCTCGAGTCTCATATTTTTTTGGCCTGAATAAAATTGGGTAATTTAGCGTTGTCAAAATTTTGTCTTATCTGAATATCCGAGTTTGATTTCTCAATCGAATTTTTTGATAGGAGAGTTGGCGGTCGTTCAAAAGCGATGATCTATCTTGTGGGCTCATCGAAAATACGATATATAGGTTTCATTGAAATACAGTGGTGGTAGAAACTTGGAATGGAATAGTACATTACGTAGGTATCTTCGACTAATTACAACAATTTTATTCGTCGTAAGTGATTGAGAAAAAAGGGGGTCATGACCAGAAATCGCGTAAACCAGAATACACTGAATTCGTATTTATTCGAACTCGATATACACCCAACATGTATTTACCTGAGCTCGATATACATTTGACCTGAAATGGATCCGCCCGCCCGAAGTGACAGGTCAAGTTCCCACCACTATTTATCATGATAGGAATAAAAAATAATTTATGGGTACTCTTAGCTAGGACTATGCAACAAAAATGTTGAAACTTAAGGAAGAAATGGATTAAAAAAACAAAAAGAATTTATGGATATTTCTTAGACTTAGGATTACTTTTGAAAATTCAAGTTGGTCAAATTCGGATGAGAAATTTGTGTTTATGGACCAGTTTTTTCATGTCAAATCGGGTCGAACAATTCGAATAGAACTAAATTCGGGTCAAATCGGATTCAAACAATAAAAACTCAAGATAAATATTGTGTCTGCATATTCGATTAATGTCAAAATTAAGTTCAACTCATACGAAACCTGATGTTTTTGCATTGGAAAAATTCAAATATTCGGATCAAACTAAATTTTACTAATATTAATGCTCGACTATGTAATAATTTACCCCTTAATTTGTGGTTCAATATATCAAATATGACATTAGATAAAATCAAATTGGCATTTCTCTTTAATAACTCAACAGTCAACACTTTCATAATAATATATTATAACTTTTGTATTAGAAAATAAAAACACATATTAAAAAGATTATAATTTGATTATAAAAATAAATCAATAGTTGTATATCTAGTAGGTTCCAATTAACAAATAATTGAATATAATAATATGCTAATATTTACCAATTTTCCTTCATCGTTGCCTCCAAAGTAATTGGACAAATTCAAAAAACAATCCAAAAAATTTCCTTTTTCCCTCCTAAACAACTAAACTTGCGTGCCAAATGAAAAATCAAATCTATAATTAGGATTTTACTTACTTTGCAAGTGTAGCAAGCAAAAAGAATATTACTTTATGTAAATAGCTACACCTTTTAGGTGTACCAAACAATTGATACACCTATTAAATGTAGCTAACATGGGAAACTCATGTTTTTGCTTCTACACTTGAAGGAGGTGTAGGTAAAATGGTGTAGCTACTGGCATGATTCCTTGTAGTGACCAATTGACCCTCCGCCTCCAATCGAAGAAGAGCTCGACTGTTTCTTGCTACCGCGTTTGCTGGATCTGCTGCTCGGGGTCTTCAAACGACGATACTCAAAAGCACTAGGGTCACGTTTTGTTGACTTCCCTATAGGCGGTCTCCCTCTCCCCTGTTCTTTTACCTCAGGATCCGGTATGTCGTACTGCTCGGGGTGCATCTCAGTGTTCAGTACTCGAGCCATCCGGCGTATCATAGCGGGGTCACTTGCCCTTATCTTGTTCACAATGGACTCGAAGAACTCAACGTCCTGGGTAGACGGATCAGGCACTGTGTCCGAATTATCATAATCAACAATCACTTCAAGTTGCCTCCAGAAGCTATGTATAGCTTGGGCGTACAAATCAGCATCCCGATCCTGGAGTCCTAACATCGTACACGCACAAGGAAGGCGATGTGTTTTCCACAGAGTGTGTTGGCACAGGTGCTCCGAACCATGCTTCAATTTCGTCACCTTACAGTACTCATTGTTGATCAGGTGCATCGCATAATGAGAAACACGACCGTGTAGATGCTTGAACAATGAGGATTTCCTCAACACTGCGTGTCCACTCCTAGACTGCTCGAGTGCCCTCCTGATCTCGGCATGTTGGTTTTCAATCTGGTGATGAGCCCTTTTGAACAACCGATCAAACGAACCACGACCGCTACCGAGATAATACTTGAAAGTCAAATGTTGACTCTCAACTCTGGAAGTCGCGATGTTTCCCATATGAAGGACATCGTCGGTGTATGCCTGCACAAACTTCTCCTTGTACTTCATCCAAGTACTGGTCAAATAATCGACAACTAGTCTATTTTTCCCAACCCAATGTGACTCCAAACACGACCATCTGTAATCGAATTCTTCAATTGTACTCGAATAGACGACGCGGTTCCACCATATGTTCCTAAACAACGATCCTTGTCCATTCTTCTTCCCGCCAGTCAGGTCATTAACTTTGCTCTCAACGTCATTCCCTATATGCCATACGCATAATAGGTGAGGAACTCCGTGAAATACGCGTCCTATAGCCCATGACAAAGCATGCTCTCTATCAGTGACGATCACGTTCGGTTTCACACCGACGCCGATGAGCTCTTCCAGCCTTTGGAGTACCCACTCATATGACTCCTTCACCTCATCTCTCATTAAGCAATACGCAACAAGAAAGTTATGATTTGTATTCGTGACACCAACTATCTCACAACATGGCCACTTCTTCTTGTTAGTCTTGTACGTACTGTCGATGAGTATAACATGTGGATATGTACGGAGAAGCTTCAGCGAGTATGGGTGGCACATAAACATCAGATGCAACTCCCCATCACCATCAAATGCAGTCCAGTATAAGTAGCCGTGCTCATTTGCCAAGTGAAGGCAATGCTGCACATGTGTCCGACCATCCATCTCCTCCGACCTAACTTTAAATCTCTCATTGTATATTTGCCCCACGTTGACATTACAGTCCGGAAAATGCTGCTTCAAAGATGTGTGTATCGTAGCATGAGTGCAACCAGTGTCAGTCATGCCACGTATATGGACTTTCATTTCAGCTGTCAACGGGTTTCCCCTTCGGTGTCCCTCCTCGTAAAGAATAAATCGATGATTATGCATCCCTTTGTCACCTGGGTACGTTCGGACAACCCACTTCTCCCCCGTTGGAGAGAATGGGCATATCATGAATGGACACTGACACGATTTTGTCTTCGTGTTTAACGGACTGTCGCAATCAATCGTGCCGATTTTCCCTCGATATTTCCCATATCGCCAGCATCTTAGATAGCATTGCACAGGACCATCCACATTTCCATTCTTTTTGTAAGATGCTCTGACCAATCTGAACCCAAAGTTTCTAGCTATTTTCTCGGCCCATGCATGTAGATCATCGATACTATCAAACCACTGTTCCGTTGCAAATTGTCCCGAGTAATCTACATCATCTCCTCCAAATTCCTCAAGCAACACCTAAACAAAATTAATCAAATAAAAACATAATTAGGTCAATTATTTAATTTTCCTGTAACACCTAAACAAAATTAATCAAATACTTAGGAAAAATCCACAACAATAATACTCTATGCAAAACTAATCAAACCCTAAATAATTGAATTCAAATAAAAATGCACCCTAAAAATGCTTTAATGACAATATAATCTTATATACATGATAGTTAAAGTAAAAAAACTATTTGAACTAATAAAAATATTAATCAAATAAAAACATAATTAAATTATTTAATTATTTTGTCAAAAAAATAAACATATGAAACGTGCCAACCAAGCCCAAACGCATTAAAAGCGCTCGGACCATGGCGAACGCGCCAGTATGGTCGGTCCATGGTTGAGACGCGCACAAGAAGCGTCTCAACCATGGACCGGTCGCGCCCTGAGCGCGTTTCGGCCATGGTCCGAGCGCGTTTTCTATACGTTTCGGGCTTGGTTGAACCGCGTTCCCGGCGCGTTTCATATTCGGCAATAATAAATGAAATTCGACGAAATTAACAACGAATAAACTTAAAAATTCACCTTTTCTTCTTCAGATGATGATCCATTACTCATTTTCTACAAAATGTTGTTTAGATTATGAGGGTTTAAATGGAAAGGGAAAAATTTCTAGAGAGAGAAAGATAGTGGGGAATTGTGGAGGGTCGTGTGGAGTGTTTGAGGGTCAAGGGCATGAAATGGAATTTTTATGTCAATTAAGGGCGACACACAGTAAAACTAGGGCGACAAAGAGCAATGCCCTTCTTTTATATGGTTGGCTGCGGTGCAGTGCGGTACGATGTGGAGAAAATGTGGTGGATTGTGGTGGGTTGGGAAAAGTTGTGGTGGATTGCGATAGGTTGGAGAAAGTTGTGGTGGGTTGTGATGGAATATGGAAAGTTCAACGTTTAATAAACAGATAAATTAAGTTAGAAAAAGTAGATTGTGGTGGGTTGTGGTAGATTGTGGTGGATTGTGGTGGGATATGAAAACTTGCAATGCGATGTGACATCGCAGCCTGCCAGGCGCATAAAAGAACGAGGTCTATTATGAAAAAAATGTAAGATACTTAATACTTGTCTTTGCACAACATTGCTATCATCAACCCTACGCTTATTATGAGTGTTGGGGTAAGATACATTTTTTAAATGTCTTGTGTCTTGATATAAGACATAGATTTATATATTAAAATGAGAGAAAAAGATGACGTCTATCACTACAATACAACATATAAATTGTATAGAATTATATTTTTATTCATATTTTTTAAAATTTACAAAAAAGTTGTCACGGATGGGATTCATTTGATTAAGGTCCTGTTCTTTAGAGCGATAGGATTAAGTTAGGTAAAGTAAGGTTGGTAAGACAAGGAAAGTTAGAGAAAATAAAATAAAATGACATTGGTTTGATTGACACTACAACGGAAAGGTCGGATAGCTACGCCTGTTAGGGTCTGACAGCAACGTTTATACACGTCACTAAAAAAACTAGCGACGGTTGTGGCCACCCACAACAATTTGGGGTGTAACAAGGAAATTTTGTGTCAGCATCACACGTCACAAGGTTTAGTGACGGCTTAAACTGATAATCATGATTCTTAGAGATTCACATATGGTAAGGGTAAGATAATGAAATTATAAGATAAACCTAACTTACCATTCTAAATAATAGGCTTAACATGTCATTTGTAATTGTTGACGATGCATTCCAAGCTTTTTATAATTAGTAATCAATAGTACCTAGCAAAAAACTATCTAAAAAACGATAATAAAAATTAATTATGGAAATTAAGTAATATCCTTAGACATTGTATAAGTGTGTTGCTCCAACACATACATATTGTTAGAACCCCTCAAGGATGTTGCCTTGGCGACTGAATCAGTTTTGAATAAAAGCCAAAATTCATTTAGCCAGAAAAGCTGTGATACGAAAGAGGCTAAAGGACATTTACGTCAAGAGGCTAAATGACATTTACGTCAAGCATCCCAAGGACGTTCATGTCAAGCACGAAAGATAAAAGGAACAGGGAAGTATTTCTGGAAACCAATTACTCAATCCCTCCATTCTTATTTCTAACCAGACTAACCAATCGTAAACCTTGCTGTATAGGAAACAATTGTGAAGAAGTTAGAAGGAACAAGGATCGTGATTTACGGAGAAATCTTCCAAAAGAAGGAAATGAAAATCGTCAATTCCAGAAAAACACGCAAAGTGCAAAGAAGGAAAAAAATCATCATCAATTCTGGAAAGACAAGCAGGATGCGTAGAAGGAAAGAATAGATCCCCAACGACTACTACCTACAAGTTGCGCCCATAAATAGATGAATTGAAGACCGAAGAAATTAACGATTCCAAGTGAAGTAATCGGGTGTTACCAAAACAGAGGGTACTCTGTTTTGAGTTCTTTTAATTTCTTCGTGTAGAAAGGTTGTATTCGGTGAGAAATTTGTGTTTGAGTGTAATCGATTCCTTAAAGGAACTAGGATCTGATTGATACTCTTGTAATCGATTCCTAGAAGGACTTAGGATCGATTAGTGTTTACACCAAATTTGTGGTTGGTGTGTGTTTCCTAGAAACTCTATTCGAAGCTTCGCTGTTCGCTACAACCCTAAGGACATTCACCTTAGGCAGTTGTCACATTCAAGCATATATTGTTCCAACGAAATAAAGGAGGTTATTTAGTTATCTCTTATTGTCCTTTATTTCAGCTTACCTTGGTTTATCTTAAGTTGAATCTTAATCTGAAAAGATTAAGGAACCCTAACGTCCTTTACCAGTGACTATCTGTGTAGAAATTTTCATAACCCTATTCATCCCCCCCCCCCCTCTAGGGTTCTTTCAAGTGGTATCTGAGCCTGGTCCACTGAAGATTCAGAGACTAACCGCTCTGTGGTAAAGATCATGGCTGGGATCGAAGATGGTGATATAGGGCAAGGACGTTGTTTAAACAGTCCTCCTTTATTCAGAGGACCAAACTTTGCACACTGGAAGAAGTGTATGAGGACATTCATCATGGATCAATACTATGACCTTTGGGACAAAATTGAGATTGGAGACTTTGTTCCCATGATCACTGATAGAGAAATCACGGAACCCAAAGATAGATCTAAGTATTCTGCCAGAGAAGCAGAAAAGGCGGATAAAAATGTTAAAGCATTAAATATCCTTTACTGTGGACTTGATTCTAATGAGTTTGACTTTATCTCTGGTTGTGATACAGCTAAACAGGTGTGGGATACCTTAGTAACCACATATGAAGGAACGAGCCAAGTTCAATGAATAAGGTGTGACAATTATGTCAAGTACTATGAATCCTTCAAAATGAAGAATGGAGAATCCGTTAAGGACATGTACAAACGATTCACTGTCATAGTCAATAATCTCAAGTCCTTGGGGAAAAACCTACTCCAATGAAGAAAAAGTTCACAAGGTCCTCAGATGTCTTACAAGAAAGAAATGGGAATCAAAGGTCACTACAATAGAGGAAGTTCACAATGTGGAAACTCTCCAATTAGATGACCTCATTGGAAAGCTTCTTGCTCACGAAATGCGTCTCCAGGAAAAGCAAAATGAAAAGGAACACATAGCCCATAAGGACATCTATGGTCCTAAAGACAATGATAAGAACCAGATCTTGGCGTTGACGATCAAGGATCTCAAGAAATCATGCCAAAAAAGTCATACCTCTAGAGGACCTTCATCCAAACGAATCAACCAAAGAGGTAATGACTCATCAAATAATAGAACTAACACATTCTCTTGTTTCTTTTGTGGTGACCCAGATCACTTGATCAAGGACTGCCTCTACCACAGAAAGAACAAAGAAAAGAGAAATCACATGGCCCTTATGGCCACTTGGAGTGATGATTAGGAGACTACTAGTCATTGCATCATGAGAAAAGACACCAGCAACACAGAGGAAGCTAGTTGGTGCAGACGGTGATGACTACCAAGACAGAGACGAGGATGAATCAAGGGAGGTAACATTTGATGATCTCCTCACTTACCCTATAAAAGTACTTGGGAAAATGTCTGTTAAAGTTTGCTGGATGGGAGACCAAGCATTTAAACAAGATTAGGTCACTAAAACAAACCAACAAAGGCCTCAAGGAGTTCAATGAGAAATTGGAAAAATTGTGTGAAGGGCTTACCTCTAGGGTCGACATTCTCAAAGCTGAAATACTAGACCTCAAGGTCAACCTTGATGTTTGTCACAAGTCTCTGGCCGAAGCAACCAAGCAACAAGAAAGAAACTGTCATCAAGGATATTATGTCTCGCAAGATCAAGCTATCAGAACCAGGCAACAAGGACGACACAAGGACCTTAATGAGCAGTACTAAGGCCACATATTTCACTCTAGGCACCAAGAACGACATAACTATCTTGGGACAAGATATCATGGTTCATTTATCTCTTCCCAAGAGTAAATATGGCAAACCTCACTACTTCAACTATTATCGTTCTAAAATTGCACAAGTTTGGGTTCCAAAAAGAACAAGACCTCCGAACATGGTTGGTACTAGTAGTCAAGAACCTAAATTTAATGTCATTTATGGCTTGAGGAAGGGTGTCTAAAGTTTTTGCAGGTATATTCAGCATCTAGGAGAGTGAATGCTTAAAGGAGCTTGGAGCACTTAAGGACATTACTTACATCAGCAATAAAAACCCCTCAAGGACCTTGTCAGACCTAGGATCAAGGGCCTTGACAAATGGATCTCCTCAAATAGCAGTGTTATTGATTATTTTTAAGGCACATATTGAGAAAGAAAAACCTCTCTTAGGACTAACAAGTTCATTGAGTATTGCAGATTATTGGAGATGATTAAAATATTAAAGGGCATCTCTCTAGACTTTTTGATAAAAGTCAAAAAGGGGGAGAAGTGGTGTAAATGAATTTTGCCTTTCATCAAAAAGGGGGAGATTGTTAGAACCCCTCAAGGATGTTGCCTTGGCGACTGAATATGTAAAACCCCGAGTTTTGGTTAAGATAACTGTTAGTTCCGTCAGAAGAATCGCTAAGTAAGAGTTTAAGTTTCGAGGACGAAACTTCTTTTAAGGGGGTAATGATGTAAAACCCCGAAAAATGCTATTGTGTTACCGTTAAAATTTCAGACGTGCATTACTTTCCGTTTGTTTATATAATTTGATATCAAATGGAGCTTTTAGGACCGCGAGTGAGTTCGTTAGAATTTTTAGAGTCTTAAAAATATCAGTTAAAGACTTTTTGGGTATCGGTTAAAATTAATTCAGATCAGTTTGTAAAAACTGTTTAAGGAAAGGAGTTGTTTTAGGAAAAGATTAATTTTGGAAAGGTGTTACTAACACCTAGGTTTAATTTGTACTAATTTTATCATAATTTCTCTCTCTATAAATACCCTATTTGGATCCCTACCCAATAAACAAATACCCTAAAATTCTATTTAAGCCGCAAAGTTGTTATAATATTATTCTCTCTCTCTCTCCTTCCTTTCTCCCTCTACTTCACCCCGAGGCCACGCACCACCACACCACCCACCAATACACTACCATCAACCACCCTCCTTCCTCCCCCATTTCGACGCCAGCCGCCACCCCGCCCTATTCCGACCACCACGGAGCCATTTCCGGCCATCTCCACCGCCCAAGCACGTCATAAAACCTGCTAAAACGCACCAACCGAACCTCCTTCGTGCCTTGTTTCTGCCCAGCCGAGCATCACCACGCAACGCGACCCCGAGCCGCCGCCGCTGCACCGACGCTCCTCACCCGGCGACCGTCCCAATTCCGGTAACTTCCCCCATCTTCGACGACCTTTTCCCCATCTCTGACGAGGCAGTCCGACCGACCCCAGTTCCAGCGAGGGCAAAGTCGACCCCGGTTTTTGTTCGAGGAGCAGCTGCTGTTGTGCACTCGACCACCCGACGCTGGAGACCTGCTGCCACCGCCAGCTCCACCCTTCGTTTTGCCTTCCTATTGTTCAGTATATACTCTAAAACCTCTCCCTATTGTTGTTCTTATTTGTTTGGGGATTTCATCTATATATATGTATATTTGTGTGATGTTCATATGATGATGCGAAAGTTTTAGAACAGTAGGAATCCTTTTTGATTAGTGCAACTTTGTTTAATGCATGATTAGGGCTTATTAGAAATTGAGTTGTGAAAATTTTATGTGGAAGGTTTTGGTAAAATATCATATGATTATGTTTCCATATTAAATATTACTAAGTTTCATGTTTTTTAGTAAATATTTCATGTTGCTAAGTTTCATGATATTATCAAGTTTCCAGTGTATTATTAAGTTCATATCATTATTTTGAAGTTCATATTATTAATAAGTACTCTTTTGCTATTAAAATTATCAAGTCCTATTACTAAGGTTACCAAGTTGTTCATAGTATTATCAAGTTTTCATAGTAATAGTATTAAGTTTTGTGTTACTAGTATTTTTTCGTATTATTATTATTATTATTATTATTATTATTATTATTATTATTATTATTACTAAATTTTCAAGTTATTATAAAGCGTTCATATTATTAATAATATTAAGTATTAAGTTTCGAGATGTTATTATGTTCCATATGGTTACTAAGTTGTTCATTATAATACTAAGTTCATATTATAAGTTATTATTAACTTCGTAATTTTATTATTTAGTTTCATAAATTTATAAGTTATTGAGGTTCGTATTACTATTGTTATTATTATGTTTCGTGATTTTATTTTAAAGTTTCATGTTATTATTATAAAGTTCATGTTATTATTATTATTTTTATTATAGAGTTTCATGTAATTATTTTAAAGTTCATATGATTAGTATTAAAAGTTTCACATTATTAGTATCAAAGTTTCATATATTTTGATATTAAAATATTTTAGTTGTAAAGTGCATGTTATTATTTTAAGGTTCATGTTATTAGTATTATGTTCCTTGTTGGTATTAAGTTCTCTTGTTGTTCGAGACCTTACTTTAGTATAATTATTGTCGTGGCGATATAGTTTATTACTTTAAACGTGTCGTATCGTTTCAATTAATATTCTTTTAGAAAAGGTGGATTGTGATGTTTGTGATTTCATGATAGTTGTGCTCGTTACATGGCTTACTAACTAATGAGAGAGTTATAAGTTGGGGTAGGGTAGGATTCGTGAATAACTAGTTATCGAAGAAGGTATTAATTTTAGAAGTATATTCGAATTCTAGGTCCGAGCGAGACGACGCGATAGTTAGCTCCCGTGTGTAAGTGATTGCAGTAAAGAGAAGTTGTTCAGGTAATGTCTATGTCCTAATCCCCTTTGGGATGCCCTTTTATCTGTTTTGTGATTTTAATATGTTTTATGAAGTTTGCATCCCGCGCGGGGATTTTCTGTAAAGTAAGAATGCCTAATTTGGATGTCTGTGAGTTGTTTTTCTGAGTTGAGTAAAACGTGGCAGTCTTTTAAACTCTGAGATTTATTCTGTCAGTTTTTGGAAACTGGGTTGGGTATTGTTTGAAATCTGACGTCTGATAATTCATAAGATACTAATAATCAAAGTGAAATCCTAAGCGGGTTGCGGGTAACGACCCTTAGACCAGGATCTGTTCCTGTAGGGGAGTTATCAAGAGATCGGGAAGTCTTGATATTATTTCTGAGATTGTGCATACATCTGACTCTGTTTCTGGGGCTGGCCATCCATTATGATTCTGAGGATCTGAGATCCTATTCTGATTCTAATTCTGATATTTTGGGGATAGCCAAATCCCGCCCGCATAATAAAATTCTGATATGTCTTCTGAGGAAAAAGGTTACTCTGTTTTTGATTTCTGATTACTCTGTTTCAGATTTCTGGTTACTCTATTTCTGATTACTATGGTTTTTGATTTCTGATTTCTGATTCTGAGTTTAAAAAGGGTAATTGTGGTTTTTGGAACATTGTGTCTTTCTGAGTTGGAAGTTGGTACTGTTGGTTTATAAGTTTTGTTATTTTTGAACTCTGGTTATTTTGGGTTGGGTTTCAAATGAGTTGTAAAAAGGTTTGACTTGTTCCCCTCCCCTAAAATGGTTTGAAATGATCTTTGAACTGTTTTGACAGTTAGGGGTTGACATTATTGAGGTTTTCACATCTCATGTTGTGAATGTTTTGTTTTCAGGTGCAGATCAGTTATGTGATGGGGACGGGCACTAGAGTGAGGACGTTGAAGTTAACCGTTTGAGAATAAAGTTTAATTTATGTTTAGAATCGAGGTTTAGTTAATTTTGATTTTTTTATGTTGTTCTAGAATTTAAAGTTTCTTTCGGCTATTAGTTTGAAGTAAATAGTTGTCGCTTGTTGTTAGTTTCCTTTTCTTGCCTTGTATCTCTTCGGAGGTACGACGGTAACGCCCAAGTAAATAAAAGGAAAAAAATGAGTCTTCCGCTGTTAAAGTTAGTCAACGTTTGACTTTGACCGTTAAGTTTAGAATTGAAATTCCGGGGCGTTACAGAATCAGTTTTGAATAAAAGCCAAAATTCAGTTAGCCAGAAAAGTTGTGATACGAAAGAGGCTAAAGGACATTTACGTCAAGAGGCTGAAGGACATTTACGTCAAGCATCCCAAGGACGTTCATGTCAAGCACGAAAGATAAAAGGAACAGGGAAGTATTTCTGGAAACCGGTTACTCGATCCCTCCATTCTTATTTCTAACCAGACTAACCAATCGTAAACCTTGCTGTATAGGAAACAATTGTGAAGAAGTTAGAAGGAACAAGGATCGTGATTTACGGAGAAATCTTCCAAAAGAAGGAAAGGAAAATCGTCAATTCCAGAAAAACACGCAAAGTGCAAAGAAGGAAAAAAATCATCATCAATTCTGGAAAGACAAGCAGGATGCATAGAAGGAAAGAATAGATCCCCAACGACTACTACCTACAAGTTGCGCCCATAAATAGATGAATTGAAGACCAAAGAAATTAACGATTCCAAGTGAAGTAATCGGGTGTTACCAAAACAGAGGGTACTCTGTTTTGAGTTCTTTTAATTTCTTCGTGAAGTAATCGGGTGTTACCAAAACGCTATAGTTAGCTCCCGTGTGTAAGTGATTGCAGTAAAGAGAAGTTGTTCAGGTAATGTCTATGTCCTAATCCCCTTTGGGATGCCCTTTTATCTGTTTTGTGATTTTAATATGTTTTATGAAGTTTGCATCCCGCGCGGGGATTTTCTGTAAAGTAAGAATGCCTAATTTGGATGTCTGTGAGTTGTTTTTCTGAGTTGAGTAAAACGTGGCAGTCTTTTAAACTCTGAGATTTATTCTGTCAGTTTTTGGGAACTGGGTTGGGTTTTGTTTGAAATCTGACGTCTGATAATTCATAAGATACTAATAATCAAAGTGAAACTATAAGCGGGTTGCGGGTAACCACCCTTAGACCAGGATCTGTTCCTGCAGGGGAGTTATCAAGAGATCGGGGAGTCCCAATATTATTTCTGAGATTGTGCACACATCTGATTCTGTTTTTGGGAAATGCCATCCATTCTGATTCTGATTCTGATATTATAGGGATAGGCAAATCCCGCCCGCATAATAAAATTCTGATCTGTTTTCTGAGGAAAAGGTTACTCTGTTTCTGATTTCTGAGTACTCTGTTTCTCATTTCTGGTTACTCTATTTCTGATTTCTGATTACTATGGTTTCTGATTTCTGATTTCTGATTCTGAATTTAAAAAGGGTAATTGTGGTTTTTGGAACATTGTGTTTTTCTGAGTTGGAAGTAGGTACTGTTGGTTTATAAGTTTGGTTATTTCTGAACTCTGGTTATTTTGGGTTGGGTTTCAAATGAGTTGTAAAAAGGTTTGACTTGTTCCTCTCCCCTAAAATGGTTTGAAATGATCTTTGAACTGTTTTGACAATTAGGGGTAAACATTATTGAGGTTTTGACCCTCATGTTGTGAATGTTTTGTTTTCAGGTGCAGATCAGTTATGTGATGGGGACGGGCACTAGAGTGAGGACGTTGGAGTTAACCGTTTGAGAATAAAGTTTAATTTATGTTTAGAATCGAGGTTTAGTTAATTTTGATTTTTTATGTTGTTATAGAATTTAAAGTTTCTTTCGGTTGTTAGTTTGAAGTAAACAGTTGTCGCTTGTTGTTAGTTTCCTTTTCTTGCCATGTATCTCTTCGAAGGTATGACAGTAACGCCCAAGTAAATAAAAGGGAAAAAAAATGAGTCTTCCGTTGTTAAAGTTAGTCAACGTTTGACTTTGACCGTTAAATTTAGAACTGAAATTTCGGGGCGTCACAGAATGGTATCAGAGCTCTGGGTTATGACCTGGTAGCTCCTAAGGTCTATTAGGTTTTTAGTTAGAGCTTAGGATGCTACGTTCGGAGTGATGAGTGTAGGATGGGGGAATGGGATGTGTATCTCTTTCTTGGTTATCTTTTGTGTCATAAGTGCATGCTTGATCGTTTTTTACATTTGTTGGACGACATACAACTTCCATTGCTATGAGCACCCAACTCTAGCCTCTCTGGATGATCTAAACCCTAAGGAGGGAAAGGAATATAGCCCCGAGGAGGGCTTGGAACCAGAAGAAGACCCCGACGAGGAGTCGGAGGTGGAGAGAAGACTTGACCTATGAGGAGCAGCTGCTAGGGATTCTAGATTATGAAGAAAAGTAACTTCAAAGAAATGTCATCCCTCTAGTAAAAGTGTGATGGGAGGACCATGCCACAATCGAAACCATTTATGAAGCTGAGGAGGAGATTGGATTGAGTTATCCACACCTATACAATGCATAAGGCATGTTGAGTTTCGAGGACGAAACTCTTTGAAGAAGGTAATGACGTAAAACCCCGAGTTTTGGTTAAGATAACCGTTAATTTCATCAGAAGAATCGCTAAGTAAGAGTTTAAGTTTCGCGGACGAAACTTCTTTTAAGGGGGTAATGATGTAAAACCCCGAAAAATGCTATTGTGTTACCGTTAAAATTTCTGACGTGCGTTACTTTCCGTTTGTTTATATAAGTTGATATCACATGGAGCTTTTTGGACCGCGAGTGAGTTCGTTAGAATTTTTAGAGTCTTAAAAATATTAGTTGGAGACTTTTTGGGTATCGATTAAAATTAATTGGGATCAGTTTGTAAAAACTGTGTAAGGAAAGGTGTTGTTTTAGGAAAAGATTAATTTTGGAAGGGTGTTACTAACACCTAGGTTTAATTTTTACTAATTTTACCATAATTTCTCTCTCTATAAATAACCTATTTGGATCCCTACTCAATAAACAAATACCCTAAAATTCTACTTCAGCCGCAAAGTTGTTATACTATTATTCTCTCTCTCTCTCTCTCTCTCTCTCTCTCTCTCTCTCTCTCTCTCTCTCTCTCTCCTTCCTTTCTCCCTCTGCTTCACCCCGAGGCCACGCACCATCACACCATCCACCAATACACCACCATCAACCACCCTCTTTCCTCCCACATTTTGACGCCGGCCGCCACCCCGCCCTATTCCGACCACCACCGAGCCATTTCCGGCCATCTCCACCGCCCAAGCACGTCAGAAAACCCGCTAAAACGCACCAACCAAACCCCCTTCGTGCCTTGTTTCTGCCCAGCCGAGCATCACCACGCAACGCGACCCCGAGCCGCCGCCGCTGCACCGACGCTCCTCACCCGGCGACCGTCCCAGTTCCGGTTACTTCCCCCAGCTCCGGCGACCTTTTCCCCATCTCCGACGGCGATCGACCGATTGACCCAGCGAGGCAAAGTCGACCGGTTTTGTTTCGAGGAATTGTTGCACTCGACCACCCGACGCCGGAGACCTGCTGCCACCGCTTCTCGGTTGCCGACTACCACCAGTCACCGCCAGCTCCACCCTTCGTTTTGCCCTTCCTATTGTTCAGTATATACTCTAAAACCTCTCCCTATTGTTGTTCTTATTTGTTTGGGGATTTCATCTATATATATGTATATTTGTGTGATGTTCATCTGATGATGCGAACGTTTTAGAACAGTAGGAATCCTTTTTGATTAGTGCAACTTTGTTTAATGCATGATTAGGGCTTATTAGAAATTGAGTTGTGAAAATTTTATGTGGAAGGTTTTGGTAAAATATCATATGATTATGTTTCCATATTAAATATTACTAAGGGTGTGTTTGGTTGAGAGGAAAATGATTTCTGAGGAAATGGTTTTCCATAAGAAATGGTTTTCCAAGGAAAATGGTTTTCCATGCCAAATTTTCCCTTGTTTGGTAGGAGATGAATTATTTTTCGGAAAATGATCATTTATGTCGATATAAGTAGTGATATATGTTACAAATGAAAATATTTGGAGCTCAAAATTCATATTTGAGCTTTTCTTAAACATTTCTATCGTGTTATAAAGTTTCGTGACAAACCGATAAAATTGAATTTTGCTTTTAAGTTTCAGTCATATTTAACCGCAAAAAAATGTCAACAAAAGTGGCGATATATGTTACAAATGAAAATAATTGGAGCTCAAAATTCATATTTGAGCTTTTTTAATCATTTCTATTGTATTGTAAAGCTTCGTGACAAACTGAGAAAATTGAATTTTGCTCTTAAGTTTCAGTCATATTTAACCGCAAAAAAAAATGTCGATAAAAGTGGCGATATATGTTACAAATGAAAATATTTGGAGCTCAAAATTAATATTTGAGTTTTTCTTAGTTCCTACTATCAAATCATAAAGTTTCGATTCAAACGGTTCAGTTTGAATTTTTAAAAGTTTCAGTCAGTTTTAGGACAAAAACTTCTGATTTGATGTATATCGAGATAAATGTTATCAAATAAAAATATTTTGAGCTAAAAATTTTTATTTGAGGTTTTTTTAATCAATTCTATCGTGTTACAAAATTTCGAGCAAAACCGTTAATGTTAAATTTCGGCCTTAAATTTCAGTTAGGTTAGTAGTAAAAATCGATCCAACAATCAATAGTGGAAAATGATTTTTCTAGGTTGATCAAAGGAAGTCAATTTCCTCCCTTTATAGGAAAATGATTTTCTTTGGAAATGATTTTCTAAACTTTTTTTGTACCAAACACTAGAAAATTGGGAAAACATTTTCCAAAAAAATATTTTCTCCCCTACCAAACACACTCTAAGTTTCATGTCTTTTAGTATATATTTCTTGTTGCTAAGTTTCATGATATTATCAAGTTTCCAGTGTATTATTAAGTTCATATCATTATTTTGAAGTTCATATTATTAATAAGTACTCTTTTGCTATTAAAATTATCTAGTCCCTATTACTAAGGTTACCAAGTTGTTCATAGTATTATCAAGTTTTCATAGTAATAGTATTAAGTTTTATGTTACTAATAGTTTTTCGTATTATTATTATTATTACTAAATTTTCAAGTTATTATAAAGTGTTCATATTATTAATAATATTAAGTATTAAGTTTCGAGATGTTATTATGTTCCATATGGTTACTAAGTTGTTCATCGTAATACTAAGTTCATATTATAAGTTATTATTCAGTTCGTAATTTTATTATTTAGTTTCATAAATTTATAAGTTACTGAGGTTCGTATTACTATTGTTATTATTATGTTTCGTGATTTTATTTTAAAGTTTCATGTTATTATTATAAAGTTCATGATATAATTATTTTTTTTATTATAGAGTTTCATGTAATTATTTTAAAGTTCATATGATTAGTATTAAAAGTTTCACATTATTAGTATCAAAGTTTCATATATTTTGATATTAAAATATTTTAGTTGTAAAGTGCATGTTATTATTTTAAGGTTCATGTTATTAGTATTATGTTCCTTGTTGGTATTAAGTTCTCTTGTTGTTCGAGACCTTACTTTAGTATAATTATTGTCGTGGCGATATAGTTTATTACTTTAAACGTGTCGTATCGTTTCAATTAATATTCTTTTAGAAAAGGTGGATTGTGATGTTTGTGATTTCATGATAGTTGTGCTCGTTACATGGCTTACTAACTAATGAGAGAGTTATAAGTTGGGGTAGGGTAGGATTCGTGAATAACTAGTTATCGAAGAAGGTATTAATTTTAGAAGTATATTCGAATTCTAGGTCCGAGCGAGACGACGCGATAGTTAGCTCCCGTGTGTAAGTGATTGCAGTAAAGAGAAGTTGTTCAGGTAATGTCTATGTCCTAATCCCCTTTGGGATGCCCTTTTATCTGTTTTGTGATTTTAATATGTTTTATGAAGTTTGCATCCCGCGCGGGGATTTTCTGTAAAGTAAGAATGCCTAATTTGGATGTCTGTGAGTTGTTTTTCTGAGTTGAGTAAAACGTGGCAGTCTTTTAAACTCTGAGATTTATTCTGTCAGTTTTTGGAAACTGGGTTGGGTATTGTTTGAAATCTGACGTCTGATAATTCATAAGATACTAATAATCAAAGTGAAATCCTAAGCGGGTTGCGGGTAACGACCCTTAGACCAGGATCTGTTCCTGTAGGGGAGTTATCAAGAGATCGGGAAGTCTTGATATTATTTCTGAGATTGTGCATACATCTGACTGCTTCGGGCCGCCATCCATTATGATTCTGAGGATCTGAGATCCTATTCTGATTCTAATTCTGATATTTTGGGGATAGCCAAATCCCGCCCGCATAATAAAATTCTGATATGTCTTCTGAGGAAAAAGGTTACTCTGTTTTTGATTTCTGATTACTCTGTTTCAGATTTCTGGTTACTCTATTTCTGATTACTATGGTTTTTGATTTCTGATTTCTGATTCTGAGTTTAAAAAGGGTAATTGTGGTTTTTGGAACATTGTGTCTTTCTGAGTTGGAAGTTGGTACTGTTGGTTTATAAGTTTTGTTATTTTTGAACTCTGGTTATTTTGGGTTGGGTTTCAAATGAGTTGTAAAAAGGTTTGACTTGTTCCCCTCCCCTAAAATGGTTTGAAATGATCTTTGAACTGTTTTGACAGTTAGGGGTTGACATTATTGAGGTTTTCACATCTCATGTTGTGAATGTTTTGTTTTCAGGTGCAGATCAGTTATGTGATGGGGACGGGCACTAGAGTGAGGACGTTGAAGTTAACCGTTTGAGAATAAAGTTTAATTTATGTTTAGAATCGAGGTTTAGTTAATTTTGATTTTTTTATGTTGTTCTAGAATTTAAAGTTTCTTTCGGCTATTAGTTTGAAGTAAATAGTTGTCGCTTGTTGTTAGTTTCCTTTTCTTGCCTTGTATCTCTTCGGAGGTACGACGGTAACGCCCAAGTAAATAAAAGGAAAAAAATGAGTCTTCCGCTGTTAAAGTTAGTCAACGTTTGACTTTGACCGTTAAGTTTAGAATTGAAATTCCGGGGCGTTACAGAATCAGTTTTGAATAAAAGCCAAAATTCAGTTAGCCAGAAAAGTTGTGATACGAAAGAGGCTAAAGGACATTTACGTCAAGAGGCTGAAGGACATTTACGTCAAGCATCCCAAGGACGTTCATGTCAAGCACGAAAGATAAAAGGAACAGGGAAGTATTTCTGGAAACCGGTTACTCGATCCCTCCATTCTTATTTCTAACCAGACTAACCAATCGTAAACCTTGCTGTATAGGAAACAATTGTGAAGAAGTTAGAAGGAACAAGGATCGTGATTTACGGAGAAATCTTCCAAAAGAAGGAAAGGAAAATCGTCAATTCCAGAAAAACACGCAAAGTGCAAAGAAGGAAAAAAATCATCATCAATTCTGGAAAGACAAGCAGGATGCATAGAAGGAAAGAATAGATCCCCAACGACTACTACCTACAAGTTGCGCCCATAAATAGATGAATTGAAGACCAAAGAAATTAACGATTCCAAGTGAAGTAATCGGGTGTTACCAAAACAGAGGGTACTCTGTTTTGAGTTCTTTTAATTTCTTCGTGTAGAAAGGTTGTATTCGGTGAGAAATTTGTGTTTGAGTGTAATCGATTCCTTAACGGAATTAGGATCTGATTGATACTCTTGTAATCGATTCCTAGAAGGATTTAGGATCGATTAGTGTTTACACCAAATTTGTGGTTGGTGTGTGTTTCCTAGAAACTCTATTCGAAGCTTCGCTGTTCGCTGTTCGCTGCAACCCTAAGGACATTCACCTTAGGCAGTTGTCACATTCAAGCATATATTGTTCCAACGAAATAAAGGAGGTTATTGAGTTATCTCTTATTGTCCTTTATTTCAGCTTACCTTGGTTTATCTTAAGTTGAATCTTAATCTGAAAATATTAAGGAACCCTAACGTCCTTTACCAGTGAGTATCTGTGCAGAAATTTTCATAACCCTATTCACCCCCCTACTCTAGGGTTCTTTTACATATCATCACTTTGTATGAAAATAAATGGCTAAAATAGCAATAAAACTGTAGACACCATGCTCCTACCTACAACTTTACACTGTTTGCTCTCCAACAACAGGGGAAATTTGCTAAACACCCCCTCCCCCCTCAAGTTTGGGAAATTAATTTTTTTAACCCCACTGTTGAGAGTTTTATTTAATCTCTCCTAAAATTTAAAGACCATATTACTAGTAAAATGCTCCGACAAGATTTTCAAAAAATAGATAAAGAGACTCTTGTACCTTTACGTTAAATGGATGACGTAAAAGTGAAAAGCCTATTGTTCACCATCTTCCATACAATCTGGGTACTATTCAATTTCCTTATTCCATACACATACTTCCTTTTGTGACTCTTCTCTATTCTTTAACTATTTTTCTCTCGATTTATTCTTAAATTATATTTGTGAAACCAGTAATAAAAAGAAGGGGATTTTGAAAAAAAAAAAATTGGTGAAACTTCCAAACAAAATTTTCATCAAAATTTTTTGGGCATGGGTATCCATATATCTATGTAGCAGTAGCAGAAACGTGGAGTAAGACTTTTCTTTTGTTGAAAATCTTGACATAAAAGGTTAGTAAATTTTTATGGTTTTAAATTTGTCTTTGAAAATTTGTGATGTTTAGTTGATAATCATCGTATTAGCAGTAGTGAAAATCAAGTATTAAAGATTATATTTTTATGATGTTTTGATGGTGAAATTAGATAATTTATCAAATTAAATGCTTCATCTGATTTGGACTTTAATTAAGTTGTTCACTAAAGATGAAGAGTGGTTAAGTTCAACTCTCAAACAACAAGGGTAAAAAAATTAATTCCCCAAACCTCGAGGGGTTTCAGCAAATTTTCCTCAACAGGTTAGGTTAATTAATTGAAATAGTATATGCATGAAAGAGTGTATATATGTAAATGTAAGACTAAGTTATTATGCATATTTCTACGCAATGTAATGTGGTCTTAGTCTATTACTGTTTTCGCAAGTTATTGATCCCCTGAAAAAGGAAAGAAACAGTCCAAAAATACGTACACCATACACGTACGCTAGCTGTTTCCTTTGTATAAGAATGGCCCTTGGCTGCAGGCAACAATTTGTGGGAGAGTGGCAATTAAGTCTACACGAAGCAAAAGGCTGAGTGTGGAAGCGGCCCCTAGGCCTCCCACCCTCTCTCCCTCACCAAAAGAGAAATACAATACACACAAACTAAAGGAATAACTAAAGAAGAGACCGAATCAATGGCGGTTGGGACTTCACAGGGACAGCTATGGGCCAGAGTGGAAGACATAAGCCTGACGGAGAAAGACAACAGCGGTAGCGGAAGACCATCAGCGACTACTGCCAACATAAAACGAAGCAAATCAACTGCTTTATTAATCATGGGGGATACTTCTGTCACTTCCCTTCACCCAATGTGCCAACGCCCATCAAGGGCTGAGGCTGAGGCTGAGGCTAAGGCTGAGGCTGCCCGTGGGAGGAGGAGGAGGACTAGCTGTGTTCACTACTTCTCTCTCTCACACAGTCTATCGCCCACCCGACAATGGCCTGCCCTCGTCCACAACTCCCTCCGACGTTCATTGTCAAGAAACACTAGTATAGGTAACGTCAACACTTGTAAACTTTAACCATTCAATACGATATAAATATGGTGCATTCGGAAGGACAAGGGTGTTAACATATATGTTGCCGTTTGTTTGTTTGTGCAGCTGCGCGAGTCCTCGGTGACCCTGATTAACGGGGGAAGATGCAGATCCCTCTCGCCCCCCAACAAGCATGTTAATTCCCCACGTACGTACGCATTTGTTGATTCATATGGCCTCAGCTGAAATGAGATTCATAACCCCACTACATGCGCTGTAAATAGTGGTGGATCAGGAGATGAATGTTTATACTGGATCGCTGGGCCCCTGTTCTGGTGAATGTTGATATAATCTGGGATTTTTATAAGATTTGCCTGGCCGTCGTAGGAATCACCAGATACGATGGTAAATGTGGCTGCCCTTTGCTTGTTTGATTGGTACAAACCGCTAAGAGAGGATCGGCCCTCAACAAAATGTGAGAAATTTTTGCGCCCAAGAGCTGCGGAGGTGTGGGTAGATAGCAGCGGATTTCTTCTTTTGCCTCTCTGTTTGTTCATTTCCAATTTTCCCCCCTTTTTATCCGTTGGAACACTGAGTATTTTCTGCGGGAAGATTAGAAAAGATGAACAAAAGTGAGGACGAGAGTGATGTAAAATCAGTTTACTTTTTCCCTTTTGTTGTGAAATAATAAGAAGTTAGCTATATACATGAGTTGTCTTAACAAGAATCCAATTCCCAGCTTTAAAGGGTATAAAGTCAACTCTACGTGATAAAATGTTCTACTTAGCTATTTTAATTAATGCTAACTGCGACGGATGTGTGTAAAAAAATGGTAAGTGATAATATCAAGATTACATAAATCTCAACCATTTATCTAGTGTAACAAATAATCATGAAGACCAACGGGATGCGATCCAAACAAATTATCAATCATCACTATTAAGTTGATGTAAGATTAAAGGAATGAAGAACACAATATATGATCAATCCTAAAATCAACCAGTAGTTCATTAATTATACAAACTCCTTGTAAGTAGATCTAGCAATTAGATTTTTTTTTTTTTCATTTTCTTCATTTCTAATCCCCATGTTTCCCCATTATATATCCCAAAATTGTAAGGGACTATCTTGTTAAGTAGACCATAGTCTACCTAATAAAATCCGTTTTTACCTCCTGTAAAAATAGATCAAATAATGGGCACAAGCACAAGGTATTCCTTTCCCAACTAGCAAATTGCAATAATTATTCATTCATGGGCCAGATGAAGGGCAATCCACTAATTTTGGCTGTATCAACGCCTGCCTTATCCATTCTAGGCCAGATATGCTTGATGGGCCGAAGATCCACCCAATATGTACATTTAGAAAAGAAAAACTGAGAAATATATAGTCATATATGGTGGGCCGTTGGCCACTGGCCAGATTCTAATACTGCTGGTGCTGCATGTAACAAAGACAACAATCGATCACCTATATAATACAAAATCACCACATTAGGGCATAAAATCAACCGCAACAATTTGCTCATAACAAAATATATAAAGGAAATTGACTGTAGCATCCAACAAATCAATAATTTCCATTGAAAACCAACCCCGACAGTCGTGATATATATGTCGTCTGAAGCTATCTTAGTATCAAGCTTACTTATTACCAACAACCGCCTCTTTACTCGTTGTATGTTACTTGAAATCAGTTTACTATCTTACAAACCGTACACTTGGTAACAATTAATTAGAGATATAGGATGTGAGGATCCACTTAGAGTGGTTGTCAACCATGACAACCATGACAACCACCGTAAGGAAAATAAATCTTATTCGTATATGTGTCAAGTTTTATCTTGATCGTTACTTTTTTCCTTTAATATTAATTGTAAAATATATTTTTAAAAATTTTAGTTTATTTAAAAAAATTTAAAATAAATATTTTTCAAAATATGTTTGTTTATTAGGCAAAAACTTAGAGTTAAATATTTAAATTTAAAAAATTTTAAAATTTTGTAAAAATTTTTTGAATCAAGAAACAATATATTATATAATGTTATCCTAAATAAAAAAATGAATGACGAAAATAAAAGTTGATAAATGTATGGATAAGTATTGTTTTCATTGTGGTGGTTGTCATGGTTGTCAACCACTATAAGTTTTTCCTAGGAGGTAAAGGTAATCATTGGAATTTCTGGGAATTCAATGAGTCGTTGCTCAAATTTAAAATAATGTTACAATTTACAAAAGATAACAATTTGACTTTTAGAATTTCATTATTTGGGATGCTATGTGATATATATAGAGGTAATGTATAGTTTTTTTAAAAAAAAAAATTTCAAATATTAATTCACAAAAGTAATTTTATTATTTTTCGGCATCAAATCTAAAAAAGTTATGTATCAAATTAAAAAGCAAATGCATATAGAGATTTTTTTTTTTTGATGCATCATATAGAGAAAATTGATATTGAGTTGAGATATATTTCTTATTAAATTATTGTGAAAATTAAAATTTTGATTGTGTGTAAAAATGTCAGGAACAAAACAATATTAGGTTTGTGGAAAAATCCCTCAAAATTATTATTTTTTTTCTTTTTGGAGTTTTTCATGCTTTTGTACTGATAGCTTATTGGACCCCGTTCTTTTTAAAGGTGTGGTTGTGGTGCAGTTGATTGTGGTGTGGTGGAATGCGGAAAGTTGTGGTGGAAATAATGGAAAGTGGGTTGGTACATTTTAATTTGAAAATAATGGTAGGTGGAAATAAAGTGAAAACTTTTATTTTTTATTTTTTTATTTTTTATTTTTTATTTGAAAAGTTTTCACTTTTAATAAAAAGGGAAATAAAAAGTTATGGTGAGTTGTGGCGGAAAATAGAAATTTACAGTACGGTGTGGAACCGTAAATGATCCCACTACATAAAAGAATGGGGCCTTAATCGAACATTACCATTTTGTGTTTCATGGAAAGAGAGTTAACATAAGTATTGTTAATTTTCGTTTTTTGAACTTTATATAGAAATTTTGAACATAAGTATTGTTAATTTGCATTTTTTGAACTTTATATAGAAATAAAGTTTTGATGTAGAATATAGAAATAAAACTAGTTGAATATATTGCTACATCTTTATATAAGATTGAAACCCCAATAGTTATGATTTACCATATAACTTTCCATAATACCTTTGCAAACTATTTAGAGTGACTGTCAACCATGACAACCACTATAAGCAAAATAAATTTAACTTGTATATGTATAAAATTTTATCTTGACCGTTATCTTTTTATTTAATGTAAATTGTAAAATATATTTTTTTAAATATTATTTTGTTTAAAAAAAGTAAAATAAATATTTTTCAAAATATGCTTGTTTACTAGGCAAAAACTTAGAGTTAAGATAATTAAATTTTAAAATATTTCATAAAAAAATTTTTAATTAAGAAAATATATTTTATAATGTTATACTAAATAAAAAATTGAATGGTGAAGATAAAAGTTGATATATATATAAATAAACATTGTTTTCATTGTGGTGGTTGTCATGGTTGACAACCACTATATGTTTTTTTATTTACTACTAGTTGACCATGCCCGTGCAAAGCACGGGCTGTATATGTTAAATGATTGTACTACCTCCGTCCTTAAATAATTATCCATTTTGACTAAACTTTGACCGTTGATTACTCACAAATTACAATGAGTTACAATATGAAATTATCACTATTAGAAAGATATAGTACTAAACATTACAATAATATTAATTTTATATTGTACCTCATTGTAATTTGTGAGTAATTAACAGTCAAATTTTAATTAAATGGACAATTATTTAGGGACAGAGGTAGTACATGGTATATGAGAAACGCGCTTAAAATGTACTACCTCCATTTTTATTTATCAGTCGTCTAAGAAATTGTGTTAAAACTTTAACCGTTAATATCTGAATTTGTATAATGATTCATTATATAAAATTGATGTCATTATATCCGTAATGAAAAATACTATTAAAAAAATATAATATTATATTTTTATAAAAAGTTTATATTAAAAATTATATATTAAAGATTGATACTGAAAATCGTAAATAACAGATAAAAAAGAATAGAGGGAGTATCTTGTAATGCCATTTATTAACCTACCTTGTCTGCCGCAACATTACATCTACCCCATAGGAATTTGCTGATTTTTTTTAGATAACTTGGGCCATGGCCCAAAATTGAAATTATTTCATTACAAGTTACAACACAAAATAGTCGTCACATTGTAACAAAGGCCAGGAGGCCTTGGGTCCTTGAGAAAAATGGCCCAACACATATCAAGCATTCAATTCAATACTGCCAATTTTATGTTAGTGTTTCCATTGAATTACAATTAGAAACAGAAAAAAAAAAAAAATAACACGTGTCTACAATTGAGGAAGCATAAAAGAAAGGAAAATCATAAAGAAAAAAAGAAAGGAAAATTACCAACCAGGCAAGCACATCATCAAACTGCAAAAGAAAATTATCTTCACAACAAAGTGGATATCCCCTTTTACTATATAGTAAAGAATAGTAAACGACATGAGACCCGTATGGTAAATGGGAAACACTTTTCCGTTAGAAGTAAATCTAACTCATAATAACACTTGTCGATCAGAAGCAAACAATTGAGCAGGTTACCACGTACGTACCTGGGCATATTGAACTTACAGACGAGCTAATCAAATTAAAAGAGTTGACTGATATGATCAAGGACATCCTCCTCGATCGGTAATTAGCTGTAGAAGGTCAATCTCTATTCAGCTGTCCTCAGCAAGTTCCTGACCTTGGGCACATCCATGTTATTCGATCATTATCACCCTCCCTGGATGCAGGTCAAGCAAGAAACTGTTGATCTTTGCCAAGAAATTTACAAGGTTTTGTCGACGAGACAGACAGATCCTGCTATTACCGGTTAAGCAAGAGCTGTCCATTCAATCTGCGTCTGATCAGACGTGGAGTATATCGTCATCACACATTGTAGAACGGGCAAAGGATTTATCAACTGCGTAATGCTCGTATCGTGCGTCTGTATCAGCGGTTAAATCACAGAACCGACAATATAAATGACTCTTCTTTGATGTTACACTATAGCATGCAAGTAGCTGATGAATAGTAGTATAGAATATTCAAATAGTTTGCTTGAGTTAGTCAATCTATATACAATTGGATTTTTAGCTATAAAGTATCAAATTAATAAGTATTTTTCTAACAACTACTAGATCTGTGGCCCATCCTACGGACGGGTTATGGCCCTATTCTTTTATAATATACGATAGATTTATCTAATCTACCATATTCTTAGTTACATTATTTCAGCTTTTTTTACATTTTAAATTCTTCCTTACCTATTTTACATAATATTTATTTAAAAATTCATGTATTTAATAAATAATGTCATTGATGTGATTTATCTTACTCGCAATACCTTAGTAAAAATTATAAACTACTATATTTAAAAATTCAATACTTAAATGACGTGCTGATGTGGCCTAGATTCTGAATCACTATCCTACCCACCAACTTTATTCTACCTTTCCCACCCGCCAACTATCTTACAATTTTCTTGTATATATTTGGTATATTAATGGACATGAAATATATTATATAAAACACATTTTAGTTTACCTTACATTTGGATAAGTATCAAAAGTCACAAAGAATAATACAAGTATTTATAATTTTATATGTAATACTATGTTCATTTTTCAAAAATAATGCACATGAAAGTTTGCATACATAAAAATTATACTGATTTAAAAATGGTCATATATTAGGACTCTTAACGTTTTCTATTGTCAAATAATATCCAACTCGCATTTACTCGGATGATCTGAAAATATACGTGACCCATATTGACACGAACTCAGAATACACTTGACACATATTTACTTGAGCCCGAAATACATCTAACTCCTGTTTACCCGAACCCGAAATATAGTGGACCCATATTTACCTTATCTATACAACCGACACATATTTAACCTACTTCCCGAATTGATTGATTGGTTTGGACATAAAATTTTATTTGATGCTAGACTCCTTAGTTATTGTAGCACGAGTTAAAAATTACAGTTTTATCATATATGTTTGGTGTAATAATGCATATAAAATATAGTTTATTAATCATATTTTAATTTACCTTGCATTTCAATAATTATGAAAAATTACAAACAACAATACAAATATTTATAATTTTTTATGTAATACAATGTTCATTTTTCAAATACAATGCACACTAATTTAGTTTACATACTTATAAAAATTATGACGCTTTAAAAGTTGTCATATGTTAAGACTTTTAATGCTTTCTATTGTCAAATAATATCAAACCTGTATTTACCCGATCCTGAAATATGTATACATGACCCGTATTGACCTGAACTCGAAATACACTTAAACCCATATTTACTTGAACCCGAAATACAGATAACTAGTACTTATCCAAATCCGAAATATGCCGGGCCCGTATTTACCTTATTTAAACATACACCTGACATGTATTTAACCAGGTTAGTAGAAATTTGAATGTGAACACAATCTATAAGGTAAGTTGCTATACAAACAACTCTTTCAAACATTTTTTCGTCCCCCACCCCCATTAAGCCTCATTTTATTATTCCCTCCGTTCTATATTAATTGTCGTCTTTGAAAATCGTGCATTCAAATTTCAAACATTTTGACCATAAATTTTTCAATATATACAATAAGTTGCTATATAAATTTACCGTCATTAGATTCGTATTGAAAAATATTATCATAAAAGTATAATATTACAATTGTTAATAATATATTATGTAAGAAATTATCAATTAAAGATTGATATTGAAGACCATGAAAAATAAAATTATGACAATTAATATGGAACAGAGGGAGTATAATAAAGGAAAAGAAAAATAAAAAGATAGAATATGCAACACGTGGCAAGCCAGCGCATAGAAATGAAACATCAGGACCCAAGATTTTTTTCAAACATTTTTCGTCCCTCCCCCATGTTAGTATAAATTTGAATGTGAACACATTCTATAAGGTAAGTTGCTATACAAACAACTCTTTCAAACATTTTTTCGTCCCCCACCCCCATTAAGCCTCATTTTATTATTCCCTCCGTTCTATATTAATTGTCGTCTTTGAAAATCGTGCATTCAAATTTCAAACATTTTGACCATAAATTTTTCAATATATACAATAAGTTGCTATATAAATTTACCGTCATTAGATTCGTATTGAAAAATATTATTATAAAAGTATAATATTGCAATTGTTAATAATATATTATGTAAGAAATTATCAATTAAAGATTGATATTGAAGACCAAGAAAAATAAAATTATGACAATTAATATGGAACAGAGGGAGTATAATAAAGGAAAAGAAAAATAAAAAGATAGAATATAAGAAATTATCAATTAAAGATTGATATTGAAGACCATGAAAAATAAAATTATGACAATTAATATGGAATAGAAGGAGTATAATAAAGGAAAAGAAAAATAAAAAGATAGAATATGCAACACGTGGCAAGCCAGCGCATAGAAATGAAACATCAGGAACCAAGATTTTTTCAAACATTTTTCGTCCCTCCCCCATTAAGCCTCTTTATATATATATATATAGATTCGTCCCTCCTCCATTAAGCCTCTTTTTATATATAGAGATAGAGAATAGAGAAAACATCAGGAACCAAGATTTTTTCAAACATTTTTCGTCCCTCCCCCATTAAGCCTCTTTTTATATATAGAGATATATGCATGTCACTGTTACACTAAGCTCAAATATTGCAGCTACAAAATTGTGTTTTCTAACAACTTCAGTGAATTCTTCTCAACTTCTTTTTCTTCTTTTTTTAACCCTAATTATTTTTTTTATTAATTACGTATTGTTGCTAGTTTCCACCACTATATCCAGGAATATAATGTGATAACACTAATATGTGTGCTCGAGTGTTTGGATAAAAATGTCACTTTAACTTTCCGTTTTAGTCAAAAATGCTACTGACTTTTAAAAATTGTCAAAAACACCATTCATGTTTCCAAATTGATAAAAATACCACTCAAAACTATTTTCAACCTGATATAGTAGGTAATCCAAACCCTTATTTTGAAAAAAGAAAGAAAGAAAGAAAGAAAACCCCCAAATCCCCATCTTCATCTCCCATATTTCATCACCTCTACTTGCTTGATCATCACCATCACCACCACACAGCCACCGTTGTTCCCACCATCACCGCCACCACCACCGCCACCAACAACCACCATCACACCATCATTCAGACACCATCCAATACCCCAGCGCCACCACCATGGAACCACCATCGCCCCATCACCATCTCCGACCTCCTGCGTTGGCGTTTGCGACAGCTAAAATTAGTCATTTTTCAGTGGATATTGGGAATGAACTGTTGCAATTAGTCATTTTTCCTCTTAACTTCAAATCAAGAACAACTATGATTACTCAAACAGAGACTAAAAAAATTAAACACCATTAACATAGAGTTTCCATCAAACCACTCACATTTCATTTTCGTTTTTCACTACTACAAGAAGAGAATGATCAAAAAATTGAAGAACACCCTTTTGTTAATGTCAAAATCTCAATTAAACCCCATCAAGGAATGACAAAAACCATCTCATTTAATACGAAATTCAAATGACTAAGCCCTAAAAATCGAAATAGGAGGAAGAAACAGACCTTGACGACAAAGTCGTTGATTGAATTGGGCTGAGAAGACTGACTGGCCATGGAGTGATTAAACCTCAAAAGCTGAAGAACATGATTGAGATTAGGGAACTGGAAGAAGAAGGAAGATTTGAAATGGGATTGAACTGGGACTGACGATGAGGAGGAGGAATAATTATATAATGATGAGGAAGAAGGAAACAAGGGAGAGGAAAATGGTAAGATTCTTCTGAGGATGAAGAGCGCAGAGTGTGAAGGATGAATGAAGCAAGGGAGAAGAAAATGGTAGAATAAACTGGGTTGTGGACACCTGCAGTTGGGGGGGGGGGGGGTGTTATGAGGAGAAGGATGAAGGAGTGGTGGGATTTGAGAATGAAGGGAAACGGTAATGACCGGCTAGAACCAATTTGAGTGGCATTTTTAATCAATTTGGAAATATCAATGACATTTTTGATAATTTACAAAGGTGAGTGGCATTTTTTTTATTAAAACAGAAAGTTAAATAGCATTTTTATCCAAGCACTCATGTGTGCTCTCTAATTTATCTATCTTTTTGTTAAAATTTTTTACAATTTAACCTATTGTAAATAAAGTGTAAGAACTCTTAAGAAATTCTTAATGAGTAATTACTACAGTTCAACACCTTAATTAGGGGTGTGTTAAAGTTCTTTAGAAGGAAGAATGAAAAAAGAAGAATGGATGAGTGTTGTGTACGATGGATGGAAAAGGTTATGCTTGTAGGGATATAATTAAGTTGAATGCTTCAAGTGACAATAAGATAAATATTTCCGTTTACATGCTTGATTTTTGCTTGAATTCTTCTCTATGGCATTTTAAGACTTGGACATGTTAACTATAACAAATTAAAGTACATGTCTAATCTTGACTTTTTTTTTTATAACGGGTAAGTAAGGAAGAAATAGCAGTTAGCGATGTCTTCTCACAAGAAATCGCCCTGCTCTATCACATCTAAGAATATTATTAAACTCTGGACTCGAAGAAGTAGACCAAGTACCCGCCGCAGACACTGACTGACCCTGTTTTGATAACCAGTCTGCGGCACCGTTAGCTTCCCTGAAAACATGATGTATCTTTAGGACATGACATCTGCTCATTAGAACACGGATATCCTGGATAAGACACCTGATTTGCCACGGAACAACGAATTCTCCCTTGATCGCTTGAATCACCACAGATTATCACCTTCAATGATGATGTTAGAAAAACCCATCTCACATATATCCTTCAGGCCATCTCGAAGTGCTCTGTCTTCAGCAACTAGAATCGAGACATCCCCATGTGATCGCACCCCCGCTCGCATAAGCTCACCACGCCAATCACGAAGAATGAACCCACCCGCTGCCGAATTGTTGAGAAGCGAACCGTCGAAGTTGAGTTTGAGCGCACCAAGAGGAGGGGGCTCCTACCGGACAAAACGAAATCCTGGATAGGAGACCCCTGGAGAACGACTACCATCAACCTCTACCTGAACAGAGTTTCTAATTTTCCATTCTGCCAAGAACCGTTTAGCTTGAATAAGACACTGCAAGGGGCGGAAGATCGTATTACGAAAGACCACCTCATTCCTCTGTTTCCAAATTTCCCATAAGAGTAAAACGCCACGCTGTAGGTTTGAATGGTTACCAGCTAGGTGATGAGTCTCTAAGAATTGAATTATAAAATCATACGGTTGATTTGGCGAAAAATTATCCAACCAACCATGCCTGAAAGCTAGATCCCAACATCTCTTGGATATTGTACACTCCCAAAACAAGTGGTCAACACTTTCAATATCATTAAGACAAAGGGGACATACAGGATCTAGGTGCACCCACGTCTCAGGAGGTTGCCCCTCATGGGAAGACCATTATGTAAAAAAAGCCAGAGAAAAACACTAACTTTCGGTGGGATATCAATTTTCCAGATCCATTTAAAAATCCATTGTTGTTCATTATCCAAGCAACCCTGAATAATTCTTAAAGCCGACTTTGTGGAGAACTCTCCAGATCCCGTCAGCCCCCAACAACATTCATCTTTTACCTCTGTGACCGGGATGGGAATCCCAATAATCTTTTGTATGATACCATGGTCATGAATATAACTCCTAAGTTTTACTTCATCACACATTTTATCCTGGGTGATAAAATGGCTCACCATTAATGCTTGATCCTCGATCTCATCAGGATCATTACTATCTAACAGTTCATGTAAAGAGGAATTCTCAATCCAGTTATCTCTCCAGAAATTAATGGATTTACCATCACCCACTGTCCAATGTATTCCCGATTTGAAAGTACCTTTAACCTTTAGCAGATTTTTCCAAATTGGTGAGTCGGAAGGTTTACACTTATAAAGGAAGAAATCCTCTTTTTTAAAATATTTTTCACGCATAACTCTAGCCCAGAGACTATCCTCCTGGATCACTCGCCAAGCGAGTTTACATTGAAAGGCAATATTGATTGCCTCCGATCGACGGAGACCAAGGCCACCAAAATTCTTGGGTAGACAGATGGTGTCCCAAGCAACCATAGGCATACCCTGATTGTCTCCATTTTCCCAAAAGAATTTTTTGTTTATTCTGTCAAGGTTCACACACGTAGCTTTAGGGAGTCGAAAGCACTGCTTTGTATGGGCAGGGAGAGATTCCAGATTGGCTTGAATCAAAACTACCCTACCCGCTTTGGAAAGGGTATTGGCCTTCCAGGCAGCCATCTTATCTGTTGCCCTTCCTAGCAGCTCATTAAAGACTTGGTTATCCTGACGCCCATTCGGTATATAGCAACCTAAATATTTGCCCAACGCTTCGGTATGAGGGATATTGAAAATACCCTTTACATCCTCTCTCCTTTGAGAGGAAGTGTTTTTGGAGAAAATCATTTTGGATTTCTGAAAGTTGACTAATTGACCCGAACAGGAGCAAAACTCTAGAAGGAGATTCTTAAGAGTAGTCGCAGCTTTATTCGTCGCTTTGCAAAATAATAAACAATCATCCGCAAAAAACAGGCCCGGGATAGTTGTCCCACGAGGGGTCAACTTGACTCCAATAGCCAAATTCGGTTCATCAGAAGCTTTGTCAAGCCAATAATTAAATACATTCATACACAAAAGAAAGAGATACGGGGATAAAGGATCACCCTGTCGCAAACCACGGGAGGCCTTAAAAAATCCCTGCGGAACTCCGTTTATTAAGAACAGAGTAGGTGACCGTTGAGATACATTGATCAATAAGAGAGATCCAATTCTCACTAAACCCCATCTTCTTAAGAATTTCCTTCAGAAAATCCCACTCAATCCTATCATAGGCTTTTTCCATATCAATTGTTAAGGCCACCCACCCCTTCTTTGAGGTAGAAGTTCTGAATTTGTGCATTATTTCATGGGTCAAAAGGATGTTATCTTGTATCGCTATGCCAAGAATAAAGGCACTTTGGGCAGGGGAAATTAAACTGTCCAGAAAGCGACGGAGCCTGGCCACTAGAATTTTTGAAATGAGCTTATAGAACGTATTACATAAACTGATTGGCCGATAATGCGAGGTTTGACTGGGATCATCAATTTTCGGAATGAGTGTGATAAACGTATGGTTAAATTCTTTGAGAATTTGACCATGTACAAAAAAATCTTGAACGGCTTTTATAATATCTTGATGGATGCCTTCCCAAGAGTCCTGATAGAATCTTGCACCAAAGCCATCAGGACCCGGGGTTTTACAGGGGTCCATGTCAAAGAGGGCTTGTTTAATCTCCTCAATTGTTGGTATTGCCGTAAGTCTGTCATTCTCTTCAGTAGAGATAACGGTCTTCACCTCCTTAGTTAAATTCAAGCCCTTCGGGGTGTGTGTCGAAGTAAAACGCTTTTTAAAATCCTCAACGAAAAGGGAACCATTCTCATTGTCCGATTCTAGCCAAACGCCATTGTCAGTTTTAATTTTTGAGATACTTTGGCGCTTAATCCGAGCTTTTATTGATCGCTGAAAAAAAATTAGAATTTCTATCACCATTCACTAACCAATTCTTTCTTGCCAATTTCCCCCAATATTTCTGATTGAAAAGGAGAAGTTTCTCCCTTTGCTTAATCATCCTATCCAGCCAATGGTTAAGTTTGGGATTTTGTGGATCGTCCAACAATTTCTGTTCTAGATAATCAATACGTTCCAGATTGCTATCTAGTTTAGCTTTATAATTTCCAAATTGAGCTCGTGCCCAAGACTTCAACTCTATCTTGAATAATTTTAGCTTTTGCGAGATCCGAAACATGGGCGAACCACGCACATTCCTACTCCAAACTTTCCTTGTTAATTGTTTCATTTTATCGTATTGGCTCCAGTATTTTTGGTAACGGAACGGAAAATTTTTAACTAGTTGTTTATGGCTTGTAGTTTCAAGAATAATTGGACAATGGTCCGAGAAAGTGAAATTCCCATGGTATTCAACAGTATCCGGATAGGCGACATGAAAGTCCTGCCTGAGAATGGTCCTATCCAACCGTTCATGAATCCATTGACCTCGAATACGTTTTTTCCACATGAAAAGCCTACCTCTAACATCTGCAGAGGCCCCATTTATATTATGCAAGAAATTGTTTAGTCTGGTCCCTCTAGCCCTCGAGAAAGGTGCGCCCCCTTGTTTTTCCCGTCCTGATTCTAATTCATTAAAGTCTCCAATTAGGCACCATGGGAGATCAAAGGTATCATGGAGAGTGGTCAAATGAGACCAAAATGAATCTTTGTCTCGTTGTTGGTCAAATGAGACTAAAATGAGATCAAACGCCACTGTAAATATAAAGTTAGATTGTCGAACTGTATCAAAGACTAGCAGGTGAATCGCGCGCAGGTCGGTACACAACGTGGCAGCATGAATAACATCATTATTCTAGAGGGTCCAAATGTCCCATGTGTGAGTTCATTCAAGGGTTGAAATTTCTTCTTTCATGGCCAGCCTCCACCTGACATCCATTACTGCTTCATGATAGTACTTAGGCTCAATTATTTTAAGAATAATAGAAGCATCAAAATTTTGATGAGCAATAGAGAACTTATTGCAAGTGACATAATTGTGAATCGGATACCGCGTACCTGAGTTGCCTTTTTGAGGTGGGTTGGTGACTCGAGAGGGGTCTACTATGCCGGCATTATAACATAAATATTCATCCAAGTGCCTTGGTGCTTTTCGTTCTCTATAGATGCGTCTGGGTTGCTCCATAATCCTGATGGGAGGAGCTTGCTCTGGTGCACTTGGATTCTCAGTAAATTCCACCAGGGCTGGAGACTCATTACTCATATCCCTTTGTTCTGTTACATCATGTGATGGTTCTCCTGCTTCATCATTGACATGCTCAAGACACAAATCATCATCATCTAGCATTTGAGTGTTGTCCAAGAAATTAATTCTTGGCCTGTTGTCATTTTGCCCAAAGTTGCTTGGTGAATTCTCTGTTTGCCCAAATGGAAAAACATTTTCTTGAAACACCACATCTCGACTCACAAACATTTCCTTCGTTTCAAGATCATACACCTTGCAGCCTTTTTGTCCAAAAGGATACCCAACAAATATACATTTTCGACTTCGAAACGCAAACTTATCCTTACTTCTCAGTTTGTTTTGCACATAACACAAGCCCCCAAACACCCGTATGTGATCATATGATGGTCTTTTATCATAAATAATTTCGTAGGGAGTTTTTCACATCAACAACTTGCTAGGGGTCCTATTTATGAGATAAACAGCTGTAAGAATGCATTCACCCCAAAACTGAGTAGGTAGGTTAGCCTGGAAACGTAGTGCTCTGGCTACATTTAGAACATGACGGTGTTTACGCTCGACCCTACCATTTTGTTGAGGAGTTCCGACACAACTTGTTTGATGGAGTATACCATTTTCTTTATAATACTGGCACATCAAAGTAGATGTAAATTCACTTCCGTTATCACTCCTTATTATTTTAACCCCTTTACCAAATTGATTCTTGATCATGGCAACAAATTCTTTTAGTAGGGTACTGGTTTCACCTCTGTCTTTCATTAAATACACCCAAGTAGCCCTACTTGCATCATCCACAATAGTTAGGAAATAGTGAGCCCCATAAAAGGAAGCAACTTTATATGGACCCCAAATATCGCAATGGATTAAATCAAATAAACCTTTTGTTTTGCTTTCACTGGAAAAGAACTGACAACGGGTTTGTTTTGCTCTAAAACAAATATCATACACACCCAATTTATTTTCTTTCATACTGTGGGACCCGGAAAAATCCCCGTTGGTGTCCCTCGCGGTAAACGGCGAATCGAAAGGGGTGTCTTTTCTTTTAGAAGATTCGCTTGAATTTCCGTTTAAATAAATTAAAACAAAAATTTAAATAATCTCCCTTTTTTAGATTTTATTAAAATTTGAGAATTTTATTTATTCAGAAAGTAAACATAAAATAAAAGAAAAACAAAAAGAAACGAAAAAAAGAGAAAAAACAGAGAGCCCCAGGACTGGGCTCGGGATGATTTACTGTAGCAATACCTGCAGGTATTGTGAGCCAGTAACCCCGAAAAAAAGGGTCGGGCCCGAAATCGATTCGAGGCGCGGATCGCGGAATACCGCCAGGTATTCCGCTTGTCCCGGCCTCGAGATCTGTTTCCGAGACAGAGAAAAAAAATTGAAAATAAAATATGGGCTCGGGATGATTTACTGTAGCAATACCAGCAAGTATTGTGAGTCAGTGACCCCGAAAAAAGGGTCCCGGGCCTGGAAATCAGATCCGAGGCGCGAGACTGGCCGGAATACCGCCAGGTATTTCGCTTGTCCCAGCCCCAGGATCTCTTTACGAGACAGAGGAAAAAAAACTGAAAATAAAATCCTTATTTTTTAAAAAAAAACCTTCTGAAACAGAAAATAAAATACGAAGGAAAAAGAAATAAAACCGAGAAGAAATAAAAAAAAAGGAAGAAGAGTCGCCAATTAATTTTTGAGCGAGAATTAATAAACTCAAGAAACAAGACTCCACAAATCACGAACCACGAGATTCGGATCCGGGGGTAAGGTTACGAATTCAGGAATAAAAATTCCCGAATCTGCCCGTTCAACGAACGGTTACTAAACCGGTTAAATAAAAAGGAAGAAGAAGAGGACAGAAGAAGAGAGTAGAACGGAGTATTAATTAGTGTAATTAGTGTTATTTAGTTTCATACAAATGCGATAATAAAGCGAAAAATAAATACAAGAAATAAAAGAATTGAATACAAGTGTATCTTTATTCACGAACAATCCATATTATTTAGATCGAATTTAAGATTAACTCAAGTTACAATATAATATGAATAAATAAGGGATAGAGAAGAAGAAAACAAAAATGTCAATTAAGTGTATGCAAGATGAGAGAAATATAGAGGGAGAAGAGAATGTGAAATCACCAAGTGTCAATATGCCAGGGTGATTTCGGTGTCGAATGAAATGGAGATGGATGGGGTTTTTATAGGAGAAATGGTGGTAGGAAATTAGGTTAAAATGAGGGGGAAAAGATGGCAGGAATACCGCCAAGCATTCGGGCCCAGCTGCGCGAAAAATTAAGTTGTGGCACGCTTTCTGTTAAGTTTCCCCTAATTTGGGGAAACTAAAGAAAGAAGAGGGAGAGAGATTGGAGAAATGATGTTATTGATTATCTCAACTCTATTACAAAAGACTTTATATAGCCAATTTCCTATCCTAACAAACCAAGAAACAAAACAAAGAAACAAAGAAACCAATATAAGCTTTGCTAATTCTAACACCCCCCCTCAAATTGGAGGGTGGCAAAACTCCAATTTGCCAACAATTTCTAGCAAAGCTGAACGACAAGGTTGCTATCACTGCCAATGGAATCAACGAAGGGCAGTGCAACCTTGAAATCTTGATCTCGAACTCCAACAGCTTCCTTGCCATCACCACAACTCCTAATAGTGGGTGAAATGGACGTAGATAGGGAAGAACTTCGTGGAGCCGAATGGCGAGAGAAAGAAAGATTGTTTGTTACCGAACTTTTCCAGGTATTGAAATTGTCTCCGGCTAATACTATGGCCTAATAGAGACTTTCCTGGTTGATCGGACAAGAGAACGAAGAGATTTAGAACTGGAAATTGAGCCGGTTCTTGCTGTTGCAGATGTTGAATACAAGAACTGGTGCTGAAGAATGTATCAAAATGTCATTGCCCTTCAAAACCCAGCCCAGTTAAACGAAGCCTCAGTGCAAGATGCAAGAGCCACACCCCCAACTATGGGTAAAAGTGAGAGAAGAACCCATGATGTAGGCCTCTCTCCAAGAAAGATGACAGAGAGAAGCACAGAGAAAAATGGCTCCATAGCTTTAATTGTGTGAGTGAATGAAACTGCCACTTTACCAAGACTCATGTTTGTGAAGAGATTTCCCATAGTGTGCACAGCTACTAATAGCAATATCGCAACAAGTTGAACAACACTAATTTTGGGCCTTTTGAAGATATTGAGTGCCCACATAAGAAGTGTAAACACTGATCCAACAGCAAATTGGGCAACAGTGACCGTCATTGCGTGAGGATATACCTTTAAGACCTGCTTGTTGTAAATATTGAAGTAGATATTAAACAGATACCAATGCCCAAACATGCCTCCAAGCGCCAAAGTGCTAGCCAACGCTCCCTTCCCATCATCAGCATCCTCGGCACTTTCCGGCACCGACGCAGCCCTAACCATGAACTCATCGCCAGATTTCCTCCCGGCGATCAACGCCGGTGAAACATACGGCGATTTAGGGCTGAAATTGAAGCCGGAGACATCGCGAGAGTAGCTGATTCGCTCGGAGGAGGAGGAAGAGATGCAGATGGGGTCGAATTTGGTAGCCAACAAAATGGGTAATTGGAGAGAGATGGATTCATTGTTCAACACCTCGAAATCGAACAAGCATATGTGGGAGTAGATCTCTGCGAGGATGAGGGGTCGAGGGTTTGATCGGTCGCCGACGATGTGCACAGACGTCATCGGAGTCGGACCTCTTCTCGACCGGCGAGCACGCAGCAGCAGAGCAGAGTTCGTTTCTTGATTGTGGAAGTTTATGGTTTTCTAGAAAGGGGTGGAAAGATGATGAAGAAGAAGAATGTGAAATGGAGGAAGAAGAAGGACGGAAGGCAGGAATTAAGCCTGCTCTGATACCATGTTAAGTTTCACCCAATTTGGGGAAACTAAAGAAAGAAGAGGGAGAGAGATTGGAGAAATGATGTTATTGATTATCTCAACTCTATTACAAATGAAGGGAAGGAAGGCTTTATATAGCCAATTTCCTATCCTAACAAACGAAGAAACAAAATAAAGAAACAAAGAAACCAATACAAGCTTTGCTAATTCTAACACTTTCCGAGGTGGCTGGAGGCGCCTTGGGTCGCAGCACTCGCCCACACTGCGGTATGGGGTTTGGTCTTGTCACCAAGTCCGCTTCGCTCCTGCCACGTGTAAATGGATTTGGGCTGATTTTTTCATTTTTTGTCTCTCTTTTGCATTTTACTTTCTTTGGCATTTTTCTAAAATAAAAATAAACTTGAAATAAATTACAATATTTACAAAGCTGAATAGAAGATAAAATTCAGCGTCTACAATTAGCCCCCACTTTGATCGAGTCCGAGTAGGACGCTGATCAAAGTAGTTTGAAGATGCTGAAAATGATATACCCCGGAAGTGAAGTCTCAAGGCTGGATGGCACTTGGAAGCAAACGTCCTATGCCACATGTGTGACTTGTAGTTGATTGACCTTCGGAAGCAGTATCCTATGTCTTTGTTGATTGTCGACGCTTGGAAGCAACTGTCCTGCGCCTAACCGTACCTTTAAACTTCAGTCATCGTATTATAAACGTCCGGCAACCGGCTGAACTGACATCGTATTATAAACGCCCGATGACCGGCTGAACTGATGTCGTATTATAAACGCCCGATGATCGGCTGAATTGACATCGTATTATTAACGCCCGACGACCGGCTGAATTGACATCGTACTATTAACGCCTGATGACTGGCTGCATTGACATTGTAATATAAACGCCCGATGACCGGCTGGACTGACATCGTATTATAAACGCCCGATGACCGACTGAATTGCATCGTACTATAAACGCCCACTGACCAGCTGAATTGACATCGTACTATTAACGCCCGTTGACCGGCTGAATTGACATCATATTATTAACGCCCGATGACTGGCTGAATTGACATCGTACTATAAACGCCCGATGACCGGCTGATTTGACATCGTACTATAAATGCCCGATGACTGGCTGAACTGACATCGTATTATAAACGCCCGATGACCGGCTGAATTGACATCGTACTATTAACGCCCAATGACCGGCTGAATTGACATCATATTATTAACGCCCGAGGACTGGCTGAATTTACATCGTACTATAAATGCCTGATGACTAGCTGACTTGACATCGTACTATAAACGCCCGATGACCGGCTGAATTGATATCGTATTATAAACGCCCGACGTCTGGCTGAATTGACATCGTACTATTAACGCCCGATGACTGGCTGAAAATAACAACGTTAGCCCCCCAGTGTGCAAACTGGGGGTGGTAATCCAAAATGCGTATGCAACTTCAAATTATTTTTTGAGTATATGAATGTTCATAACTCTCTTGAAAATGAAGCCTGTTACGAGTTTCTTGCTTCTTCCTTTACATTAATACATCTTCTAAGTATATAGATATTGAATCTCCATATTTTCTTTTGAAAGTATTAATTTAACCTTTGATGCACCACATTTCTCTTGAGGATTTATTTTTCATTCATAGTGTCTTCCTCATCATTTTCCTCACACTTCTAAAAATAACCGAGTGCCCTTCCTTCCACCTATCCAACTTCTCTTTAATTTTCTGTACAGTCAGGCTATCATGCCTCCAGTCATGTAGCTTTGCACAGTCTTGTCCGATCCGGGCCCAGTCAGACTGTCATGCCTCGAGGCATGCAGCTCTGTCCAGCTTTCTTTGTCTTTCTGTACAGTCTTGAAAATTTGAGTTGGCCCGGTATCATGCCTCCAGCATGCTGGCTCATCGATTTTCTTGGACAACCTTGAGTCCCTCCATCGAGCATACCGCCAGGTATCGCTTTGTGAAATCTTGCATTTCTTTTCGCACCGGGTCCATTTTTTTGGTGGTGCTGTATGTGGAGCCCGGGTCCGGACCATGCACGGAGATATGGTACTGGGTTTTTCGCGTCTTTTCCTGTTCGGAACTTTGGGTCTGGGTCCGAGCCATACCTGGCGATGTGATGGCTGGTTGCAATGACCCAGATACGGCTTGTTCTTGGTAGTATGGGTCGGGTTTGTCCGTATGCTCGGATCTCCTCAGTTTGATTCAGAAATGAGTTATCTCCAAACTAATTCTCGTGAAAGATCGTGAATTAAATTTTTAGAGTTTAACTCAGAAAATATTTTCCAAACTAATTCTATAAAAATTTGTTATCCGACTTTTGGAGTTTAACTCGTAAAAATGAGTTAATTCTCGTAAAACTCGAATTATTTCTTCATCAGCAACGTCCTTTGAGCTTCTAGCAATACTTCCGAAGGCGATCAAGACTCCAAGTGAGCTTGCTTGATTTCTAGCCGCCATGGTTGCATTTCTTTTGAGATTCGGCCGAGAGATAGAAGAATGCAAATGCGGTCTTATGCATGCTATGCTACATGAATTATGTGAGAATAAAAAAAAGTGCAAGATTCTTTTATGTACAATACATAACTCTATTATGCATTTTATACTATAAGACTCTTTATGCAGCCCTTATCTTAATGCATGATGTGACTCTTTTTTTTATTTGACTCAAGAAGAAAGAGGGAAAAAAAAAAAAAAACTAGCATGACTCAAAATGAAAATGAAAAACGAATTAATGCGACTCAAAATGCAAACTAATGTGATTTAAAATGAAAAATGTACATAACCTAAAAACAAAAAACTAAAAAGAATGCACATTGATTTGCTGCGCGATATGAATAGCCCCCACTTTCCCAAGGAAAGAAGAAGAAAAAAAAAGTTTAAAAAAAACTCTAAATGTCGAGTAATTTCGAGGTGAGTTTCAGGACAAGACAAAAATAGTGAAAATGATGAGTTCTTCTTCTCGAATTGCCTCGCAAGTTTCCATGATGCTGATATTGAGTGATGAGCGAGCCCCCAGTTGGAATGTTGTAAAAGACGATATCAATGGAAGACTCGGCCTGCTTAAGCTGCATGATGGGATAGTCAGGATGCTCGACCTTGATGTCATGGTTAGGAACCTCAAGCACTAAGAAGGATCAAGCGACAAGTCGTCTTGATTTCTCTTGCCTTTTTTCGAATTTTTCTTGGTTCTTTTGTTTATGTGGGAACATGTAAGCACCAAGCCCCCAGTATCAGTGAATAAGCGTCTTTAGGTGAGTCAGAATGATTGACCTAGGTGGCTGTCACCTTTGAGTAACGCCCTATTTTGATGCGGCTGGCTTCTTGTTCTGCTAAAGGAGCTATCCCTCACTCAGTTATTCAGAAAGCAGGGATTAACTGACAAATCTCATACATGCACTAATGACCGAATCAGAAGAACTCAAAAGGTGATGGGATGAAAATGGGAATGATGGAAAAGATAGTGAATGCTCATGCCCAAATAGAGGGCGAGATAAGGTTGTGAATGGTTTGGTGAGGGTAGCGATTAGATGTATTGGACAAGGTAGTGAATGGATGGGTAATTCGATGGACAAAGGTTCGAACTGATGGAGGTGGATGAAATGGTCTATGGATGGAGTACTATGTCTCGTGGGTTTATCTCATAAGGGAAGAGGTGGTAAAATGGCTATGGTTTGATGGATTTAGGTATGAAGGGTGATCCAAGTCTGATGGGAAAATGTGGGTATGCTTAGTGAAAGAAATCTGACAGCTTTTCATTATCCTTAGAGACCAAGGTTTCCTCTCCTTTTGCCTAGCTCACATGATGAGGTTTTCGAGCTAGCCACTCTTTATTCTATCTCTCAAAAACCAAATGATTTGATGATGGATTTTCTCTAAAGTGAATTACAGCGGCCGGGCCTCGAAGAGGTTCTCCTACGTATCCAGTATGGAATCAGGCCAGTCGTAGTTCAACAGGTGCAGCTTTAAAAGATTGATGCCTCAAGAAGAACTTTGAGATGGGTCAAAATTTTAATGGGAAGGATAGGTGTGAAGGTTTGACGGGAAGGTTTTGGGATATGTGCGAGTGACCAATGTAAACTGATAATTGCCTCTTATGCCTCTTATTCTTGCTTTCTTGCTTTCTCTTTTTTTTTTGAACTTGACAACCTCAATCTATATTTCTCTTATCCATGATATTTGTCACTCGCAACACATTAGTCGGCTTAAAATGGATTTAGGGATGAGATGGTCATAAAATGAATGACCAAGTTCATGGTGGTGGTTAAGAAGATGGTGTGAGAATGTAATAATGTAGGTAAAGCGGCTAGGTGAGAAGAAGGTGGTGATGATGTAGGTGGTAGAGGGTGGAAACCTTCTATCATAGGCATGTCCTTTTAAGCTACATAATTTATTTGATTGTGTGATTCACTCTTAAAGACTATTGGTCGCTTTAAATTCTCTCCTTTTGCCTAACTTGTTGGGTGAGTGTTCAAGTTGGCCTCGCTCTTTTTTTATTTATCTCTCCTTTTGCCCAATTTCACTTTGGCGGTGAAGTTAGCCTCTTTTCTCTCTATTAACCTTGGACTCGGGGTAGGAAAAAAGCATAGAGAAAATGTGGTAGAGATTTGAGATGGAGTGAAGGATGTGAGAGGATACATGTGTCAGACTTGGATGGTCATATGGGTGAGTGAGCTCTTCAATTCAAATCAGGAATGCAAGCACAAGACTTTCCTTAGCGGTTTAGAAGCAAATGAAGGGTCGGGGAAGACAAGAGTCATAATCATGAAAGGTTTCATCTTTATTGAATGCAACTAAGATGAATACATAAAAAAATCTACTTGGGATACATCCCAACTAACTCTGAAAATGAAGATGATTGCCATGAAAAAAGAAAAGACGCAACATGAGGGGATTGCCTAATTGATCTTTGTAGCTCGGGGTTTTGGTAAGACCCCGTTTGACTCAGTGATAGGCCACATTCTAATGGGGTTTCTACGCTGCGATTGGTAGTGACAGCTTCCCAGATTGGAGCATTTCTTCTATCTTGTTCTTGAGAATGTTGCACTTCTCGGTGTCATGACCTCGCATTCTATGATATTTGCAGAACTTGTTAGCATCCCAAGTTCTGCTTTTGACTTCAGGTTCAGCTCGAATAGAGGGCAACTCGATCTTCCATTTCTTAAGTAGTCGATCCAGAGCTTCAGTACAGGTAGTATCGATGGGAGTATATGTGGTGAACTTTTGAACCGCATGAGCCTCAATGGCTTTTGGTGGGTTACTTGGTGCCCCGCCGACCCTCTTGGTAGGAGTGTGGTTCCTCCAGCCAGACGAGACCGGGGTTTTCTCTATCTTGGCCTCCACCATTAACCCCAGCTTCTTTAGAGCTGAAAAGTCTGGGATTAACTGGCATTCCATCAAGCTAGCATATCTTGGCCTAAGCCCTTGTATAAACACCTGGATTTGATAGTCCATGGTTACCTTATGAGTCATCAAGGCCTTTTGAACATTCCACTGATTAAAGTAACTCATGAATGACTCTCCTTCACTTTGTTTGATTGCCGCCATGTCACTCATGGTTACATCAACATCTTGACTAGTTGCATATTGTTGGATGAAGGCTTTGTAAGTGGCCTCCCAATTCTCCTGGGTATCTACTGGAAGGGTGTAGTACCACTTCAAGACCTCATCACTCAAAGTCCAAGGGAAGACATGAGCATATAGACGAGAGTCTACTTCTTTTAAGGCCATCATGCGCGCAAAGCTATGCACATGATGAGTGGGGTTCTCCATGGCCTTAAATTTCTTCTCGGGCAAAGAGAATCTGTCAGGAAGCTTGGCCTGAGGAGCAATTGGTAAGCCAATGTCCAAGAAATGTTCCCTGAATTGAGGGATTTGCTTCAGCATGTTCTGCAGGTTATCGACCCTGTTGTCCCGAAATGGCACAAGTTGCTCATCCCGAGGCATCTTTCTGTGCACTTCTATCATCATCCTCGGGGTCTTGCCCTATGCCCAATCTGTCATTGATTATGCAGATGGTGGGCGACCCTTACATCCTACGATCTTGTTGGTTGGATCGTGTTTCTATTAAAGTACGGATGTCCTGCACCACATCAAAAAGGTCCGCAGCAGTGATGGGTTGGCCCCTAGCTTCTTCTTCAGCCATGAAGTTGGAAGGGATGGACACAGTATCGCTTGTTGTCAAGAAAGTTTGAGAAGGAATGTCAGAATCAGTATCAAGGACGACAGGCAAGCCTGCGCTTGGTGGTGTGTATAGGATTTTAACCGAAGAAAACATTCGAAAATCACACAGAAAACATCCCAAGCAAACATATCACGTGAATCAAACGGACCTTGAAGAAAATTAGAAGAATTACCGTTTGGATCGAAATCGCAGAAAAACATCACAGATGATAGATCAGATCCAGCTGCAATGATGATGCTGCGATGATGATGCGATTATGATGCTGCGATAGGGATGGATGATGATGCGATTATGATGCTGCGATGGGGATGGATGCAAATCGCAGATGATGAAATTACAGATGATGAAATCGCAGACGGATGCTGCGATAGGGATGGATGCAAATCGCAGAGAGAAAGGGGGGGAGATAGAGAGAGAGAGAGAGAGAGAGAGAGAGAGAGAGAGAGTTGGGGAGTTGGGAATGGGAGACCAGAGAAGAGAGTGTGAGGAAGGGTTTAGGGGATGAGACGCGCGTCGGTCTTTGTTTTCCCAGAATTTTCCTCTCAGTTTTGAGAGGAAAATTTTTTCCACTGTTTTGTTACAATTTTCCATGTAATTTTCCATCTACTTTTTTTCCATTCTTTTTTCTTCAATCCAAACAAATGTAAGATTTTCATTTTCCAAAATAATTTTTTTTCCATGCATTTTTCCAAGGTCCAAACGGACCCTAAATGAGTTATTATCTGTGACCTGAGAGGGTTGGGCCGTTACACTGACGATATGCATCCATTTAAATTGCATGGAACGGATGTGATCTAAACACAAAGCTGATCATTACTATATTTTATTTACTAAGTTATCCCATTACTATGCCTCAATTCGTATTCAAATAAACAATTGAGTAAATAAAGAGAAACTAACTTAATAATTGCTGAATATATAAGAGGGTGTCATCTAAAAGTCTAGTTTTTGAAAAGTTTCAGAAGACTAGCTGGCAATCAGCATCAACAGCATGTTCATGTAGGCTTAGCCAGCTTCTAGTTAAGTACATTTAATTTATAATATTCATGGCAAGCATAATGGTCCAATTGTGGAGGCACTTTATATAAGTAGTAAGAGTCTGCGCCATATGACTAACATGGGATAATCCGAAATAATCAAAACTAAAACGGATTAAAATGTCAGCATTCAACAGTGGAGCAGCTGGAAACCCAGAGTTAACTCCATCACCTGTGTATGTTACTGCTCCGGAATCAGTGAGATACCAATATCCCTTGATGCATGGTGAGCTAATTCATACTACTCACTACTACTTTTCATCAGTTCTTCATGAAATGTGAAAATTGCCAAATAGTAACTCAATCTTATACTGCTACATAGTAGGACTAGTGAGGAAATTTTGGTTAGTTAAGAATCTTTCCATTACAATTATAACATTTTCTTCATGTCGTAGTAGTGAAGCTGGGTTAATTTGGTGCTGATAATGTCAGAAAGAAGGGAAGAGTATTTGCGCTATGGCGTGCCGCTATACAAAGCTGCTTTGACAGGAGATTGGAAACTTGCGAAAGAAATCTACAGCCAACATTTACAATGTTTTACAGAAAGAATCACAAGACAGGGTGACACTGCCCTGCATGTTGCAGCACTTGCAAGACACACTGATTTTGTGGTGCAGCTTGTAAATTTGATGGTGTCATCAGGGTGCGAAGAATACATGAGTATGACCAATAACAAGGGAAACACGGCTCTGTGCCTGGCTGCAGCCTCTGGGACCGTTGCAATTGCCAAGGTGATGGTGCAAACGAACCCAAACCTGCCAATGATACGAGGAAATGGAGGCTTGACACCCCTCCATATGGCTGCCTTGTTAGGCCATAGGGACATGGTCAACTATTTGTTATCCTGCACATTTGATCTCTCACACAGGGAACGTGTTGCTCTTTTCTTTAGCTTCATAAACACAGATCTATATGGTACGTAAGCTTCCACTAAATGCCAATTGGTTATACCCCCTCCATTCCATATTAGCTTGCACTTAATAGATGCTACACGATCTTCAATGTCGTTTTTATAACATATTTTATCTGAAAATACATTATAGTGTCATAATAGTATTTTCCGTTACGAATCTAATAATAATACTTTTGTATAATAGAATATTCTATATGTTTGAAAATTAATAGTCAAAGTTAAAGTTTCACTATTGCAATGTGACAATTAATATGGAATAGGGTGATAATTAATGGACAATGATACTTGTCCTGGTGAAGATATAACTTAAATGTCCCGCTTTTGGATGAAATTAATACTTATTATAGTTTTTTAGACCAATCTTTTGATATGATAGATATTAATTATTAGTTATCAGTTTTAAGAAGCTTAAAATGTGTTGTCACCTTAACATTACAAATAACACTCTAATTGAATAATCTTATCCGTTAGGTATATTTTAGTAAAATTTATGGATAAAAATATAATTTATGTAGTAATTTATATGTAATACTCCCTCTGTTCCAAAAACAAATTTCCATGTTTGATTAATAGGGTCAAACTTTATAGCTTTTGACTGCTAGCTAATTTATTAAATTATATGATCACTTAGTATAAAAGACTATTATCATAAGATTTATGATAGAAAATACTTACACTTGAATACAATATTACAAGTCTTAAAAAGATAAAATGTAAAAAATTAATGGTCAAAATTACATATTGGAAACCATGCAAAGTCAATACGGATAAATTTTTTGGGACCAATAGAGTATCATAGTAATAGAAGTCAATTTTTTATTAACATATGTTTTGAATCAAGACTCAATATGATTTGCTAACATATATATCTGCTTCATAAATAATACGGGATTGCAGATATAGCGCTTAAGATGCTGGAAGAAACTCCAGAACTAGCGATTGCCCGTGATGAGAACAAAGAGACACCACTGCATCTTCTGGCTAAGTCAAATAAGTCATGTGAGCAGCGCCCAAGCATTTGGAGAAAATGCTGCTCTCTATGTTAGTTGACTTCCCTCTAATTAAGCTCAATAATCATTCATTCATTACTCTTGTTGATAATTATGGTTTATAACTGGACTAGGTACTCTATAAATTCTTTAAAAAAAAATTATTATGTTGAAAAAAGAACAATGACATAGATATGAAACAGAGTTGACCTTTGCTTCACTCTCTGCATTCTTTGCATCTCTCAAAATTGAAGATAGCTACTAGCCATGCAACTATTTGATGGTAGTTTTGAGTTCAAATCCTAAAAATAGAGCAAGCTAGCCAGTTTTAATTGAATCTAAATGTACTTAACAAAGCTTTAGCTATCAAGTAAAAAATTTTGTGGGTTGACCTAATTGGATTTACTGCAAGTTATTTAATCGAGTAAAGTAAAGTTGGTTAGAGTAGCCATGGGTTGGGTAAGCCTAATTAAAAGTTGAAAAGTTAAGCATTACAAACATGAAAAGAAATGGATAAGTTTTGCTTAAGTTGAATAAAGTAAGAGTGCGTTTGATTCTGAAAACTCTGGAGAGAAATTGATCAATTTCCCCAAATTACTTATTCTTCCCATGTTTGATTGTAATTTGCTAGACGAAAATATTTTATGTGGAATCCATAATTTTACAATGATCATTGGCAAAATTTTCCTATGTAGAGGGTAAAGGAAAAAATTCACGGTGGGAAATTGAATCCCAAGTGTATTAATTTCTAAGGTGCCCCAACTATAATAAACCATAACAATTATAAATATGGATAGTTTTTATTTTTCAAACATTTTTTCAAGATGATTTGCAACTTCAACCAAACATTATAAAATACACTTTTTCAGTAAACATTTTTCCATAAAAAACTTTCTTAAGGAAATTTTTCTCAAAAAAAATTTCCCCAAAATTTTACGAAAACTCTCCAAGTAATCCACCAAATGAACAAGGCCCTGGCTTGAACTACATACCAATGTGCTAGTGTAGGTAGTGGACTTGCTGTCAATACTTGAATTTGGTTTACGTATATGGAGGGTTTGGTTGAGGGACTTTCCTAAGAAAGTTTTTTAATTTTCCCAAGTTCATTAAAGTTTCTCATGTTTGGTTATAAAATAAGAATAGGAAAGTTTTGTGGTAGGTCTTAATATTTTCCCATGTTAGATGGGAAAATGTTTCCCATGGGAGAGGTTGGGAAAGTTTGTTTCCCATGGGAAAGGGGAAGTATGTTAATCAAACTTCACAAAATACCCTTAAAAACTATTTTATAAATAAATAACTACAGGTAATTTAGACATTTTAATAAACTTTCCTACAAACTTGCTTATGATTTTTAATGTAAACCAAATACTATGAAGTATTCTTTTCCACGAAAAACTTTCCCAGTAAAAACTTTCCCAAAGAAAAACTTTTCCAGTAAATATTTTCCTGTGAAAGAACTAAACATACCAATACAGTTTGATTTCATCCATTCAGTTAGCGTGTTTGGAGGAAAGGAGGAAAGTGGTCTACAACCTCAAGCTCTAAAACTGGTCAAATGCATATGGGAGATAGTCCTACAACAATCACAGCACGACATATCGAACCTGATGGAATATCCATGGCGACTGCTATTTGTGGCAGTAGAAGTGGGCAATGCAGATTTTGTGACCACTTTAATTTGCTCTGATCCTGACCTAATTTGGAAACTGGATGACAATCATCAGACCATATTTCACGTTGCAGTTAAATTTCGTCAGGAGAGGATTTTCAGGCTGATATATGAGATAGGTGCCATTAAGGATTTGCTAGCAACCTATGTGGATGAGAGTGATGAAAATAACATGCTTCATTTGGCTGCCTTGTTACCCTCTTCCAACATACTCAACTGCATTTCAGGGGCCGCACTTCAGATGCAACGAGAGATGTTGTGGTTTAAGGTAGGTGTGTTCATTCTTCTCGCATACTCCTTTTGAGAAAGAAAAAATGTACAATAACTGTTAAGATTGTTAGATTACAAAAACCATCAGCTTAATCTTTTAGTCTAATGGTTTTTTATATGGTATCAAAGTCAAAGTGAGTGAGAGGTAGACCTGTCAATTCGGTCGGTGGGCGGTTTCGGGTCGGTCATATATCATGTTCGGGTAAATACAGGTCGGGTGTATTTCAGGTTCAGGTAAATACGAGCGTTGTATTTCGGTTTCGGGTCAACCCAACGGGTTATGATTGCGACCTTTTTCTGTTTTTTTTTTTTCAAAAATGGTCTCTAAACACTACTTTTTGTACAATATACATAATAAAATATGATTATTTTCTAGTAACGATAGATTATTGTAACTATTTTAACTTAAATAAGAGAATTAACAAATAAATAAGTTGCGCTTATAGTTTAGTAGTTAAAAATTTCAATGAAAAGTCACAAATTTTAATAAAGTTCAACTTAAAAGGTTAAATTTTCGGGTCAAACGGGCGGGTCGGGTTTGACCCGCTAATTTTCGGGTTCGGTGTACTTCGGGTTTAGTTGAAAAAATTGTGCTCAAAATCTAGAAATTTCAGGTGAGTTTGGGGTTGGGTTATCGGATCGGGTCAGAAATTGCCAGATCTAGTAACAGGTATCATGTTCCAATCTGAATAGCCCTCATGCATGCTTGTTTGCCCAAAAAAGGCATTTGTATGACAGGGCGTGAGAGCTTTTTTTCTTCAATAAGTGGATTAAATTTTTAGTTGAGTTTGTCCTAGTTCCACAAAACAAGCCCAAAAAAGGCATTTGCATGACGGGACGTGCAAGAGTTTTTTTTTAAAAAATAAAAAGAGTCTTCAATAAGTAGATTAAACTTTAAGTTGAGTTGGTCCTACTTCCACAAAAATGTCCATTTTTCTTGCTTACAAACTCTCATACAGGTAGTTGAAGACCTTTTGCAGCCACAACTTACTGAAACACAAAATGTAGATGGGGACACACCACGAGCATTATTTACAAAACAACATAAAGAACTGAGGAAAGAAGGGGAACAATGGATGAGAAACACTGCTAGTTCCTGCAGCGTTGTGGCAACCCTGATAGCATCTGTAGTGTTCACAGCTGCATTAAAACTGCCTGGAAGCACTGCAAATGGATCCGACCCTTTCGCCAGTGCTGGTTCATGGTACTGGGTGTTTGCCATCTCAGATGCTGTGTCCTTGATATCTTCCACAGCATCAATCTTGATGTTCCTGTCGATCCTAACTTCAAGATATGCAGAGGAAGACTTCCTCCAATCGCTGCCTCTAAAGTTGATGATAGGACTCACAATGTTGTTCGTCTCTATAGCTACCATGATGATTGCCTTTACATCAGCTTTCAGTATCATTGTTAAGCATGGGTTGTTGTGGATTGGAACTGCTGCTTTGGCATGTGTCCCGATTGTCCTCTTTGCGCTCCAAGAATTCCCGCTCTTGGTGGAGGTTTACCGTTCAACTATTCGGCGAAATTTTATCTTCAGGCCTCGCCACCAGCTATTCTCTGTGTGATTAATTAGCTCAATCTTGCAATTTAAATCAGTGCACAGCAAAGATTCTGAGCACGATATACGCTTACCTGTGGTGGGTGGTTTACCCACCGTGAGAGAAGTTTTGTTGACAGCATGGACCTTCACAATCCCAAATTTTTGTCTCTAGCTTTTTAGTTCAGTTTTCACATTTATTGAATTCATTTGGCTGGTTTTTTTCCAACTCTTCTTTGATATTTGTATAGGAATGTGCAGTCAATTATTAGAATATAAACTTTAACTGTAAATTTTTAAATATATAAAAGAAATTTTGGACTCTAATGTAATGAACTTTTAGAGTATTAGACGATAATACATTTAACTTTGACATTAGACAATAATACACTGTACTTTAGGGGGTGTTGGATAATAATGCACCCAAAAAGATTTTGACAGTGGCTGACTCGATGGTCATTCTACGTGGCAGACCAACCATGTAGGATCACCACCAAGTCAACCACCGTCGGAACTGTTCCGAGTGTATTATTGTCCAAGGTGAAAGTTCAGTATATTATTGTTCAATACCCAAAAGTTCAGTATATAAGCGTCCAAAAACCCTATATAATGATCTATTATGTGAAGTTATTATCATTATATTCACAGGGAAAATTAATTATTTTAATAAAAGTAGAGTTTTATAACCTTTTGAAAAATATATTGTTAGACATTGATGGTGAAAGTCTTATATATTGAAAAATGTAAGGATTATTTTGAGCAGATTAAATATTGTGGAAGAGAATAAGATAACTATTGGAGATCGGTAAAAATAAATGCAAAATTAAAGGACACAAGAATTTATTGTGAAAATTCAAATTGGGAAAAAAAAATCACGGGCGACACAACATCAAACAAAATCAATATTAGTAGAGATTACAACGAACGATCTCTCCGAGCTCAGTACAAAGAGAGTATAACAACTCACACAAACTCTCACCAAAATTGGAATACCAAATTTCTAAACACACCTCCTCCCATAGGAGGTGCCCCCAAAATTGTCTGCACCAAATTAAACAAGATGAATGAACAATCTATATATATATAGGAAAGAATTCCCTCTAAACCTATGTTGACCCATGCTAGAATTAGATTTGAAATTTAACACAATTAGAAAACCTAACATATTAAGAAAATCGAAATAATATCTCAATACAATTAGGAAATAAATAATTGTGGGGTCAAATTGATTGATTTTTGGACAATTTCCTAACTAAAACCATGAAAAATCAAAAGTGGCCAATAAATAATTGTGGGGGCAGACTGTGGTGGCCTCTGGCCGGTCATTCCGAGCTTCGTTCCGTCCCAAATTTGTGCCACGGTCTGGGTTTGACATGTAGAGGCCCGTGGTGTCTTTACTTTTGCCTGAAATTGAGAGAAAGTTGATGTTTTGGCCTCAATACCTACAAATTTGCATCAAAAACTACAACCCAAGTGTAGTAGGGAAATCGGAATATAAATCAAGATTCACACTCAAAACTATCCCTAATTCACTATTGAAAACCCTTAAAAACATAGTCATAAAAAACACTTATTATCCACCTCTTACTCTTTTTAAAAAATTTGCAAGTAGAATGTGGAATGAATGTGGTTTGGATAGAGTCCTCTGGCAACCTCGGGGGACTTTCATTTTGCTTTTTCGATCTGAAAGGATTGAGATAAGGTTCTGGACAAGAAGATCTTCTATTTTGACGAGAAGTCAGTGATTATTAGGGCCTGGTCTCTCGGTCAATCTAGTCGGTCTCCGGAAGTTATACATGTTCCTATATGGGTTAAATTGAGGAATCTTGATTGGAAATACTGAAGTCCAACTAGTTTAAGCAAGATTGGGAGTCTCATTGGTGAACCTTTAGAGGCTGATCTTTATACCCAAGAGAAGACTCTGATGAAGTTTGCTAGGATTCTTGTCAACATTGACATCTCAAAACCTTTGCGAGAATCTGTACCTCTTATAGATGAGGATAGATTTGTTTACACCCAACCTATTGGGTATGAATGGATCCCTGTGCATTGTAAGAGTTGCAAAATGTTTGGTCATAAGAAGGATGTTTGTAAGAAGAAGGGTCCTGTGCAAAAATGGAACCGGAAAGAAAATGTTAATCCATCACCTGTTTCTACTTCCAGGATGAATTATGAATCAAATTCGAATGTGATAGTGCCTAAAAGGGGGCTCTAAGGCCTGATACTCCTATCTCACTGATGGTTGTGGGATCTATGCCTATTTGCCTTACTCCCATTCCTGAAGAGGGTATGGTTGAGGGAGGCATTTTGAGTCCTTGCACTTCCAATGTTCAGAATGGATAAGTTTCTAGTATGGAATGTTAGAGGCCTCAATGGCCCAAAGAAGAGGGAAGGTGTTTAACATTTTCTTGCTATGCATAAAGTGAATCTTAATTATATATTTGATTGAAACTAAATTTGTTATGGAAAACTGTGTTGATATTTAGGAAGTTGTTTGTCTTGGCTACTCTATTATTAGTAATGCTCTCCCTGAGAGAAGAAGTCGGATTTCGGTTCTTTGGAGGCTAGATGTAATCACTGTGGACTGCCTTTTAAATTCTGATCAAATGATATTCTACAGGATTTCTGATGGGTCAACTTCTGTTCTTACCTCATTTGTTTATGGTGATAATAATATGGCTATTTGGAAGGAGTTGTGGATGGCTCTTTCTTCTACTGCTAATTCTTTTTCTGAGCCTTGGATCTTAATTGGGGGTTTCAATCATGTCATGTATATGGATGATAGAATAGGAGGGAATGATGTGAATGAAGAGGAGATTTTTAGACTTTCAAAGCTTTGTTAATGATCATCATATATCATAAATGCGTCATGTGGGATGCAGATACACTTGGAACAATGGCACAATCTTCTCTTGCATTGACAGAGGTTTGTTGAATTTGAGGTGCTTGGATTTGTTTGAAAATATATATTATCAAACTATATCCCCAGGTATCTCTGATCATTCACCTCTTTTGGTTTCATGAATGGGACTCTTCTTCATCCTAGAAGAAGTTTCAAATTTTGTAATATGCGGGCATCAAATGAGAACTTTTTGCAAATAGTGGAAGATGTTTGGAAGATCAAATAAGATCCTTGGAACTCCTATGTTTTCTTTGGTTCAGAAACGAAGAAGTTTCAAATTTTATAATATGCGGGCATCAAATGAGAACTTTTTGCAGATAGTGGAAGATGTTTGGAAGAATAAGATCCCTGGAACTCCTATGTTTTCTTTGGTTCAGAAAATTGAAAACACTAAAGAAACCACTTTCCTCTTTGCATTGGTCCAACTATGGTAATGTGATAGAATCTACTCAGCATTGGTATACTAAACTCTGTGACCAGCATGAATCTTTTCAATCTGATCCTTCCAATCAGGATATTAAAAATCAATTGGAGGAGGTGAAGCAGCACTATTTTCAGGACCTTATGAATGAGGTAAATTCTACCCTACTTACTCAATTGCTGAAACAGAAGACAAAAGTGAATTGGCTAAAACATGGTGATACAAATTCGGCTTTCTTTTACTCTACCTTGAAAGCTCAGCAATATCATAAAAGAATCGTGGAGATTTTCGACAAGAATGGCATTTGGCTTTCTGAACAAGATCAGATTGGAAACTTTATTTCATCACATTTTAAGGAATTCTTTGCAAAGAAAGATTGTACAGGCAAAGTCAGATGGTCCACTATTATGGCTGGGAACACTCTTTCATCTGATCAGGCTGAGAGTTTGCTGAGACCAGTCACGGATAAAGAAATTAAGGATATTGTCTTTTCTATAGATGTGCAAAAGAGTCATAGACCTGATGGTTTTAATGCGGCATTTTTCAAGAAGGCATGGTCTGTAATAGGGAAGGATGTTTATCTTGCGGTGCACTGTATTTTTTACACAGGAATTCTTTTGATTGAGGTAAATTCTACCCTACTTACGCTCATCCCTAAAGTAAACCATCCAGAGAAAGTTTATGATCTACGTCCTATAGCTTGTTGTAATCTTATGTAAAAGATTATTACAAAGATTCTATGTCTCCGGCTCCGAAAGATTATGCCTTATCTAGTTGATGAGGAGCTATCAACTTTTATTGAGGGCAGATCAATCATCCATAATATTCTAATTGCGGAGGATTTAGTGCGCTTTTATAATCGGAGTGGTGCTCAACCAAGCTGCTTTTGTTGAAGATTGATATCCAGAAAGCCTATGACACGATGGCCGGACAAGAATTTTTTTGGTGCAATTACTGTTGGCACTTAATTTCCCTACTAAGTTCACCAACTGGATCATGGTATGTGTTCGATCTGTCTCTTTCTCTATTAACTTCAATGGCTCTACTTTTGGTTTTTTTTCGAAGTGGTAGGGGTTTAAGGCAGGGTGACCCAATTTCACCTCTCCTCTTTGTTATTATCATGGATTATTTGGGTAGAGCTTTGAAAGAAGTTGCATTGCACCCTCTTTTCAAATTCCATCAATTCTGTAAAGCACTAAAATTGAATCACCTATGTTTTGCGGATGACCTACTTCTCTTCTGTGTTGGAGACCTAAAAAGTATTGAGCTTTTACTTGCTGCTGCTTCACATTTCTCAGAATGTTCTAGGTTATACCCAAATTTGGCAAAATCAGAGATTACTTTTGCTAGGGGTCGAAGATGGGTTTATTCAGTAAGCACTTGCATTGTCTAGTTTTTCACAAGCTAGCCTTCCCCTCAAATATCTTGGGGTTCCTGTAAAACCATCAAGACTTAATAGACATGACTGTGCGATTCTTTTGACCAAAATGACAAAAATATTAAAAGGGTGGGCTGTTCAAAAGTTGACTTATGCAGGGCGGGTTGAATTAGTAAACAACATTTTGATGGCAATTCAAACATATTGGGCTCAAATATTCATTATACTTGAGAGTGTTATTGGTGCTATCAATAAGATCTATAGAGTCTTTTTATGGGGTGGTAACATTGCTAAGTCTCCCCCAATTGCATGGTCTACTTGTTGTTTATATAAGGAGGGTAGCCTAAATATTTGTGATGCACATTATTGGAATAGGGCTCCCTTGGGTAGTCTTGTTTGGCAAATCATTATGAATAAAGAGGCACTTTGGGTAAGATGGGTTCATAATATCTATCTTCGGAAGCAATCTATTTGGGATTGCACCATTAAACAAAATGTGAGCTGGTATTGGCGTCGGCTGTTGGGCATCAAAGACCTTCTCAAACCTCTTTTCTTGGACTGTTATACGAAGAATAGAGTGTACAGGATCAAAGAAGGGTATAACTTCCTGAAACCTCATCATAATGAAGTTCATTGGCACTCCATTGTATGGCACAAGAAGAGTGTTCCTAAGTTCTCTTTCATTCTTTGGCTTGCTATGCACAACAGGTTATTGACCTTGGATATGGTCCAAAAATTCGGTTGCTCTCTTGCAAACAGGTGCGTTTTGTGTAAAAATCAGGAAGAATCAAATGTGCATTTGTTCTTTATATGTTGTTTTGCTAAATTGATTTTTGAGGAAGTTTACAAGTCATCAAGTCTGGAGAAACCTAAAATCATTGATGGCAAAGTGGTTTTGGATGGGTTTTAAAAACAACAAAGGAATGTCCATGCGCTCACTCTTGCAACTGCCGTGCATTTCAGAATTTAGAGAGGGATCATAAGGTGGTTGCTATACTTATAGATCAAGATGTCAATTTTCGATCCAGTTGATTCAGGATGTGTTTTTGTATTTGTTTTGAGTCAATTAGATGGTACTGCTTGTTCTTGATAGTTGGGGACATTTATTTTCCCCTTCTTTGTATTTGGACACTGTTTTGTTTTGTATTGGAAATAACTTACCATTTTTTCCATATATATATATATATATATATATATATATATATATATATATATATATTAAATGGCAATGGGAGTGCCTCAAATGTTTTCCATCCCCCATCTCTACAATCTCATGCATTAAACAATAATAATCGTCGATCTTTTGTATTGATTTAATCTCGATCTTTCATTTGAAAAATTAGTTATTTAAAATTTAAAATGTATAGTTTACAACTAAATCTAACAACCAATATAACAGTTTTTCCTAAAATCTTGCAACCAATTTTCAATTCAAAATAATATAAAAAATCTTAATTTTTTTTTAAAAAAAATAAGATAAATAACCGCCTCCCTAATTTATGGAAATAACTTCCCATATATATATATATATATATATATATATATGGCAATGGGGTATGCTAAAATTTCTTCCCTCCTTTATTACTGAATTTCCATGCAATATGAAGTAATCACTGTAGATCTTTAGTCCAAATTCAATCACAACTATTCATTCAATAAATGCATTTATTTTTTTTTTAAAAAAACTACCTACCAATTATCTATTTAAAAATTAAATATAAAATAAAAATAAATATTTTCTTGGTAACTACCTATCAGTTATCTATTTAAAAAATAAATATATAATCCCTCCAATTATGCTTTCTCCTTACATCCCACCAACTGCATAATTAAATTTAAATCCACACATGTAACAACCACCAATTCGATTCCTAAACAGAATCAAATACATATAATCAGTTCCAAATCAAATATCTATGAAAGTTCTAGAACCATTAATTTTATTATTTATATAGTTATGCAAACTCCTATTTCAATTAAAATTGCTGCTAGTTTATCTCCAAATAAACTATTTAAATAATCATAGTCCCATTAACATTACCGCCTGTTATATGCAGACTCTTATTTCAATTAAAATTGTTATCAGTTTATGTTCAGATAAACTATTTAAATAATCATAGTCTCATTAACATTACTGTCTGTTCTAAACCATTTTGTTTTCTCGATTCAAAATCTTCCATTTTCATCCCCTCTTATGTACTCATCACTTTCTTCAATTATCATGCATCCCCATTTTCGGTAGTATTCAAGATTTCAAGGTAATGTAAATTTTGCTTTCCTCGACGCTTTATAGGAGTAATATTGATTACATATTGTCATGTACTTCACATTTGTCATCAATTAATTCACTATTCTAGGTGTTACCTGTAATTAACAAAGTAATCTTGGTTGCTCAACCAACCTCTAATCAACAAAGTCACCTCAGTCACCTTTTAATCCAGTCGTCTCTTAGGATACAATTTTGTGAGGTATGTGTTTGCGTTCCTATACCTACGCTATTATTTAGGCAAGTAATCACTTAAATGTTATAAGCAATTAGGCACTTACATGTTATTAATTTGACTACTATTCAAGGATACGCACTAGCCATACAAATATGTGACAATTATTAAAACCGTAACTGATTAGTATGCATTGCAATTTTTTTTTTTTTTTGAAAACATAATCCTTACCCATTACATTAATCCAAATATACCCTCATTAAAATTTTGTTATTTCAATGATCACCATTTGTATCCAGAAAACTCATCTATTATAATAAAAAGGAATGTGGTATGCTAAAGCCTCTTCCCTCCTTCATTGTTTGATTCTATATGAATTGATTTCAAAATTTCAATGGATTGCAAAAATACCACCTACGGATCTATATTCTCTTTTCTTTTCAGCTTTTCCAGTGGTTGTAAGTTTATTTCTTTCATTGTGCCTGTTGTTCTGGTTCTTTGTTGAGCTATGTATTGCATTTTATATATGGCTTATATAAAACAATAAAAATTAAAAAGCAAAACAGGTTAACACTACTAATAATTCATTATGCTTCTGTTCTGAATCATAACTGAATTTGCTACGTTGATATTATATGCAGATGAAACCAGTTTCTAAAGGGTCAGAGGATTAAACAAGAGGCGAAATGGAGAATGCAGGAAGAATAACAAAATACTTAATTAAGAGTTATGTCTAGATACTAATTACTAGGAATAATGTTAGTGGAATAGTATTATGTGGAAAGTATAGTAAGTGTTTTAAGGGGGTTTTTTTCTTTTTGGACCCCGAACTTTGGAGGTATTTATTTTCTGGACCCCAATATTTCAAAGTTTATATTTTGGACCCTATACTTTGTGGATCCAAAAAATGTGGCCCAAAGTTATGTTTGACTCCGGCGATGACCTAATTGTTGCCTAAACTTCCCGATATGGCCTTTTATCATTTTTTCCTTCTTTTGACTGTTGTTTTGAATTGACCAAACTTTGACAGCTAAAGGTGTGTAAAATTCATGGGTAAAAAACAGTAAGGTAAAAGTTAAATTTTGTTAAATTTTGGTAAATTTTGGTAACTTTTCTAGCAAATTTATGCTCATATGGGGGTTGGAAATCGTGCAAGAAGAGGAAGAAGAAGTTGCGGCTGAATAATTTTCGAAAGAAAAAAATTCGATAATGGCTTTGAAATATGGGGGTCCATATTATTACCAGAGACAAAGTATAGGGTCCATATTGTTTTAAGGTGTTTTATGTTTTAGTAGTAATCGTGGAAAAAATGTCGTTATTGAATTACTTGTCTTAAATACAATATATTTAATTACATTGGATTGGATTACATCCTTCTAATAAATACTTATATATTCTTTTTTCTAATTATTTAAATAATGAAGCTTTATTGAGGAATATATTCATCAATGCCAAAAAAAACTAAAAGTTGATACAAAAAATTCATTTCTTCCTTTTTTTTTTCAAACAAATGAACAAATATATCCTACTAATTCATTTCTTGACGAACATAATTTCTTACACTGGACTTTATTCAATTATGAAAAGATAATCTCTTTAATGGATCGGTTTACTGACTAAGCTTTCTCCTTAAACAAGGATTCTGTGGGTGACTCAATTGATCAATGTGAACAAAAGAATCTAATTAAATAAGGATTTATATGGCCTCAAAAGAAATTAAATAAGGATATTTCAATATTTTGATAAAAGAGAATATAATTTCTTATTTAATCGAATTACAATACCACTACTTTATTGCAAGCAAATAATGAATAGAAATATATTTTCCTACACATAATCATATATAAATATTTAACTTGGAAAATTGGATTCTAATAATTCCTACTTTCATCAATTGTATAAAAATAATCTTTACTTTCATTTTGGATTCTGGTAGTCCAAAAAAATAAAATTGGATTGTAGTAGTACTAAATCCCCCTCCACATTTTTTTTTAATTTTTTTCCCTACCCTATATTGTTTTTGTTTTTCCACTCTTACCCCCAGGAAAGGTAATGAAGTATAGTTACTAAAAGAATTTTTAAATTATGCTTTTGAGAATCCGATCAATTATTAATTTTTTTTTAAAATGGAATAACAGTGAAAAAATCATTAAAAAAATGAAGAAAAAAATTGGGAGAAACACCGTAAATTCATTAAAAATCGTGGGAAAGTGTTATACTAAGATTTGAATCAAATGCAACTCTAATCTATGATATTTAGGGTATACTCTCGGTGGTATCCTGTAAGAATCCAATTTTATTTTTGTTTTTCCACTAGAATCTAAAATGAAAGTAGAGATTATTGCTATACAATTTTTGAAAGTAGGAATTATTTGAATCCAATTTTCCTATTTAACTTCAATAATTTAAGATCTACATTATTTTTGAAAGTAGGAATTATTTGAATCTAAAAATAATGTACATTATTTTATTTGTATGCATCCACCTAAATCATAACCCGTTCCGAAGAATGGAAAAAAAAAACTAGTATTATAAATGACAATGGAACCCCCCTCAAATCTCTTCCCTCCTCCATCTCTTAAATCCCATTAATCAGGCAATATCGGTTATTGATTTAATTTAATATAAATCTACACCATTCATTCAAAAACAAGAACTACCCAATAATTATTTACAAAATTATTCCCCATGCTATTTATTAGGAGGTAGTTATGATCCTATTCCAACCCAATAACTACTATGTTGTTATTTACCACCCAATCACATTAATCAATAACTGCAGGCAGTTTATTATGGCCATTATCCACGAAACTACCCAGAAACTAGAGCAACTAACCTACTAAGATTTAGTTTTATATATAGTACAAATTACACATCTCATTCATCTTCTCTCTCGACCTACTTATTAGTCCACAGCCTGCATATGAACCCTACCACCTTATGTCCGGTAGAGCATGGGTGTAAATCAGGGAGACATATAAGAGGTAGTCAAAACAATAAATTCAACAATCAAATAATGGTGGTTTTTTCCTGTTGAGCCAGAGTACGTGCGCAAGGAGTATATAAGATACGAAATGATAAATATCTTGTGCAAGACACATATTATGTGTCTTGTCACTATAAAAAAACTATATATTTGTAAATTAAATTGGAAAAAAAGTTACATGATTGATTTCTATAACTATAATAATATATATAAATTTTATAAAATCACACATTTATCGATATTTATTAAAATTTACAAAAAGACGTCTAAAATATGCCCAACAGATGAGGTTCATTCGTTAGGGTGTCAATTTTAATTTTTGGCGTAGCCAACACATCCCAAACATCTTATAATTAATAATTAATAGTATTTGTCAAAAAATTAAAAACGATAATAAGTATTGATTTTATAAGGGAGAAAACATTTAAACAGTGTCTTGGGGCAAGACACTTATCATCACCCACTATAAGATATTGGTGCAGAGAGATTCGTAAACAATCATCATTTTGTTTAGATTAGTTTATTATTCTAATCAATTACTCCCACTGGATTGATAATTTTTTTTTCTAATATTTTATTAATATTTATAATATTATATCATAAATATGATAGTATCAATTATATAATATATATATATTATAATCAAAAGAAGTGCAGTGAAATTCATTTTCAAAACCCCCATCTTTGGTGGGAGTAATTGCAAAATGGCACTGTGAATGCCAAGCTCAAGAAACTCCTTGCTGCTATCTATGAAACTTTCATCTATCAAGTATGAAAAGAAAGAAATAACTAGGTGCATGGAGGCAACAGAAGACAGCCCAAAACAATTGTTGAGCAAATAAAGGATGATGTTAAAAATAGAATTATAATGTTTTCAAAAACTAGGAAAGGATACTCCAATTGCTGTGATTTAATGCTTAAGATGTAAGCTGCATGTGGTTCAGAGGCCCTCTCCTCTTTTTTGTTAGTATTATAGCCTGGATTTTGTGCAAAAAAAAAATATAATCAAAAGTTTTATAATTTCATTATACAATTTATAAAAACGGTCATTGATATGAAGTAGACGAAGTACTAACAATGGTCATTCACTTAGTAGCAACTAATAATAAAATTTGATTTTCTTCATGCAGAATAGTGTTTGTATGTCTATAAGGTAAAATTATATAAGGAAAGGTAAGTGAATAAAATAGGAAAAGTTAGTTTATAGAGAATTAGTTTATGTTATAATCAAAATTTTTGTAATTGTATGTTTATAGGGAGTTAGAATATGTTAGGTTAGATAAGAAAAGGTTAAGTTAATTTAAGTTAGGTTAAGTTAGTTAGGCTTAACCCAACTAAAAAACGGTACCATAGTACTCAAGTTACAAAGATGTAGTAATAATTGTTGCAATAATTAATTGTCATATACATTTCTTTCATAATAAACTAGGCCTCAACCCGTGCGATGCACGGAGGGACCTCAATTAGTTAATTTTTTGATATTTTATAAAAGTTATGGATAAGTAATTGTCCATACAAATAAACCAAACGAAATATTAATGAAATTGTTAAGGGAAAACATCATGATAAATTGTTCCGACAAAACATGTAATTTAGCAATAGAAATTTCCTGAAATGATAATGAACGTCGACCACGGCAAGTTGCATTATGCATCATCCTTCCCTACATTGCCCTGCAATTTTAAATTATCGTATAAGTAGTAAAATTTTATGAAACAAACTATACATATGAAAGGGCAAGTGTGAAAGGTGTGTACCCTTTGTACCGGGAGGTGTTGCGCATGTGAATAAGTTCTTCATCCCAATCATCAAAGCATGGGACGATAAGCCGAAATGGACTACGCAACACATCAGGCGTGACCCTCCCATCGGGACCTGGAGGATATATGATGAACCACCATGGCTTGTTATGCTATTGCTGATGCAAATCTATATAAGCCGCCATGGTTAGATCCGGTTCGGGCTGTACAGAAGAATAGTAAACAAATTAGAAAATGATTAACAGGAAACAATATTAAAGTTTTATAAGAAATCTAATTCATGCTATAACCTGTGCGACATAGGTATCCAAATCTTGTTTGTTATTATGCAACAATATCTGTCCACCTTCATGGAAAATGGTGAATGATTTGGTGCCACTACAATCTCGCAACGTGACTACGAAGATAAATCTTCAGAAGAAAGAAATGAGTTAGGCGAAAAAAAAATTGTGGTGGATAATAGGTTTTGTGTGTAATTCAAACATTTAATCACAACGAAAAATGGTGGATGAATTGATAACATAAGGGTTACCGTTTCAAGGTCGAGTTAGGAACATAACATGTACAGAACGGCACATCATCTTCCAACTGCAGTTCCCATAACGGGGATTCACACGTGCTGGCACGTCATTTGCACACAGTGCAAGCATCGTATGTTATATTATCTATAAAGGCATACGAAAGAATACAATAGTATTTAACCTGCAAACCACGAAATAGTACATTGTTAGTGCAGGTATACTTATTGTAACGCCCCGAAAATTTAATTATAAACTTAACGATCAAAGTCAAACGTTGACTAACATTAACAGCTGAAGTCTCTTTTTTTTTCCTTTTTAATAACTTGGGCGTTACTGCCGTACCTGCAAGGAGATACAAGGCGAGAACAGAGACTAACAAACACACTACGAACTTCAACTTAAACAAACGAAAGAAACTTCAAATTCTAGAACAGCATAAACTCAACAATTACTAAACTTCAAGTCTGAACATAAACTAAACTTTATTCTCAAACGTTCTAACTCCAACGTCCTCACTTCTAGAGTCCGTTCCCATCACATAACTGTTCTTCACCTGAAAACAAAACATTCACAACATGAGGGGGAAACCTCAATAATGTCTACCCCTAACTGTCAAAACGGTTCAATCAATTCATTTAGGGGAGGGGAACAAGTCAAACCTTTTCACAACTCATTCAAATCCCAACCCAAAATAACCGAGTTTAGAAATAACAGAACTTAGAAACAACAGTACAAGCTTTCAACTCAGAAAAGACACAACGTTACAGAAATCTCATCTGACTTTTCAAACTCAGAATCAGTCATCAGAAATCAGAAATCAGAAATCATAAATCAGAAATAGAGTAATCCTTTCCTCAGAAAACAGTCAGAATTTTAATATGCGGGCGGGATTTGCCTATCCCTAGAATATCAGAACTCAGAATCAGAACAGGATCTTAAATCCTCAGAATCAGAACATGGATGGCCAGTCCCAGAAACAGAATCAAATGTGTGCACAATCTCAGAAATATATCGGGACTCCCCGATCTCTTGATAACTCCTCTGCAGGAACAGATCCTGGTCTAAGGGTTGTTACCCGCAACCCGCTTATGGTTTCACTTTGATTATTAGTATTTTATGAATTATCAGACGTCAGACTTCCAACAAAACCCAACCCAATTTCCAAAACCAACAGAATAAAAACTCAGAGTTTAAAAAGACTGCCACATTTTACTCAACTCAGAAAATAACTCACAGACATCCAAATCAGACAGTCCAAATTTACAGAAAATCCCCGTGCGAGATGCATGTTTCATAAAACAGATTAAAATCACAAAACAGATAAAAGAGCATCCCAAAGGGGATTAGGACATAGACATTACCTTAACAGCTTCTCTTTACTGCAACACTTACACACGGGAGCTAATTATCGCGTCGTCTTGCTCGGACCTAGAATTCGAATATAAACTTCTAAAATTAATACTCGATCTCTACGGTAGTTATTTACGCACGAATGGTACACGAACCCCAACCTTATCACTCTCTCATTAGTTAGTAATACATGTAACGAACATAACTATCGCAACACACCTTTTCTAAAGGTAAAATAATAAAATCTAAGCAACACATTTAAAACTATAACTCGATACTAATACTTAAATAATATTATTAACGTAGGGTTCTAAACATAATACTCATATTACAACATAATAACATGAAAACTTTAAAATAAGAACATGGGACTTTTAGAAAACTAACATATAAAACTTTGAAATATTGACATGCACCTTAAAGTAAAAATATGAAACTTTGATACTAAAATCTGTGGAACTTCAATACTAAGACATATGAGACTTTAGTAATAAAAAATATGAAACTTAAATAATAAAATATGAAACTTTAATACTAAGAATATATGAAACTTTAATAATACCAATAACATAAACTTTAAAATAATTATACGGACTCTAAAATATTAACATGAACCTTGAAAATATAACATCATGACACTAATAACATGAACTTTATAATAAAAAAATATGAAACTTTAAAATAACTCATGGAACTAATAATAATAATAACATGAAACTTTATGAAACTTTAATATAAACTCATGAAACTAATAATAATAATAATAATAATAATAATAATAATAATAATAATAATAATAATAATAATAATAATAATAATAAGAAGGAACTTTATAATATAATGAAAACTTAATACTAGTACAAGAACTTGTGAAAACTTAATAATAATAATAATAATAATACTCATATAAACAATCCTAATCAAACCCTAACATCATTTACATATTATAACAATATAATTCACATGTATTAGCAAATATTGGTAACTTAATCTACCAAATTAAACACTTCACTCACATCTATTAATCACACATACACCCAAATAAATGACATCACAGAACAACATTAAAGAATGGGTTTTTAGGAGATTACTAAGCAGAGGGGGAGGGAGTGACCGGCTGTGGTGGTCAACGGGGGTGCTGCAGCGGCGATGGTGGCGGCTCGGAGGTCATCGGCGTCGGACGTTGGCGGTAGTAACGAGCAACAGTAAACTGAGCAAGAACTGTGGCCAAAAGAGGGTCGTCGGAGCTGGGATCGTCTTTCGCCGGAGCTGGGGCGGTCGAACGGGCAGAGGGGCAGTCGGTAGGGTCGGTGGTCGACCGGGGCAGCGGTGGTTGTGAGGCTGTGCGTTTGGGCTCAGCAGCAGCAACGCCTTGTTGGTCTGGGCACGGCGACGAGCATAGAAGGGGAAGCGGCGGTCGGTGTGGCAATTTCCGTCATAGAAGAGGCGTTGGGCAGTGGTCTGCGTGGTGGTACGGCGGTTGGAAAAAGGGACGGGGGCGGCAGGAAGTGAAAGAGAAGAAGAAGAAGAAGAAGAAGAAGAAGAAGAATGGAGGAGGAGGAGGAAGGTGGAGGTGGTGGAGCAAGATTGGGGTCAGGTTGGTGGTTGCCTCGGGGTAAAATGAGCAGCAGCAAGCACAGTACAATAATATTAGGGGGAGGGGGGGGGGGAGAGAGAGAGAGAGAGAGAGAGAGAGAGAGAGAGAGAGAGAGAGAGAGAGAGAGGGAGAGGGAACGTGATTGTGATGTTTGGGAGGGGACGTTGCATGGGTTTACAATAGTGACCAATGGATATAAGGAGGAAGGGGGAGGGCGTGCAGTTTAGGGGGGAAAACAACTGGTTTGAATTTTCCAAATGGGAGGAAATTTGGGTAAATTAGGGGGGAAATTAGGTTAGAAAAATTAGTATAAAAACCTAGATTGAATTTAACACATCTCATAAAAACTCTCTCTTAAAAACAACACTTTTTCTGAAATAGATCTCACAAACTAATCCTAATAAAATTACCCGATAACCGAAAATTTCCCAACTGATAATTTTCAGTCACTAAAAATTCCAAGTAACCTACTCGCGGTCCTAAAAGCTCCACGTGATCACAAACATATAAATAACGTAAATAACGCACGTCAGAAATTTTAACGGTAACAATAATCGAATTTTTCAGGGTTTTACATCATTACCCCCTTAAAGGAAGTTTCGTCCTCGAAACTTAAACTTTACTTGACGGTTTTTCAGACGGAAATCTAACGGTAGGTGTAACCAAAACTCGAGGTTTTACATCATTACCTTCTTCAAAAGAGTTTCGTCCTCGAAACTCAACATGCCATAAGCGAAGGATCCAAACTCAATCACATTGTAACTTACAAGGGAAAGAGAGATGAGTACCAGGTACATCGTCGTCCAAATTTTCTGCCTCCCTACCCCGCATTATGTACACTCGGCCTCCCTGGTTATGCGGTGCTTGATATTGCTGACGAGGTGGGTTCGGATTAGGTGGCCTGTCACGATTTGCCTGGTTGCCGTTGGAGCCATCCCGATTCAGGTGTTGTTGTCTTGGGTTCCTGTTGTATGTTGAGGGTGGGGCTCCTTGATTGTTGGTCCTTCCATGGGTTGATCCTTCTGGTGCTGGAAGAGGGCAGTCTCTCACCATATGATGTGGGCTGCCACACCGGTAGCAGCTTGCCTTCAGATTTGTCCTGCACTCTCTGGCGATATGGCCTAGCCTGCCACAAGCTCTACAAAACAATCCAGATGGTGGTGTTTGGTTACTCTGCCAGTTGTTGTGGTAGCTTCTCTTGTCGGGGTATGTTGGATTATTGATCAGAGCGGGATGGTTCCTTCCTCTTGTTGCCTTGCTTGTTCAGATGTGCCTCTCAGGTTATAGCTACCCTCTCAATGTTGATGGCAACGTCCAGCATCTCCTGGTACGATGTGAACGTGCGTGCTGACATACGATCTTGAATGTCAAAGCTCAAACCACACTCGAAGCGATTCATCTTTAAAACTTCATTAGCTACGTATGCCGAAGCGAAGCGGGACAATTCTGAGAACTTGGCAGCGTATTCCAACACGCTGTTCTTTCCTTGTTCCAATTCTAGAAACTCTTTCTCCTTAGCCTTTTGGAGCGACATAGGGTAAAAGCGATTCTTCAGCATCTCCTTGAACTGGTTCCAGTTGAACCCAGGTTCATTCTATCGTTCCTTCACACTCATCCACCATAAGTCAGCCTCTCCTGTCAGGTGGTAGGTCGCAAATCTAACTGAGCAACAGTAAACTGAGCAAGAACTGTGGCCAAAAGAGGGTCGTCGGAGCTGGGATCGTCTTTCGCCGGAGCTTGGGCGGTCGAACGGGCAGAGGGGTAGTCGGTAGGGTCGGTGGTCGACCGGGGCAGCGGTGGTTGTGAGGCTCAGGCGTTGGCTCAAGCAGCAACGCCTTGTTGGTCCGCACGCGACGAGCATAGAAGGGGAAGCGGCGGTCGGTGTGGCAATTTCCGTCATAGAAGAGGCGTTGGGCAGTGGTCTGCGTGGTGGTACGGCGGTTGGAAAAAGGGACGGGGGCGGCAGGAAGTGAAAGAGAAGAAGAAGAAGAAGAAGAAGAAGAAGAAGAAGAAGAAGAAGAAGAAGAAGAAGAAGAAGAAGAAGAAGAAGAAGAAGAAGAATGGAGGAGGAGGAGGAAGGTGGAGGTGGTGGAGCAAGATTGGGGTCAGGTTGGTGGTTGCCTCGGGGTAAAATGAGCAGCAGCAAGCACAGTACAATAATATTAGGGGGAGAGAGAGAGAGAGAGAGAGAGAGAGAGAGAGAGAGGGAACGTGATTGTGATGTTTGGGAGGGGACGTTGCATGGGTTTACAATAGTGACCAATAGATATAAGGAGGAAGGGGGAGGGCGTGCAGTTTAGGGGGGAAAACAACTGGTTTGAATTTTCCAAATTGGGAGGAAATTTGGGTAAATTAGGGGGGAAATTAGGTTAGAAAAATTAGTATAAAAACCTAGATTGAATTTAACACATCTCATAAAAACTCTCTCTTAAAAACAACACTTTGTTTGAAATAGATCTCACAAACTGATCCTAATAAAATTACCCGATAACCGAAAATTTCCCAACTGATAATTTTCAGTCACTAAAAATTCCAAGTAACCTACTCGCGGTCCTAAAAGCTCCATGTGATCACAAACATATAAATAACGTAAATAACGCACGTCAGAAATTTTAACGGTAACAATAATCGAATTTTTCAGGGTTTTACACTTATGGTTAACCACATAATAGATCATAAATGGTATTGACGAAAATACATACATCTGTCGCAGATATAAACCCCGGAAGTAGAATACTTCGAGCGGAGTAAAATATTTGCAAGTCAGCTATGTGCAACGGCTTATAACGCACCCACTTGAGGCGTCGTTCGACAATGTATAACTCAAACCTAACATGCGGTAGGATAAGAATTATAAAATGAAGAACGTTCAAAAATTGAACAATTAAGTAAAAGAATGATTAACGTACCATGATTCCAAGTCATCCGTCTCTGGAATGCTAGGAGCAATCATTAATGAACTACGGGCTATGGTGGTCAATGACGTTGATCCTGAAATAATTGGGGAAACATGTTACATTGAGTTAATAAATTATTACGTAAGAAAGTGGGGTAGGAAATGAAAGTAGGATGTGACATTACCTCCATAAGAGTCAACTTTGACTCTGGAAGCAAGTAATACGTTGTCTCTGTGGAGATCTTCATGGAGTCTACGGCCCTCAAGTTCTGCGAAATCTCCAAATGGTGTAAGCAACAAAAGATGCATCCTGCACATACAAACAGAACAATCAACTCCAAGTAATGAGATTATACCAAACGTCAAAGCATAAGCAAAGCAAATCTATAATTGAAATAGGTACCGCTTGTCACAAAGTAGTACTTGTCGGCGCACAGTCCTGGTGACTATAGGATTAGGGCCTGGGGTTCGCTTGTAAGTGACAGCAGGCAGTGTTGCAGTGACAACAACACCAATAACATCTGCATGAACACTGAAGATGCAAATATGTGATTAATAGTTAGACATTGACATAAAACATTATACGAAAAATTGAGAAACGTATACAATATATATTGTTAACACTATATATATATATACCTTTGAAGTCGCCCACATGGTTGGGGACCTCAACAAAGGGAAGGAACGGAGCGCAGTACTGGACCGGAATGTGGGGACATTCCGGTATGGCATCCATTACATGCGTGTTGTGTGTAAATACCAATTTCAATCGATTTTTACTTAGTTTCTGCTCATACGGCGTTGCACATGTAACGGAAAGACCGGTGATGTGGTAGATGACGCCATGTTCAAGTCGATCTGTCCAGCGAGCAAACAAGTGATCACCCTCGATAACATCAACTATCTCATCGTACTACAAGAGGAACGCAAAATCAGTAAGCAATGTGATTTACAAAATGATTGAGTTCAAAAAGAAACTTGACATAAGCAATACCTTGCGATCGATGAAGATAAGCTTCCGCTCACGACGACGTCCATATTGTTGCACACCCATTTATCGCATAAGGCGACCAACCAACGGGACAGATGAACCGGCTGGGCTGAGGCTGCTTATCGGTGCACTTCGCAACACCCAGTCATAGTCACTCATGTCTGCATTAATGATTAAAGTATACAATATACACGTAAGGCCATGATGTAGGTCACATGAGTAAAGTAAAGGATTCACAATCAAACTATATTTGCAGGAATATAAGTTGAACAACGGTGAAACACAACCAGGGGTATAAATTGACTAACCAAGACTGTTGGATGTCGTTAAAGACTTCTTGATATACAATATTTTTGGTCATATTGGAAGGTACGTCCCTCTTATTGCATATCAGAAACCTTAGGCCAGTAGGGGATGTCACGCGAGATATTGCAACGTACAGTTGCCCATGGCAGAATACTGGGCGAGGAAGATAAATGCCAACAAAGTGAAGCTAGCGTTTGACCTTAGTTTTTGTTGATTGTCATGGCTAAGGACACCTTTAGGGGAAATAGCCTTCTCTTAAGGTGGAATGGACAATCATTTGCCGAAGGAGTGAGGTCAATGCGAGGTATGGCAACAGTGTGGCCAATGTTACGTCCACTCATAATCTTCGCTTGGATCACTCGAGTACCCAATCGTTCAACGATCAGGCGGGTGCCGTTGCACAATCCGTTAGACGGGTCAAGGTTGCGTAGTAGAACAACGGGAGCACCAACCTTCAACTCGATTTCGTGATTAGGGAACCCCGATAAGTTTATACCATGCAACATCTCCGGCGGATTAATGTCGTCAACTACAGAAGCAGTATCGTTCTGGAGGAACATGTCTGAGCTGAGATATGTACGACTCTCACCGGGAAGCATTGCCAATATCCTCGAATTCAACTCATCAACGTTGATGTTTAGAGGAGCCAAGATACAACGGTCTCGAAAGTATGAGTCTTCGCGGTATCTACTGGCCAAATTTGGGTAGACGAATTCAATCAAACTTTGAAGGCCATCACGATCGTTGTTGATGAGGAATTCATCTGGAATCTCTATCTAGTCCGGCTCGGTACCTCCTAACAATGCGTGGCCTTGTTTGGAGCCATTGCCAACAGCTAATGTCCACTGGGAGAAGGTATGCAAACGGTCACGCCGATCCGGGGTCAAGTTAGGCTGTAGCAGACGCATGTTGATGGTAAGATGGTGCACACTACAACAACTCCAAAACGTAGCCCTTGGCAACAATGATGCAACAATGTCAGCTCTGTTTCCCTTCGTGACAACGAGAAGAATCTGTCTGAAGTCACCGCCGAAAATGACCATCTTTCCTCCGAAAGGTTCATCTCGGCTACAAATATCACGCAACGACCTCTTCACAGCCTCTACGATATGCCGATGCGCCATCGGGGCTTCGTCTCATATGATAAGGGAGGCCTCCATAATTAGCCTGGCCAGATCGGACAGTTTCGATATGGAGCATGTAGACATCTCGTGTACGTCGATTGGAATCTTAAACATGGAATGAGCTGTCTTCCCCATAGTTAACAGAAGAGCTGCGATCCCTGATATCGCGACCAAGAGGACAATCAACTTCTTCGACCTGAAGTATGTGATGATAGCTTTCTACATATATGTTTTCCTAGTTCCGCCACTACCATAAACGAAGATGGGCCTGGTGTTATCGTTTTCAAACGAATGAGTGACCAGACGGAAAATTCGTACCTGGTCTGAGTTTAAGGTCGGTAATAATGTACCAAGGGCACTGACCTCTTCATCCTAGTCATAAGCAAGATGCTCACGTATGAGCCTGTTACCTACTTGACGCATCATATCATCAGAAGGTAAGGGCATGGGGGGGAAGTCCTTAAGAGATCGACCATTTCTATTTAAGATCGCCTCAATCTCACATAGGCCAAGGTTTTTCCTCTGTTCGACACTGATGTCACACACAGACCCTCCCACATTCCGCATTGCCCTCCTATATAAGTCATCCGTAAGGTCTTCCCAATGATGCTCCCATAATATGTGAGGGCGGGAAACCTCGGAGAACATAAGCATTGAACAGAACATAGTCCTTAGCTCAACTCCCGTAGCCCAGGTGGACGCCTCGGATAGGGCATGCATCCACTCGTTGTTTTCATTAAGGAGGCCCCGAGCAACGCATGCTTCTTTGTATGTTGAGTAAACAACTCCGTCAACAGCTTTGATGTCCTCATATGACGTGGCTCCCTTAACAACATGCAACAACATTCTGAGATAGTATCTCTCGCCCATGTTTCGTACGACAAGCGTCCAATATATACCCGTTGTTGTCTCCTCTTCCACTTTTGGGCAGTTTTCTCCCACACGTAGAACGTCGGTAACTCTGCATAGGTATACTGTTTGGCTGCAGCATCTACACTATTCAAATGAAACCAACTGATCAACATTGTCACTCTTCCAGCTTCAGCACGGATTACTTCATGAAGGTCATTATAGTCGTAGAAAACGACAAACTGTTGATCAGGTAAGTGGTACTGAAGCAACTCAACAGAAGGGTAGCGATATGTGATGTCAAACTCAAATATCCTCCATACAGCATCCACTGGCTACACATACCGACAATCCAAATATTGCTTAATCTCGTCGACCAATACATAGCGGTGACGAATACTACCTCCTTCCGTCACTTGAGCGTTATCCTCGACGACAATGGTCGCTCGATCAATCCCCTTGTGCATGTATTTATGGAGATACTTGATGACCTTCCGTTGAGCACATCGCTCGACGTTGATGTGAGCGTCATACATGATGTATAGGTCACGATTATATGGGACCACCCATCGATTGTCAAGACGAATATCCCTAACCATAACATGTCTGCCATCTTCCCTGCGTCTATATTTAACAAACCCATTCTCCTCGATCGTGGTGGAAGGGGAAAACGTCTTCGGGTAATGCTTTGTGCAACGTCCGTCACTCATGCAAGGACAAGTTGGGAATGAACGGCCGCATGGGCCGTGAATCATGTGCCTTCTCACGGCCGCATATCCGACAGGGTCACTCTGCTCATCCGGAAGCTCCGCGCATATGATGCGGTCAATGTCTTCTACACAGGTTAGCTTGTCCTCTAGCGTGAGGGTGAGCAAAATATGAGCATGCGGCAGTCCTCGCTTCTGGAATTCGATAACATATATATCTGTAAAATGCGACATATAGGTTGATTATTGTTAAGGTCAGAGCAAGGTACGGGAAATGAGTTGGTTAATAATTGTACCTACAATCAATGTTGTTAAAATCGCGATCCGGATCGGTGGATCGTACGATCCAAATTGACCCCCACGATCCAGATCGCATTAGGATCGTCCACCAGTTAGACTCGGATCAGGATCGTTACAGGATCGTACAAACTCGTAGGATCGTACGATCCTAAACGATCCAACCGATCCTTGCTTTTGTGCTTAAAACGAGTGGATTTTTGCTGTTTTTGGCTGGGTTTTGGAAATGGGTGGGTGCGCTTTCTCCAACAGCCCAAGCTGCCCAACCCAGTAGCCACTAACTTAGTTTTATTTTGTTTTTTTTAAAAAAAGCATTGAGAATGAATAATTAATGAAAGAAATCAAAGAATGGACATCAGGACATGTTGTTTGCTCGATTTTTAGGGTTTCACTTTCACTCCAGTGTTTCATTCTTCTCAGTTCTCATGCATCTCCTGCTCTTCCAGAATCCAGACTCACTCTTCACTCCTCATCTCATCCTCAGGCTGCTCGCATTGCTTACTCACTACCAATTGCTCAGTACTCACCCACGCACTGGGTGCTCGCTCATATAGTCTGCCGTTCTTTCTTGCTTTGGCCTGTTGATCACCGGTCACCGTCATCAGTCACTGGTACTCCTTGCTCGCCATCGCTTGTCGTTGGTCGCTCAGTGGTTGGTGGTTGCTTGGTGTTCTTGGCGTTACTTTGCTCAGTCTTTCGCCGCTCCTCGCTTGCTTTGTTGCTCGCCGCTTCTCTGCTTCCTGGCCTATGCTCGTGACTCCAGTTTCACAAATAAGTTTTTTGAATCAATTACTTAACTATATTCTTGCAGATTGTAGGTTTTTATGGGTAAGATTATTATTTGAATGTTATTGTAAATTTGTAAAAGTTGCAGATTGTGTCATTTTTTTAGAAGTTGAATGAAAATGAAATGTGTGAATTCTGATAGTGTGAATGTGTGATCTTTGTGATAGTTCATAGTTGCAGTTGTAGATTATTATTAGTTAAAAGAATAATAATGTGATCGTGTGATACACGATCGTGATGATGTGATCCTGTGATTTGTGATTTGTGATGCTTGATTACTTGATTACTTGAGCTCGTGATTACTTGATGCTTTATGTATCCCGTTTGAATAAAATGAATAATAAATATGTATGGTAAATTGGTAATATGATTTTGTTTGTTTGGTCAGGTATGGCTTCTTGTTCTAATTCTAAGAAGACTAAGAGGAAGAGTAAAACAACATATGGTCAAAGGACAGATCCCGGTTGGGAACATGGTGATGAGATGAACAATGATGCAAAGCAGGTCAAGTGTCGGTATTGTAATGTTACTCGATTTGGAGGTATATCTAGATTCAAACATCATCTTGCTGGCACTCATAATAATGTTGAGCCATGTTTACAAGTTCCTAAGAATGTTCAAGAGAAATTTCTAAAACTATTGGAAATCAAAACACAAGAGTCTCAATTGAAAAAAAGGAGAATGTTTGGCATTGATGATGAGTCAATTGAAGAAGTTCAAAGTCGGAAAAAAGGGAGGGGTAAAGGTCCTATGGATACTTATATGAAAAATGGTGAACAAGTGACACTTAATCGTTGTTATAAGAGGGGTGAAAGAGATGATGTTTGTCAACAAATTGCTCGATTCTTTTACACTAGTGCCATTCCTTTTAATGTGGTTAATAACCCTGAGTTTGCTACTATGCTGGATAGAGTAGCACGATATGGGCCAGGATTGAAACCCCCATCTTATCATGAGCTTGGGGTTACTTTCTTAAAGAAAGAAGTAGTAAATACTTTAGAATTGCTTGAGGAGTATAAATTGGAATGGAAGAAAACCGGTTGCACTATAATGTCTGATGGTTGGTCTGATAGAAAAAGGCGTTCCATATGCAACTTCATGGTCAATAGTCCAAGGGGAACTGTTTTTTTTATCCTCGGTAGATACATCAGAAATTTCAAAAACTGCTGATAAGGTGTTTGAAATGCTTGATGCTATTGTAGAGAAAGTTGGTGAAGAACATGTTGTTCAAGCTGTGACAGATAATGCTTCCAATTATAAAGCAGCGGGGGAAAAACTAATGGAAAAGAGAAAACAATTGTTTTGGACTCCTTGTGTTGCTCATTGTATTGATTTAATGTTGGAAGATTTAGACAAAAAGATTAAGGTTTATGGTAATACCATTGCAAAGGCAAAAAGGGTAACCACTTATATTTATTCAAGGACCATGGTTCTTACTTGGATGAGGGAATTCACTAAAGGTAGAGAACTTATAACGCCAGCGGTTACTCGTTTTGCAACTTCTTACTTGACACTAAGATACCTAAATGAGCAAAAGGGCCCTTTGTTATTAATGTTCTCCTCTAACAAGTGGAGAGAGAGTAAGTTTGGGAAAACCAGGGATGGAAAAGCTATTGCAAGGATAGTACTTGACACTCGTGGCTTTTGGCCAAATGTTGTTACATGTTTGAAGGGAGCACTTCCTCTTGTCAAAGTTCTTCGTATGGTAGATTCAGAAACAAACCCACCCATGGGGTTTATTTATGAAGCTATGGATAGAGCAAAGGATCAAATTAAAGAGAACTTTAGGAGTGTGCAACGACTGTAAGTTTATTCTCTAACTCTCAAGTCTCACATTCCTCTTGAAGTCACATTCTCAACTTAGTGTCTTTACTTATTGAATTGTGTCATGTTTTCATGAAGCTACGAGCCTATGTGGAAGATAATTGATGACCGTTGGGAAGCTCAATTACATAGGCCCTTACATGCTGCAGCCTATTACTTGAACCCCCAGTTCCATTATAGTCCAAATTTTAAGGCTAATGCAGATATTAAAATAGGACTATCTGATTGTCTTCATCGAATGGTTCCGATCTTTGAAGAGAGGTTGAAGATTGACTTGCAAATGGATGCCTTTAAGAATTCTAAGGGTCTTTTTGAAATGCCAATAGCAGTACAAACAAGGGGTAAAAAAAGCCCAGGTGAGTTAGTTATATTTAGTTGGTTTGCCCCATTTATATATGCTTGTTTCTCACTATCGTTACTTATTATTATATGTTTAATTAATAACATGCAGCTGATTGGTGGGATTCATATGGGGATGAATGTCCTGAGTTGCAGAGGTTCGCTATAAGAATCTTGAGCCTAACTTGTAGTTCATCTGGATGCGAACGAAATTGGAGTGCATTTGAGATGGTAAATTAAATTATCTTTCTCATTTTATTAATGTCAAAGATTACTTGTTTTAATAAGAACTAATATGAGTTTTTTTTTTCTACTAGGTGCATTCAAAGCGTAGAAACCGTCTTCATCAAGAAAAGATGAACGATCTTGTTTTTGTTATGTATAATTTGAAGCTACAACAAAGAAATGCAAAGAGATCCAAATCCACTGAGCCTCCTATTAGTTTAGATGATATGCCATCCGATGATGAGTGGAGCACTGAACAAGAACCATCTACTTTACCAACTGATTCAGAATGGCTTGGTGTGCTTGATAGAGCAGCTCGTAGAGAAGCTAGAGAAGCATATGAGGATGAAGGTTCTGGGAGAGTGAATGTTGAAGACATAAGAAATGCATGTGAGTTGATTTTCCTTTTGAATTATTTATATAAATATGGTGCCTTATATATTAGAAGCTAGAGAAGCATATGAGGTGAGTGATGATAATGATGATGATGATGATGTTCAAGTGGTGGATGGTACAAACCCACCCTCAGCTTGTGCTGCTTCAAATGATGTGGATGCTACCTTATCTCACGGAGTTGATGGAGAAGGTGAAGATGATGGTGACTTTGAAGATGTTGGAGACGAGTTTGATGATGAAATAGATAGAAACAACACTGTCGGCACAGACGATAATGGCGATAGCAACTTTGGCTACAATTCAGATGACCATGGTGTTCACATGACATAAAAAACTTAGTACTATTGTTATCTTTAGTCTTTACATGATGTTATGTTTCAGTAACTTTGAAAACAAATTCTCATTTATGTTTAACTTTGTATCTTGGTAAACTAAGTAGCATGTAATGATCAAGATTATCGACGGAAGTAAAGGGTAGATGCTTATGACGCTGAAAGTGAGGCTATTTATTGACGAATCTGCTAAAATTATGTTGATTTAGACCTTTTTAAGTGTGAAAAAGAATTTATATATGGTAAAATAGCTTTGTACGTAGACTCTTACGATCCTCGATCCGATCCTTCGATCCGATCCTCGGAAGCCCTCGTCGATCCTAACTAGAATCCCGATCCTAACAACCTTGCCTACAATAACTCTTCCGAAAATGTTCCTTTCCTTGAAGTCCCGCTTCAGCTCTTTCAGCTTCAAGCGGAATACTCGAGCGACGATGTCCGGTCGGTTGCTGGCGTGATTGCCAGGTTGTTGTGACCGAGCCTCCTGAATTTCAGGCCAGTTCGAGTTGCACGTGAATGTGACAAAAAAATCAGGGTAACCCATCTGGTTACAAATGGCCATTGTGTCCAGGAAATGCTGGCGCATGTAATATAACGGGGCCCCCCCGTGAACGACGCTGGCAATATGAACCTCATCCCCACAGCATCAGCGTCACTTTCCCCTCCAGTGACAGCATCTCGCAACCCACAATAAAGATCCACTCGGAGTTTAGATTGGTTCTCTTTGCAATATCTCAATCTCCAAGCCTCTATTGCAGCATACAAATCTACAACAAATTGCAAGAAAAACCTACAACACTGAAGTAAGATGTTCGCTTCATTAGCCCGATATTGTATCAAGAATGCAGCAAATTGTAACATAGTAACCATTTTTCCTTTGCCACGTCCGCTGGGTTCTTCAACGCGTGGAATGTCCAGTCTCCAACCATCGGTCCCGTACAGAAACAGTAAGGGGTATTGGAGAGGCATGTAAGACGGATGGGTCTCATATATTCGTTGGAGCTGGCCATCTTGTTTCCGAACAATGATGTCGCGGCTATCTGCCTGACCATTGTCAGCGCCAACTATAAGAGCGGCCAACTCATCAGCCTGCGGAGTTGTGTACTATCGTCCACCTCGGTTTTTTATAATTCGAATGTTTAAGTCGACCGCATCATTGGTCTGTAGCGCATCACGTGCACGTCGAAAGATCTTCACATATGGATTGACAGCATCCAACATGTCTTGCAGGGCTTGCAACGTAGATGGGTCTACACCAGACACACTGTTGAGCGCTCTACGCCGATTTTCAACTTCATCTCGTGTGTCGTAGATGTATAGTTGTGCAAACTTAAGGCGTTGTCCATGCGCAGGGAGCAAAGAACCAATTTTGTGGTAATTTTGTCCACTAATCCGGAACGAATAAGGACCATGACCATCCATTACAGAGTGATCAATTGTCCCTCCCATTGATATGAAGGACAACATGGAATTGTACGTTCGTATATTATCGAGAAAGCTCCTTCTCTCAACAATTCGGCTAAAGAGGAAGGAGGGCCAGGTAGTGATGGCAACATAACACGTACGCGGTCACAACATATGGTGTACTCAGGGTTGGATATAGTGCTTCCTACAATCCTTTCGTCCTTCCAAACTGTTGCTCCGCAATGCCTGCAAGGTGTCATTGTCCCGGTGAACTCCCACCGGGTTGTGATCCTCCAGATAGGCGGTGCTTCCCGTGCAATGGCCAATTGTAACTCCCTAGATTCTGCTTGATGATGTGCACGCTCGGCAATAAGTCGCGAGTTTCCTAGGTCTGTGTTACGATGGACAATGCGGCACAGCCTTGCGTTACACCTAGCAAGCCTAGCTTCTAAGGCACTCCTATTTTGCTCACTACTTCCAGCCATTTGCTACATGTTATCGTACTTATCCATGTAAGACACACCGCTCGTAACTTTAAAACAATTATTATATACATAACGAATAGACATGCGAAAAATGATAAATGTAATGTATAAGCAAAAGTGATAACAAAGCATCAATGAAAACAACATGTTTTATAGATTGTCTTGGGTGATAATGGGTTGTAATGTAAATTTTATTTGACATAAGGTTAAGTTTGGTTTTACATAGTAGGCACTGGTTTATAAATTGGTTTCAAAATGTTATAATTCAAATGTGTTAGGTTTTGTCAAAGTTAGTAGAAATTACTAAAATACAAATTACTAAAATGATTGAAATAAACCGATTGAAATACGATGTTGGTTTGGACAATCATTTTAATTCATCTACGTAATCAAAAAATGATTCTAATAAAATAATTTAAATACTCCCTCAGAGAATTGTTAAGTTCAATTTGTTTTGCATTGCTTCCATTATTATTAATTTTTTTTGGGTGATTAATTTTGAATATTGGGGTTCAATATATGACAGTCGTAGAATATATAGAGAGCAGATGTCGGAAGAAGTTGATGAATGATGGCTGATTTTGGCCCAAAACCCTTAATAGATACAATGTAAATTTGTTTAAACTAAATTATTGGATACAAATTATTATTAAAATATTATATTAATCATAAAAAGTAACCGACACATAATTAAGATAATTTGATGTAGACTGGTTTAATTTAAGATAATTGGACGTACAATTAAATTAAATTGACCATACAACTAATTAAAAGAATAAGGCATTCAGTGAGGAATATTGTAACTTATTTTTGTATTATTTATAGTTCAATTATTACTTTAAATTAGTAAAAAATTGAACCCTAAATTAATCGTAAAATGCATTCATTCGGCCCAAGACATTTTATTTAAAATAGGAAAAAATTGAACCCTAATTGAACCCTAATTGTCGTGTGGCAGCATTAATTTCTCGTCATATATAATCTATTATAATATATGAAAGTATTATCATTAGATTCATAACGAAAAATATTTAAATAGTTATTATAGTTCAGTGAGCAATATTGTAACTTAATTTTTGTATTATTTATAGTTCAGTTAGTACTTTAAATTAGTAAAAAATTAAACCCTAAATTAACCGTAAAATGCATTCATTCGGCCCAAGACGTTTTATTTAAAATAGGAAAAAATTGAACCCTAATTGAACCCTAATTGTCGTGTGGCAGCATTAATTTCTCGTCATATATAATCTATTATAATATATGAAAGTAGTATCATTAGATTCATAACGAAAAATATTATCATAAAAATATAGAGTTGTAATATTTTGATAAAATATACGAAATTCTTAGTCAAAGACGGCATTTTTGACAATTAATATGAAACTGAGATAATAGTATATGGTAGTATTTATCAAGTCAATTAACGAACAGTTGCATAATGTTCATATATATCTTTTCTACAAAGTGAACTTTTTATTAGATGATTTTTTTTTTCCCAAAATAGGTTATAGCATAAATATTAGGAAATTTAGATTTTAATAATGTAAGTTTTTGGTAATTAAATTAAATGATAATAATTTATATGTTCATTCTATATTAAACACTAAAACCAGAAGGGAGTAATTGACAATGTAACTGATGGGCCATGTTCATTCAATTACATCGGCCCAGTTGTGATGTTTCAGACCCAATTAAACTCTAAAACCCTAAGTCATTCCCACCGCATTATAAAAGCACGGCAAGGTTAATGTAACAAACCCTAATCGTCACTTTCTTACAGCCTCTTTCGTGTCTTTCCCTCTCTAGATCTAGAAACATCCGTCATCCTTCAGACAGGGAACCACCCTAAATCCCAAATCGACTCCTCAACATTTCTCCATCGATGGTATCTTTCTGTCTCCATGAATCGATTCCTTGATCTCCTTCTCCCTAATTCGCTATCGTCATTCTCCAAAAATCACACAGTCAGTTATGGCGATTTCGAAATTGATTATGACGATTATTATTGTCCGAATCTCGCTTCCATGTTTGTCAATCGAGTTAGGCCATGAGGTTTTTACTCAGGTAAACTTATTCGGTTCCATCGAACTTTTATGATTTGTTCATCTGAGTCTAAGGTTTAAGTTCGATTTTGTCTTTTCGATTTTTCTCCAGATAAGATGTGTATGTAAATTTGAACATGATTTAGATGAGATTCGGGTTAATTGTTCGATGTTTAATTGAATGATTTTTTCTTGTTGCATGTTGGTTGTTGATGCGGTTCTGGAGAATGTCAACATCGTTAACATGAAATTCACTCCAAAGTCCAAAGGTATGAGTATCTTGTACTTATGGGGCTAAATTATTCATGGATTTTCAGATCTAAAATAATTGGTCTATGTTAATCAATTTTTCTTCCAATTATTTGATGTTTGTGTGGATTTTTTTGATTGCATGTTGTTTTTTGATGCGGTTTTTAGAGAGTTTGAAGAATGGTTGAGATGAGATTTTGTTTCATGGTGGGGAGGTATGATTCTGATACAGTTTGTGTGAGTCTATTTTCATGAATCTGCAGATCTGTAATGTTTGGTTAACTGAATCAATTTTTCTTTTTTTTTTTTTTGTTTTATGTCAACATTCCCTTTGATATGGCTTAAACAGTTCTTTCCTTTAGGGATAAAACAGTTACTTTTCTGAGCCTCTAGAAATGGCTTCTAACCATGGAGTTTTCATATATTTGATGATGGAGTCTAAATAAAAATATGAACCACTGTTAAAAATATCATTTATTGATCTAACTATTCATAAGACGATATTTCAGGCCCTGTCACTTTGGTCACTGATACTGTGTTCGCTAAGACTTGGCAGTTAGATAACTATAGTGGACTTGCTATGATGCTTAGTTGATGTTCTGTTTCCAATACTATGTCATTAAGCACCTTTCCTAGAATCCATAATTTTTGTCCAACTTTAGATAGTTGTATATTATAAGGAAGGCCAACTTGAGGATGCTTAATGAAGCCATCCTCTTTTGGTTGAAGATAAATAATGGGTCTTAATTGACACTTTAAAGCTTAAACTTTGCTTATTGTGGAAAATATTAATTTGCAGGCATCTTTGGATAACTTTAAGTAATGATATTTTGATGGCTTGGTCTGTTATGCCTGTATCAAAAAATATCGGAGTTTTCTTGGTTGATGATTGTCTTTGAATTATAGTTCTTCCCAACATAAGTTCAAGTGTTCTCTCTAAACAAAGTTTTTGCCTAAACTTATACCTTAATCATAACTATAATGATACCCCTTATTAATTCTATTTTTTCATGATCTTTTGCATATTATAACTGGTCTCTGAATTATTCATCTATTAATTATTATTTACTATATTGGTGGATATTTAAAATATAATTTCTTATAGTGAATAATATTATTTATGTTTATGAATAATTATGTATACTTGTAATAATTTCAGTAGCCATTTAAATTCTAGCATCTAGAAATATGTAAAGCATCTAGTATTGTATAATTCAAAAAATAAACCTTTTAGAAACCACTTCATAAATTACGTAAAATAAAGCTTTCAGAAATATACGGCTTTGCAGAATTGCATACCTTTTTTGTTTATGTTTAGCGTGGAAATTAACCTTTTTTTTTTGTTTTTGCAGGTTTGCATATTAAAACAACCTATTACACTCTTCTTCTATGAATTATATATATGTATTTTTTTGGTTACTTTGAATTTGGCATGTTGATTATGTGATGTAATTTTAGTATAGGATGGAGTTTGTTGTGGGAACATATCATTGTATATATATGTTGTATTTTTTGTGGGGTGGTTGATGTAAGGGTTAGAGGATGGGAATGGTTGGTAGGGTTTAGTTCAGCAATTTGTGGTCAAATGAGACTGCCTCTGGATCCATAGGTACGTACTTGCTACTCACATTCTAAATTAATAACTGCTACTCACATTCTAAATTTTATAAAGTTCATTAAAAGTAAATAACAACCAATATGATATGTAGATATAAAAGGATATGTTATGAAAAACAACAAATGTAGTAATTGAGAAAGTGATTCTCAATTAAGAAGAGAAGATAAACTAACCGGAAAATTTGAAGTGAAATATCCTGATGGTTGAAATGTTCCTTGAATTTGGGATCTCTCTTTGGAACAATTTAATCCTTCATGAAGAAAATAGATTATCACAAATGAGTAATAAATTATGGAAGTGGTTGAATGTTTGACAATGAAATGTTTACCTTAATTCTTGATGATGCGTTCAATCTGCAATACGAAAAATAGATCAATTAAAGAATAACAGATGAAATAAATGATATAATTGAAAGAACAGATCAAATAAAGGATGTAAGTGACATACCTGTTGAATGAATCAATTACAGCAGCAGTGTAATTGAAACAATTGGTTTTTAAGCAAAGTTTGTTTAACTGATTAGTGATGGAGGAAGTGGGCCCTTGATTTTAGGGAGTTCATCACTGGCTAGTTTGACGTTTTTTGACTAAAATTTAACTGATTAAAATTTGAAAAAAACAGTAATATTATGTTACCATTTTCAATTTTGAAAAAAAAGATAAATGAATTATTCAGCGATAAAAAATAGATAAATGAATTATTAAAATTAATTATCTCGAATGCCATTGGTTCAATTTCCGAGAAATGTCGTCGTTTCAGCATTCAGTGGGGCCCACCTACTTTTCCATTATAATATAATAGATTTATTTAGGAAAATTGGATAATAATAATCCATACTTTTAGCTTTTGTATACCAACAATCTCTACTTTGTTTTATATTTTGGTTGTCCAAAAAAAAATGAAAATTATATTTTGATGGGACAATATTGAGTATACACTCTAAATATCATTGGAATCCAATTTTCATTTTATTTATTTTCTTAGGCCCCGTTCTTTTATACGGTTGGTTGTGGTGTGATAATGGTGCGATGCGGTGAAATTTGAAAAAGTGTGGTGACTTTTGGTAAGTTGTGGTGAAAGTTGTGGTAGGTGGGATAGGTTTAGAGAAATAATGTGAAAAGTAGAGGAGAAAAGTGAGGAGAAAGAAAAATGAAAAAATATATTAGTAATGATTGTGGTGTGGTGTGATGGAAAATTAAAGAGTGCGACCTACTGCATAAAAGAACGAACCCTTAAGGTCTACCATTTGAATAATTGTTCTCTCACCATTTTTAATTTCTCTAACTTTTAGGGTTGTTCGCTATGTGTTATTACTAATTCTTATATTGTTTGAAATCATATTTAACATCAACTTGCATTAATAGATTTGATATTCAAACTTCCATCTTAATTAATTAGTTTAGCTCAAGTATAACAATTTCGTCCTCAACAACCCAATTCGTTCTATGTCATATTTTCATTACATTTAGGTCATGTTCGGCAAAATTAGTGTTTTAGATAGCGGATAGCGGTTTAAGTAGCGGATAGCGGATGACTATTCAAATGAGAATTGTTTCGATAAATTTAGCGGTTTAATTAGTAGATTAATGTGAATTGACAAAAAAGGGTAACAATAATTTCCAAAAGATAAATTTTATAAAGGGTATTTTTTGACTGGAAAATATGAAACGCTACTCCAAACGCTAAACGTTAACTTTATTAGCGTTTCACAAAACACTCCTTAAAATGTTAAACGCTCCTCAAAACGCTATCTTACCGAACGCTAATATTTATGCAATTAGAGTTTTGACTTGGTCAAAACGCTACCCTAAACGCTATTGTCGAACATAGCCTTAGCCTTTAAAGAGTTGCCTAAGTTTAATCTCTAACCTTTCATAAAAGAAAAATTCCTCCACGTTGGCATTTGTCATATTTTTTGACATTTTTATCATTTATTTTCCTATAACTATTTTTATTTGTATTTGTCTCCATAACTTAGTACCCATGTTTGCATTCAACATATTTTTTTATTTATTTTCCTATATTATTTGTATTTGTATTTGTTTTCCTAACTTAACATTCGTTCAGAAGAATGGGAAAAAAACTAGTATATATATAAAGGCAGTGAAATCAAATGAAGGATCTGAATTAGATTAATATCATATGGGGTTGTTTGCATTTTGGACCTAAGGTAATATATTTTCTAGATCTTTGATTTTCATTGTTTATTTTTGGGACCCTAAGGTTTACGTGTTGAATAAAAAAAGACCTTAAAGTTTGTAGGTTGATAAAAAAAAACCCGTGTACTATTTTCCTTTTTCTTCCCATGTTTGAATTTTTTCTCCCGAACGTCAAACTTTAGGACTAAGGTTAAAACTAATATTGAAATTATAGTACACATCTTTTATTCACCTCTCTTAGATAGCACCATAAAAAAAGGGAGCCTTAGTTTTTGATACGGACAGTGGCAGATCCAGACATTCATTTTAGGGGTGTCCAATGTACTTGTTATTACATAAACGTTTTTTAAAAAATAAAATTCAAATAAATAACAATAAAAATAAAAATAAATATTAAATGACATATTTACAAGCTTAACAAAATTTTACATCTGATACTCAATTACCCAATTCATTGACTTGTACTATTTGTTTATAAAAAAATAATTCGGTAGTCCCTTGGTCCCAATTAATTTGTCCATTTTACTATTTCACTGTCTTCGATGCAACACTTTGACCACTAATATTGCACATTTTATCATAGCAAGACTAATAATATTGTATTTAGGTAAAAAAAATTGATCATAAATCTAATAGTGGTAGTCTTATATAATAACTCGACATATAATTTGATAAATTAACGATCAAAATTTAAAATTTTTGTCCTAATTAGTCAACTTGGACAAGTTATTTAGGACAAATGGAGTATTATTTTAAGATTTTTGGGTTGCTGTTGAATTGGACACCCCTACTATATATTTTTGAATTTTTTTTACGGTGTCCACTTGCTCCAATTAAGAAAATTTCTTCCGAAAAACATTAGATAAACACAAATTTTTCTTTGACTAGGGTGTCCGTGCCTAAAGTATGCACATATCCGCCCCTGGATACGGAGTACCATTTTGCATAACTAACCTTCGTGTTAAGATTTTATTATAAGATATTAAATTAAAAAATATTTTGACAAAGTTAACTAAAGGTTCCACTAAAAAACGGTAAATTAAAGAAGAAACATAAGAAGTGGAAACTCAAGAAAGTTTTGTTTTCCTTGGAAAATGAGAATGATATGAATTTTAGGACAAAATACTTTTTAAGTATTTGGTCATATTAATAAAATTATATTGTTATATATTGAATTGAAATTAAGTGATGATTGAATTATATAACTATAATATTACATATAGATATATTGTTATGTATTATTTTTTATATTAATTTAATTACAGTATCATTTATGTTGATTGACATAGTCAATGCATCTAAAGATTATTATAATTAAAAATTAATACTTACTATTAAAAAATTAGTGTAAAAAAATCATAAGAAATACTAATTTGGAAAAGCCTAAGGGTCCGTTTGGAACTAGGAGGCCAGCATGGAAAAAAAAATGGAAAATGAGAATTTTTCCTTTGTTTGGATTGAAGAAAAATAAATGGAAAAAAATAGTTGGAAAATTATATGGAAAATTTGGGGAAACAAAGAACAAAAAAGTTCCCTTCAAAATGAAAGGAAAATTGAGAAAAAATTTTGGATCTAAAAGCCAACATTTCTCTCTTTCAAATCTCGTGGCTCTCTCGATTCTCTCTCTCTAACGCTCTTTGTTAGGATCGAAATTCAGATATGAAACATTTGTTGGGAATTAGATCCATATTGAATGATCTAATATTGTAGTGAAAGCGAACAAGATAATTAATTTAGGGATGTAAGTTTTGAGAAAATAAACAAGAACAATGTATGGGTGATGAAGACAAGATTTTTACATGGAAACCCAAAGTGGGAAAAAACCACGGGATGTGAGATAAAAATTCACTATAATGGAGAGATTACAAAGGGTATCACAAACGACTGTATAACACAACGAGATAAAGAAGGAAAAATCTCAAATGGGAGACATATCTCAATGGAATGGTAACGAAATATAAGGGAGATTACAATCTCATAATAAAACTCTCAAAAGTGGAATAGAAAAGGAGATCTCATAAAGGTGTCGTACATGCACAAAATTGTGGCCACACCAAACTAGGTTGAATATCCTAGTATTTATAACAAACCCAAGTAGACGTAGAATAGTCTTCTAGTCGAAATCAATAGCTTGGAGACCAAGTAGCATCAATCACTAAAAAGGGAATAATTATTTAATTCCAAAACTTGAGTCTGAATGGAGTTGGGATACTACTCAACACTCTTCTCTCTCTCTCTCTCTCTCTCTCTCTCTCTAAATCTCTCTCTCTCCCTCCCAAATTACATCATATGATCTAAAAAAAATGAAACTTGACACTTACAAGTTTCCATGAAAATTTTATTTTTCTATGCATTTTTTTCAAACCAAACAAGGAAAAGAAAATTGAATGGAAAATTGTTAGCATACATATCTTGACATTCCTTATTTAGTTGTAATTATCTTTTAATAGAATATTGTAATAGGAAATCAGATCTTTTATTTTAGGCTATAGTATCAATTTAGGATCTGCTCTAACCTCTTGAAAACGTGTATATATACTCTTCATTGTGAATGATCAAATCAACATCTTCTCACAAATTATCAAGTCTTTACATGGTATCAGCCTAGTTTCGATCCATCATGTCTTCCCCTTCATCCTCTACCACCGGCTCTAATTTCATTCTCGCTCACGACCATCAGAATTTTCACTTTCCCAACTTGGCAATTCGTCTTGATCGCTCTAACTATTCTCTATGGCGCAATACCGTCCGTTCTGCGTTGGAGGCTTATGGATTGGATTCATTCCTCACCGACACCAGTCCACCGGCACCAACTATGGTCATCCCGGCTGTTCCTCCTACTGACCCTACCCATCCCGACACTGCCGTTCCCGAGCGTGTCATCTCAAATCCAGATCTTGCTTCTTGGATTAAGAAAGATCGTCTTGTCTTATTGTGGATTCGATCCACCTTAACTACTCCTTTACTTGGAATGGTTGCTCGTGCTTCTACAAGTGCTATGGCCTGGAGCATTCTTGAACGTACGTTCCATACACAGACCGGTGCTCGCCAAATGCACCTTCGACAACAACTACAGACCCTAACAAAGGGGTCCTTATCTGTCCTTGATTATTTTGAGAAAAAGAGAGCCCTTGTTGACTCCTTATCGAATTGTATGTGTGAGATTTCAGATGTTGATTTTGTCTCTTATCTGCTTTATGGTCTTGGTTCTCAGTATGGGGCGTTTCGGTCAGCTCTATCTCTGCGTATTGAGCCTCTATCATCCGATGAACTGCTTGGTCTTTTACTCCAGGAAGAGCAGCGCTTGGAAGAAGATAATCATTCACTATCTTCGCCTTCCGCCAATGCCGCTACTCGCTCTGGTGGCCGCCACCAACGTTCCGAACGGTTCTCCAGTGGTTCTGCGGACCGAGATCGACCCTCTGCTCATGATTCTGTTGGTGAACGACCAAGACCTCAATGTCAAATTTGCAAGCGACTTGGGCACGAGGCGCTGAACTGCTACCAACGTCTGAATTTAAAGGAATTTCCAGTCACTAACCGCAACGCTGCAGCCAAAATCCATACTGCTGGAAAATCAACCTTTGTCGCATCTGCTAACAGCCCATCAGACGTTGGAGACCCATGGTTCGTTGACTCTGGGGCCAGCCATCACGTCACTGCTGATCTAAGCAATCTCACCTTGCAATCCAACTACGAAGGTAATGATCGACTCATGGTCGGGGATGGTAAGTTCCTTCCCATTACTCATTTAGGGCATGCTGTTCTTTCTGCTGCATCTCCTGCCAAACCTTTATCCTTAAAAAATATCCTTTATGTTCCAAAAATAGCTAAAAGCCTGTTGAGTGTTTCAAAATTAACCCGTGACAATAATGTTTACCTTGAGTTTCACCCGGATTGTTGCCTTGTCAAGAACCTACAGGGACAAATACTCCTCAAAGGAACCGTTGAGAATGGCCTCTACCGTCTCCCGCATCTTCCTGCGTCTTCCTCCTCTGGTCGTCTTCCAATTGCTTGTCTTGGTGCACGAACCTCTCTCCAGTGCTGGCACCATCGGCTAGCTCATCCTCATGAATCGATTCTTCGTCGTTTAATATCGAGTCGGCAATTGCCTGTGTCTTGTAATAAATTGGCGTCCGTTTGTGGTTCTTGTCAACTTGGTAAAAGCCAGAAACTACCATTACCATGTCGTCTTGAGTCTTCTGTCAAACCTTTTGATTTAGTTCATTCCGATGTATGGGGCCCCTCACCCGAGGTTTCTACTACAGGTTGTCGTTACTATATCAGTTTCATCGATGATTGCACCAAGTTCACTTGGATTTATTTTATTTCTCATAAATCCCAAGTTCTTTCTATCTTTGAATTGTTTCTCAAGCTAATCCAAACACAATTCTCCACTCGGGTGAAATCATTCCAAACTGACTGGGGTGGTGAGTATCGTAATGTTTCTACACTCCTTGAAAGATACGGTATTCGTCACAAAGTTTCATGTCCTTACACCCCTGAACAAAATGGGTCATCTGAGAGGCGAAATCGGGTTATTGTTGAGAAAGGTCTTGCCCTTCTTGCACACTCTCATCTTCCTATCAAATTTTGGGAGCAATCATTTCATACTTCCGTTTACTTAATCAATCGAACAATCACTCCTGTCTTAGGGTACAAATCTCCCTATGAGTGTTTGTACGGGAAAACTCCAGACTATGGGTTCCTCAAATCTTTTGGGTGTCTTTGTTATCCCTTCCTACGACCCTACAACACCACCAAATTGGACTTCAGGTCTCTTCCTTGTGTCTTTTTGGGGTATAGTTCGAAACAGGGCTATGTGTGTCTTCATGTCCCCACCACTCGAACTTACGTATCTCGATATGTTGTGTTCGATGAGTCGGTTTTTCCCTACCCTAGCTTTTCCTCTTCTCCCGAGTCTCCCGTACCACACTCTTCAGGTCCCATTCAATTGTCCCTGCTCCAACAGGCAGCTCAAGTATCTCCACCTTCACATCCTGTGTCCACGGGTTCAGAGGAGCAACAATTGAGCTCTACGTCTAGTTCAGGGTCGAGTCATTCAGGTGCGTCAGCCTCCCCCTTGTCAGAGTCATCGCCGTCCTTGTTGGCGACGGGAGACGGTCAGGCCTCACTCAACATCCCACCATCTGTCCCTCTGTCTTCTACACCGATCCCGGCGACGTCCCAACCACCATCTCCTCCACCACCATACTCGAATGCACCCTCCTGGTTTCGACCACCGAATAACTCCACTCATGTAATGGTAACTCGGTCCTCTACTCACTCTCTTAAGCCAAAAGCCCTCATCACCACAAAATACCCATTACCCGTTGCCCTAACCGCCTCCATTGAACCCAAATTCTTCCATCAAGCATCCAAGAACCCCAACTGGCAACATGCGATGCAGCTTGAATTTGATTCTCTAATGAAAAATGGAACTTGGGACTTAGTACCTCGTCCTTTGGGAGCTAACGTTGTTGGTTGTAAGTGGGTTTACAGGGTCAAAAGGAAGTCTGATGGAAGTATTGATCGCTATAAGGCTCGTCTAGTTGCAAAAGGCTTCAATCAAGAGGCTGGAGTTGACTACTTTGATACGTTCAGTCCTGTTGTGAAGCCTACTACTATTCGTCTTATTTTGAGCCTAGCTATAACTAATGGTTGGTCTCTTCGTCAAGTTGATGTTAATAATGCCTTTTTGAATGGAGATCTTGCAGAGACAGTCTTTATGGATCAACCCCAAGGATTTGTAGCTCCGGATAGACCTACTCATGTATGTAGGCTTCGTAAGGCCTTATATGGTCTCAAAAAGGCTCCTCGCGCTTGGTTTCACAAGCTCACTGGCTCTCTTCTTCATCATGGATTTCAGGCTTGTGTTTCCGATCCTTCTCTCTTCAGTAAGAAGAATGGCTCTCATGTGGTATATGTACTTATTTATGTTGATGATCTCATTATTACTGGCTCCCATGCTGTCTTCATTGATGAGTTTGTTCAACTTCTCAATCGTGAATTCTCACTAAAGGATCTTGGCCATTTACATTATTTTTTGGGCATTGAAGTTTCTCGTACAGGATCTGCTATTCAGCTTTCCCAGCAAAAGTATATATGTGACATCCTTGAGCGTAGTAACATGTCTGGGGCTCGGCCAATTTCCTCTCCAGCTGAACCTGGATCACGTCTTGCCGCTTCTGGTGATCCTCTTCCTGATCCGGCTTTATACAGGAGCATTGTAGGTGCCTTACAATATGTTACTATCACGAGACCTGAGATCTCCTATGCTGTCAACAGAGTTTGCCAATTCATGCACAATCCTACTGACACTCATTGGTGTGCCGTAAAGCGTATTTTGCGCTATTTGAAAGGCACAATATCATCTGGCTTAGTACTTCAAAAAGCTCGTGATGCTCGTCTTGTCGCCTTCTCTGATGCTGGTTGGGCTTCTGATCCTGATGACTGCAGATCGCAGCATGGCTTTGCCATTTATTTTGGTGGTAACCTTATCAGTTGGTCTTCTCGCAAGCAGAAAGTCGTCGCCCGCTCCAGCACTGAAGCCGAATACAGAGCTATTGCCTTTGCCGCTGCTGAGTTAATCTGGTTACAACAATTACTCAAGGAAATGGCCATCCCTGTTCAGCAGCCACCTAGTTTACTATGTGATAATCTGAGTGCCACGTTTCTATCTGCCAATCCAGTATTTCATCAGCGCACTAAACATATCAAAATCGATTACCACTTTGTTCGTGAACAAGTTGCATCTGGTGCTCTTATAGTCCGTCATATACGGTCCCTTGATCAGATCCCTGATATCTTCACAAAGGCTGTTGGCACTCATCATTTTCTCACTCTTCGTGACAAGCTGCATGTTCGTTCCCGATCATGAGCTTGCGGGGGGATGTTAGCATACATATCTTGACATTCCTTATTTAGTTGTAATTATCTTTTACTAGAATATTGTAATAGGAAATCAGATCTTTTATTTTAGGCTATAGTATCAATTTAGGATCTGCTCTAACCTCTTGAAAACGTGTATATATACTCTTCATTGTGAATGATCAAATCAACATCTTCTAACAAATTATCAAGTCTTTACAAAAATCAATTTTTTTCCTTCAAAATTTTAGTTAAACCAAACAATCGAAAGAAATTTACTTTGCCTAAAAAAGTTTCCCCCTAATTTTTTTTCCATGAGATTTTTATCCACCATATTTTACTAGGTCCAAATGGGCCCTAAATACATTAAAAAGTATTTTGAAGTAAGTCATATCATCACCCAAAAAAACTTGTTGTGTGAGTAAGCACGCGTCTTTTTTAGAATAGTTAGAAAAGGAAAATTAGATTCTAATAATATGAACTTTTGGCCTTAGTAGACTAAATAATATGAACTTTAGATTTTTTCTAATTAATATGAACTTTTGCACCATAGTAGACCAAATAGTACCCCACCGAGTTAAGTTAAACTTAACTCGGTGGCGAGATGACGTGGCGGCGGAGGAGTGTGTGCTAACTTACCCAGTCAGCGTTGACTTGCCACCTCAGCCTCCCCATCTATATTCTCTCTTTGCCAACCTCTTTCTTTCTCCCCCCTCTCATCTCCTTTCATTTTTCACTTCAGCCATGGAAAGAACAAAGAGGGAAGGAGGATGAATTAGAGAGAGAAAATGAGAGAGGAGAGGAAGTAGCATGGCCATGGCCATGGCTATGGCTGAAGTGAAGAATGGGAGATGAGAGGAAGAAGAGAGAAAGAGGTTGGAAGAGAAAGAATAGAGATTGGGAGGCTGAGGTGGCAAGTTAATGCTGACTAGGCAAGTGAACACACGCTTCTTCGCCGCCACGTCATCCCGCCACCGAATTAGGGATGGCAACGGGGCGGATCGGGGACGAGGGAGTATAACCCCGTCCCCATACCCGCTCCCAAAACTCGTCCCCATCCCCTGTTAGGTTTCAGGTTATCTATTTCCTAACAAAAAATTACTTAGGGGTACCCTAACTTTTGGTGAAATGTTTTTCTGGTACCCCAACTTTTAAAAACTAATTTTGAGGTACCCTAACTTTTAGAATTAGAAATAATTAGGTGAATTTTCGGCCAATTATTTGAATTCAACGGTGAGTTTTAGGCGGGAAATTGATTAAGTGTTTTTGTGGATGAAAATGCCCTTTGTTTTTGTGGACGAAAGTGATTTGAATCAATCGGAGTTTCGCCGGAAATTCACCTAGTAATTTCTAATCCGAAAAGTTAGGGTACCCCAAAATTAGTTTTGAAAAGTTAGGGTACCAAAAAATTGTTTCTTCAAAAGTTAGGATACCTCTAAGTAATTTTTTGATTTCCTAAACAGATACAGATTAATTGGCGGAATATTCATAACGATTATAAAACAATTAATCACAACAATTGCAAAGGCTTTAGTAGTTATACATGATCGCTAATTCGGCTGATGAAGAGGTTGACCTTCAAGATTCCTATGCTGAAATCCTCTACTGAAAAGTCCATATAACACTCCGGGAACCCGATTGCTAGATCGACCCAATCGAGACGAATCTCAATCTAAGATGTATGTATTTGGTATATGAGAATGTTTCAAGAAACAAGAACTGCAAACGAAAAGAGAGAGGAACTTAGGAAATCCCCTTGGTATCTCTCTAAGAGTCTCAGGCAGTTGGTGTGTAATAATCTCTCACAGAGACACCTTTATATAGTGTTTAGATAACCTAGGGAGAGGGCAAAAACCATAATGGCCGACTTAATGCAACAGCGCATTCTAAGGACCAACACGGTCCGTGTTGAGGCAACACGGTCCGTGTTGGCCTCCAGAATGTCCATTAAATCAGCCCATGGACACCACGGTCCGTGGTGTCCCAACATGAACCATGTCGGGTCAACACGGTCTGTGTTGAACCCAATTTGGTCCGTGTTGGGCTGATTTCTCATAGAAATCAGTTCCCAACATTTCTAAACATAATACAATATTACTTAGGTTACATACATTATTCCCGGGCATTGACTTGTGTGACCCAGTAGGACCAAATAATATAGTTGTAATTAAACACATTCAACTACTAATTATAGAGGTCTCTAGCAAGACATATAATTACTATATTACTTTGGTTTAATCTCCGTGTATATCGAACATTGTCGGGACATTCCCAACAATCTCCCACTTGTCCCACAAGTGTTCGATTCCTTGAATTCCCTTATCACTTACTGTCTCATGTTCAGATAAGGTAAGCTAAAGTCATCCTTATGTAAGACCCGAACGTTCCTCGATCTCCGAGTTTAGACTTTGAAAAGTAGATGATCAACTATTGATTCAACTGAGCTCGGCCAAGCATTTTCAGTCCAATCCCACCGAGTGGCCAACGAGACCTAATAGGGAGGACAATGTCATCTTGTTCAGAAACATTCTCACATGATCCAACTGTAACCCAGACACCGGCTTTATAACCTATTACTATGAAAGGCATTTGATGCGCTCCAAAATCACAACAGGCCATGTAGTCTATATAGTGTACTCAGGATTTAGGAATTTTCGAGTGTTGAGATCTCTTATGACATTCCTAACTTAAAGAGCTCCCACTGTGGGTCAGTTCGGTAGTTGTTCTCAACAATACCCATGTGATTGATTTATGATGTCATCACATCACTATGATCACGAAACTTGATCATTACCTCAATCCTACATGCTAATTGTGTTGATATTATCACGGTTCCTACGTGATAATACAATTAGGAACCAGGTCGACTGTCGACCAAGACCTCTTGCCCATGCATGACTATTTCCCATCTAAGTTCATTAATGGGTTTCAGAAATTGGACCTCATCTAATTTCCCATTTTGAATTCGCTAACTTTTTTGGACATTTACATAATTCTAAACCACAATTAATGTAAATTTTGGAATCTTATTCGATCTTAATGATGAATAAACAAGGTCATAATTCATGAACAATTCATGTAAACTTGACTTGTTAATATTCCGGAATGTGTTCAAAACCTATTGCCCATGCATGACTATCATGCTATAACTACATAACAGGGGTTTAGTACACAATACTTGCAATGAACCTCGCACATATACCATCTCACTAATGACCTTTCATACAAGAAGATATTTTCGGAACTCATGTTTGAATTCATAGTGAGCTTCAGTTCCTTTGCTTGCGTGATGGCTCCTATGAACAAGGCTCCATTTCTCTCGCAAGGCTAGAAACATCACCCAGTTCTAAAACGAACTTCACAATCCTAACAGTTTCTGCCACAACTTCTAAAGTCGTGCCATACTTGTCTTATTTGTAGAATTAAACGCATGTCATGTTAGGAACTTCTTCCAGCTCACCTCAATACCACTCAAACATATCGTATAATTTTCTCTGACCTTTCAGATAATCATATTTCTCTGACATAAGTGTAGCATCAATGCAACTCTTCACACTTAGCTTTTTATCAACCACTTTAGACTTAGGACACATCCTTAGTTTTTTTTATACATATACAATGTATATGTTATGTTGGGCTTTGAACATCTCGTGGCATACATTAGTCTCACGCGTGAAGCATGAGTTATATGTCTCATCCTTTTTAGATCTTCTTATTGTTTTGAGACAATCTGATTCTCTAAGGATATGCCATGATTTATGGAAATTAATCCATTCTCGAAGTGGGTTGAACTGTTCAACACCTAGTCAACTTTGATTCAAACAATCAAAATCTTTAATCTATCATTATAGATCTTGTCTCCAAAAATATTCTTAGCCCCACCAATCCTTCACTTTGAAAATTATTCCCAAGTCAACCTTAGTAGACGAAACATGGGAATCTTCCTCTCAGTAGGCAGTATGACAATCACATATAATATCAGAAAACACATTGCTCCCACTGAACTTCTTGTAAACACAATATTATCTTTGGCACTTCCCAGTTAGGGTTGTCAAAAATTCGGTTTCGGGTCAATCCGGGTTCCGACGAATCGGACATCGGACGGAAACTTGATGTCCGATACCCAGTATTTTTGAACATTTTCCAGATCGGACTCGGGTCGGACAAGCATGAATTCGGGTCTAAACAGGGTTCGGGCAATAGAAAATCGGAAAATGTTGTGTTCGAATTTTCGGTCAAATCGATCAATATAAAAATTCGGATGAAAATTCTATGACCATACCCGCTTTTTTTCGGGTCGGACTGAACCAAGTTTCGGGTCGGGCAGTTTTTTGACTGCCCTATTCCCAATATATCAAACTTTTTGATATCCTGGTCAAGAAGGTCAATGATTCCAACTCCTAGAAGCTTCCTTAAGACCGCAGATGGCCTCTTGAAGTTTATAAGTATTCCAACAAAAGACCATTCAGTTGTGTCAAGTACACACCTTTCTTCCAAAATTAATTTTGAAGTCAGTCTTGATGTCTATCTCAATGAACCCATGTTTTTCCTTAAAACCCTCCTATGCCTGATGGCTCACACCATCAGACAAATCAACCGAGTTCTAAACTTGGTTGCATACATGGAGTCCATTTTAGACTTGGTTGCATGAAATCTTGATTTGCTTAAAGCTTCTTTGATGTAGGTAGAGTCATTGCTTTCTAAAAGTAACACCTCACGCTCATCCATAGAAGATCGATATCTTTGTGGCTGACGGAGTTGTTTACCTGACCTTGCTTGGATTAATGTTCATGGCACCTCCTCCTCAACGTTTTGAGGAACTTCTACTGCCTCAGCCTCGTTCTTAATTTCCCAACCAATAGAAAAATTGAACTAGGATCAAGTAGCGGAGCTTTAGGTGAGATTATAGTATTTTGTGTCTCTTGAACTTCGGTAAGTTCAAAAACTCTCTCACTCTTTTTTTTAGAGAATAATATATTCTCTAAGAAGAAAGCATTTTGAGACACAAACGCTATCCTCTACAACAGTTTGTAGAAGTGATACCCCTTTCTTTCAGAAAACAGTTCAGGGACTTTTCCTCTCCAAATCAAAAGTGGTGTCTTCTCTAGTGCTTTAGATAATCTTTGTTCAGTAATTAGAGCTATGATTAACTGCGTGTATCCCCAAAAGGTAACTAGCAATGTTGACTCAACCATTATTGATCGCACCATATCAAATAAGGTGTGATTTCTCTTTTTAGATACATCATTGAGTTGTCGTATTCCTAGAGGAGAGAGTTATGAAACAGTTCAACATTCTCTTGAATGGTCAGTGAAATCTTTGCTCAAATACTTACCTTCTCAACCTAATTGAAGGGTTTTAATTTTCTTGCCAAGTTGGTTTTGTACTTCACTTTGAAAATCTTTGAACATTTCAAAGGATTTGGACTTGTGGCGTATTAAGTAGATATACCCATATCTACTAAAATCGTCACTGAAAGTAATGAAATAGTACAGTAAACCTTCTTCTAGCACTAGTGCTCATAGGCCCACATACATCAATATGTTTGCAGCCTAATAAGTCATTAGCCTGTTCACCAATTCCAATAAGAGGTGATTTTAGTCATCTTATCCATCAGGTATGCTTTACAAACATTGAACTTTTCAAAGTTTAGGTTTTCCAAAATCCTGCACTATGCAGTTTCTGAATGCATTTCTGATTAATATGACTTAAGCTTATAGTGCTAGAATTATGTTTCAATCGAGTCATTTGTTCAAACTCTTGGCTCAACTATTAGCATCCTTTCGATCGTATCTAGGTGCTGTCATTGTTTCGCCAAGACTACTTCATTTTGGAAATCTTCAAACTTTTTTAACATTCCAGCTTCAAATGAATCTCATAGACATGAATCATCATGTGTTATTTTATTCATCTTTGAAGATTTGAAGTAATTCATCCCTTGTACTTGTGCTCAATTGGACTACATACATCCATATGTATGAGTGTTTGTTGGCACGTTTAGTCTTTCTTATAAAAGGTACAGTCATGCTTTGCAGACATCATATGTTTCAAAGTCTTATTATTCAAAAGTCTATCACAGTGACGCTTCCGAAGGCGCTCTGATTTGCATGACTTAATATATAGTTACAAGGTTCATGTTTGAACATGAGTTATTCCTTTTAAACCTCTTGGTTTCGATGTGTTGGGTGTGTTTATCTGTGACCCTCACTCTCTAATTGAGAGCTTGAAATCAAATTTCTACTTATAATGAGAACATAGAATCACATATAGATTTTCTATTACAAGTCTTGAGGAAACGAATAAACAACCAACTCTTCATGAGGAGCTACAACTAATTGCATGTTCCTATTTGTAGGCTGACTCTCATTCTTCAAAGCACATCTACTTTGTTGTAGTTCCTGCACAATTTCATAAATGCGAGTTTCACAGCCGGTATCTAATACTCAAAGTGGGTTTAATAAGGGTAGTGTGTATCATATACGCATTTGCCTAGAAATGAAATTATATCTCAAGTCTTCCTTATATTTATTCACGCTCCCAGTGTCATACATGATCTGGTTGTTAACCGGTTGTTGTCATTGGTTGGGTATGTACAACTGTTTGTCCTTACCTTTCCTTTGACTTCTTGTCTTTGATAGATTTCTTAAATCTTATTTTCCCTTTCATTAAAGACTATCTTTGGTCGCCAACCTTTTGGCTAAATGGGGATATGATGTTTCTCATGTTATAAAATAGTCAAATTATTTCAGAACATGGGTGCCATCAATTGGCCTTTATCTAGCTTAACAAAGACTATCTGGTTGTTGGTTTCATATTTATCAACTCTAACTAGTTCGATGAACTTGATTTGAGTTGGTAATATTGAAATCCTTCTTCTAATCTTCAAACATTTTGAAGTTAAAGTCGCATGAATAATATGACATTACATGTATCCATTTGGCTTGATTGACCTCTTAATATTGATGCCTAGCTGAATATTATATCAAAGACATGTTCCTTTTAATTGCCTCCAAGACAATCTTGCGATGGCGATGCCAATTAAGGAAATGATGTATTTGTTTTTCTCTTTCTCAAAGAGAAAACAATATTTAATTAGTAGTGGATGTTTGAGTGAAAAGACAAAAATAATTCTACGAGACAAAATTAGTTCATTTTTGTTATTATTCATCAAAAGAAATTAAACTAATTTTAATTTCAAATGAAAACACTTTATTAACTCTCACTTAGTGTTTTTATTTTAACCAAGACCCACAAGACCCACAAGACCCATGGGCTCAAGTGAACATTGACCCAACAAAGCTCGAGCCTTTGTTACCTTTGGTGGATCATCTTATGATCGATCATTCAAAATGACTCTTGGCAAGAAATTTGCATCGAATATATACAATATTTCTCTTCCTCTGCTCTTAACTTAAAACTGTTTTGCTTGCTAATTTGAATTGACCTAACTCCCACACCCTATTCATTAATGATGGATAAATAATTCACTTTGACTTTCTTTTTTTTTCCATCTAAGTGGTGTCTTGATAGGTTGAGCAATAATTCAATTTTGAAATTAGGTTTTAATATCCTAAGCATGCAATTCTAGGTGAACTCTTTCGAAAAGCATAAAAGTAATAATAAAACAACATGCTATAATAAATTAAAGCATAAAATAAAACTCCTAGTATGGCCACCTAGACTTAATCAGACTAATTTAACATGAATTTCTTCTTGGATTTTGCAATTTCCTCAGATACGGCTCCCACTTAGATCAACACCTCCATTGCTGTTGGGCTCCCACTCGACTTGATGTCTCCAAGTACAACAAATTACAAAGTGGACCTCATAATTGAGGTCTTGCATGAATTAAAATAAACTTAACTGAAAATTTAAATTTAAAATTAATCAATGACGGCACGCAGGCCGTATTTCACCCAACCCGGTACACAGACCGGTAAAACTGACTATCTATGGCCATACTAGAAGCACATGCAAACAAGCAATATTGCAATAATTATATCAAATATAACACATGCTTTAAATAACATATTATAAAGACATATTTAATTGCAATATAACATATATAAGGAAACAAATACTAAATAAAGGTTTCCTAAACAGTTTGCATGATTGACAAAATAAACAAAATTCAAAATTTTATCGTAGTTACCTAAACAGATTTGGGATTTTATAAAATACCTTCAGACACAATCTACTCAATTTTCCTAAAATCAAGAGATATAAAAGATACTATATTTTTTAAACAAAAAATTGCTGAGGGGTGCTACAGATCTTTTTTAACTGACTCGCGGGTCACAACTTTTTTTTAATGCATTCTCGGGTGACATTAAACTTACTTAAGTGGCTGGGGGGTGATTATCCGATACTTTTTTGCCGGAAAAAAAGAAAAGTCTTATTTACCCTTGAAAATTGAGTGAAGTGACTATTTTACCCTCAATTTGTTAGCTGAAAAACAATACCTCAGGCCAACTTTCTCCTCCTCATCATCAACATCATCATTGCTCACTCTTCACTCAACCCCAATTAAATTCATTTGCTTCTCTCTTTACAAACACTAAACTCAACTTCATCTTCATCTTCCAAGCGCCCCCGCAATGAACCGACTCCTCCTCCTCCTCCGCCGCCGCCCTACTGAGGTTTTTGTCATTTTTGTGGTCTGTGGATAAGCAAAGCTGGGATGAGTTGTCATACTTCCGACCTCGAAATTGGTCTATAGGCAACAACAAAGCAGACCCAGTAGACAAACAAAGAAGAAGAAGAAGAAGAAGAAGAAGAAGAAGAAGAAGAAGAAGAAGAAGAAGAAGAAGAAGAAGAAGAGGGAGAAATTGAAGTAAAAATGGGTGTGTGAATGTTTGATAAACATATCAAATTTCATAAATTTCCCTAGTGGGTATATTGAGTTTTTGGTAAATACATGAAATTTCATAGTTTCCTGAGTGGGTATATTGGAATTTCTGTTTGTTTGTCTTGAATCATGAAATAGTTACTTGAAGTTGATAAATTTGAGTAAGGGTATGTTGATATTGATTTCTTTTGCCATTCTGGACATGTCTCTTTACTCCCTTTCCCTTCATCTTTTTCAATCAGCCCCCTTAACTAAAGAATCAATTTCTCCAGCTTTCTTTTCCTTTGAATGAAGAAATCCAAATAACTGCAATAATTTCAAACCCAAAAAATTGAAATACTCGGGTTCGAAAAATTGAAATGTATGAGCTAAGGAATTGGATGAGAAACTTCATACTCGGGTTCAAGAGATTGATGGGCTCAAAAAACTTCTATCTGATTCACAAAGGAAGTATGTAGAAGCTAAAGAGAAAGCCGAGCAGAGAAAAAGCTAAGAGATAGAGACGATGTTGTATCGAGGATGGAGGAGCAAAACTTGTGTATGCAAGACCGGTTCAAGTGGAAGAAAGAGCAGTTTGGAAAACTTGTGTATGAAGATGGCCTTTGCAGCTTGCTTCAGCACCTTGCTTGGCTTACAGTTCGGCCGCTTCAATTATGGAGGAAGAAGATGAAGAAAAGAGAAAAAGAGAGATGAATGACATATTTAGTTAAATTAGAGAGAAAACTAAGGGCATTTTCGTCATTTTCAACGTATCTCGTCGGATTTCAGCCAAAACAACCGGAATGTCACCCCCCAGCCACTTAAGTAAGTTTAATGTCACCCGGGAATGCATTAAAAAAAAGTGGTGACCCGTGAGTCAGTTAAAAAAAATCTATGGCACCCCTCAGCAATTTTTTGATTTTTTAAAGATATTGCAAGTTTCCTAAACTTTACAAACTCTTATAAGATTTTATGCAATACTATATCTGTAAAACCCCGAATTTTTGGTTAGCGCCAGTGTTAGTTCCGTTTGGGAGACCGTTGCTGTTGAGTTTAAGTTTCGAGGACGGAACTTCTTTTAAGAAGGTAATGATGTAAAACCCCGAAAAATCCAAAGATGTTGACCGTGACGTCGTTAGTAATTTAGGTTTGACTTCGTTATTTATTATTATTCGTTTGTGTTTTATTTTGCTAACACTTGAGCTCGTAGGATCGTGAGAGACTAACAAGGGTATATCGGTAATTTCATGGGTTTAGTATTATTAGTTTTACTCTTTTTATTATTAGTATTACTATTAATATTATTGAGTTATGTGATTAATTACGTGAATATTATTTGCTACGTGATGCTATTAATATTAGTATTATTATTATTAGTTGTTTTAGAAAAATCAGTTTTTTTTTTTAATTGTGCTAGTGTTGGGTTGGGTTAGGATTAAGAGTAGATTAATTGGGCCTTAATTAGGTGTTAGTATAAAAGCTAAGTATTCTCTCTCAAAACCCTAATCTCCATCAAACCCTAACCCTAGCTTTCTCCTCTCCTCTCCCTCTCTCTCTCCCTCGGCCACCACCCCAGCCGTGCCACCAGACGGCCGCCGCCACCACAGCCGGAAACCACCATCGACACCACCGGCAACCACCGCAACCATCGCAGCCACCCTCCTCCCTCTTTCTTTCTCTTTCTCCCTCTCTTTCTCCCTTGCTGTCGTCGTACCGCCGCTACAGCCACCGGGAGACGTCATCACCGGTCACGCCGCCACCGCCTAGTCGTCCCCGTGCCACCGCCGCATCACCGGAGGCAGTCGCCCAGCAGCCAGACCTGAGGAAACCGAGGCCTGCTGTGGTGGTTGTGATGCGAACCATAGTGTCGAGATTCGAACCGCGCCACCAACACCACAAAGATCACGCCGCCGCCGCCGACCGATCACGACCTTGACCCCGACGCCAACACCCCGACTCTCCGCCAAATACTGGAAAACCGCAAGAAACCCCCCTCGAAACCCTACGTAAACCCTAAAGCCCTAACCCTAATTGTTTTCTTTTTCCTTTATTATTCTGTTTTTGAAATATTATTATTATTAATATTATTATTATCAGTTTTATTATTTTTATTTCTGTAATTTTGTAATTTAGGGAAATTATTTGTAATCTTGTTCTTGGTTGTAATTATGTGTAAATTATTATTTGTATGTGTAATTTGTTTACTTGATATGTGTAATTTTATGTTATAAAATTGTAATTAGATTAGGTTGTAATAGTTGGTTATTAGGTTTAAAGGTGTTTCTTTATAATTCTTTATTTTCTTTATGAATTATGTAGACCACCATATTATTATATGAGGTTAAATTCTTGTTTTACAAATTAGGTTGTTTAAATTAAATTAAATCTTTGTTAGTAATTCGTTTCTTGCTAAATCTTGATTCTTGAAAATTAATTAGGTTTCTTGTTTCATTAAGTTAAATATTATATGTTCTTTTATTTTTTTCTTAGGGTTCATTCTTGTTTAATTCATGTTTAATCTTGACTAAATAAGTTAGGTTGAGTTTATTGTTTATTAGTTCTTGGTTCTTGATTTAATCTTGTTTAAAAGAAATTAGTTTTGTTTAGGATTCTTGATTAGAAGTTTAAATGTTTATATGTTCTTTATAGTTTATTTACATGTTCTTAAGGTTTCTTCTTGTTTATTGGTTAAGAAATTCATGTTTAGGATAGTGTTAATATTTCATGCATGACTATTATAAGGTTAGTATTAGAATATATGCACATAAGGTATGCCATGTTAGTGTATGATATTTTTATGCATGTTTTAGGATTAGATTAAATTATTAAAGTTGATTTCATGTGTTGCAATTTGGTTTTGATGATGGGAAGTTTGATGTTTGAACCCTAAGTTAAGTTGGGATTTATACCTTAGACCCTAGTTACTGTTTTGAGCCCAAATTAGGACCCCGGGATCGAATGGTGGAAGTTAGAACTGAAATTATAAATTAAATAAGAACCAGTTATCGGGACAGTTTCGTTAGTGTCTAAAGATCGTGTTGCCACGGTTAGTGTAGTTGTCTTTTGATCAAACCATTTGGACTGGAGGTTCCCTTAGATGTTAGGAACCGTAGGAATTTTACGGATCGAACGTTTGATTTGTATAGCCCGAGTTATAACCGTTTTACCAGAACCTGTCAGAACTGGACCAATGGGAAAGACGGGTGTTTTTAGGATCCTTCGGGACTGATTTGGGCTTAGCCATCAACATAGAAGTTTTAGTAGACATCCCGAGGTTTCCGAAAAGTCCAAAACCAGACTCGTAGGATATCGGGAAGTCGAGTTGTGACCCATTTTATGTGAACGTTATAATCTGTCCTCTGCTTGCTTCTACTTATAATAATTGTTGAGTGAAAATAATATGTGATCTTGTTATGTGTTTTCTTGGAGGTGTTAAGTGTAATTTCGTAAATGATAGGAACCTAAGTGTTCCTAGGGGATGGGTTAGGTAGTTAATAGTTAATACTAACTTCGTTAGAACGCGTTTTGATTAGATAATTATTCTTATTCTAGGCCCGAGTTAGTGCGTGACGATAGTGAGCTCAAGTGTGTTCTCCTTATTGTTGTACTGTGACGTTATTCAGGTAATTGTCTATGCCCTAATCCCCACCGGGATGCTCTTTAAATGTGTTTTAATGTTTTCTAATCTGTTTTGATAATTGCATCCCGAAAGGGGACTTTTGTGGAATTATGACTATCTGTTTTGGATAACTGTGCGTTGTATTTGTGATTATTGGTTTATGAGTTGAGAAATTATGATGGTCTTTTATAAGTAGTTTTGATACTCGTTTTGATAGCTTGGGTTGGGTTTGACTTGAGAGTTGTGAGTTGAGTTTTGCATGAGATACTAATAATTCAAGTGAAACTTTAAGCGGGTTTATCTGGTCGTAGCCTGTGGTAGGCGGAAATGTGCTTGATATTCTGGTCGTAGCCTGTGGTAGGCAAAGGGTCTGGGACCCTGGTCGTAGCCTGTGGTAGGCGGAAATGTGCTTGATAATCTGGTCGTAGCCTGTGGTAGGCAAAGGGTCTGGGACCCTGGTCGTAGCCTGTGGTAGGCGGAAATGTGCTTGATAACCTGGTCGTAGCCTGTGGTAGGCGGAAATGTGCTTGATAATCTGGTCGTAGCCTGTGGTAGGCAAAAGGGTCTGGGATCCTGGTCGTAGCCTGTGGTAGGCAAAGGGTCTGGGACCCTGGTCGTAGCCTGTGGTAGGCAGAGGATCTGGGATCCGGTATGATATTTGTTACTTTAAGGGATGTGGTATCCCGCCCGCACAATAAAATATGGATTGGTTGGGTTGAGGAAAACAGTTAAAGGTTAAAGGTTTGTAAAACGTTTGATTTGATCCCTCTCCCTAAAATGAATTGAAATGAACTTAAACTGTTTTAAACGTTAGGGGTAGACATTATTGAGATTTCCCCCTCATTTTTGAAATGTTTTGTTTTCAGGTGAAGATCTAAATGCTGGGGACGGGAATTAGAAGTGAGGACGACGAGTCTAGAAGTCCTTGAATCTGTTTATTTTGTTTTCGTTATGATGTCTTAAAGTTCTGTTTTGAGTTGTTAGTAGTTACCGTTAGCAGACAGTTGTGTTTTCCTTTCTCGCCTTGTGTTCCTTCGGGAATACAGCAGTGACGCCCAAACTGAATTTGAAGTCTTCCGCTAAGTTTTGTCTGTTAACGTTAGTTTGACTTTGACTTTCTATAATTGAATTTCCGGGGCTTTACAATATCTCTTTTAAAAAAAAAATGCAAGTTTCCTAAACTTTACAAACTCTTATAAGATTTTATGCCTAACAACTAATTTAGTAACAATAGGATTCGATAATTAATTTCTAAAATTAATTTTAAACCCTAAAAGAGCATGAAAAACTTAAATAAAATATCAAAACTTACCAAACTTAAAATTCTCATATCATAGTGTTATCTAATAACCTACTATGAAATTTTCTAGAATTTTAACAATTTTCAAAAGATTGCAAAATATTAGGGAATTAAACCTTTTTAATTTTCCATTTAAGAGGAAAATAATTAAGAACAGTTCGATAAGTTCAAAAATCAAATTTTACAATTTTTACGTATAGTAGAGTCATCTAATAAGCTACTGTAAAATTTTTAAATTTTTATGAAATTTCAAAAATTCAAAAAAAAAAATCAAAAGAGTAAACGGTTTTACTCCGCTGCAAATATGAAAATTAAAGGAAACTTAGTTAACGATTACGAAAATTCATAAAAATTTTGAACATAACAGAATGGTTACCCAGTAACCTACCGTAAAATTTTCAGAAATTTTGTAAATTTTTGTAAATTTACAAAATTCAGAGAAATAACGAATTTATTTCTCTCAGATATGAAAATCTCAATTAAAAAATATAATTTAATTAGATAAACTAACGAAGAATTTTTCCTTAAAATTATGGTTACCCAGTAACCTATTGTAAAAATTTCAGAAGTTTTACAAATTTCTCTAAGGTTACAAAATTCAGAGAGGTAAACAAATTTTATTTCTCTTCAGATTTGAAAACTCAATTAAAAATCCATTTTAATTGGGAAAAATCTATAAAAATTATGGAAGGTCCAGAACATTTCCAGACAGCTCTAGTAAAAATTTCGAAAATTTTCGATTTGGTTTGATATTTTATTTCGATTTTTCATTAAATTTACTATAAATAAACTAAATCAGAAAATAATTCTACAAAATCCTGTTTTGCGAATTAAACTTATTTCATGTATTGCCTACTGTTTAACAATATTAAACATGATTGTTTCTAAAACATTCAAAATTATGTCAAGTTCGTGCTAATTTTAACAATTAAACAAGCATAAATGACTAATTGAAAGCAATAAGAACATAAATAATAATAAAGCATGAAACTTTACAATAAAATTCCAGATTTACTATCATGAATAATAAAGACTAAAACTTTCAAAAAGTTTCAAAATAGGCATTAAAATATTCTAGCAAATTCATGAAATAATTCAACAATTGACAAAATAATTTATGAATTAAAGTATAACACTTTAACATGCAATTGGTGGCTCTGATACCACTGTTAGGTTTTAGGTTATCTATTTCCTAAACAGATACAGATTAATTGGCGAAATATTCATGACGATTATAAAACAATTAATCACAACAATTGCAGAGACTTTAGTAGTTATACCTGCTCGCTAATCCGGTTGATGAAGAGGTTGACCTTCGAGATTCCAATGTTGAAATCCTCTACTGAAAATTAAGCCCACGTAACACTCCGGGAACCCGATTGCTAGATCGACCCGGTTGAGACGAATTTCAATCTAAGATGTATGTATTTAATTTAGTATATGAGAATGTTTCAGGAAACTAGAACTGTAAATTAAAAAAGAGAGGAACTTAGGAAATCACCCTGGTATCTCTCTAAGAGTCTCAGGCACTTGGTGTGGAATAATCTCTCACAGAGACACCATTATATAGTGTTTAGATAACCTAGGGAGAAGGCAAAAACCTAATGGTCGACTTAACGCAACAACGCATTCTAAGGACCAACACGGTCCGTGTTAGCCTCCAGAATGTTCATTAAATCGGCCCATGGACACCACGGTCCGTGGTGTCCCAACATGGACCGTGTTAGGTCAACACGGTCTGTGTTGAACCCAATTTGGTCCGTGTTGGGTTAATTTCTCATAGAAATCAGTTCCCAACATTTCTAAACATAATACAATATTACTTAGGTTACACACATTGTTCCCGGGTTCTGACTTGTGTGACTCAGTAGGACCAAATAATATACTTGTAATTAAACACATTCAATTACTAATTATAGAGGTCTCTAGCAAGACATATAATTACTATATTACTTTGGTTTAATCTCCGTGTATATCGAACATTGTCGGAGCATTCTAAACATCCCCGTCCCCATCTCCGCTTCGGGGAATGGTTCTTGCCCCATCCCCATCCCCACGGATTCCCCATCCCCAACGGAGATTTTTTAATTCTATCCAAAATCTAACCAAATTTTAATCGGACCCGGTTTTAACTTGTTCAAAATACAACGTAATTAACTTGCTCAAGCAATAATAATACATCAAAATCAAACAATAATACATCAACAAGTATTATTTGAAAAAAAAATACAATAATACATCCTCCTCAAGTGTGAATCAGAGTAGCATATATCCTCCTCAAGTTTAATGACAAACATAAAGTAAACTAAAAAATAATTAAAAAGCATAAACACAGACAACAGCTTTGGGGACGGGGATTTGGGGATAAAAAGCATAAACAATTAAAAAGCATATACGTCCTCCTTAAGTTTAATGACTACTTTATCATTGATATTAATATATATATTGAATTAGAATAAAAGTTATTTGGTAATTTTAAAATTTTCGGGGACGGGGACGGGGATGGGAAATTTTCCTCGGCGGGGAAAATGGAGACAGGGATGGGGAAAATTTTGTCCCCATCCCCGCCCCGTCCCCGAGCGGATTTTGAAAAATTGTGCTCGTCCCCGTCCCCATCCCCAATGAGGGTGGGAATTTTTCCCCAGAGCGAGGCGGGGCCCCAACGGGTTCGGGATTCCCCGCCCCATTGCCATCCCTACACCGAATTAAGCTTAACTTAACTCGGTGGCGTACTATTTAGTCTATTATGGTGCAAAAGTTCATATAAATTAGAACCAAATTTAAAGTTCATATTATTTAGTCTATTATGGTTAAAAGTTCATATTATTATACGGAAGCATGTATAATGATTTCCAGCTTTTGGCAATTATGGTAACTACGGTAATTCCCGCGATGTGTACCGGACATGTGGCATGATCAAATCTCATCCATAGATTTTATTTATTTTCAAATTCTGAAAAAAGTTAAAACTATGAGATTTGAACTTGCAACCTATCTTATAGTAAACAAGTTCATACCATTTAACCATGTGTCTTTCACTAATTATTTTTGCAATATTTTGGTATTGTATATAACATACCTTGAAATTTAAGTTTCAAAACTCTTCTGCCTTCCACGATTGATGATGCCTCTGGTAACCGCCTTCGCCGTTTGACGCAGCACAACTTCTTACCATCGCTGTCGACCAGTTTTCCAGTACAAATTTCCAAACGACGGGATGTCACCAGTGCCGGAGAACAACGATGTTCTCAAACACTGGCCATGCAGAGTGCGATTCATTTCATTTTTTTCCACAATCGGTTTTGGATGGCGGCGAGGGTAGCAGATCGGGAGTGGCTGGTCTCAGGATTGCATCCGAGCGAGGGAGACTTGGCCACGAGAATATTTCTCGCAGTAGTTGTATCTCCGGCGAAAGGTCACCGGAAACAATGGAGGTTGGTGAATTTGTTTCAATCTTTTCATCCGGTATCCATCATAATCGATTAAATATATTAAAACACAAGCTCCTAACTCCTAAGGAAAATCTAAACCTGAAATAATTTAGAAGGTTTGGTGAATTCCAAAACAAATTCCAAACGTACAAAATTTATTATTACATTCATAAATATAATATTAGTAAAAATGGAAAAGAAATACCTAAAGTCATTCATAAGTTACCAATATTTAATGCATACAAAATTACAAAATTTTAAATTTTTTCAAAAAAGAAAAAGAAATACATAAGGTCATACATACATAAATTACAAATATCTAATACAAAACTAGAACAATTTTTACATTTCCTTTCATTAATTTACTATTATAATATTATAACCAAAACCTTAGAAATAAAATATAATAATAGATATTAAAATAAAATTTTCATGAAAAAATTGTTTCGTATTCTTTGTAATAACTATCTTAGAAAATAAAATTTTTGATTGAAACTACTATATTTATCCATAATCGTGATGGTCATGAAATAAAATAAACTCAAATGATAGTTTAATCCATTAAAAATAATATTTCTATAAGATTGGATTAATAATTATTGTAAATTATTCTACAAAATAAATAACGTTAAATTATTGAAATATTATCCGTACATTGCACGGGATATTATAGACTAGTTCATAGTTAACCAATAAGTCATTGAAAAAATTAATTTTTAATTAATTTTACAAAATTTTCACAATTTAAAAATAAAAATTTAATATTTTTGAAAATAAATAAAATCGACGTATTAGATTCGATCATGCCACATGTACAGTACACATCGCGGAAATTACCGTAATTACCGTAATTATCAAAAATTGGAAATTATCTTACCTTTTTTTGTTATTATAATCCAATTTCCCGTTAGAAAATTGTGTTTTTAAAATAGTTGACTTCATGGCAAGCTATCATATAATAATTATCTAAACAGCTGAATAGAGCCTAAGGAAAAATTCAACTAAACATGGAATCTCCGCCGTACGTTTTTCCTTTGTTCAATAAATGTGGTTTAATATAATATGGGATGAAGATGGATTTGCAAATCCTATAACATGGGTTGTAGTTCTCTATAATGGTAAGTATGCAAATTTATTAAAAAAAATTATGATAAGATTATCATGACTTTAGAGACATATATTAGTAAGATATTAATTATTTGATTTCTATGATTTAGATTTACAATTATTCAATTATAATTTTCATCATAAATATTATTTGACGATGCATTGATTATTAATGAAATAGTAATGTTTTGGTTCAAATTAATAATCTTAGACTGATCAAAGGAGTTACTATATGGGCAAGGGGTTGCAATTCCCCTATACTTAACAGGAACGTATATTAGTTAGTGCATTTAGTAACTATAAATCGTAGTAGTTCAAGTGGTTATAATGAAGTTTTTTATTTAATTTGCTACAATCAAATAGATTTTATCTGTTGACCCATGATATTTGCCCCCTCCCCCCTAACATTCAAGCCTAACTTCGTCTGTGGATGTTAAGTACTACCTTCGTCCCATATTAATTAACAGTTTGACTAAATTTAGACCGTTAATTACTCATAGATTACAATGAGTTACAATATGAAATTAACTTCATTAGAAAGATATTATACTAAAAATTACAATGGAGGTAATTTCATATTATAATTCATTGTAATTTGTGAATGATTAACGATCAAAATTTAGTAAATGTGTCAATTAATTTGGGATGGAGGGAGGAATTACTTCCCTCAATTTGTCTAATATTTATACTTTATTTTAGTTCTAAAATATCTTTATTATTTATCTGTTAAGATTATTAAAGTTCTCATTTATTTAAAATTAATATAATATATATAATCCGGTAAATAATAATAATAATAATAATAATAATAATAATAATAATGGTTGAAAAGTCAAGTTGTAATCGATCAAATAGTATTAATCATGGATCTAAGCAGAGTCAATTGGTTAGAATTTAGTTTGAATCTTTAGTTTAATACTTAAATAATGCAATTTGCAAGTGTAGGCATGTGGAGATCTAGAGCCTAGAGTAGCCTATATAACTTACATTATCCAACCAAGCTCTGGAGGAGCTTGATAGAATTTAGATTATAGTAATAATAATGCAATTTGCAAGTTTTGCATGTATGAGGTATAATGATAATGACCATGTTGAAAACTAGAGCAGCCTATATATATATATATATATATATATATATATATAAGCTCCATTGCGGTCTTCTTTGACATGTACTTGACCACGATCAAACATTTAAATGAATCCATGTTGTGGTAATATTACAAGAGTACGTCCTAATTAACAAGGTAGTATACACACGAATTACCAATGGAAAATAGGACTCATCAAAGTGATATTGAAAACCTAGTTCAAGACTACGAGCACGATGCCCTGAACGAACGATCCCAACCCTTGCAAGGTAGTCATCTCTCTCTCTCTCTCTCTCTCTCTCTCTCTCTCTCTCTCTCTCTCTCTCTCTCTCTCTCTCTCTCTCTCTCTCGGACATAGATACAAAATTGTAGTACATTCAAAGAAAGATCAATGCTGCTTTCTAGGAGTTGTTCCTCTTTACCTTTTTTTTTTCTGCTATGTTGCTGCTTTTTTGTGCCAAAGTGACTCTCAACTATGTATGTATTGTAGGGCTATGAATAATAAAATAAAATAAAGATTAGCAATTTGGTATTAAACATCATAGCAAGAGGCTAACAAAAGTCTTATAAGGCAAAATACGTATTAGTATTCTGGAAATATTACACAAATAGACACTATTGTATTAGAAAGTCTATAATGATGTAGTCACATTTAAAGGTAATATATAGTAAGACCTTCATGAGTTCTCGGATAAAAATATCACTAAACTATGTAAAAATAGCAAATTTTTCCGAAAAAAATGTTATGAAACAGCCATTAATTTATGTTTATTGTGACAAAATTGTCACTTAACCGGCTGAGGACCTGTTGTACCTTGTCATTAATTTATTATAATAATAATAATACTTGAATACTACTTTATTTTAATTTATTCCCTCTTTTAGCATGATATTCTATTAATTATATTGTGATCCCTAAATATTTGGTATTATTATTTTTATTATTATTATGATTATTATTATTATTATTATTATTATTATTATTATTATTATTATTATTATTATTTCCAATCCATATTTATCACCGGACATTATTAAAAGCTACCTAGCCTACCTATTTCACTTTATTTCCTTCTTTTTATTGTTGTTGTTGTTATTGTTGTTGTTAGTAGTACTATTATTAGCAATCCACACTTAAATACTACTTTATTTTAATTTATTCCTTCTTTTGGCATGATATCCTAAGTAAATTGTGATGCCTAATTATTAAGTAATAACATAGATATTTTATGTCAACCCTTTAACCATAATACGAATATCAATACAATTTAAACCCTATTCAATTAAAAAAACATGTTTAGCTTTTTATTTTATAATTTTATGGTAAATTAACTTTTGTGACTCATGATATTATAATACGCGAAAGTAACTATATCATGATAAGTTTAATCGATATTATATTTAAATTTACCGATATAAGTACGTGAAGATACGAATAGTCAAAGTGAATTATATATTATTCTTACATCGAAAATTATTCAACCATATACATATGTTATATGTTAGTCGTAAATAATTAATGTTATTTTTTTCAATATTATTCCTTAAATTGTAAGTGTTTCATTGTACAAGGAAATACAACCTTTTTTGTAGATTCATAAACAAGAGTTTGTATGTTATGTGACTTGATTACAAATGTCATTAAATCATGCTTCTATGGTACCAAAACTAAAACATATAGCTATGTTTTGACCTATGTGTAACATAACTTCAAAGTGTATCATAAATCATTAGTCATTAAATAACAATGTTGTTTATTTTAAACTTGTATTTGTATGAAATATTTTAAGAAAGGTAAAATCAAAATACTTATTTTATACTAATTAATTATATTTGATTAATTTAGATGTCTCACTACTAAAAATATGTGTATTACCAACCACTTTTTTCCAACCAATTTAAAATGGTCGGAAAAACCAACTATTTTAGCAACCATTTGATATTCCAACTATTTTTCAAAAAAATAGTGGGAAAAATGGTTGGAATTTCCAACCAATTTTGCTAAAATTGGTTGGAAAATTTTCCTACCATCCTTTTTCCTATTATTTGAAATTGGTTGGAAAAATGGTTAGTAATCCAACCATTTTTCCAACCATCTTCAAATAGTAGGAAAAAGGTGGTAGAAAAATTTTCCAACCATTTTAGCAAAATTGGTTGAAATTTCCAACCATTTTTCCCACAAAAAAGTTTTGGAAAATAGTTGGAATATTAAATAGTTGCTAAAATGGTTGGTTTTTTCCAACCATTTGAAATTGGTTGGAAAAAGTGGTTGGTAATACACATATTTTTAGTAGTGTCTATTGTATTTTCCCATAAACAAATAAATGACCAATAAATCAAATCAAATTTTAACATTTAACTTTAATCAATCAAATAAAATTTTAATTTTATAATATATAGGAAACTTTTATTAAATATATTAAAATTTATATTTATAATTGTCGGGTCCGCACACGCTGGTCAAACTAGTAATTAAAAAAGTGTGTAACCAACCCACCATTTAACTCAGGGCATGTTTGGAGAGAAAAATGGAATGGAATGGGTATGGAATTAGATATCTAGAGGGTTGGGAATGGAATTTGATTCCAAAATAGAAAGTGTTTGGTGAGAGAAGGAAATGGAATAAGGCAAGGTTTCTAATTCCACCCTTTTGATACCCCCCATATATGGGAGGGTTCTAATTCAACCTTTTTGAGGGGGATTAGAAATCTGGGGGTTTCCCAATCCCATTCCATAAATGTTTCACCAAACACCAAGAAAAGGAATTGGATACCTATCTTACCCTTATTCCATTCCATTTTTCTCTCCAAACATATCCTCAATGTCTATTTTGCGAGTCTACTCACATTCTCGCCACTTGAATGTGTTGCACAACCTCATTCTGATCTTGTACGCTAAATTTTGGCTCTCAATTACAGGCGGTCTTCCAGAGTATAAAGTGTTGTTATATAGAGCTGCTTTGAGCGGGAACTGGGAAGCTGCAAAACGAATTCAGAAGCAGCACAAAGACTGTTTCACGGAAAGCATCAGTGAAAGTGGTGACACCGCCCTGCACATAGCAGCAGTCGCAGGACAAGCCTGGTTCGTGGACGCCTTGGTTGATTTCATGGCACTCCACTCCGAATCCCCGTCCCAATTCTGCTCCTTCTTGGGTAAGAAAAATAACAATGGAAACACAGCACTTCTCCTAACCACTATGTCTGGTGTTGTTTCTATTGCCAAGAAGATAGCTCAGAATGACCAGCATCTGCTGAGAAGTCGATGCCAAAATAACTTCACCCCCCTTCGTTTGACTATCAACTCTGGCAAGGGGAAGATGGTCCAATATATCTTACAACACCTACATTCCCTCCACCACAATTATTTCACTCACCAGGAACGCGTTGCACTTTTCTTTGATGCCTTAAGAGCAGGCTTATATGGTATGGTACCTTCTTCATCTTTACTTGCATTGCATATTTAGCTGCTAGTTATATTATGTATCGAATGAAAAGTTAAATTCTATATAAGTATAATACTATATAAATGGTTATATATTGAACTTAAAAAATAATCATATAACTAAATTTTATGAATATGATCCTATATATAAGTTATGTAAAATTATCAAAAAATTATTCGGAGGTACCCCAATATTTGAGAAAACTATTTTTCGGTACCCTAACTTTTTAAAACTCATTTTGAGGTACCCTTAATTTTTGGGTTAGTAATTATTTGGTACTTTTCCGGCCATCAATTTTCTTAAATGACTGAAATACTCTTATTCTTCTTCTTCAAGGGTATTTCTTCAAAAATGGAGGGAAAATGGTATTTCGGTCACTTAATCAAACTAATGACCGGAAAAGCACATAATAATTACTAATCTAAAAATTAAGGGTACCCCAAAATGAGTTTTGAAAAGTTGGGGTACCTGAAAAACATTTCACCAAAAGTTAAGGTACCCCCGAGTAATTTTTGTAAAATTATACTTTCACCTAGAATTTTTCATATTTATCAAAAAGTAAATAAAATATGCTTAAACAATATGGTTGATTCAATTAGGATATTATTAGTATTCATTTGTGTTAGGGTCAAATCCAAATCTCATGTAGCTTGGTCGGATCTGATTGGATTTATTATCACTTATTAGAGTAAAATTTAGAGCGCACAGATATGCAGCGGAAGCAATTATAGTGTGATAAGCATATAATTGAGGATAATATCAATGGATCCAAAAACATTGATAAAGTCTCTCTAAATGAACATTAAGGTAGATATGGATAGGACATTGTACAGTTTTAAGTATATCTTGCCTTCCCTTCCAAGTACAATTAGATTCATTAAATCTGATTGATTAGACAATTAACCTAAACATAATTGGGGTAGCAATTAAACAAGTTGCATCGACTAATAACTTGGAGTTTACAAGTTTAAGAAACTCACTGAATAATGAATCAAGTGTATTTAAGTTATTTTGGAACTACAACCCAACAGTGGGTATAACCAACCAATACTAAACTTTTTATATAATTAATAATTGTTCATAATTCATAATCAAGAAAAATAAAATTAAAGTAAAAAAATTAGTATTATGGTGGTTTTAATGGAAAAAAAAAGAAGATACTTAAAAAGTTTTCGAAGCCAAGACACATGCCACCATCCTGTACTTGTTTAGCTATTTAAACATGATGTTACGATCTTCAAATTTTTCTTGCATTCCTACCATGTATGAAACTCCTATAGTCGAAAAATCTTATAAATATACACATAAAAATGCTAGTCAACTACTCAACTCTAATGAAAAATAGTTGGGTTCTAGTCGAAATACAAACAATCAAAAAATCAATAAATTGATGGAGAATGAAAATAATAATAATGACAGACACCAAATTTTCTTGGAAAACCCAAATCGGGAAAAACCACGAACGGGGATGAGCAAATCCATATAAACAAAAGAGAGTACAAGAATCGATCTCAAAGCAATAAGCCCAAAAGAGATGACAAGAGATTAATACGACACTCAAAATTAATTTTACGACTCTCAAAATAATAATAGTGGAGTATATGAATAAATAATAGATAGATGATAAATGATGATTATTGAAATGGAGAGATTGTGTTTTTGTTTGGTGAAAAACTTGAGAATGCCAATCTCCATATATATACCATGGGATGTTCTTACGTTTGATAACCCTTAGTTAATTGGTGCTACGTTATTGAGAAGTATAACAAAGTCACTCCTTCATGCTTTTTATGACAACACATAAGTTATCTAGTAACATAACATTAGTGAAATTGATATGTCCATATACGTATGATGCAATTGGGAATAATAGTGAGTATTAACTCATGAATTTTTAGGACATTTATCAACAATATCCACCTTCGACCAAAAATCATCAACGTCATCTTTCAAAGGGGCAAAGCCCCGAAGGGCACTCAACAACTCAAAACACTGACTAGGTTTCAGCAATGCTCAAACTTAGCAATAATTAGCACTTTGGTGAGCATATATACAAGATTCTCATGAGTGTGAATTTTCTTCACCACAATTTCACCCAAAGCAACCATATCACGAATAAAGTGGTACTTCACGCTTATGTGCTTTTTAGTCAACTGCATAACACTTTGACTATCCGAAAACACAAAGGTAGAACCTTGAACAACACGAAGCTCAATAAGAAGGTCGCGAAGCCAAATAGCTTCCTTTACACCCTCTGTTGCAGCTATATACACTGCCTCCGTTGTAGATAAAGTTGTATAGACTATAAGGATGCCTTCTAAGAAATAGCACTATGATCAAGATCACCCGCATAATCTGAAGCAACATACCCAATAACATCATTAAAGTTAACAATACTCCTATCAAACACCAAAGTATGATACATCAATCGAACCCTTCATGTAGCGAAGAGTCCACTTCACACCATTCCAAAGTTCTTTTCTCGGATTATACATATAACAACTAACAACACTCACTGCATATGATAAATGCGGCCTAGTGCATACCATTGCATACATAAGGTTATCAACCGCATTAGAATACGGAGTGCGAGACATCACCTCAATATCCTCCTCAGATTCAGGACAATAAGCTACTGAAAGTTTCATATGAGCACCAAAGGAGTAGATACAGAGTTGCAATTGCTCACATTAAATCGGGCTAGGACTTTCTCATGATACTTCTTTTGAGATAAATAAAGCTTAACTGCCTTTCGATCTCCATGCCAAGGATCTTCTTTGCAACTTCAAGATCCTTCATCTCGAACTCACTCTTAAACTGAGATTTCAATTTGTCAATCAAGGACTTATCCTTAGAAGCAATAAGCATATCATCGACATCAAACAATAATAGACAATTGAATGTCCAAACTTTTGAAAGTACACACAACCCTCATAATGGCAACATGTATATCCATGACCCCCCCCCCCCCCCGTAAAAGAATCAAACCTCTTATACCACTATCGATGTGCTTGTTTGAGGCCGTATAGAGATATTCTCAAACGAAAAACAAATTTCTCTTTACCAGGAACCACAAAACCCTTATGTTGTCTCATGTAAATTCTTCTTCCAACTCACCATGTAGGAAAGTTATTTTCACATCCATTTGTTTCAATTCCATATCAAATAAAGCAAACAAAGACAAAATAACTCGAATGGAAGTATGACGTACCACCGGAGAGAATACCTCATTGAAATCAACACCTTCTTTTTGGCTGTGACATCAAACAACCAAACGAGCTTTCCATCTTGTATCTTCTTCCCCAAGGATTCCTTCTTTCCTCTTATATAACCACTTAGTTGTCAAGGCTCGACGTCCCTTTGGAAGCTCACATAGCTCCCAAGTCTCATTCTTGTGTAGACTCTCCATCTTCTCTTGCATCGCCAAGAGCCAATTAGAAGCATTAGGACAAGATATGGCTTCTAAATAGGTGGATGGCTCAAAATTCTCTAGAATCTCCTCAGCAACAAATAAAGCATATGCAATTATCATGGTCTCATCGTCACCAGCATATCAGGAAGGGTTTTTTATGGTTCTCTTCGGTCCTAAGTTTCTTAATTTTTCTTCCAGTTTGATTCTCCAAATGCTTTGAATTAAAATCAACTATGATAGAATTAAAATCATTCAATTCTTTTTGTATAGAAGTACCTTCGACCATCTGACATGAATAAAGCCTTTCCTTCAAGCGGATCTTGTTGGCAATGCTTTTTGTCATGTAGAGCTCCTCTAAACGATTCCAAAGATCCTTATCAAGTGCTTTCCGCAAAATGTGGGGCACAAACATAGTTGAAAAGTGGAGAAAGCCTTGTCCTCAAGATCATCCCAGTCGATGTCTTTCATAGACTCTCGTTTCTTTTTCTTATCTTCCTCCGATTGTTCATCAGTCATTGATTCGGGTTTCCTGAGAAATCCAGATAGTTCCCTCCATAACCCATGTTGGATGAGAACCACCTTCATTTGAACCTTTCATAGGTTGAAGCTAATCTCTCCATCAAATTTTGGGATAGTGACTTTCACGATTGTAGACATTCTTGAACTGTAGCTCTGATACCAATTGTAATGGAAAATATCCGGTTCGGATCAAAATACAAACAATCAAGAAAGCGATTATTTGATGGAGAATAAAAATAATAATAATGACAAACACCAAATTTACATGGAAAACCCAAATCGGGAAAACCCACGGACAGAGATGAGCAAGTCCATTATAAACGAAAGAGAGTACAAGATCAATCTCAAAGTAATAAGCCCAAAAGAGACCGATAAGAGATTAATACAACACTCAACAATCAATCTCACAACTCTCAAAATAATAATAGTGGAGTATATGATTAAATAATAGATGGATGATAAATGATAAATGATGATTATTGAAATGGAAAGGATTGTGTTTTTGTTTAGTGAAAAACTTGAGAATGTCAATCCCTAATTCCCTATATATACCATGGGATGCTTTTACGTTTGATAACCCTTAGTTGGTGCTACCTTATTGAAAAGTATAATGTAGTAACTCCTTCATACTTTTTATGACAACACATAAGTTGTCTAGTAACAAAACATTAGTGAAACTGATATGTTCATATACGTATGATGTAATTGGAATTAATAGTGAGTATTAACTGATGAAGTTTGGGACATATCTCAACATCAACTAATCCATATAAATATGGGATGCAGACATAGCTCTTCAAATGCTACAAGATCATACAGATTTGGCAATTTCTCGTGGACCTCTTTATGAGCCAACTAGGCTGGTTAAGCAAGCTCAACAAATATGGGAGACACCGTTGCATGTTCTTGCTCAAAAATCATTTCAATTGAGGCCGGGCTTTTGGGCAGAATGCTTCCGTCTGTGTGAGTCAATCTCCCTTCAACTCACTAAGGGTGTGTTAGGTTGCATGAAAACCTTCGGAAAATTGATTAATTTTCAAATTTGATCAATTTTTTCTATGTATATTGTCATTTATCAATGGAAAATATTTTAGGTGATGGCCAAAATTTTACATTGATCGTTGGAAAAAAGTTTCTTATGGATATAAGGGGAAAAATTTCATGGTGGGAAGTGGGATGTAATGTTGAAGAACAACAATGAGATGGAATAAAGTAACCACGGAAGATGGGTGGCTAGGAGTCGACGGATAAACTGGCTTCCCTTAAGACTTATTTACTAGACCGTGAAAAGACTCAAGGCTAAAACCTAACTTCTTGTAAGCAAAGTTACAAAATTTCTCAAAGAACTCTTAAAGAGTTGCTGCAGTGAACACCTTAGCAGTGTGTTGAAGGCTTTCTAGAGAGGAAAAAGAAGAGATAGAGGATGTGGATGAATGTGATATTCATCCTCCTTATATAGAGAGCCTTTGGAGTCATAAGGTGGTCAAACTTGTCAAATGCATTGGGCATAATCCAAGGGATTTAGTTTGAACGATATTAATGAGAAATCATGACTGATTTCTCAGTCAATATCATCCCAAAACATGACCAAATTCATTTCAACACGAGTCATAAATCACAGGATCTCAAAATCAATCCCGACTGTGATCAACACGGTCCGTTTAGATCAACACAGTCCATGTTGTAGCCAACACGACCCGTGTTGATCTCATGCACATTTTCTGTGCTCTCTGGACGTCAACACGGGTCGTGTCATACTGAGCACGATCCGTGTTGAGTCCTGTTTCCTTGTTAAGCTTGTTTTCGTCCTTTCCGGATGATCTTATGCTTATAACTTATATTCTATGCCGCTTAACTCTTGAAATACTCCAACAATCCCCACCATTTCAAGAGTACCACTTGAAATAGCCCGAGATCCTTCACTTGGGTAAAAATTACCCCTGCCATACATAGCGACTTCTAGAAAGATTCAACACCCGAGAAATCGAGGAGTTGTAATGCGTCATGAAAGTGTCTCACAACTGGAACCTTCACTTAGTGTATGTAAATTCAATTAGTTTGAATGCATAAGTAGACAAGTCCTTGAACTATTACATTCTTATTTAACTAATTGGATACATTCCACACACACAACCCAAAACCTTGCTTAAAAACAAATAAACTGGCCCTGTTTGGCAAACAGATGATAGCTGTTGGCTGTTGGCTGATTGCATTGGTTGATTGTTGTTGGCTGTTTGTATTGGCTGATTGTATTGGTTGTTTGGATTGGCTGTTTGGAAAAGTTGTGATTGATAAAGTTAGCTGATTCTAAAATTTTTTTTACTAAAATTCCATTTATACCCTTTATCACTAATATGATAAATATGCATCAAATATTGGGACCAATAAGCTTTAGGATGCATATGGTGTAAATTTAGACAACTTTTGGACAAAATGGTCTTTTCCACAATCAGCCAATAGGCTACTTCCCTCAGCCTATTGAAAAATGGCTTATTGGGACCAATAAGCTAATAGAATGGGTTGTTTACCAAACACCCCAACAGCCTATTTCACCCCCTAATAAGCCAACTTTTGCAATAGGCCAATGAATAGGCTGTTTACCAAACAGGGCCACTATTTTATAAGCGGCCATGTGTCCCATACCTTCCGCGAGAATCATCAAACCCAGCCCTAGGCTATCCGAAGCGGCCCACTTCACGTCCTCGCAAAGGCAGACTTTTACGCCCCGTAATAGAGCTTCATATCTCATCGATTCAAAGTCTGTTAATGAGTCATAGACTCAAACCTCTTGTACATTACGGTTCTTGAGCATCACCTTGTCTTTGGGATGATTTAAACTTGAAAACCTTGATGCTCTCATTATCATTCAACGTTGTCGACCATTGAACTCAAGGCTTGAAAGGGGTGTCAAGCGTGAGTTGGAGCTTCGTTGACGATAATTAATTTATTGGGCTAACTCCCATCCCTTTTGATGTTTTTAACACCAATTCCTTGGTCAATCCTTTGGTAAAAGGATCGGCCAAATTTTCACTTGTCTTAACATAGCTTATCGCTATAATCCCATCCTTAATGAGTTGATGGACATAAGCGTGTCGTAACCCAATGTGCCTTGACTTGCCATTGTAGACGCGATTATGTATACTTGCAATTGTGGCAATGTTGTCACAATGAAGTGTTGTTGGAGGCATGGGTTTTCTCCATAGAGGAATCTCCAACAACAAATTTAGTACACATTCCACCTCTTTACAAGCAGCGGACAATGCTACGAACTCGGAAGCCATGGTGGAATTCGAAAGGCATGCTTATTTCTTAGAACCCCATGAAATAGCACATCCACCAAATAGAAACACCCAATCGGAAGTTGAGGTGTAATCCTCCTTATCACTCATCCAACTTGCATTGGAGTATCCTTCTAAGACCAAAGGTTCTCCCTTAAACCGCAAGCTGTAATTTTGGGTAAGTTTTAAATATTCCAAAATTCTATTAATCGCCCGCCAATGTTCTTTGCTTGGGTTGCTAGTAAACATACTAAGCTTCCCTACCGCAAAGGCTATATTCGTCCTTGTACAAGTTATAGCGTACATTAGACTACCTATGACTTTGGCGTATTCCAATTGAGCAATTGGTCTACCACTATTCTTACTTAGTTTGATGTTTGGATCAAACGGAGTAGTTGCCACATAGGAACTCTTATGGAACTTTCCTAACACCTTTTCCACATAATGTGATTGGGTTAGACTTATTTCATCATTATTTCTAATGATCTTGATACCAAGTATCACATCCACTTCTCCCAAGTCCTTCATAGAGAACTTAGCGGATAGAAAACTCTTAGTTTTCTCAACTTGTTCCATGTCGGTACCAAATATCAACATGTCATCAACATATAGGTATATAATCACCCCCTTTCCATTCTCAAACTTAGAATAGACACACTTATCCGACTCATTGATCTTAAAACCAAATCCAAGCACTACTTTATCAAATTTATGATGCCATGGCTTAGGTGCTTGCTTTAGACCATACAAAGATTTTATGAGTTTACATACTTTATTCTCATGACCCTTTTCAACAAACTCCTCGGGTTGTTCCATATATACCTCCTCTTCTAGTTCTCCATTTAGGAATGTCGTCTTGACATCCATTTGGTGGATTAGTAGCTTATGGAAAGTGGCTAAAGCTATAAGTACTCTTATAGTTGCAATCCTAGCCACGGATGCATAAGTATCAAAGTAATTGATACCATACCTTTGTGTAAAGCCCCTTACTACTAACCGGGTTTTAAACCTTTCTATGGTACCATCTACTTTCTTTTTGCGCTTAAAGGGTCCATTTTGATGTAATAGGTTTACATCCCGGTGGTAAGTCTACTAAGATCCAAACGTTGTTTTCTTTAACGGAGTCTATCTCATCTTGTACCGCTTCCTTCCAAAAGGAAGCATCTTGTGACTCCATGCCTTTTTTAAAGTTTTAGGATCCTCATCTACATTATAGATGTAGGGAATCTTATGCTCAATAGAGCTCCTATCTCCTTCTACTAGGTAGATAACGAAATCTGATCCATAGTTCTTGGACTTCCTTATTCTCTTACTCCTTATTTCCTCAACATCTTGTTGAGTTTCTTGATTAACATCCTTTGGAAACATGTCATAAGTGACATCCTTGGGTCTAGGAATTGAAGAGAATCGAGTCTCATCAAAGATTGCATCTATTGACTCTATTACGGTGTTCACCGTTATGTAGTCGTTTGGTTCGATAACCATAAACCTATAGGCTTTTCTTTCAAAGGCATAGCCTATAAAGATGCATTCAATTCCCCTCTCACCCAATTTTCTTTTCTTTGGTTCCGGGACCCTTACAATGGCCCGACACCCCCATACTCTAAAATGCTTTAGAGTTGGCTTTCTTTTATTCCAAAGTTCATATGGGGTCTTAAGGTTTCCTTTGATAGGAACTCTATTTAAAACATAACAAGCCATTAATAAGGCTTCACCCCAAAATCCTTCACTTAAACCGGAGTAAGATAGCATGGAATTAACCATTTCTTTTAATGTCCTATTTTTCCTTTCGGCCACACCATTTTGTTGAGGTGTATAAGGTGTCGTTGTCTCATGCACCACACCACAACCTTGAAAATAAATTGGATCATAATATTCACCACCCCTATCGGATCTTAGTCTTTTTATTTGGGCCTCACATTGTAACTCACTTTTAATCTTGTATATTTTAAACTTGTCTAAAGTTTCATCTTTTGAATGCAAAACAAATACTTGACAATATCTTGAATAATCATCAATGAAAGTCACATAGTATCTCTTACCTCCTTTAGAAGGAGTGTTATGTAAATCTCCTAAATCACTATAAATCAATTCAAGTAATTTAGAATTTCTCATAATATTTGGAAAGGAACTTTTAGTGATTTTAGTCAACATGCATGTTCTACACTTCTCTATCTTATCATCCAAAGATGGAATTAAACCAAGATTAGACATGAATTTAAGTTTCTTGTAATAACATGTCCAAGTCTTGAATGCCATAAAGAAGAACAAGAACCAAGCAAGTAAACAGAAACATCATTCTTATTGCCACTTGTAGCGTTAAGCTTAAACATATCACCACATGCATAGCCTTTGCCTACAAAGACCCCTCCCTTAGACAAAACATAGTTGTCCCCATCATACACTTGCTTAAACCCAAACTTACTCAAGAGAAAACCTGAAACAAGATTCTTACTTATTTCCGGAACTAAATACACATCGTTTAAAAGCAATGTCTTTCCGGAAGTAAATACAAGTTCAACTTGTCCTATTCCTTCCACCTTAACCGGGGAGTTGTTGCCTATGAAGAGCTTCCTCCCCTCTTCGGCGGGTTGGATAGTCTTGAAGAGAGAACAATCAATGCAAACGTGCCGAGCCGCACCCGAATCAACCCACCAAATGTCGTCGCTCGAAATGACATTAATTTGGTCTTTAATCATGGCTACAAAGGGTCCATTGGGCTCCTTCTTACCACCATGATTCTTAGTGTTGTTGTTCGAAAGCCCGTGCTTCTTTCTCCAAACCGGACATTCCCTCTTGGGGTGACCCGGCTTGCCGCATTCCCAACAAACCATTTTTGGTTTCTTGTTGCTCTTATTCTCAAACTTATTCTTGTTCTTTGTTCCTCTTGTGTTCTCTTGAACCACATGCACCTTGGAGGAATCCTCCTTGGTAACATCCTGCATTCTCAATTCCTCCTCAATACGGAGATGGTTAGCCAAACCCTCAAGAGATATGGGTTCCTTAGAATGCATTAAGGTTCTCTTAGTTTCTTTCCATGAAGGTGGGAGCTTGCCAATTATTGAAGATACAATATAGGCCTCATCTATGTGGATTTTATGTTGAACAAAATTGCTTAATATATGTTGAATTTCATGCAATTGGTCATGAACTTTTCTACCTTCAACCATTTTAAAATTATTAAATTGGCTAACGAGAAAGTTCCTACTTGTAGAATCCTCCGACATGTATTTAGCTTCGAGCATCTTCCAAAGCTCCTTGGTGGATACGACGTTTTGATAGACATCGAATAGAGCACCCGTCATCCCGTTGAGAATATGGCCTACACATATGTAGTTGTCGTTCTCCATCTTGAGCTGACACCTTGTTTGCTCCGGTGTCTCATCATCGCCCTCCACCGGAATGTCTTGGGTGAGCATATACACCACTTTGAGAGTGGTGAGCATAAAGTGCATCTTCTTTTGCCATCTACGGAAATCAATCCCCTCAAACTTATCCAACTTTTGAAAGTTGTTGGTCATGTCTTTCAAGGAGTGAGACATAGTTGATAAGTCTTAAGATTGTTGAAGAACAACAATGAGATGGAATAAAGTAACCACGGAAGATGAGGAACACTTGGGTGGCTAGGAGTCGACGGATAAACGGGCTTCACTTAAGACTTATTCACTAGACCGTGAAAAGACTCAATGTTAAAACCTAACTTCTTGTAAGAAAAGTTACTAGATTTCTCAAAGAACTCTTAGAGAGTTGCTGCAGTCAACACCTTAGGAGTGTGTTGAAGGCTTTCTAGAGAGGAAGAAGAAGAGATAGAGGATGTGGATGAATGTGATATTCATCCTCCTTATATAGAGAGCCTTTGGAGTCATAAGGTGGTCAAACTTGCTAAATGCATTGGGCATAATCCAAGGGATTTAGTTTGAATGATATTAATGAGAAATAATGACTGATTTCTCATTCAATATCATCCCAAAACATGACCAAATTCATTTCAACACGAGGCATAAATCAAGGGATCTCAAAATCAATCCCGACTGTGAACAACACGGTCCGTGTTGATCCCATGCACATTTTCTGTGCTCTCTGGACGTCAACACGGGTCGTTCATACTGAACATGATCCGTGTTGAGTCCTGTTTCCTTGTTAAGCTTGTTTTCGTCCTTTCCGGATGATCTTATGCTTATAACTCATATTCTATGCCTCTTAACTCTTGAAATACTCCAACATGCATGTAAAGTGTGGCAATGATAAGCGTCTTGATTCAAAATGGTTAATAACCATATTGTATTTCACCTAAATCACTTAAAAAATTAAATATAAATATATTTAAATAGACTAACTAGGTTTTTATCTCTTCAATTTATGGGAAAGTAGGATTTTAACCACTAGGATTTAAAAATTAGATTTACCCTACTTCAACTTTAAACCCTTAATTATTTTACTCATTTTCCAACAGATGACAAAATTACCCAAATAAAAGGATGTAAACTGTTTGAAACGGCCATAGTTAAAAGTATAAGGGACACATTTACCTCACTAAAGCTTGCGTACACAACTCATTTAATTCAACCTCTCAACATATACAGAATTTAACAAATCAAAATACAACCCCAATCAAGTGAATTCCAATTTCTAACAAACCACCAATTCAAGAGACATCAACTGCAACACATGCAAAAAAAAAGACACAAAACCCACTAGGTTTTTTTTTTTTATTTTGCAGGATCCAAACTGGGCATTAAACTAAAAATAAAAATAAAGATCATAATAAGATAGAGAAAAATTTTGATTTCATCCAGGGATTGACGTTGAACAACAGAGGGGTTGGAATAAGAGACCAAGAAATGAAGTGGCGACTCGCAATCGGAGTTCAACGTCATGCCAAGTGTGATGGACTGATGGATCGTCGAGTCTTGGTGTTGCTGCTAGGGGGTGGAAGTGAAAAACCGAAACCGCAAAAACCAAATCGGTAAAACCGGTTAACCGTGTGGGATTTTTGAAAAATGCGGTTTAGGTTACCAAATCGGTTTAGCCAGTTTAGGTTTTGTATTTTCGTGAAGCGATTAGCCGGTTTTGATTACTTTAGTAGCAAAATGTAAAATTTCAAAGTAGAATGTTGATTTGTTTCCCTAGTTGTTGCTTTAAATCTCCAAAATCGGCGGCTAACCTTAAATCAAATCCAAAAAGTGGTTAATCGTTTCTCAGTACGGTTAACCGGCGGCCGGTTTCGGTTTGGTTTCGGTTTCCAAGTTTCACTTGCGATTAACCGCATAAAGCAGTTTATCTCAAAAAATTAAATATAAATATATTTAAATATAAATATATTTAAATAGACTAACTAGGTTTTTATCTCTTCAATTTATGGGAAAGTAGGATTTTAACCACTAGGATTTAAAAATTAGATTTACCCTACTTCAACTTTAAACCCTTAATTATTTTACTCATTTTCCAACAGATGACAAAATTACCCAAATAAAAGGATGTAAAATGTTTGAAACGGCCATAGTTAAAAGTATAAGGGACACATTTACCTCACTAAAGCTTGCGTACACAACTCATTTAATTCAACCTCTCAACATATACAGAATTTAACAAATCAAAATACCACCCCAATCAAGTGAATTCCAATTTCTAACAAACCACCAATTCAAGAGACATCAACTGCAACACATGCAAAAAAAAAAGCCACAAAACCCACTAGGTTTTTTTTTTTATTTTGCAGGATCCAAACTGGGCATTAAACTAAAAACAAAAATAAAGATCATAATAAGATAGAGAAAAATTTTGATTTCATCCAGGGATTGACGTTGAACAACAGAGGGGTTGGAATAAGAGACCAAGAAATGAAGTGGTGACTCGCAATCGGAGTTCAACGTCATGCCAAGTGTGATGGACTGATGGATCGTCGAGTCTTGGTGTTGCTGCTAGGGGGTGGAAGTGAAAAACCGAAACCGCAAAAACCAAATCGGTAAAACCGGTTAACCGTGTGGGATTTTTGAAAAATGCGGTTTAGGTTACCAAATCGGTTTAGCCAGTTTAGGTTTTGTATTTTCGTGAAGCGGTTAGCTGGTTTTGATTACTTTAGTAGCAAAATGTAAAATTTCAAAGTAGAATGTTGATTTGTTTCCCTAGTTGTTGCTGTAAATCTCCAAAATCGGCGGCTAACCTTAAATCAAATCCAAAAAGCGGTTAATCGTTTCTCAGTACGGTTAACCGGCGGCCGGTTTCGGTTTGGTTTCGGTTTCCAAGTTTCACTTGCGATTAACCGCATAAAGCAGTTTATCTCAAAAAATTAAATATAAATATATTTAAATATAAATATATTTAAATAGACTAACTAGGTTTTTATCTCTTCAATTTATGGGAAAGTAGGATTTTAACCACTAGGATTTAAAAATTAGATTTACCCTACTTCAACTTTAAACCCTTAATTATTTTACTCATTTTCCAACAAATGACAAAATTACCCAAATAAAAGGATGTAAAATGTTTGAAACGGCCATAGTTAAAAGTATAAGGGACACATTTACCTCACTAAAGCTTGCGTACACAACTCATTTAATTCAACCTCTCAACATATACAAAATTTAACAAATCAAAATACCACCCCAATCAAGTGAATTCCAATCTCTAACAAACCACCAATTCAAGAGACATCAACTACAACACATGCAAAAAAAAGACACAAAACCCACTAGATTTTTTTTTTTTTTGCAGGATCCAAACTGGGCATTAAACTAAAAACAAAAATAAAGATCATAATAAGATAGAGAAAAATTTTAATTTCATCCAGGGATTGACGTTGAACAACAGAGGGGTTGGAATAAGAGACCAAGAAATGAAGTGGGGACTCGCAATCGGAGTTCAACGTCATGCCAAGTGTGATGGACTGATGGATCGTCGAGTCTTGGTGTTGCTGCTAGGGGTGGAAGTGAAAAACCGAAACCGCAAAAACCAAATCGGTAAAACCGGTTAACCGTGTGGGATTTTTTAAAAATGCGGTTTAGGTTACCAAATCGGTTTAGCCAGTTTAGGTTTTGTATTTTCGTGAAGCGGTTAGCCGGTTTTGATTACTTTAGTAGCAAAATGTAAAATTTCAAAGTAGAATGTTGATTTGTTTCCCTAGTTGTTGCTTTAAATCTCCAAAATCGGCGACTAACCTTAAATCAAATCCAAAAAGCGGTTATTCGTTTTTCAGTACGGTTAACCGGCGGCCGGTTTCGGTTTGGTTTCGGTTTCCAAGTTTCACTTGCGATTAACCGCATAAAGCAGTTTAGGTTTAGATTTACAAAATCTAGAAACCGCAAAAGCGGTTAACTGAAAATGCGGTTAACCAATTATGCCCACCCCTAGCTACTGCCGACATGGTTAAACTCGAAGCCCATGAAGGCTTCAACTAGGGCACTCTTGTCATCGTTCTTGTGGTTGACCACCTTTGAAGCCTCGAATACGACGTTGAACTCCTGAGCTAAGTTGTGGAACTCGTTGTAGGCTTTGTATAGTTTCCATTACTTCTCCATTTGATCTCTCCCACACCATTGAAGCCCAAAAATTTGAGAATTTAGACGGTTAGTGAGAGGGAGCTCACTGTAGACTTTTAAATTGAGGGCATTTCTATAAGTTCACATTAATTTAATCCCCAACTTCATCTGAAAATTATGTATTTAATCATTGATGCTAAAGATTAGGTGAGTTTTTTATTACTTAGTTTAAAGTTAAAGTAGGATGGACCAAGTTTCCAAAATCTAGTGGCTAAAAATCCTACTTTCCCATAAACTCAAGGTAAAAAACCTAATTAGTTTTATTTAATTAAATCATTATAAAGGTAGGTTTCATTACTTTGAGGGTTATTACAATTTATAAATTATATAAAAATAATCATTTTTCTATATTTGTTTCATAAATATTCTATTATAAAATGTGAATTCTTTACTATGATTGACAAAACTAGGCTATCATTTAGATGTGTTGACCTAGCTAATAAGTGTTGTACTTTTATAATTGATAAGTATAAACAATTACTAGAGAAAATATTAGTAAAAGTTAAAAAAAAACATGAAATTTGAACAATTCAAGATGGTTGGTAACCATATTGATTCAAGACACATATCATTATTCTTTCAAAATACCTCTAATACTACAAACGCAAATAATTATAAATATGGATCGTTTGAAAACTTAACTCTATAAAATACATTTTTCAGAAAAAAAAATTACATGGAAAGTTTTACTAAATTTCCCTGCGATTTTACTAGCCGTTCTCTTAATATTAGATAGTGGTAGACCTAATACATTGATGTTTTTCTTTTCATTCTTTTGTCAAAACTCTTCTTTTTTTTTTTGTGTAACTTCAAGAAAAATATGTGTCTGTCTACCTAAATAGATAGGCCAGTTCCTTATAATAATCACTCGATAGTAATAATGATAACGTAATGATTTGGATTTTTTTTTTCATGATTAGTTAATGTGTTTGGAGGCAAGGAGGAAAAAGATCTCCAGACTAAAGCTCTTGAACTAGTAGAGTGCTGTTGGAAGAAGGTACTACAGGAACCTAAAGAAAGAAGATCTGAGTTGATAAAAGAACTTCGGCCCTTCATATTTGATGCTGTAAAAGTGGGTAATGTTGAGTTTGTAACCACTCTAGTTCACCATTATCCTGACCTCATTTGGACAAGGGATGACGACCTGAGAAAGCAAACCATCTTTCATATAGCCATCCAGTTTCGCCAAGAGAAGATTTTTCAGTTTCTGTTTGAGCTTGGTCACATTAAGGATGTGGTCTCACTGTATCTCAATCAAGAAACCGGTAATAGCATGCTTCATTTGGCTGCCATGTTGCCATCTTCGCATAGACTCAATTACATTTCTGGGGCTGCTCTTCAGATGCAACGAGAGATATGGTGGTTCAAGGTTTTCACTCTTCTCTTCTTGCCAAGCTACCAAATAATTCATTCATCAACTAATTTAGCAATTATATTGGTTACAGCAGATCTCAGTATGGATTTCCCTCTACCAAAGAGGTGGTTTTGTAGTAGTCAAGTAACAATCACCTCCACCCTCTAACCTTTCTTCCCATCAAGGTTCGATCAAGTCTTGGTGAAAGCTAAAATTTCTCATTTAGGTGGAAATTGTGGGTTGACCGGTCATGCTTGTCATTGATAGTTTGGTACCATCTTTGACTCTACTTATAAAAGTTATTGGTAGCAGGAGAACTTAGGGGCAGAATGCTTTCGGATAGACTGAAATTTGTGACCTTGATCACGTCCATTGGAGCCCTAACCATCTGGACATTGTCGGATACAATATTCTAATATAAAACCGTCTCATGTAAAGTTATCGTGAGATGAACCTCTTACAGCGTGACCTTTTAAATAGTTTACTGTGACTAATAAACAATATTAGAATGAATGTTTAATATAAATATGACTAATAATTTATCAATTGGTGATTTTTATCAGAGTCAATCCACATAAACTATTAATCACTCATGTATTCATAAATAGTCACCATAAATTATATAACGTGCGTTACATTTACGATGACACGGTTTGCATAAGAATGTATATATTATGGTGGAACGAATTGTATTTATAATGTTGATATGGTCCTAACTGTTACATTGACATGCATATGGCATGGGCGGAGCAGGTAGTTGAAGATATGATGGCGCCATCACTAGCCACAGCTGAAAACAACGAAGGGAAGACTCCGCAAACCTTATTCGCGGAGACTCACGAACCACTGCGCAAAGAAGGAGAGTATTGGATGAGGAACACAGCTAGTTCCTGCAGTGTTGTGGCAGCCTTGATTGCTTCCGTGACCTTTGCAGCCACTTTACGATCACCAGACTTTGTCAAAACAAACATTCTTAGCCACGGACTTAACCAATACTGGCTACTTGCCGTGTTGGATTCTGTGTCTCTGATATCCTCCACAGCTGCGCTACTGACGTTCCTGTCGATACTCTGTTCAAGGTATGCACAGCAAGACTTTCGAAGATCATTGCCACTTAAGCTAATGGCGGGCCTCACATTGCTGTTTTTGTCAATCATTACTATGATGGCCGCATTCACCACAGCGTTGAGCGTAGTGTTTAGGGATAGTTTGCTATGGGCTGGGATTTCGGCCTTGGCTTGTATACCAGTCTTCCTCTTTGCTGGGATACAACTCCCTCTTTTAACTGAAGTCTATCGTTCAACTTTGGCTTGGAACTTCGGTTCCACTGTTAGGGTCATGAAGATCACTTCTGAAGAGCTTTCCGAGCTCAACCTTCCTATATCGTAGCAAACTATTATTTAGACTGTTTAGTTTTAGAGTTGACAGCCATTATTTCTTCTTGCAGTTATCTTTTCTGGATGAATGTAGCTGCCAAATTGTTGGAATTACGTAGTTATGGTTCCCTTGACCTAGATTATTTGTTTGGTTTGTCAGCTCAATTGATTGTTCAATTAATTAATTACACAACAGAAATCTTCAACCATGAAAATACTTAATTAAGCAACTTTTTTTTATTGATTAGAAATATTATCAACTGACAATGTGTCTCACCCAAATGAGCTAGTTAATTACCATGTCATCGTTGACATATTCGTCCAGCTGTACTGCTGAGGATGAAACTTCAGCCTAAATTTACAGGGAATGTTGACTAGATTGACAAAAGGACAATTACATGTCTTAGATCAGGATGCTTATTAAATATTTGTAAATTGCTTATATTTAATATTTTTACAATTATAATAATTCTTCCGTGATTATATATATTTATGAACTATACATAAATGTATAGTATCTATTGGTTACGTCAAGAAATATAAATCATACTCTAATCACATTAAGTTTAACCATAGTAGATATCGAATCAATACTTTACACGTGATTTTATATTGATGAAAATTATATAAAAAAAATAATCAATATATAATTTATAAATTGTGACAATCCTCAAATTAATGAAACATACCTTTCTAACGATTTTAACGATTTAAATACACATGAATATAAAACTTTGTACTAAGCAATCCAACAAAAATCTCATAGAGAAGCCACCAGATGGGTTTCAATGTAAACCCAAAAATGTGCACACTTTATCTCAGAACATCCCAAAATGCCACCAAACAAAAAGCCCAACTCTATCTTTTTCCTAAAGGGAACACAAAACAAAACTAGCAGCAAGTGAACCACTGTACGCATAAGCATATGTGTAGTGATGATCTTCCAAAATTACCCCCAAACAAAGCTATAAGCTTCAAAGTAAATTGTTTGAGCTCAGCTCATGGCTCTGATGGTGGTTGTATAGGCAGAACAAACTGGAGGAATGGATGATGGCCAACAGGGATGTAGTAGAAGAAACACCCCACGAGTTCCTATGGAAGAAGACGAGTCTCCCAAACACTCACTAACCATTTCTACTGTTCTTCTCCTTGCATCATACTTCACAATGTAATTATCAAGCCTCAAGTACAAAATCTCAGCATCATTTGGATGGAAAGCTAACACCTCTGCTGTCAAGTACTTGAAATTATGCAAAAACCTGTCATCAACCAACACTGTCTCCTTCAGACTGACCTTGTACTCCAACTCCCACTTACCATTATCACAATCCTGAAGTTTCCAAACCACAATCATGCGATCCTGGGTCCCACCTTTGAGTTGAGTCACCTTGAGATGTTTTCCACATAATCCTAAGCAAGTTCCCATCACAGAATTCAACTGCAATGGCAGATCAATCACCCTGAACGAGCCGCCTCTGACACCCTCGAAAGGGTCAAACACGACAACATTCTCACCATTGACAAGCCAATGCAGCTTGTCTTTGAAGGTGATTGCATTAGGCTTGAACTCCCACGTCCTCTTAACGCTTGTTGAACAAATCGCGGTGTAGTTTTGCCACTCACCAATCTCAGAACAGAACACCTCTACATCAACTCGGGTGCCACTGAATCCTAGCTCAGGGACCCTGACAAGCTTGAAGTTAGACCGAGAAGCGGTTGTTTTCTTAGAAGAAATGAACCCAATGGCAGTGTCTGCTACTCTATGCCACCCGGGTGATGGTGGGAGGGTGACCCACTGCTTGGTTAACGGGTTACAGATGATGTAAACCGTTCCTTGTGAGGACAGTTTTGGGTCACAGCAAACTAGCAAATCTTTGTGAGAGGCTACTACCCAGACGGGTTGCGATTTCCGAGGGAGAAAATGGAGGTGAAACCCACCTCTGGAGTTGAAAACAGGATGTTGCGAAACAGGATGGAGTTTGAAGTGGAGAGTTTCGGTCAGATGGCGATGCCAGTAGCTGAATTCATAAACGAGAGTGTGATGGGTTGTGCGACAGTGCTGATCATGGTGTCGAGTGAAGCTCTGATAGAAGTAAGGATCAGAGACGATAGAAAACCACCGCTTACAGACAGATTTGGCTCCAAGGGTAGAATGCCAGGGGAGTCTTTGAAGAACCTCAAATAAGAGGCTGTCTGTGAGGATGTCATTGATGTTTAGAGATTGGTAGTTAGCTTCAGAAGGGGGCTCGGGTATACTAATTAACCTACCCATATGGGTGTACTTAGATCCAACTATTTCTGACAATTTTGAAACTAGTTTTGTCAACTAATATAATGGTGTTTGATTTATTAGTTTGCATTTACCCGGTAATTAAACAAAATGATGGAGATGTTTTGTAAAGCTAGTACGTGCAGACCAGATTGTGGGGCTAGATTTGGCTTTTATATGTACATGCCTGCCTCAATCATAATCATCAAGCACTAAACTAGTTTGTTTAATCTATTTGAATTGCTTAAACTATGTGATTAGAGACTAAATTGATGAGTTAGACAGGGTAACCACTTCACATCGAAGGAAATGGATATGGGCCGGCCAAATTAAAACTCGGCCTAAATTGCAATTGATTCCATAAAAAGTAAAAACCTTGCATTAACTAGTACAATACTATGGCTTGTTAGTTTACTTTTGATGCATAGTTTTATCTAAGGGTGACACTAGTTGATCTTCTTCCACCACACCCAGTCTCGCGCTGACAGCAAAAATAAACGGCAGCAACAGGTGAGCCGAGATTATAAATCTGTGCAAAATCTCGGGTGTTGAAATTCTGACGCCATCCTGGAGGATCCGCCGTCTGCCTTCCCTGTTGCTCAAACAATACTAACACCAGCCTATGTATCCCTACTGTTGGTTGTGGCTTCTCGTAAGGCACTATCTCTCGCCCTGATCCATCCATGAACGCGGACAACACAAGTCATTCCTCACATTAAAACTTAATCTTTGATTGAAGCGCAACAGCTGAAATGAGTGGCGTAGTTAAGTAACAATCATTCAATTATCGGCTTCAATATTATGAATGCTGAATGATCGGAATATATATGAGTGTAATGAACATGAGTTGTAACACAACTTATACTTACCAAAGTTTGCTTCTGTGGTTCCAGGAATGTCAGTCACCAACCTGCCCACAAAAACATAATACATATATAGAGCTTAAGTACTGTTTCTGTATTGTAGTAAAATATAATAAAAGACAAAAAATGAAAAAAAATCCATGATCCTTGTTGGACTGACCAATGGAGGTACTCCCTAAGATGAGGATTGCTTGGACTAGGGGCATCAGGATCCACCATTACCTACATTAGCCATTAAAAAGAATTACAAAAACCCAATATATGTGTAACATATATAGTTGAGGTAAACATATGTAATTATATACCCATATGAGGTATATACCCTATAGCGCTCATAATATGTCTCAAGATAAATTCTCTCTCAATCTCTGCTTGTATTGTTATGCATTGATGCTCTTGTGACTCCTTTGGAATAAAAAGTTTATATGATTACAATTCAAATCCATGAATTAATTAACTTAGTCGGATTCTAACAATCTTGCCCAAAAGTTAACTTAGTCGGATTCTAACTTACAAATCAAATCCAATATTATGTTAATATATGTTACTTGCACATAACTTGTGTGTAATTAAAGTGAGCCTCACCAAGGTGTAAAATGTCGCAATGTCGTTGCCACCGATTTCAACGCGGGGAGGGTGAACAAGTTGGGAAGGCTTAAACTGAGAAGCATTGAGAACAAGGCGGGCATTGTAGGTGACTCTAAGAGGAGTGGAAGGCACAAAGTGGTCTAAAACTTCACCCACCACTCTGCCTAAAACCAATGAATGTTCACTCATCTCGCTTGCCTTAATCTATCCACAACTAAACTACTACTTACTATGTAATGTTAAGACTACACAATTAATCTGATGGCTCATTTCGTTATATAGCATAGGAGCATTATTCCTTGGGTGGGTCCATGAATCTCACCTTCAATTTAATGCACATATCGTATAGTCGACACATACACATAACCTAGCTAGGTGATTTTGTGTAAAATTCCTCAATCTCCATCGAATTCGAACAAACCACAAGTATCAAACTTTACAAATCTATTGGGTAGTGTAGTTTAGGAGACTAGCTTAGTGCCGTGGCTGACTTGCCATAATGGATAATGATTTACCTCAAATTAGTCTAAAGGCCCCTAATATGTATGATTGCAATCTCATGCACATATATATGATTTTGAATTCGATCTTATTATCAGGATTAGTATTAAATTCCAGGTCACACACAGGATGACAATTAAATATTCCCAAATGATAACTTCAGGAGGGACCCAATTAGAACATTTTGGAGAGTTAACGCAACATTGGTCGATCTAATTTGTGTAGGTTCACTCCGCCGTCGCTGGTAATTACCCTAAGATATGTAGTCCCCGGACTCACAGTTTACCTTGTCTAAAAAGAATTAATATATATCGAGTAGTTGTTACGTAATCCTGGATTTATTTATTCGGTCTAAAAATTGTAATTTATTATATGCTCTTGGACCACGTACTCCATTGTTCATTTTCAATAGCATAATTGTTCACTCATATTTACTTTTTGTTCACTCTCAAGAATATAATTGTTCATTCATACCTACCCAAAGCACATGCTCCATGTGTATATAGTATATATTGACTAAAAACATTGGTCAAAGTAAATAATTTATGGTGTATATCAAATGGTATCACTCTATGTCTCTATGGGTTTATTTGAATAAAAAGACTTGTTCCTTTAGGAGGAAAATGTGACATACTTACATCGTACTTATTTTATTTATCTCTACTTACATTAGATATACTATTTAAATAACCTCAACTTACCTATACTTATCTATTTTCACATCATATTCCATTCTTTTCTACAGTAAGGTAAAATGTATTCACACTATTTACACTACTTTCCACCTCACTATTCTTTACTAACTACACATCTCCAAGTACCACCAAGCACTTAACTACATTTATCCACATTTTATCAATTTATCTGTAATCACAACTTACCATCCACAGACAAGAACTTGCCAATGAAAGAACAAGGTACGCATTTGTTCTGGAAGCAACAGGGGAAGGCGGCTACAAGAGGAATATACACAAGTCAATGGATATGTGTTCAACAAAACTAAAAGTTTAAAAGTACGAAGCAATATTATTAGGCATCTCTTCTATACTGACCATCGTGTATATTTGCTTAAGAGTGGCTACTTTTTTGCTTGGGCCTTTTTTATCCAGCAAATTATTCTCAGTTGCTGGCCAGGGGAAACGATTCCGTAAATCATTCAACAAAACAGTGTTGACATGATAATGAAACATTATACGACCGAATTCATAACAAATGTGAGTCATGCAACTGAGCAACTTAAACACCCATTCATTTAACCTCACAAGCTAAGATATTCTAGAATGAAAAGCAGTCGCAAGGGATATCTGAATCTGATATCTCAACACCATGAGAATTCTTTTATCAAAAATAATAAATGTCTTGAGTAAGACACATATTCAATGTCTTATTATTATATAAAATTATTTGTAAATTAAATTGAAAAAAATTTACATGATTAACTTTTATAACTATAATAATATAAATAAATGGCATAAAATCACATTTTATCTATATTTTTTAAAATTTATAAAAAAAAAGCGTCTAAAATATGTCCAATGGCTGGGGTTCATTCGTTAGGGTGTCAATTATAATTGTTGACGTAGTCAACACATTCCAAGCTTCTTATAATTGATAATTAATAATATCTATCAAAACAATTAGGATTAAAAATGATAATAAGTACTAATTTCATGAGCAAAAGTGTCTTGCCCCAAGACAAATATCATCACTCTTCTTATATAAGAGGTGTCTAGCGACCAAGAGTTGGTTGTCGGCTGTTTAAAATTTTTAATTGTTTTGTTAGTTGTTTGACTTCTACTATTTTGTTAGTTGTTTTTGCTAGCGATTTGTATTAGTTGTTTGTATAAAGAGTGTTTGGTAGAGTTATGCCTCGTTCTTTTATGCGGTACCGCACAGTGTGATACCGCACCACACCGCACTACTCAATATTCTATCACACTCCACCACACTTTACCAAATCATTATCAAAATATTTTCTTACTTTTCTCTCTCCTCACTTTTCTCCTTTATTTTTTATATTCTCTCCCCTCACCTACCACAACTCCCACAACTCTCCACAACCCGCCGCACTTCACCACACTTTTTCGAATTCCACCACACTGCAACCAACCGCACCGCATAAAAGAACGGGGTCTTAGTTATTTATATGATGACTTTTTCTCTTAATTTCTAATTGTACCATTGACTTTATTTTTAGTATTTTCAACATCATGAATTTTTTAATTTATTTTTAGGTTTTTTCGTCCATCCTTTTAATTCATTTTTAGTTTAATATTATGGTTTCTTGTTAATTCATTTTTACTGTTTTTTTAACCCGACTTACTTAATTTTACTTGAAAGTAGATATTTATAAATTACTTGTAGAAATTACACTATTCTAAATAATAAGTACATGTAATCAATTAATTTATATATTAATAACACCAAATGACAATACTCTCTTATCCAATTTAGGCCCTGTTCTTTTATGCGGTATTTTGCGGAATGGTGTGGTGAGGTGTGGTGGAATTGTGGTGGAGTGTGGTGGAATTGTGGTAGGTTATTGGTATGTGGAGTAGGTGAGGAGAGAGAATGTAAAAAGTAAAGGAGAAAAGTAAGGAGAGAGAAAAGTAATGATTTGCGGTAAAATGTGGTGGATTGTGGCAAATCATGGTATGTCAGAAGACTAGCTTACAACCGCAAAGAACAGGGCCTTAATAGGAAGGTCTTTGTTGGTTTGAAGACTAATCCTTTGGGTTGTTACTAGTTACTGAACTTCGACAGCTATTGGATTGGTAACAATCCAATCCAACCAATTCAATCCAATCCAAACCTTACACAATTTCCAAAAACAAAATCCTCCCTAAAATCGCAATTCCCCAAGAAAAAACATCATTACTTATCCTATCCAATCCAATTCATCCAAATCTCATTTTATCCAATCCAAAAAACAGAGATTGTTGAAGATAATTTAGAGGATATAGATTCATTGTACCAATTTATAGTTGGGTCCTTAATTTAGTGGGTAAGTCTAACTTTTTCTACTTCCACTTGTCTTGCATATGACTTATTGATGATTATTGAAAGTTAAGGTGCACATAATGTGCCTCATATTTTTTGTCATGACTCATAATCCTTGAAATTTGAAAAGTCAAACACCTCATGGCAAACTAATTACCTAAGATATATGCACTGAGTTAGGGTTATTTTGATAGTCTTCTACTTTCAACATGTACAATTGGCCAATCTACAAAACTGTAAAATTTGCATATTTATTTTTTTCTTTTTTTCAAATGTCAGCGGATTTTTCTTCTTTAACCATCTAAATGCCGTAAAACGAATATGAGCCCGGGTCCATCGTGCTTTATGCGCCTGACTCATTTTGTCCATCAAGCCCAATAAAGAGGTGCTACCTGCTTAGACCAATTAGATGCAAGAAGCCCAATATGAAAATGAAGCCCAGGGTGAAACGTGTCCATATACATGCCACTTCCAACAATATTTTTGCTTTTGCTTTTAATTTTATTTTATGTTCCATTTTGTATTCTATTCTATTTTATTTTTCCTTTTTTTTGTACTCTATTTTATTTTAGGTTTATGAACATGTACATATTGACTTATGAGCATTCAAATTTTCCTTTATATTTTTAATTTCTTTTTTTTTGTGCAATTTTTAATTTTTCTAAAATAAATATAATAAGGCTTTTTTTAATATAATACTTCAATATATTTTGTAATGAGCATTATTGTTATAGGTTATGAGCATTATAGTTCTACTTGATAAGCATTATGGTTTTAAGTAATGAGCATTATAGTTATAGGTAATGAGCATTGTAGTTCAACTTGATGAGCATTATGGTTTCATGTAATGAGCATTTTCATTATAGGTTATGAGCATTGTTGTTATAGATGAGCATTATAGTTCTGCTTGATGAGCATTATGGTTTTAAGTAATGTGCATTGTACTTATAGGTAATGAGCATTGTAGTAATAGGTAATGAGCATTATGGCTTTCTGTAATGAGCATTGTAGTTATAGGTAATGAGCATTGTAGTTCAACTTGATGAGCATTATGGTTTCATGTAATGAGCATTTTCGTTATAGGTTATGAGCATTGTTGTTATAGGTTATGAGCATTATAGTTCTGCTTGATGAGCATTATCGTTTTAAGTAATGAGCATTGTAGTTATAGGTGATGAGCATTGTAGTTATAGGTAATGAGCATTGTAGTTCGACTTGATGAGCATTATGGTTTCATGTAATGAACATTGTCGTTATAGGTTATGAGCATTGTAGTTCTGCTTGATGAGCATTGTAGTTATAAGTAATGAGCATTGTGGTAATAGGTAATGAGCATTGTAGTTCAGCTTGATGAGCATTATGGTTTTATGTAATGAACATAATAGTTATAAGTTATGAGCATAGTAGTTGTATAGTATGAGCATTGGTGTAGAGGTTTATGAGCATAATAGTTATAAGTTATGAGCATAGTAGTTGTACATTATGAGCATTGGTGTAGAGGTTTATGAGCATTGTAGTTGTACATTATGAGCATTAGTGTAGAAGCCTATGAGCATTGGCCTTGTAAGTTATGAGCATAATAGTTATAATTTATGAGCATAATAATTAGTAGTTAAGGCTTATGAGCATTGGCCTTATAGATTATAAATATTGTAGTTAAAAAATAAAAAGCATAAAAATATAATACTACACAAAAAAGAAATAAATAAAAAAATACTTGGCCTTGTAAATTATAAATATTGTAGTAAAAAGATAAAAAGTATAAAAATATAATATTACACAAAAAAGAAATAAATAAAAAAATAATGGTGGGCGCTGGGTAGAATTGTTGTTTAAGTGGGCATGTGTTTCATTTTTTAAGTGGGTCTAAGATTATTAATATAATTTGCATTGGGATTGTATTTTAAGTGGGCCTGGGCACCAAAAGTTTTGTTGGAATGCTGGGCCGTGGGAGCAGGTGGGCGCATGATGCTCCCTGCTCCCGGGCTCAGCATCGACGCTCTGATCTAAATGTTAGGATTTCATGTTGTGGTGGAAGCGATGGATGAGAAAAAAATAAAAGAACTAAACCTAAATCATTTTGATAGCAATTTTTTTAATTCTGGTAATTAGTTGGCCAATAAGGTAATTTAAAATATAAAAGGCCCACAACCATTTACAAAAAGGTACTCATAGTAGCTTTCTACTCATAATAGCTTTTTAAATTGGCTTTTTGAGGTCAAAAAGCTAGCTCAATATGCTACCCCACCAAACACCCAAATTGACATATTGACTAATTAAACAATCAAAGATCCTCCAAAAGTCATTTTCTCCAAAAACAAATCACCCAAAAAGCTTAGCACCAAACACCCTCATAGTATTAGCCAACTTTGAAAATTTTGAACGAAATGACAAAGTCGATTTAATCTAAGTTGGACAAATTCAAATACACGGATTTTTGCACAGCGCTATTTGAAAGGCTCATTTGTTTCAGAGCCCAATACGAGGGCAGCCCTCATTCATGCGGCCCAAAACCATAACAATAGTTATAGTCCACCAGTGAAAGAAATCCCAAATCCTTTTAGAAATTTAAAAAAACAAAAGAAAGAAATTTTATAACAGAAGAGGAAGGTCAAAAGATCAAACATTCGTTCAACTTGTAATGTAACCTTGACCAATGCCTTTCATGAATGGGAGATTGATCTCCAAAATATCTCACCCAATATGCAAACTGAGATTTGAGACCGTTATCCAACACAAGTGTCCCATATTCAGTATTCACCCAAGTGGACTCCGGATCTTTATTACGTACAGACGACAAGGGCCCCGACCCACGTGAATTCGGATTCAAGAATCTGGACCCATCCTGATTACCTGCCACGTCAACCGTCTGCTCTCTTTCTCTCTCTTCATCATCCATTCTCTAGTTTCTAGAAAAAACCCACAGTTTCTTCATTTTAAAACCCCAAATCCATTTCTGAATCCTCTCTCCAAAAAGGAGCCAAGAAATTCAGCACAAACATGGCAACTTTGTGTACTTCCGCCATTAACATGCACACTAATCTCTCCCAGTCTCTCTCTTCTTCCCCCAATTTCTCAGTACCCACTAAACCTTCTCTCTCTAATCTCTCATCTCTCAATTCAAGCTTCACTAATATGTTATCTTTGAGCAACTTCCAGCCTGTTGCAGCTTCTATTCACACGATTCAGCTCAAGAAATTGGCCGTTGTTTCTATGTCATGGGACGGTCCTCTTGCTTCTGTCAAACTCATCCTCCAAGGCCGCAACATCGAGGTATATTTTTTCCCATCGAATTATTATTGGAATTTCCATCTGGGTATGTTGAAATCTTCGAATATCTCGACGTATTTGGCCGATTTGTACTTTTCCGTATTGATATGTAATGTGTATAGTCCAAAGATTCAAGCTTTAGCGTCAGTAATTTTGGGGTCTACTTGTTCTGGGTCATTTGATGTCAGTTCTTGAGGAAATTTTGAAAGCTGAGCATTGAATGAACCAGTAATGAAGATTTTGGGTTGATTTTGTGGACAAAAATCTGACGGTTGAGCCTCTTTGGGACAGTTGAATGATAATGTGAGACAGCATGTGGAAGATAAGGTTGGGAAAGCAGTAAGAAACCACAGCCATTTGGTGAGGGAAGTGGATGTGCGTTTATCAGCTCGAGGTGGGGAGCTTGGCAGAGGTCCCAGGCTCAGAAGATGCGAGGTACTCATTTTCACCGTTGGATCGATCGTGATAAGCTTCTTGATTTTTCAATGTTTTAAGTTTATAATGCTAGTTAGATAGCTTGTACTAGAGGTTTAGTTGAGAAGAAAAGTTGCAAATGTTTAGGTGACTGTATTTACCAAGAAGCATGGGGTGATTCGAGCGGAGGAAGATGCTGAGAGTCTGTACGGGAGCATAGATATGGTATCATCGATTTTACAAAGAAAATTGAGAAAGATTAAGGATAAGGAATCCGATCATGGTCGCCACATGAAGGGTTTCAGCCGGTTGAAGGTGCGGGAACCCGAGCCGATTGTACTGCCCAAGGAGGAGGAGGAGGAGGTTGCTCCTTTGCAAGAGCAAGTACAACAGCAGCCTCCACCAGTTGATACTGAGGAGGATCTCATTCAAGAGGTTGGTTTCAACTTTCATGCATTATTCATGCATATATCTAAAGCATTTCATGGCGTATGTAGTATGTATGTTAATTTGCTAGCTCTCATTTCGGGCTGAAACTAGTGTCAGGAATCTGGACATTTTGAGGGACCACAGAAGCTAAGATTTTTTTAGGTCAAATCCATTCCTCTAGAACCCTATTCAGTGGGGTGTTTTGGGAGATTCTGATATGATAGGTCTGTTCTTTAGATGGTTAAGGTTGGGCAAGTTTATGTAAAAGTTTAGTGTTGAAAATACGGATAAAAACAGGTAAATTTGGAGTGAGTTTGATAATTGGTTATTTACCTATCTAAAGAATAGAGCTAAGCCCCTTGCATCAATTCCTCCAGAAACAACTAGAATTGTTTGAGAGAATTCTAATTTTGGGTGGGAAATCTGTTCATACATGAAAGTTTCTCATTTTGGAATTCCCTCCCTTGTTCAGATTGTGCGCACAAAGTACTTTGAAATGCCACCTCTGACAGTGACAGAAGCCATTGATCAGCTTGAGAATGTGGGTCATGACTTCTACGCTTTTCTCAATGAAGAAACCGGTATGCAATTGCTCGCCTTTACATCTTAAATACATCAGATGAGCTTCATTTAACGGGGTTTATCCATTGATGAAATGACCTACGTACAGGTGAGATCAACATTCTATACAAAAGAAAAGAGGGTGGATATGGCCTGATCATCCCAAAGAAGGAAGGCAAAGTGGAGAAGTTGGAGCCTCTACAACTACAGCCTGAGGCAGAGAAGGAACCCTCTTTGGCAGACTAGACAGACGGATACATAAAAGACTAAAGGGGAAGATCATCTTCTGGGTAAACTAACTTTTGGGTGAGATTGATGATCAGAATTCAGACAAGTACAGATGCACGCACACTCAAGTGTCTTGTTTGTGGGGCATTATATGTAGAGACTAGAGACTATCATGTTATGAGTTTGAGCCCCCTTTGCTTTAATGCAGAATATTTTTTTAGGCAGAAGTTGAGGTAGAAGAGCAAATACTTGCTGAGACAATCTTGTAAATGAATGATTAGCTAGCTCATTTCTTTCAACTCCACACTGATTCACCTTTCCTGTTCATGTTCCACTTATCTAACTTCACTCCTGACAACTGTTCCCCAGTACCCCCTCCTAAGAAAAGGGAAAAGATTATCAAACTTGCATGGTGATACTGTGAGGGAGATTCATGTGACGCTGACAAACAGACCCTACACAAAGAAGGTGAATGTTCATCATGTTTTGATGACATAGTATACGTACCATATACATCATTTTTTGTTTATGGGAGAAGTATATGAAACTATATGCGTACGATTACCTACATCTAGATTTACGTGTACTTTACTACAGCACAGTAGGACTTGTATTGTTACAATTACATGAAGTTACAACCGTTTTGAGGCTACAAGGCTACATACTTTAGTCATTCGTACCTACCAACCAGTGGGTTGGGAAGATCTATTATATGTGGTTGCGATTCTCCATTCTATTCCCGCATAGAATCTAAAGGGCTCAACTTAAGAAACACGCTGGAAAATTAAGTAAAGTGTATTATCTATTCTGTTCGCCTATAAGGCTACTCTACAAAGGCTATGAATAAAGTAGGGGGTAAAAGTAGGACAGAAATCAAGGAGTCAAATATGACGGCTTGAACCAAATATAAAAAAGATAAGAAAAGAAAAAACCCTCTACTTGCTCGCATCTCCCTCCCATCAACAAGCATATCACACTACCCAACCTTGATATTGTATTATTGTTTCCAAATACCACTATATTTTCTTTTTACCCAAATTAAACACCACGCTCACATCCATTGTATTTTTTTTTTTTATTACTGCTACTTGTTAAAGGCAAGATGGTACATACAATCTCCAAAGTTTAGATTTTGACACCTGATGTTCTGCCAGTGTTTTTAGTAGCAATAAGAAAGAGATTCACGAAGTTACAATATGTTAACGTCGTGAAGGGGAATGAAAGGAAGGAAACAAAGGAGAGGAGAAGGGTTACTTTCACCTCTTTTGGATACGTTAATGTATAATTTTTTAGGTGATGAGGACAAACTTGAATACTTGATACAAATCTTTCTTTCACTGCACTCATAATTTGACATAAAATATCAATTTGTATGGTTTTTACCATCAGCAAAATGAAATTAAAATATGTTGTTACCCCAATGCGAATTATAAACTGGACATACAATCACAAAGGTGAACAGCCAAACCAATGCTTGCTTCTATACTGCACAATCTGTCAATGGTATCCTAGATAAGATTGGTTCTGCAAAACAGAAACATGGGTTTCTACAGATTTCTTAACCTTGTTGTCACGGTTCCTACTTGCTACGACCTTCATGTAATAAACCCACAAAACAATGAAGATTTTTTTTTCATGGTCCAACTAGTCAACAAAACCCCAGAGTCAGCTTGTTTATCCTTTCATCACACCCAGGCAAAGCATATCATTGCTGTGAAAAGGGGCAATACTTAATCCAGAAATGTCATTAATTCGCCTGTTACCAAATCCTACAAGGGACCTTGGCGCTGTCCTTTGCAACGGTTCAATGTTTGTATAATCGAAAGACAAAGCAATGACATGATCAGCGATCAAGTAGGGATATACACACAGCTCTTTGCAAATAGTTCCGAAAAGACAAGGTGCCTGTGGGCGTGGCAGCAAATAACAGTAGATGGAGCAAAATAGCATTGAAGCAGTATCTAATTGTTCCCTTGTTTTTCTGTACAACTATACAAGTGGGTTGTCAGCTGCAGTGAAACAGGAGGCGACGAAGTTAATGAGAGAGAGAAAAAAAAAAAGCATGAAATGGGAGAGAAGTTTTAGGTGAAAAAAATTGGATAATTACTTGAGGACAAAAAGCTTAAGTCAACAAAGCAACAATCTTTTGCATGTCCCTTTATGAGTTGATTGGTGAGCCAATTCTCAGGATAGTATACCCAACGCCAATCTCTCGACTCAACATAGCCTTGTCAACATCAACCCCTATAGTAATCCAATGGAGCATTACAGTTTCATCCACTTTCAAACCCACCAATGCCAAGATGCCATTGCAGCCTACCCCATAAACGTGATTGAGTTCCATTAAAAATGAAGAAACAAGAAACGTGTATCTCTTATAATTTTCACCACCAACAGAACTCTCTACCCGCCGCAATAATCAAACTCCCCTAATCCATGCCCTAATAGTCAATATAACAATTTTATGAAGACGGATGACACGTATCCTTTTGGACATGAAATCGGAATCATCTTTATCTTCGGAAAAATCCAAATGGAACAACTTTTTGACATTCTTTATACGACCAAAAATTTGGATATCATGATATATTATATATAATGGAGAAAATAATAATATACTTGATTAAGTACAACAAAATTTGGGAGCAATTTACAGTCCTAACCCCAGGTAGCATCTTTATCTGAGGGGGAAAAATTTGAGTTGCTGTTGATCTGATGCTACAAAAAAGGGCAAGGCTGATTGTTGAGAGCTCCCACAGCATTTGCTCCATCATACAATCTTCATCTGTTTCGGGCGCTTCTTGTGGGAGCTTTTGCCTACGATTGGTGCTCCACTGCTGTTGGTCAATGGGATTGATTTCAAGAGTATTACTGTTGGGCCTTCATTATTTCCAAATTTCTCCGGCGGTCTAGGGCAAGGGCATCTGTACGTAGTTTTATCAGAGATATTTAGTTTGTATCATGTGACTATTCCTATGTTTCTATTCTGGTTGAGCTTCTACTCCAAGCCAAAAACATGCACTTACCTCTTTTGAGGAACCTTGCCTAGAGAATCCATTGCCTCCTTGAAACGCTTTTTTGACAAATCTGTTGCCTTCCTCAATGTTTGTTCCTTCTTATCATTCTGGGGCTGTCCCTGCATGAAATAATAGAAGACAAGAAGAAAATAATTGTCAGACATCATAAAACCATGAAGTTGCCATAACTAGAGCTGCAATCACCTTGACTGACGGATATTTAATGTATTGATTCATAAATGCCTAGATAATAATTGAAGCATCCATTTTCATCAACTAGAGAGAAAGATTAGATGTGGGACGACGTAAACATAAATATATACATTTCCACTTGCAGCAGAAAATGCAGAAACAAATCAAATATACGAAAATCTCAAAAATTCTTGAAGTGCACATAGAAAATAGAACAAAAACAAATCTCCAAAGTGCTAGATTAGACAAAGTCCTTCAACTGAGCATCAGAGCAAATGTTATCACATTCTCTACCTGAAGTGCAAATTTTAAACCACTAGTAACAGATATAACATTACATGAAAGGAAACCCCAGAAGTTAACAGTTTCCAGACAAGCCCCTTTCATAGAATATGACGACACTGAGAAGAACTATCTATCTAGTGGCATACACTACAGTGGCTTCTATAATGCAAAACGCTTTTGAGGATGTGGTTTAATTTGGCTTCATCTGAAATGTTGATTTATTATTTTATTAACATACTTACAAGGAGTCTCATTTATATTTTTCAAATTAGCTGATATGACAAAAGGGAACAATAATCTGAATGTAGAAATGCTCTGAATGGTAAGATTTTCTTGTGTACAGTAAAGTCTATTACAGTCATCTGGTTCCACTCATCATGTCTATTACAGTCACAAATCAAGGAGCAAAGGGGGAACCAAACCATGCCGAAAATAATTTCTAAGCTGTCTTGACTTTTGATGACTACAAAAGAATACAAACAAAAGACTGCTTACTCTTCAAAACACATGTTAATCTTCATCCAATGCGGTATTAAAACTGCCTGCCCTCTGACCTCATGCTTTCTATGCTAGAACTAGAAGTACCTCGTAGATGTTAATTTATAAAGATTGCGAACAAACTGAATCATGAAGCGGGATAAAGTTTATGTCATTCAATCAAGTAACTATAGTTTAATTGAGTCAACTGAGAATACCTGATCTCATCTTTGTTTATTCTTCCTTTAGGTTAGGAGATTAGGTTAAGGCCCAGCAACAACAGAAGGAAAACAAATTTCACTCAACAACGGGATTAGCAGATTTAAAGTCCCTTGCAACAGGTTAAATGAACTATAACCACAAGATATGCTCAAAAATCTTCAAATTTCATGTCTGTTTCCCAAAACTATGCGAGAAAAACAGCCAACAATGAAAACATATCATACAACTATCGGCCCATCTGAGGAAAAAACCCAAAAAAACAATCAATCAAGTAACTTAAATCATTGTTGTTCTTACTAGAGTAACTACAATCAAACCCTTAGGAATCTCAGATCTGGGCATGTTAACGCTGTTCGACAACAAAGAAAACACTCTTCATAACCAATCCCCATATGATCCTATGCTTGCCCTTGACCTTAAAGATAAAAACAAGAAAGCCCTAATAATCAACCCTTTAGAGGACCCAGTCAAACAGTGACAAGAATCAAGAAAATTGGAGAGAGAAAGACAGAGTCCATTGTATTGTATATATTTAGCCCCAACATAAGGAGGACATATATGAATGATTAAGAGGCAATATTCTTAAGTGGGGCTTAATCACACAGTCCATTTCAAGAGTTGAACATCCCCAACCCAAGCTAAGGCTACCTATGACAATAAATCTACAGCCATGAAAGATGGGTGGAATATGCAGGTAAAATGGTCAGCAAATGCTGCTGTAATGAGATTCTCCAAGGCTATCTTAAAATAAGAGCAGATATTATGCATCAAGGTCACTCAACCACACAGACAACGCCATATAAGCAAATTGATAAAGCATTGACAGACCTTCAAAGCAAAAGTGATCAGAGAATAGAAACAAAGTTGGCCACACACAGCTCTGATGTAATAGACCAATCGGATGATGTAAATTTCTAGATGATAAAACCAAATCATGGGAAATTAAGTTTTGTTTTTGTATCAGCCAAACCATAGTCCCAACATCCAAATCCACAACAAAAACCCAGAAAATAACAGATTTCAGAGTTCTTATGCAACCTAAGACCATAGAGATGCAAACCAAAGGAATCATCAAAAGAATGGATGATTCTTCTTTGAATTGATGTCTAGATCCAAGAAAGGTACGAACCCATCAATTTACTTGGCTTCTTGAGCATGCAATATTAAGGTTCAAGTTAAGAAACACCATTATTGACCATCAAACAAGCTCTAAAAACAGAATAAAACCCAAAAAACCTAGACAATCATTGATATCCCATGTAAAGCAAACTTTTTTCTTGTCAAAATCTAACCAAGGGAATCCAAACCAATTCAAAGATGAGGGTCAAAATTAAAAAAAGAGGATTATTCATGCCATTAATGAATAATGATCTTACTTTACTATCATCGCTGTTCATCTTCCTCTTCTTCTGATCGTCTCTATCTAATTTATCCTCACTATTCAAAGCACTTGCTAACAACTTCCTCTTCTTCCCACCACATACCCTGGATTTACCCTTCTTCTCTTTGATTTTCCACTCATCTTTCTTCCTAAAAACCCACCCATCGAACTTCCAATCTTTCAAACTCGTATCAATCACAAAAACATCACTCCTTGAATACGCCTTCAAATCAACATCTTCATCTTCTCTCTCCTCCATTTCACCGTCAAATTTCTGTTCTTGAGCAGCGTTCTTCTCTCTCCTCTCATTCAAGCTGTTATCCCCACTCGAAGCCAACCCATTCTCGCTCTTATCTCTCCTCAAATCATCCGAAGAACACAACTCGTTGTTGTTTTCACTGCTGCTACAGAATCTAGGGTTTGCTTGTTTTCGGGAACTCTTCTTCCTCGATATTCCTCTAGAACTCCCTCCCTCCCCCATATTGAACAGATCACAGAGAACGTTGGACGCTTCAACGACGTCGCTACAGCCGCCGGAATTATTCCTCACCTCCCGAGTCGGTGGCTGAGACTGAGTCGACTCAGAGTGAGTCGACCTAGACCCGGTGGTGGGGACCGAACCGGAGCTGGAAGTGGACAAGAAGCGGTCGAAATCGAGGTCGTCGCCGGTCGGAAACCCCCTGGACGACCGGAGCCGGTCGAGCCAGTTGGAACTCGACACTGACGCCATCACTGTTAGTCTGAGTCAATTGAGGGGAAAAAATTGAAATGGGCATTCAATTTTAGTAGTATTTCTTCAAAGAAAATGAATCGAGGGGTTTGAATTGAATGGGTTACAATTGGGGTTTGGGAGAAGATGAAAGAAGAAAGAGGAGGATTTCAAGTTGGTTCCTTTTTGCTTTTTTGTATTGTATTGGGTTTCTCTCTCTCTAATTTCTCTCTCTAGTTGTTAAAGTTTCTCTCTCCAGGAAGGAGGCTTCATCAAGTGCAGGAGAAAATAGAGTTTCTGGGCTGATGAACAAATGAAAATTGAAAGCGATACGCAGCACTTGATTGAGCCACTGAAGACTCACCTCCATTATCTTTCAATTAAAAAAGAAAAAGAAAACCTGTAAGAAAAAACATTTTGGGCCATGTAGGTTCTTCTGATATTGTATTAAGCCCAACTTCATGGGACCATAAGCGCATAACCCATGCTCGCTCGATATGGATCATGTTTGGCAAGTAGCCGTTTGTTGTTGATTGTTGGTTGTTTGTTTTGGTTGTTTATTATTAAGGTCCAGTTTTTTTGACTGATCAGTTAGGTTTATCATTTTCTAATTTTACCTTATCTTACCTTATACAATTCTTTAGAAGATACACAAACCAAAGTTAAAATTTTAGTAATATAATACTTTTACCCCATTACTAACTTACCTAACACAAATTTTATCTTTTCCTTTCCTTGTCTTACCAAACCTAACTCGATCTTATCACTATAAAAAAACAGGGCCTAACTGCTTTGATTGGTTTTTTATATTGTTTGTTCGGATTGGTATATGGAAAAGTTATATTTAATAAAGTTCGTTGTTTCTGAAAAAAAAAAATTTAATTGTCGAAATTTCATTTATACTCTTTATCGCTATTTTTAGAATAATATGTACCAATTATTTTTATGATGTTATGTATGTAATTATTGATAAATTTTGGGTTTAATAATTATTTCTACAATCAACCAATCTAATAGGCTGATCATTTCAACCTATTGAAATTCAGTCTATTGATTTTAATCAGTCAAGTGAATAGGATGTTTACTGAACATATATGTAGCTTCTTTGACTTGGTCAAATTTTTCAATAAGCTATCCAATAGACTATTTACAAAACACCCCCATTAAAAGAGAATAGCTCGTTGTTGATATGTAAGATGAGAATTCATAATGCGAATAAAAATGAAAATTCATTATGAGAATGTGCTTCAGATATTTATAAGTGAACAATCATTATAATAGGAGTGAATAATCTAATATATATGAGTGAACAATCGTACAATATGGAACACGTGCTCCGGGAACACCTAATAAGTTGCAGTGATTGAAAGTAGCACTAGCATTTGAAATAAGAAAATAACTATTAAAAATACCGTTAATTAGTTATTCAATAATTTTATAAACTGAAGGAACTTTACACACTCCATTAGTTTGACTAATTAAATTCACTTTCCATGAAGTTCACTTTTCATAAGGTGAATTTTTTAAATCGGCTTACAATTGCTACACCTCTAAAATTTTTAAAAACTAGTACTTAAATATGTGCATTGTATAAAACAATAATAAACAAATGTGGTCGAAAACACATATATAAATATATATATATATATATATATATATATATATATATTAGTGTAAAATAATTGTATTTATAATTTTTTAAAAAGATAAAGATTTTAATCCCACATGTATTACCCATATTCATGGGTACACCTCCTCAATGAAACTCATCTTAGATGCAGTGGATATCTATCATCATCATCATCATCATAATCATCACAGCTTCAGTTTACTTTATGTGACCATCTAAATTATGTGTTTCATTCTCCCTCTTTGCTTTCTTTTTCATTTTAGAAGCCTTGAACTCTCCTAAAATTGTAACTCGAGAACGAATCTATATATCAACTTTAATATCTCTATCAAAGCTTAATTTAGTACGATTTTTGAACTTGGACATAGATGCTCCGTTTTCTTCGTATAACATCAAAATTTATATTCTTTTTTTTACCTGGCTTGGCAGGTGATGATGAGTATTTTGAGAGTCATCCTAATATTGATTTTGATTTTGATTAAGGAGAAACAATGTAGCACCCCAAATTCTTAATCATCAAATTAGGTCTAAGACCACTTAACTGTGGTGATTAGTGCATCGGAAAAAGGTGATCCAGGGATATCACTTGTTGTCATGACTAAGGACAAGGCATTCGAACCACTAAAAAAACTCCAATCACAACTCAAACAAAGCCAAAGGACTATGTTTAACACCTTAAATGACTCCATAACAACTTTAAAGAATCTCTTAGCTAAATATTAAACAAACCGACCGTAAAACAACCAACATGCTCGGAACATAACTAACAGGTTTCGTGCTTTCACAAAACAATGAACCAGAATTGAACAATTGGCACTATCAGCTCTTATCCTTCATGGTGGGGGCCTGACTTCTTGCCAACACTAGTCCCGCTTCCTAAAACAAAACATAACACATGTTCGCAAACATAAGCCAAAACTCAATATACATACTTTTGTATAGTCAAAATAACTTATCGAAATTCAACTATGGGCATGCATTTCCATGCATTTAGCAAACAGAGAGTAAGAAGATAAATAATTTTTCATGTTTATTATCTGGGTGCTTCCCTTTGCGATCATCTGAAGATCCTCATATGTGCATACCCAGACCGATGGAGAAGTCTGGACGGAATTAATCAACTGACTGACCAAATTATGTACATGTTTATGGCACGTTGGTATGATATGATATCGGCGTGACCACATTTATATGGAAAAACATGCTTGAAACACATAGTACTAACCATATTGAACGATAATTATGTTTTAATTGAACTGAAAACAATGAGTTCAAGCAAGGTCCAAGCAAATGCGTACCTTCGCTGAAATCTATGGTTGAAATTATTAAAACTGGAGATTTGGTGACTTGAGTGGGAGGTGGCAACGACCTTGGTGACCACACTTGAAGAGTTATTATAAAATTAAATTATTTTTAGAACTTATGAAGCAATCGAGTTCACAACTCTAAGTATAACAACTTTTTTTTTTTTAAATTCCAGATTTTTTAAGGGATTTTGGAAAATTCATAACCTTTTACCACATTGATAAAAAAGGTACACGACACCATTCTGGAAAGCTTAGAATGTAACCTACAATTTTTCAATTGAAGGTTGAGGCTAAAACAATGGCAACGGGTCAAAAAAATATTTTGAATACAATTGGTTTTATTCGGAACAGTTTCCTAGGCATGACTTTAAAAATTCATAACTTTCGTTTTTGATATGGGAACCAACCTATAAGACCTCTTTACAGAAAGCTTCAAAGGTGCACTACAATTTCTATTTAAACTGTAACCTCAATCTGTCATCCAACTTTTTAATATTAACATCACCAAAATTAAAACAATAGCAAAGCATCCATTCATACAATATATTTTCTAATCAAGGGACATACAGGAAATAAATTTGCGCATCCATGAATCCCAATGCACTTAGAACACCATACTTGAATTCAAAACCCTAACCTCACCCAAGACTTGACTTTCTATCATCTGCTCCCATAATCATCACTTTGATGTTTGAATAACACTTATAATAGCATCTACAACTTCAATCCATAAAGGGTTAGCAAGAGAATTCAATGGATAGAATAAAGAAAACCATGAAAATTTCTTGGAGAGAGATTGAATGTGAAAGAGAAGGGGGCGGCTGAGCAACAACGGCTAAGCGACCATTGGGGTCGGCTGCGCTGTTGGTCGGTGGCAGGCAGGAGAAGGGGAGAGTAAGTACTATAGGTGAGTGTGGAACAATCTCAATCAAAAGCTTAAGCTAATGATTGTAGCCCCAGGAATGGTTTTATACTCTAACATGCCCCCTCACGCGAATGCCCTTCGGGCTTGAAGTGTGTATGTTGCAAAGGCCCCCTTCACCCTGCGCAAATGAATATGGGGGGTACTGAGATTCGAACCTGAGAACCATCTCAACCTAAAGTTTAAGTTAATGGTTGTAATCCTAGAAATGGTTTTATACTCTAACAGTGAGTGTGCGTCTTTTACTTACTATGAACTATGAAGTGGAAAGGAGAAATGAAAGAAATGGTATTTGGGATTGTACTCCACTATTTGTGTTCGTACTACAAAATTACAAATCTTCCACTCCCTCTTCTTTTCCCTCACATAAAAAAAAAAATAAAACAACTCCTCTTAATCTATTTTACTAAACCAAATGCCCCAAAACTTAATGAGTAAGACTTGAAATTCAGAAGAATGTTTGTAGGAAATGCGGCAAATGAAATAAAAGTGGAGTTCTAAACACAAAAAGATAAATAAAAAAATCACTAAAGTTACTAACAGTGATTAGGAATAAAAATAAATATGATGATGTTGATGTAAAAGAACATGAAACAACGCGTAGCGGTCGCTGCAATGCTCAGATGTTGTAAAACACGTCAATAATTAACTGAATTGAAACGTTGACTTTAGTTAATTAAACTGCTATTACTTTTAAATAATACTTATTAAGGCAAGATTATTACAAGAAGCTTGATGATCTTGATTTAAGTCTAGAATTAACCATGAACTTGCAGTCTTGATGATCATGATGACGATATTGATTTTCTCTTATTAAGAGAAGGTGATCTAGATGATCTTGATCGTGATATTCTTTCAGTCTAGATATAACCAAGATCTTGATGTTGATTTTGATTATGGAGAGGTGATATGATCTTGATCATGATCTTACTTTGACAAGTAGGAAGAGGAGGCAAGGAAGTTTGGAGAGAAGTGAAAGGGAAGGTGACCTTGATCATGATCTTATCTTGACAATTTAAATAATATTTAGATTATGGGGAGAAGATGCTCAGAGATTAATCTCCTTTATGTCTTGCTCCTTTGCTATTTGTTTTTTGTTCCCATATGATATTTCTGAGTTTATTGAGCTTCCTTCAATATCAATGGATTCCTTCAATTATTGAGAGGAAAAGATGAGTACTTAGGCACGTAGGTAAGGAGGAGGAAAACGAAGAGCCTTGTATACTAAAGACATTAGGTGGTTTATTCTGTTAACTACCGCATCAATGTTTAGAGCATTGGTATATGCAAACTCTTCCAAATGATGGATATATCTCAATAGACGGAGTACTTCTTACCAAAGACTTGAGGTGATTGTTCTTTATTGGGAATTATATGATTGTTATTACTGTATTATGTTATGATTTTAGCATTCTTTTTATATATTCCTTTTATTCCTATTTAATTGTTACTTTGGAGGAGTGGGAAATATTAGTATAGCCAATAAAGTTATTGACAAAAGTTATAAAATCATTTAACTTGGTAAAAATCAATTATGATGGATGAAGATTAGAAATGTAAAATTGATAAAACTATATTAAAAATTTAAAATAATAAATAATTACTGATAATAAAAATTAGTTAAATGGACAAATAAATATGGATAGAGGAAGTAACATAGAGCAGCAATTTTTTATTAACGGTTATCTTTATCTACGAAGAAGAGCTTGTCGCTCAAAGATTAAGAGCGAGTGGAAGCGAATATTTGAACTCATAAACAAAGGGTATCTTTTATCTGTGTGTAATTTGCATTGTTGGGTATGTTGAATTTTTGCAATTAATAATCGAAATTTTAAAAAAAAAAACCCAAATTACCAATAAAAGTCATAATTAACTAGGAAAGCACACTTGCAACTCCTCTCGATGCGCCCTAACGGGCGACTCCCGCTTCCCAAAATCAGCCCCTAGCAGCCAATAAGGCGTTTTCCGGTGACTACTCTGTCTCATCTACAGTTAGAACGGTCCACTCTCTGATACTCGGGCGTTTTTGGGCTTTTCTCCGGTTCTTTTGCTGCCATTGCCTTCTGTCCGATTGCTATCTTGTTTTGTTCCGGTGGACGCCTGCCTGTCTGGTGACATTCCGACCAGTCGTAATGAGGTGATTGAGTGGGTGGGAACGTGTGGGATGGTGGTTGTTTCTAATATGATGGCAGTCTCTAGGTTTGTTCAATTCCATTAAATATTTGCATTGTTCTGGTTCAGTGGGTATTGTTGTTCGAATTTTCACCATGGATGCTTTCTTAGTTTTGAAGGCAAAGACTAGATATTATGAAATTCATTCTGACCTGGTCCATTTAGTTTCCTCCCTTGTTATGGATGGTGGATTTGATGGTAGTGCTTTAATGGTGATGTTTGAGAAAGCTAAAGTTTTTGTGTGTTTTGTAAGAATTGAAGTCCTTGTGTTCTTTATCTTGTCTAATATGAACAATTCCCGTCCTACTACCATTCTAGCAGCCCCGACAGTGGGCCAGAGTAGATTTTCTTATTCAAAAGCATCGCTCTGGGTGCAAGGATAACTATCCTCATAGTGGTTTATACAGTCTCAAATATTTCTCTATTTTTGTTGATAATTTACCTCCTAATTTTGAGATTACAAATTTTAAGATGCAATTTATTGATTTCGGAGTGTCATGGACATCTATATTCCAAGGAGAGTTAGTAGAAAATTCGGGAAAAAGTTTGTTTTTGTTTATTTTTCAAAGAAAGAGGACGTGGAGTAGGCGATCAACCTTTAATGGTCAACATGTGAAATGTTTAGTCTTGGAAGTCTCCTGGGAAAACGTTGCGAGCAAGCTATCCTATAAAGATTTTGTTTTCAAAGGTTTCGATCCTGTGATGATGAAGATAATGAAAAGATGGACTTTTCCGATAGTGATCACACTATTAATAATATGCGGTCTTCATTGATGTTGATTTAGGTTCCGACTTACCTCTTGATTTTGAGGTTTATGAAGCTCCGAGAGTCAGAGCTAGAAAGAAAAAAAATCAGAGCACCGTGTGAAAAGCAAAGTGAAATTTGGTGAGACAAACAACTTGCAGGGTTACTTCTTCGAGGAGTTTAAAGAAAAGAAAAAATGCTCCAAAAATCGCAAGTCCATGAAGATGGAGAAAAGATCATTAAAGACAAATTGGAGGAATTAGTGGAAAACTTTCTAAATAAACTTGATGAGGAGGTGCGCAGAGCTGCAAAGGTTGGGTGCGATTGTGACATCATTAGCAATGATCAAGATGTTGCGGTGAAGATTTTCAAGGATATATCGCAAAAAAAGAGGGGCAAAAAAGAAAATATATCCCTAATATAATTGCATGTTTCGTTTTGTTGAATTTGCAGTTTTATGCTGCTGTTGTTCCAAACTCGAATACCCGATTAATCCAAGAAAAAAAGAAACCGAAATTATATCTTTAAAAAATTAAAAATTGAATAATGGAGAAGATGATAAGGTAGTCTTATACTACACTATCATAGTGTAAATGCATAATATATGCACGCAACACCATGGAAATGTGGTGGGAAAGTTTGTAATAGGTACATGACTACATGAGTATGTTTTTCTTAAAAAGGGAAGATCCTAATCTACACATTTATCATACATCTATTAGCTATTGATTTGATATAAATGTTGAGTTTGATAGGGTGAGGTTAAAGTTTTGGATGTCTAATATACTAAATTTTCAACCCACGAGTTGTGTTTATACCTTTATTTTTCTTTCTGTTTTTACAAGGACATATTTTAACTCTTTTGGAAAGTCATTAGTGCTTCAATACTCTTTCAAGTGCCAATCATTTTTTTTATTATCTAGAGTCATAAAACTTACAAATTCACTTATAAAGATATACAAAAATAGTCATGCAAAAAAAAAGAAAAAGAAAATAAGAAAATAACAAACAAAATGTACAACCTCAAAAAAATAGTACAACCAAGACCAATAACTCAGTACAAGAGCAGGCTCTACAAAATTGCAACCTACTCTTTTTAGGGTCTGTTGTTTTCAACTTATGATAAGTAACTTATTATTGATCAGTGCTGATAAATGTTGATGACTGTTGATCAGTGTTAATTAGTACTAATCAATTAATTAGTTATAATTAGTAATAATAATTAACAATATAATTAATTGATCTAATTTAGAATAAAAAATGTACTATTGTTTAATTTGTTTTCTTTCTTTAGAATATGTTAGTTTTGAAACTTTGTCAATCAATTCATCAACCTAGTAGAATAACATAAATTGGCAGTGTAATCGGCCATAACATTGAAATTATTGTTAAACAATTTTGTTTTATTTTTCTATGTAAGAAGCTAGGATGATGTTTATGTAAAGAACGATGATGTTTGTATGAAAAAAATGTTACAGTGATAATAATAGGTCTAATTTCTTATTGCTTTTGGTATGGTTTTTGTGATTTTATGGTCATTGTTATAATTTATTTTTTATCTACAGTTGCTCCATCTTCTTGTTTATTACTTGGTAAACACTTATAATTTGAATGTTTTATTGTTAGAAATATATAAGCAGTGTTGTTAGGGTTTTAATTATAAGAGCAATACTTAATAGCGGAAGCACCAAAATAAGATGACTACTGGATATCGAGAAAAATAAATGCAAGAATAAAGGGGACAATGATTTTACGTGGAAGCCCAAATCGGGAAAAAACCACAGGCGGCACAAGTACAAACGAATCCACTATGGTAGAGAGTACAACGAACGATCTCCTCCCGAGATCCAACAAAGAGAATATTACAAAGATCTTAAACACCGAAAAAGATCCACCCGAAAGAGACACATGCTCTTAGTCAACAGAACTCTCAACAAAACTCTCTCATCAATTGGAATACGAAATTTCAGAATATCTGAATACACCTCCTCCCATAGGAGGTGCCCCAAACTTGACCACACCAAACAAGGCGAACTAGACCCATTATTTATAGGGAAAACTCCCTATAAACCTACCTTGACTCTCACTCCAATTAGATTTAGAATCTAATACAATTAGGAAACCTAACATAATAAGAAAATCTAAATAATATCCTAATACAATTAGGAAACAAATAATTGTGGGATCAAGAGACTGGGTGATTTTAGGACACTTTCCTAACAAGTGTAATTAATTAAATTTTATTTTTCTGATATAGCACAATAAGAAAAATATGTTTGGGCAACAAATTTAGAGTAGTTTGGGCAACAAAAAAATTATTATTCATTAATTTAAAATAGGACAACCAAATAATTTTGTGGTTAAATACATTTTTACTAATATGTAGGTCGGACTTTGTGTTTCGAGGATAAAACTATCAAATCGTGATAATTTATTTTTGTAACACCATGTTAAAGGGCAACAAAAATTAGACTAAGGCGACAAATTTTTTTGTTGCCCAAAGTAATTTTTCTTGTTGTGTAGGTATTAGTTAAACAAAATACAAAATAGTAGTGTACACTTTCCTTGGAAATTTTACTTTAATACTAGATTTGGAAATTTTACTTTAATACAAAATAGTAATTTTTCTTGTTTCGAGTATCTATTATAGTTTATTTATCATGCTGAGCTGAAAATATTGTAATCGTAAAATTTATGAAATAAATTGTTTATAGGATTATTGGATGATAATATACTGAACTTCAGGGGTATTGGATAATAATGCATTGAACTTTTTTTTTGGACTCTAATACACTGAATTTTGAGGGTATTGGACAATAATGCACTCAAACCAATTCAGAATGTGGTTGACGCGGTGGCTGTCCTACTTTGAGGTGTCGTTTTTTTTATTTTTTTAGAAAGAATTTTTGCCGTGTAAGAAAGTACACATAAGCAGAATGACTAATATATTTTTTTGGAAAAAAATAGAAAAACGACACCTCAAAGTAGGACAGCCACCGCGTCAACCACATGCTGAATTGTCTGAGTGCATTATTGTCCAATACCCTCAAAGTTCAATATATTAGAGTCCAAAAAAAAGTTTAGTGCATTATTATCCAATACCCCTAAAGTTCAGTGTATTATTGTCCAATACCCCTTTATTAAATATTGGTAACTCATTTATGATTATAAGTTTTTCTAAGATTATATTTATGAAATTTACTTTGAAAGTAACCAAATCTTGTAAATTATATTTATTTCTATAGATTTGGATATATTTATAGGACTTTTGTTTATAGATATACAAGTTTTGATTCGCACGTAAAACTTGCAAGGATTTAATAAAATATATGCTTTGTCTTTTCATTTTATTTATCATCTTTATTTTAAATCAGTAAAGCTTTAATATATGGCTATTAATTTTTTCGATTATATAACTATTAATTTATACATGTGTATGATAATCTAAACATGAAATTACTAACATGAATTAGGTTCTAAAAAAAATACTATTCTATGACTATAATGTTTTATCTTTTTTGATAAAATATAATCTGTCATTTATGATAGGTATATTTTTCAGTAATTTTCTTAACCTATTAGTTTAAAATAATGAAAAATATAACTTTTAAAAAGTTTAAGGTTAAAACAAATATTGAAAAATATAACCATCATAACTAACATATTATATTTTATCAAAAACGATAAAATATTATAGTTATTGAATAGCCTAATGAGTAGTAGTAGTTTTATGTTTAGATTATCATATAGATGTATAAATTAATATTCATATATCAAAGTTTTAACAAATTGAAATAGAGACGATAAATAAAATGAAAAAAACACAACATATATTGTATTAAATGCTTACACATTTTACGTGCGAATTAAAACTTGTATATATAAATGTAAGATATTGGGAGAAGTTATTAACGCGAACACCACATGCAAGTAAGATATAAGCATTATTGATCAATTATTCTTCTTAAATACTATTATTAAAATATAAAATTATATTATTTGATAAGTTATTATGTGAGAATTTACTAAATAATGATGAATCTTGAAAAACTCAAAAGACGCTTATTTGTGGAAATGGGGACTAATTAATTAAACTGAACAAAAAAAAAAAAAAAAACCAGGTGTATGATGGAGACTTGAGTTGTATTTAGATGAAAAGAAGAAGTATGATAGTGACAGGAGTTGATTTAGACCCTATTCTTTAAAGTACTAGGTTACATTTATCATTGCTTAAGCTTAATTTACCTTAGCTTACCTTACACGATTCCTAAAGAAAACTCAAAGCAATTCAAAGTCAAAATTTTAGTAACAAATACATTACTCCACCACTAACTTATCTACCACAAATTTTATCCTTACATTTTCGTTTCTTTCTTTATCTTACTAAATCTAACTTGATCCTACAAATCTAAGGAACATGACCCTAAATGCTCATATAATGACGTGGAGTGGAGGTATTATATATATTTTTATATTACTATAATTCTTTTAGATATAAGAAGAATAATATGGTCATAATAATTATTATATTACTTTGGTCTTGTTCTTTGGTTATATTATTTTTAGGTTTGATGGATAAGTTACGATAAGTTACGATAGATTGGGATAAGTTAGGATACTTTTTTGGGGAATTGTGTTTTTAGAGTGATTTTTTTTGTGAATTGTGATAGATTTGAATAAGTTAGGATAAGTTGAAAGAGTATCCAATCTAACCAAAGAACAGGCCAAGGCTCCTACCGACCAAAAAAATTATTATTATTATATTATTCTACTTTTTTCTTTAAAAATATTCAACACGTACAGTTTAATTATTATTAATTAATTGCATTTTTACTTCAATAATAAGAGGTTTTTGTTTATTCAGTTTGTAAAAGCAAGAGGGAAGGTGAGGGGTGACGTGCAAATATTGAAAAAAAAATAATTGTATTTTTTTATAGATGAAACTGCCCTTTGTATGATAGTCACCGCATAATTTGATAGGGGTAAATGGGTCCATTGAAATATGAGATGACAAATTTGACCTTTAGATTAAAGTAATAGGAAGGGTAAATTTGGTAAATTGAAATTTGCGTACCATAAAGCCTTCTCTCTTTATATATAACATAGATATATGTGTGTGTATGGACTTGAACATCCTCATTTTTTTTCTCTCAAACATGACATTGATTTTGAAATTGTTCTCAAATTTAATTTGAGCGTACACAGTAGAGATATTTGGCCACATAAGTTCATACTCAAATGTGAGCTTGATCGAGTGTTGTTATTGGGCATATATACTCTCAGAAGGACAACAGAAGGTTTGAATAATTAAATTGTATTTTGGAGATAGGAGATTCTATCATAGTTGAAAATATATAATTACTCTTAATTTTACCATTAAAAATTAAAATTAATATATATATTTACCATAGGACTTGTTACAATAAGTAAATATATATGTTAAAGTTATAATTTTTTACAAAATTGAATATTTTAAAGGAAATTCTACCATAGTTGACTTTTTTTCAACTATCGTAGTTGAAAAGTGTAAAGACCATTAATTTTACCTTAAAAATTCAAAATCAATGTAGGTTGATCAAAATAACTTGATACAATAATTAATCATATTTATGAGGATATAAATCTTTTTGAAAAATATAGTTTATTTTTTATAAATAAATGCTATAAAATTTTCAACTAACATAGTTGAAAATATATTCAACTATGGTAAAATTTTCATTTGGGGATTGCTGAAAAGGAGAAGAAATACTATTATTGTCTAAAAGTTTAAAAATATGGTACCATTGGAAATTAAAAAAATTAAAACAGAAAATCTTTCAACACTATACACATACTATTACAATTTATGATTGGCCAAATTTTGAACCCCGGGTAGAAGTTTGATTTATAGACAGTGGAACAAATATTTGGGAGCAAAATGTAGTAAGTTGAACAAGTGATCGATTATGCAAATTCCAAGTTATGATCATACACGATGTGAGGTTTTTTTTTTCAATTATTAGTAGCCAAAAGGCTAAAAGTTCATAACATACAGCAACCCGTAAACACAACAGCAATCAACCATCATCAAAAAAGGTTACAATCAAACTGCTAAAAAAACACCGCATGGACTTATCAAGCACCACAGTCAACCAAACTATTACTTCGCAAATAAAAGAAAGAACAATGAATTTAGCTGTTTGGGTCATCAAGGAATCGCACATCAATATCGTTGCCAATAATCACCTTCCTTCGTTCAATCTCAACTTGAATGTCATCAATACTGTTGTTTTCCAACATGTTCGCACGCCTCTTCATCCTAACCTTCTAACTACCCTTTTGTCCATGAACAACTCTACAAGTTGCATCCCTGACAATCTGTCACTTAGATTTCATCAACATGTTCAATTTCCTCTTACTCCTGCCTTTACCTTTGGAAAGCTCAAGGATGGAATCTTCAAGATTTACAATTATGTCATGCTCAGCCACGCCTTCAAAAAATTCAATTGGGTTGTTAGAGGTTAGAGAAAGAAATACGGAGAATCTAAAAAGTAAGACGCTAAAGCATTTTTTATGACATAAACCTAATTTGTGTCTTTTCCATGAAAATCATGTGAACAATATGTCAGCGTTTTCAAACAAAATATTGAAGGTTAGTACTTATTACTGCATCCCAATGTTTGAGTAAATTACATTTACCTACCTGATATTTGTGGTAATAATTTTTACATAATCAATATTTATAAAATAATTTTCACTTTATTTGACATTAAGTGTTCATAAATTTAAATCTCTTAAGATATTTTATATTTAATTTTTGTTAGATTTTCCATCGTAACATTAAAAAGATAAATATGAATTGACTTTTTTATCATTGATATGAATTCATATGACTTTAACAAGGTAGTGTTGAAGAAGAGGAGTATGAGAGCAATCGACTGTTGGTGTTTTCTATTTGGAGTTTCGACACACATTTTTCATACAAAACAATGAAAGGGTCATTTAAGTTATTTTCTTCTCAATATTATGGGCAGCTTGGTACATTCATATAGTCATATTGGAGCATTATTGTATTTTCTCATTTTCGATGAGAAGTAACCGGATTTTGCCACTAAAAATTACTTTCACTTAATGTCAGATAGAAAGGTGAAAATTATTTCATAAATATCGGGTGTGCAAAAATTATTACCACAAATGTCAGGTAGGGTAAATGTAATTTACTCCAAGATGTTTGTTGTAATGATTAACTTTGTTGTCTCAATTTAACTGTCACTTTTATATCTTCAATAATTATGATACATTTTTTACCCTTAATTAATAGATTATTTATCACTTTTTACAATTTTAACAACTATTATTTTTAATTAATGAGGCGATAGTTTGAGTAAATTACAATTTTTTCACCTAAATTCCAATGTGTCTTGGTTATCACGAGTTACTTAAATTAACAAACATAATGGGATGGAGGCAGTAGTAAACTATCAAGAATAGCTCTCCGTCAGTTCCTTTTTATTTATCATTTATATTTATATTTTTTAATGTTCATTTTTAGAGTACTTTTTTGGGGTTAAAATTATTAATTTCTAAGTCTTTAGATCTTTCAGCTTTTACCAACTCCTTTCTATTTTTTTATGACTCTTCCTAGTTCCTTTCAACTTCTTCCAAATTTAATTAGTTCCTTCCACCTCCTTCCGCTGTTGGTTTCTTCCAACACCTTTCATTACATAAAATTTATTATTATATAATTTACTTCGTAATATTTTTCTATATTTTTTAAAATATTTTTCTATATTTTTTAAAATTTATGTGTTTGATAAGAAATAAAATTCTGGTTAAACCTGGCAAATAATAAATTTTGATTCACAATGTCAATATATACTAGTATTCTAAAGTCATTTAATAATTTAACTTGCCCTTTATCTTTTATCACGTGATAATAAATATAAATATTAAAATTTATTTCACGATATACATAATTAAATATTACATGATAAAAAAATAAAATAACAATCTTATAAATTATAATTAGATGATTTAGGCCATGTTCTTTTATGCGACTGACAATCTGCGATGCCACAACTCACCACATTTTGCCACAACCCACCACAACATACTATTCCACCACAATTTACCACAACCCACCACAAATTACTTTTTCAAATTTATTATATATCTTTAATATAAATTTTCGATCAATACTTTTTCAACTCACTTTTTCCAATACAATGTTTTTTCAACCATTTTTTTAATCATCTAAAAACTATACAATATTTCAACTCACTTTTTTCAATTACTTTTTCACAATTACCAATACAATATTTATTTATATATACAAAAAAATCATCACAACTTACCAATAACCCACCACAATTCCACTATACTCGACACAATTTCACCACAACATACCGCGTCATACTGCAGCACACCGCATAAAAGAACAGGACCTTAAAATATAATGCTCGAAGGGGTTATATGTGATAAAATAAAATCCTCTCAAACAATGAAGGTTCTTTTTTTTTTAAAAAAAAAATAGGGATATTGGATGGTAATATACTGACCTTTAGGGGTATTGAACTATAATATACCAACATTTACTATTGGACAGCAATATCACCGACCTTTATATATATAGGTGATATTATTATATCAATAGTGACTAAGGGGGTGGTGAACTAGTCTCCGTGTTGATGTAATAGTGAAAGGGGAAAAATCGGCCCCAGCTCAGTAACCTCGTTAACCCCTCCATTTTTCCAACAAATTCACTTTTAAAAAAAATCGGCCCCAACCCAGTGATTAAGGGGGTGGTTGACCAGTTTATGTGCTGACGTAGCACACAACTAACAATGCCTTGTAACTTGGGCCGTAGACAGTTTTTTTTCTCTTCGCTTGCTACGTCAGCACAGAGACCGGTTCACCGCCTCCTTAGCCACTGTTGGTATAATAATGTCATCTAGATATAAAGGTCAGGAATATTGTTGTCCAATAATAAAGTTTGGTATATTATAATTCAATACCTCCAAAAGTCGGTATATTACCATCCAAAAATCCAAAAAATTATTACTAGGAAGACCTGAAATTATGTTATTTGACGAGCAGGCTAAAAATGCGATCAAACAATTTAGATATGAAATAAGATATGATACAATTAAGTCGGTCTCACTTAGAATGACGGTTATCATAGCTTTTGTAACTGATAAACCTCGGTTTTCGAGCTTTGTTTCTGGGGTGTTTTGCCTACTTTGGCACAAATTTGAATTGGTTTAGCTCATCATCGCTTGTTGTAGCTAAAATACTTAACTTTGTCAATGTAGGTGAATTTTGGGTGGTTCGCGGCGCTTGAATGATTGTTGAATGAATGATGATGAAGCCGTGGAAAAGCTGAGATAAAAAAGTGTATGTGAAGAATCCCATAGGAGACTTTTTCACAGGCGCACGCCTGTGCACGTTGCCCAAGAATTAGTTTTAGTGTGTTTAATTAGAAAATTAAAGGGCAATTTTGCGTAGTATGTTATTTTCCATTCTTCTTTTTAGGTTTTGAGAGTTTTCTCTCGGGCCTCTTTAGAGGCTTCTAGGGTAGATTTTAGGTTTAATTTACTTCTCTTTGCAAAGATTCATCAACTCCAATTTCAATTCGATACTAAGTTTCTCTTTCTCTTTCTCTTTATGTTTATTAATACTGCTCTTAGATTCGTTTTGTTTATCTTTAATTACTTTAGCATGTTGATTAATTGTTAGTTTTGTGTTGCTTGGGTTGTGATTGGTGTATTCGATGATGAATTAATCTTTGTTTAGGCCTAATCTATTCAAATTCATGCTTGTAGTTAGAGGTTTTCTCATGCCCACCACGTGCCACGTGTTCGATGAAATGCTCGAGAGAGTGTTCATTTGTATTTGTTAGGCAATTGATTTATGCTGAGAGGTGAGGTCAATTTGCTAGCATGGGTAGATAAAATAGTTAGGGTTTTTGACATGAGAATAATCGAATTCTAACTAGGTCTAGGATTGTTATTCTCGTAGTTTAATTAGACTAACTCCATGAGAATAGGCAGATGGAATAGTTAGACTAGCCCCTGCCCCTCGAGAGAGGGCTTTGGCGAGCTTTAATGGTGTAGCTGATCACTCTTAATTGCCTGTTTAGAATCAAAAAATTACTAAGGGGTACCCTAATTTTTGGTGAAATGTTTTTCTGGTATCCCACTTTTGAAAACTAATTTTAGGGTACCCTAACTTTTAGAATTAGAAATAATTAGGTGAATTTCCGGCCATTGATTTGAATTCACCGGTGAGTTTTAGGCGGGAAATTGATTAAGTGTCTTTGTGGACGAAAATGCCCTTTGTTTTTGTGGACGAAAATGATTTGAATCAATCGGAGTTTCGCCGGAAATTCACCTAGTAATTTCTAATCCTAAAAGTAAGGGTATCCCAAAATTAGTTTTGAAAAGTTAGGGTACCAAAAAATTGTTTCTTCAAACGTTAGGGTACCTCTAAGTAATTTTTTGGTTTAGAATGAATATATTAGGTTATTCATATTGATCATTTGTTGAATATTTATATCGCAACCCGAGTTTTTACAGTTTTCGTAGTTCATTATTTTCCCTTGATCATCACCACAATCATTTGTTTATTCACCTGACTTGAAACACCTGAGTTAGTTCTAACTGCCTAGGACACAACTCCCTGTGGATACCATAACCGTACTCCCAAAAATACGACAACAGTAACTTTGGGTATATTAGTTTGTTTCTATTTTTTTTATTGACTACTTATATAGTAGAACTTTTATAATTTAATTTCACTTTTAGTTTTAATTTTAATTTTAATTTTAATTTTACATGTATTTTGATTTTAATTTTTACTTTAATTTTAGTTTTGATTTTAATTTTAATTTATGGGCAAAATAGGAACGAAAGCTCTAGATGTAGCTTGGCCGACTCTAGTGGATAACCCAAGTATTTGTCATGGGTCAAGACTTCTTTGATATCCAGAGTAATAACGATCTCATCTCTTCTTGGAATGGCTACCTACTTACCGAATGCCACCTATGACTTGCTCAGGTTTATTTTTTGCCCCCTCTTTATATGGTTGCAAAATGGTTTTTATCTCTTGGGCCTCCTGCATATTAGCATCACAGAAAATAATAGATTCGTCTGCAAAGAGTAAATGAGATATTTCAAGTATCAGTCTACAAAATTTGAGCCCGTGAATTCTTCTAGAGTTAAATGCATTACTCAACAGGTAAGAGATACCTTCCACATAAAATAAGAAAAAAAAAATAAGGATATAGGATTTCCTTGGTGAATACCCCGAGACGGTTTCAAGAATCCCTCGGCTCACCACTAATGAAAGGACATCGAAGCAATCTCAACAAAATTCATACCAAATTCTCCCAACTATCTCAGTCTCTCTAAACCTCAACCTTAGCATGATTTTCCAAAGAAAAATTCATTCTATTCGTTCATAGGCCTTAGCCATATCAAGTTTAGGGGCCATTGAATTTTTACTCTTGCTACCACTACTCATGACATGAAATAATTCAAAAAGTACAAAAATATTACATGTGATATGTCTACCTATATTCAAGGCGCTCTGGTTAATTGAAATAATGTGGGGCAATATCACATTCAATCTCCTTGTCAGTACTTTTCTTATCAGCTTGTATTGAACATTGCAAATGCCAATATGTCTGAAATCCCCAACCTCTCCGGGCTTATGTTTCTTGGGAATAAGAGCAATTTGCATGTGGCTAAGGTTGTCTAATATGGGAGCGGCATTAAAAATATCCAGAATTGCATCAACCACATTAGACTCTAGCTACCACATTCCAGAATTTCTGGTAGAAAACAGGTTAAACCCGTCAGTTCCATGGGCTTTATCAGGTCTGATAAAATTGATGCCTTCCCCCACTTCCGATATCCTCCGCCTGATATGGCCTTGTGAGCCTCCTATTCATCTCTTCTATCACCTTACATGGCACACAATCAAGAACCTGATCAATGTTCCTGCAACCGCCACTTGTAAAGAGCTCATAATAAATTTGCATGAATGCATGATAGTTTGCTCAATCTTTCTATTGTCCGAGGTGAGGATCCCATTGTTATCTTTAAGCGTCTCCATCTTGTTATTATTTTTCAGTCCATATATATATATATATATATATATATATATATATATATATATATATATATATATATATATATATATATATATATATATAACAGAATTTAACTCTTCATTTATTCAAAAACACAAGACAGAAAACAATACAAGCCCTATTGTAAAAGCAAATCTATACAATCAGCAAACCTAATACTTTTCTTTCTTGGAAAGAAATAGAAGTCTATTTAAAATGACAAATTTGATTTTCTTTATAGCTTCATCAACAGAAACCTTCTGCTTATCCTTTGGAAATCTCAGATAGTTTCTCATCTCCCAAATAACTGCTACTGAAGATGTGAAAACAGAAGCAACCATCACCTTGATCTGCTTCTTCCTTTTCATATCTTTCCAATTCAGCACCCAATGGAAATGGGAAGAAAAAGTACCTCTGATTTTCATCTTCTCACTAAAGTAATCCAACACTACCTTGTAAAATTGCAATCAGTAAGAATATGGTCAATAGTTTCCTCTTCAGTCTGACAGAAGCTGCAAGCTGTTGAAATGTCACTACCATGAGCAGCTAGCCTCACCGCAACAGGAAGCTTCATATGCAAAGCTACCCAAGCTATAAAAGTCTCCCTGGGAGTCGACACTTTATTCCAGACAATGTGAAAGTAAGGCCAATTCTCCTGTTCCTTATAGAACCAAAGATAGCAATCCTTCACAGAATAATGAGAAACTCTATCTCCTCTAATACTTCTTCCATTGCCATCATCAACCTTGATCTTCTCTTTGATTTTACAGATTTGTTTCCAACACCAAGAGCTAGTAATTGGGGGTTTATGTTGCCACCAATCTTGTTTCTTCATATATCTCTCATTTATCCACTTGACCCAAAGGATATCCTTCTTCTTTGCTATACACCAAACCAGTTTACCAATTCTTGCAATGTTCTAAAGTTTTGGATTTTTCAACCCCACACCTCCAAGTTTTCTGGGCTTACAGATTGTATTCCAATCAACCAAAGGAGTTCTAGTAGCATTGAGATCAAAGGACCAAATGAAGTTGTGACAGATTTTCACAATCTGTTCAATGACATTCTGAGGTAGCAGAAATATATTGGACCAATAATCCGCAACACTCAACAGGACTGAATTAACTAACTGAACTCTTGCTGCATATGAAAGCTTACGAGAAGACCAGGCCCTTACATTGGCAGTAATTTTCTTAACCAAGAGAAGACAATCAAACTTTCCCAATCTTCCAGTTGTGATAGGGACCCCTAAGTATTTTAAAGGGAAAGTCCCCTGTGCAAACCCCAAGATATTACTTAACAGTTGAGTTTTCTCACTGTCACAACCAGCAAAAACAATTTGTGACTTCTCATGACTAGCAATCAGGCCAGAACAATCAGCAAACTTACTCAGGATCTTAGAAATATATGAAATCGACTCTTCATCAGCAGTACAGAAAATAACCAGGTCATCAGCGAACATAAGATGATTCACCATTAACTCCTTACAACCCGGATGAAACTTAAAATCTTGTGAAAATCTCAAATCATCTAGAAGTCTTGATAAATATTCCATCACCAGAACAAATAGGAGAGGGGAAAGAGGATCACGCTGTCTAAGGCCTCTACCACCTCTAAAATAACCATGATGTTGTCCATTCAAATTAATAGTATATGATGGGGAAGTGACACACATCATAATCACTTTAATGAATTTGGGAGGGAAACAAAAAGCTACAAGAGCCTCTTCAATACATTCCCAATAAATCGAGTCATAGGCTTTCCTCAAATATATCTTCATAATGCATCTTGGAGAAAGATTACTTCGAGAATAACCTTTAGCCACTTCTTGACATAACAGGATGTTATGAACAATTTCACGCCCCGGAACAAAAGCACCTTGACATTTATTGACCAAATGAGGTAAAATCTCTCTTAATCTTTTGCAAAGTGTGGGACCCGGGAAAATCCCCGTCGGTGTCCCTCGCGGTAAACGGCGAGTCGAAAGGGGTGTCTTTTCTTTTAGAAGATTAACTTGAATTTCCGTTTAAATGAATCAAAATTGAAATCTAAATAAACTCTTTTTTCTTCGAAATTTTTATTTACTCAAAGAAATAAACGGAAAACGAAAAAAGAAAGAAAAAAGAAAACGGAAGACATAAAAGGACAGCGCAGAGAGTCTCGGGATTGGGCCCGGGACGACTCACTGTAGCAATACCTGCAGGTATTGTGAGTCAGTGGTCCGGAAAAAGGGTATTGCTTAAACTCTTTTTTTTTTTGAAAATACACTTTTTAGTTGGAAATTTTATTTACTCTACGAAATAAACAGAAAACAGAAAAAAGAAACAAAAGAAATAAAGGAAGATAAAAAAAAACTGCAAACAAGAAGATTCGAACCCGGGACCGAGGCAGCGATACCTGCAGGTATCGTGGGCCGGGAATCCAGAAGATGGCCCTGATCTGGAAGTCAGGCCCGGGCCGTGGGTCGGGCCAGAATACCGCCAAGTATTCTGTCCATCCCGGCCTCGGAGCCTACTTCCGAACTTAGGGATCCAGACCTAAAAGAAACTTTTATTTTCGCAATCTGCTTTTTGGAAATCCAAAAAAAAGAAACCCGAAAGATAAATAAAAAAAGGAAAGAGGAGAGAGTCGCCAATTAATTTTTGAACGAGAATTAATAAACTCAAAAAAAGTGACTCCACAAACCACGAACCACGAGATTCGGATCCGGGGGTAAGGTTACGAATTCGGGAATAAAATCCCCGAATCCGCCCGTGCAACGAACGGACTTTACTAAACCGGTTAAAAAAATAAAAAAGAGAAGGGGAAAGAAGAGAGTAGAACGGAGTATTAATTATTGTGATTGATGTTATTTAGTTACATACAAATGCGGTAATAAAACAAGAAATAAATACAAGAAATAAAAGAAATAAATACAAGCGTACCTTTATTCACGAACAATCCATATTATTTAGGTCGAGTTTAGGGTTAACTCAAGTTACAAGATAATATGAATGGAGTAGAGATAGAGATAAAGAAAATGCCAGTTAAAGTGTATGCAAAAAATGAGAGAAATAAAGAGGGAGAAGAAAAGATGAAATCACCAAGTGTCAATACGCCAGGGTGATTTTTGGTGTGTAGTTGAAGTGGAAATGGTTGGGGTTTTTATAGGAGGAATGAAGGTTGAGAATTAGGATAAAATGAGGGAAAAAATACGGCATAATACCGCCAAGTATTAGGTCCGACTGCACGAAAAAAATAGGTCACGGCACGCTTCCCGAGGCGGATGTAGGCGGCCCGGTCAGGCAGAACCCGCCCACAATACCTGCAGGCATGGTGGGCTTTGGAGGCGCCCAGCTGCGCGCTTCCCGAGGTCAGCACGCTTCCCAAGGCAACCCGGCCCGACCCGATAGAATACCTGCCGGTATGCTGGGCTTGGGAGAAGCCCAGTTGCACGCTTTCCGAGGTGGGCACGCTTCCCGAGGTGACCTGGGTCGGGCATAACTCACCAGAATACCTGCAGGCATGCCCATATCCGGGTTGCAGTCCTGCTTTGGGCCGCGTGCCAGGCTTTACTTTTTTTGGGCTGTTTGAATTGGGCTTTTTTTGTGATGGCTTTTTTTTGGGGTTTTTCCTTCATTTCTTCATCTTTTTTGCATTTCAAAATTCTTGGCATTTTCCTAAACTAAAATAAAAATAAAAATAAAAATAAAAATAATTACAATAATTATGAGACACTTTTTGGGTGTCTACAGTTAGCCCCCACTTTGATCGAGTCTGAGTAAGACGATGATCAAAGTATAGCTTGGAGGTCTCCGGTCTTTCTTGACGTCGTTCAATCTTTCCCGACGTCGTTGAAATGTAGCTCAGTCTCTCCCGATGTCGTCGAAATGTAGCTCAGTCTTTCCCGATGTCGTTGAAATGTAGCTCAGCTCAGTCTTTCCCGATGTCGTTGAAATATAGCTCAGTCTCTCCCTATGTCATTGAAAATGTAGCTCAGTCTTTCCCAATGTCGTTGAAATGTAGCTCAGTCTTTCCCGATGTCGTTGAAATATAGCTCAGTCTCTCCCAATGTCGTTGAAAATGTAGCTCAGTCTTTCCCAATGTCGTTGAAATGTAGCTCAGTCTTTCCCGATGTCGTTTAAATGTAGATCAGTCTTTCCCGATGTCGTTCAAATGTAGTTCAGTCTTTCCCGATGTCATTCAAATGTAGTTCAGTCTTTCCCGATGTCGTTCAAATGTAGTTCAGTCTTTCCCGATGTCGTTCAAATGTAGTTCAGTCTTTCCCGATGTCGTTGGAATGTAGCTCAGTCTTTCCCGATGTCGTTGTAGTTTACCTAAGATGATGCAGCCGCAAAATTCGGATTATTTTCTGAGCCATACAGAAATTGTATCTCCATATTTTCTCCTGAAAATAATTAATTCTTGCATTTTTTTATTTTTATTATTATGGGAGTATTAAGAAAATCTTAAATTCTCCACACAATAAATTTCTCGGTCAATCCAGCTAGACCGGTCAAATGACCATTTAATTGAATTGAATGGTGAGATAGGCGGGAGGTTGCAAGGGTGGTCTTTAAAAGGGAGGCACCCTTATCGATATCCACACACTCCAAACATTTTATCTCCCACTCCTACTCTCCCTACAGTCACTTTCTCTCTAGAATCTCGAGCCCCGCTGCTGTCTGTCGATCACCGGCGAAACCCGGAGACCGGATGGCCATATCGCCAGGTATTGCCGTCGGGTGGGTTAGTTCTCGCCGGTGACGATTCCTCGATTTTCAGGCCAGAGACGCTGTTCGTCGGAGCTCAATACGGTCTCGCATGTGTTCGGTTTTCAGCATTACGAACTCGAATTCCGGAATTTCGTTGACCCATGCCTGGCGGTATTGCCCCGGGCTCGAACCCGAGTTTAACCTGCTCCTATTTTCGGGTCAACTTTTGTACAACCCGGGGGTTTGGTCTTTGGTTTGCCCCATACCTGCTTGTATGGTCATGCTTTTAACTCCCGGTGGCTAGCCGAAATTCGGCTGGAACCGCCCCCATACCTCTAGGCATGATCCCGGGTTCAGACCCAAGTTTGACCCCTTCCTGTTTTCGGGTCAGCTTTCGCGCAATCCAAGGTTTGTCCTCGGGTTTACTCCATACCTGCTTGTATGGTCTCGAGTTTGCGTCCCGAGTTTGATTCGAGGAATTTTGCTTTGTCGCGGGATTTTGAGTTTTCTTCTTGTGCTTTGCAGCTTATACGATGACACAACTTTGAAACCTCGAGATACCCGAATGAGCACGTGTGGCTTAGGAGATCGGAAGTGTCGGTGAGCCTTTCAAACTCATATTCTTTGTATGATCTTGGTATCCCGCATGCATGCTTTATACCAACCTTGTCATGTATTGAGGCCCCAAAACTTTTTGCTGTTTCTTGTGTCGTCAAATTTTTAGAGTTGAACGTTGGGATTAACTAGTAATCCCAAGATTTTTCTCATAAAGATCTGATGTCATGCCTCCAGGCATGTGGCTCTGTCTAGTTTTCCATACCTTTCTGAACAGTTTCTTTTTTTTTTGTACAGTCAGGCTGTCATGCCTCCAGGCATGCAGCTCTGTCCCGTCAGTGTCAGTCAGTTGGTCCTTGCTCGTTGTTCAGAACCCTGGGCAGGCTACCATGCCTGCAAGTATGATGCTCCGTCCGGAGTTTTTCTGCATGGTCTGGACAGATTTAAGTCTGGGCAAGCTGGCATGCCTCCAGGTATGGTGCTCTGTCCGGAGTTTTTCTGCATAGTCTGAACAGATTCAAGTTTGGGCAGGCTCGCATGCCTCCATGTATGCTACTATGTGCGCTGAATTCTGTCCAATTTTCTTTGTTTTTGCATTGCTTCATCAGATTTGGGGTCTAGTCAGGTTGTCATGCCTCCAGGCATGCAACTCTGTCCAGCCCAGGATCGGTCAGCCAAATTTCACTTGTTGCGCGGAACCCTAGATAGGATGCCATGCCTGCAGGCATGGCGCTCTGTCCGATGTTTTTTTTTTCTTTGCATTGCCCAACCTTGAGTCCCCTCTACCGAGCATACCGCCAGGTATTGCTCTGTGAAATCTTGCATCTTGTCTTCGCATCGGGTCCATTTTTTTTCTTGGTGGTGTTGTATGTGGAACCCGGGTCCGGACTGTACTTGGTGATATGGTGTCTGCTTGCAAGACCTAGACCTGGCTTGTTCTTGGCAATATGAGTTGAGTTTGTCCGTATGCTCGGATCTTCACAATTAATTCAGAAATGAATTATTTCCAAACTAATTCTCGTGAACATTATGAATTGAATTTTTAGAGTTTAACTCAGAAAATGAATTATTTTCCAAATTATTTCTCATAAAAATTTGCGATCCGTTTTAGAGTTTAACCCGAAAATGAGCTAATTCTCATAAAAATTTGTGATCGGTGTTAGAATTTAACCCGAAAAATGAGCTAATTCTCATAAAAATTTGTGAACTGAATTTTTTAGAGTTTAACTCGGAAGACGAGTTAATTCTCGTAAAACTCGAATTATCTCTTCATCGACAACGTCCTTTGAGTTTCTGGTAATACGCCCGAAGGCGATTAAGACTCCAAGTGAGCTTGCTTGATTTCTAGCCGTCATGGTTGCATTTCTTTTGATGTTCGGGCGGGAGGCAGAAGAATGCATATGCGGTCTTATGCATGCTATGCTACATGAATTATGTGAAAATAAAAAAAATGTACAAGACTCTTTTATGTTCAATACACAACTCTATTATGCATTTTATACTATAAGACTTTTATGCATGATTTTATGCAGTCCTAATTCTAAGGCATGATGTGACTCTTTTATTTTTATTTTGTACTTTTTTTTTATTTATGCAATGCGTGTGACTTTTTTTTTATTTGACTCGAGAAGAAAAAAATAAGGGAAAAAAATAAATAAAAACTAAAAAACTAACATGACTCAAAATGAAAATGAAAACGAATTAATGTGACTCAAAATGCAAACTAATGTGACTTAAAATGAAAAATGCACATGACCTAAAAATAAAAACTAAAAAATGCACATCGATTTGCTGCATGTATGCGATATGAACAGCCCCTACTTTCCCGAGGAAAAAAAAAGTAAGGAAAAGTAAATCAAAAACTCTAAATGTCATGAGTGGTTTCGAAGTGAGTTTTAGGACAAGGCAAGAGTAGTGAAAATGATTTCTTCTCCTCGAATTGCCTCGCAAGTTGCCATGATGCTGATATTGAGTGATGAGCGAGCCCCTAGTTGGAATGTTGTAAAAGACGATATTAATGGAAGACTCAGCCTGCTTAAGCTACATGATGGGATAGTCAAGATGCTCGACCTTGATGTCATGGTGAGGAACCCCAAGCACTAAGAAGGATCAAGTGACAAGTCGTCTTGATTTCTCTTGCATTTTCTCTATTCTTCTTGGTTCTTTTATGTAGGAACATGTAAGCACCAAGCCTCCAATATCAGTGAACAAATAAATATCTTCAGGCAAGTCAGAATGACGGACCTAGGTGGGTGTTGTCTTCAAGTAACCTTATATTGATGCAGTTGGCTTCTTGTTCTGCTGAAGGAGTTATCCCTCACTCAGGTGTTCTGGAAGCAAGGATTAACTGACGAATCTCATACATACACTAATGACCAAATCAGAAGAGCTCACAGGGTAGAGACAACGGAGGATGGATTATGGAAAAGGTAGGAATGGTGGTATAGAAAGTATGTTTGTGAGTGGTTAGGCCCCAATGGTGGGCCAAACGAGGCTATGGATGGCTAGGCGAGAGTAGTGATAAGATGTACAGAGGTTCGAACTGATGGAGGTGAACGAGATGGTCTATAGACGGAGCACCCTGTCTCGTGGGTTAATCTCATAAGGAAAGAGATGGTCAAATGGCTTTGGTTTGATGGATTTAGGTATAAAGGGTGATCCAAGTCTGATGGGAAAAATGTGGGTGTGTTTAGTGAAAGAAATCTGACAGCTTTTCGTTATCCTTACATACCAAGGTTTCCTCTCCTTTTGCCTAGCTCGCCTGGTGAGGTTTTCGAGCTAGCCACTCTTTATTCTATCTCTCAAAGACCCAGTGATTTGATGATGAATTTTCTCTAAAGTGAATTGCAGCGGCCGGGCCTCAAAGAGGTTTTCCTACGTATCCATTGTGGAATCAGGCCATTCGTAGTTCAACAGGTGCAACTTTAAACGATTGATGTCTCAAGAAGGACCTTGAGATGGATCGAAAGTTTAATGGGAAGGACAGGAGTGAAGGTTTGACGGGGAGGTTTTGGGATGTGTGAGTGACCTACCAATGTAAACCGACAATTGCCTCTTATGCCTCTTATTCTTGCTTTCTTTTTTTCTTTTTTTTTGAACTTGAAAACCTCAATCTATATGATATTTGTCACCCGCAACACATTAATTGGCTTAAATGGATTCAGGGATGAGGTCATAAAATGAATGACCGGGTTCGTGGTAGTGGTTAAGAAGATGGTGTGAGAAGGTAATAATGTAGGTAAAACGGTTAGGTGAGAATGAAGGTGGTGATGATGTAGGTGGTAAGGGATGAAAGCCTCCTATCATAGGCATATCTTTTTAAGATGCATGATTTATTTGATAGCGAGATTCACTTTTAGAGACTATTGGTCGCTTTGAATTATCTCCTTTTGCCTAACCTGTTGGGTGAGTGTTCAAGTTAGCTTCTCTCCTCTTAATTGACCTTGGACCCGGGGTAGGGTACAAAAAGTTTAGAGAAAATGTGATGGAGATGTGAGATGGAGGAAACAAGCAAATGGATGTGCCAGACTTGGATGGTCATATGGGTGAGTGAGCTCTCCAATTCAAATCAGGAATGCAAGCACAAGATTATTCCTTAGCAGTTTATAAGCAAATGAAGGGTCAGGGAAGACAAGAGTCATAATCATGAAAGGTTTCATCTTTATTGAATGCAACTAAGATGAATACATTAAAAAAACTACTTGGGATATATCCCAACTGACTCTAAAAGAGAAGATAATTGCCATGAAAAGAAAAGATGCAACATAAGGGGATCGCCTAATTGATTTTTGCAGATCGAGGTTTTGGAAAGACCCTGTTTGACTTTGTAGTAAACCACGTTCTCTACTCTGTGATTGGCAGTGACAACACCCCGGATTGGAGCATCTCTTCTATCTTGTCCTTGAGAATGTTGCATTTATTGGTGTCATGACCTCGCATTCTATGATATTGGCAGAACTTGCCAGCATCCCAAGTTCTGCTTTTGACCTCAGGTTCAGCTCGAATAGGGGGAAGCTTGATCTTTCCTTCCTTAAGGAGATAGCCGAGAGCCTCCACATAGGTAGTGGAGATCGGAATGAAAGACACGTGTTGTCGCGGTTCAATATTTCTAGCAAAGGAATTAAGAGCCCCTTGATGAATGTTAGTGTCATTCAATCCCATTGATGATGATCCTTCTCCAATATTTTCTCTGATGCGATGTTCAATATTGGCCGTCCTTCTATCGTTTTGTAGAATCCAAAGGATCATATCCATTTTTCGGTCTAGACCCTCCATGCATGATTGCATTTGAATTATTGTGGTAAAGAGTTTGTCTATAAAAGAACTTTCTCGTTCACCACATCTTCTTTCTTGATATCCTCCTGTAGCTAAGGGCGGAATTTGGTCTTTATTCTCAGTTAAAGGTGATCGAGAGACATTTAGAACTGTTTTAAACTTCTTCATTGGTGAGTTGGACTTATGTGATTGATCAACTCTAGGAGTAGAAGTGAGTCCCGTGTCCATATAGTGATTTGCAGACATAGGGATCTCTCTCTTTATTTCACACATGCTTGACATTTCACTATGACGAGTGTTGCTTCCATCTTTATCAAGAAAATTCAGCTCATAATTCATCCTTGCTAACGTATCGATGATTTCATCTATTCTCCTATCGTTGCCTTGCATTTGCTGTGAAATTTCAGTCAAATGTTGGGAGATGAAGAGATTGAGTTCATTGTTGCTAGGTATTCCGTTGGAGGCCATTGGAGACAGTGGTGCAAAGAAGGCAACTTATTTACTCCGAGTTCAAGGTCGGTCACCGGATCCTTATTCTGCCTGTATGGAAACCATAAACCTCAATGATTAACCCTGACATTGACCTACCCAAAGACGTAGCGACCTACATGGGACAACCTAATGCAAACGATGCCTATATGATGAATGATTTTTTTTTTTTTTGGTATGGACTCACCCAACATTGGGATTACATGATGACCTCTAGCCTAGGATGAGATTACGTACGGGGAAGGTCCATCGGGCCATCATAAGATCGAGTCAACACTAAAGTCTTAATGAAATCAAATTCGAATAACGACCGGATACACACTTTATGGGCCCAAATACCTCCAAGGGTTGGATAAAATCAAGCTAAGATCTCGGGCTTAATCAAACCTCTTTGATTTGGGCCCAAGAGAGACCTCTGGGTCTTCTTTAACTTTTGCATGACTATTGCCCAAACTAAAGCGGCATTTGGGGGAAAAACAATGAGACCGACTCTTAAAAAAAAAACATATATCACGTAATTTATACATATCACAATAAGAATGCACATAGCATACAAAATGGGTAATGCACCTAACCAAGGTTCTATATTCAAAGATTTGAGGTCGGATACCTAAAACTAACATACTCATGTCTCTCACTTGTCACAAATTCTATGAGGTTCATAGTAGTGTGACTCGTGTGTTTCTCGCAAAATTAAATAAATTCATAATCCCGATAATTTTGGAGTGCTTCATGAGTGGGAAAGCAATTTGCGACCTTCTTGAAATGTGGGGTTCATTCCTTGAATCCGGAAATATACTTTACACCAAAAGGGAAAATGGGTTAACCTAGATGGTACCTTTGGGTTCATCTCGATTTATTAAAAACCGAGATGGAGGTCCGTATGCTTGATGCCTAACCAAATAATAAAAATTACAAAAGTTAATTTCTCCTTTTCAACTTAAAAATTTTAAAAACCGGTTTTTCAAGTTTAGCCCACTTAAAGTAAGTCCCCAGTGGAGTCGCCATTTGTGGGACCCGGGAAAATCCCCGTCGGTGTCCCTCGCGGTAAACGGCAAGTCGAAAGGGGTGTCTTTTCTTTTAGAAGATTCACTTGAATTTCCGTTTAAATGAATAAAAATTGAAATCTAAATAAACTCTTTTTTCTTCGAAATTTTTATTTACTCAAAGAAATAAACGAAAAACGAAAAAAGAAAGAAAAAAGAAAAAAGAAAACGGAAGAAATAAAAGGACAGCGCAGAGAGTCTCGGGATTGGGCCCGGGACGACTCACTGTAGCAATACCTGCAGGTATTGTGAGTCAGTGGTCCGGAAAAAGGGTATTGCTTAAACTCCTTTTTTTTTTTGAAAATACACTTTTTAGTTGGAAATTTTATTTACTCTACGAAATAAATAGAAAAAAGAAACAAAAGAAATAAAGGAAGATAAAAAAACTGCAAACAAGAAGATTCGAACCCGGGACCGAGGCAATCGAAGATATCGTGGCCGAATCCGAAGTCGGGCCGGGCGTGGGTCGGGCCAGAATACCACCAAGTATTCTCATCCGTCCGACCTCGAGCCTACTTCGAACTTAGGATCGGACCTAAAAGAAACTTTTATTTTCGCAATCCGCTTTTTGGAAATCCAAAAAAAAGAAACCCGAAAGATAAATAAAAAAAGGAAAGAGGAGAGAGTCGCCAATTAATTTTTGAACGAGAATTAATAAACTCAAAAAAAATGACTCTACAAACCACGAACCACGAGATTTGGATCCGGGGGTAAGGTTACGAGTTCGGGAATAAAATCCCCGAATCCGGCCGTGCAACGAACGGACTTTACTAAACCGGTTAAAAAAATAAAAAAGAGAAGGGGAAAGAAGAGAGTAGAATGGAGTATTAATTATTGTGATTGATGTTATTTAGTTACATACAAATGCAGTAATAAAACGAGAAATAAATACAAGAAATAAAAGAAATAAATACAAGCGTACCTTTATTCACGAACAATCCATATTATTTAGGTCGAGTTTAGGGTTAACTCAAGTTACAAGATAATATGAATGGAGAAGAGATAGAGATAAAGAAAATGCCAGTTAAAGTGTATGCAAAAAATGAGAGAAATAAAGAGGGAGAAGAAAAGATGAAATCACCAAGTGTCAATACGCCAGGGTGATTTTTGGTGTGTAGTTGAAGTGGAAATGGTTGGGGTTTTTATAGGAGGAATGAAGGTTGAGAATTAGGTTAAAATGAGGGGAAAAATACGGCATAATACCGCCAAGTATTAGGCCCGACTGCGCGAAAAAAATAGGTCACGGCACGCTTCCCGAGGCGGATGGAGGCGGCACGGTCAGGCAGAACCCGCCCACAATACCTGCAGGCATGCTGGGCTTTGGAGGCGCCCAGCTGCGCGCTTCCCGAGGTCAGCACGCTTCCCGAGGCAACCCGGCCCGACCCGACAGAATACCTGCCGGTATGCTGGGCTTGGGAGAAGCCCAGTTGCACGCTTTCCGAGGTGGGCACGCTTCCCGAGGTAACCTGGGTCGGGCATAACTCACCAGAATACCTGCAGGCATGCCCATATCCGGGTTGCAGTCCTGCTTTGGGCCGCGTGCCAGGATTTACTTTTTTTGGGCTGTTTGAATTGGGCTTTTTTTGTGATGGCTTTTTTTTTGGGGTTTTTCCTTCATTTCTTCATCTTTTTTGCATTTCAAAATTCTTTGCATTTTCCTAAACTAAAATAAAAATAAAAATAAAAATAATTACAATAATTATGAGACACTTTTTGGGTGTCTACACAAAGCAACTTAGAGAGACACTTATAGGAAACATTACAGCAGGATATTGGACGAAAATCAGCAGGACTTTCAGGATTAATCTTTTTGGGAATGAGAGAGATAACAATGTCATTTATACTCCTCAAAATAGATCCTTCCTCAAGGCATTCAAAGATTGCTTCACAGAAGAAGTCACCAATTTTATCCCAATTAAATTGATAAAATGAGCTACCAAACCCATCAGGGCCAGGAGCTTTAACAATGGGAATAGAAAAGACAATGTCACGCACCTCATTCTTATCAAAATTTTTGATAAGTCTCAACTGCTGGCTTATTGAAAGAGTAGCACCTTTCTGGATAATAGAATGATCAACTGCCTGCCTCTGATAATGCTGTTTCCCCAATAATTTCTCAAAATATGATAGGACTTCTTTAGCAACATTATCAAACCCTGTAATAAAATCACCATTACTGTTCTTCAAGGAAAAAACAAAAGCCATTTGCTGCTTCTTTCTCATCTTGGTAAAAAAAACTCTTGAAGGGTAGTCACCAAAATTCAACCAATTCAACTTTGATTGTTGCTGAATCAGTTGCTGAGCAGAATTCAAGATCTTCATATAGTACTCCAACCTTTTCAGCTTCTCCTGGGAAATCAAAGTTTGATTACTTTTATCACTGGAGATAGCAATTCGCATTTCCTCCAACTCATGTCTGCTTTTATCAACTTGTAAATGTATATCAGCAAACTGATCTTTATGTAATTTGCTCAAAGGACCTCTTAAAGACAAAAGAGATTTATGAAACTTGAACATCTTGTGTCCCTCAGTGTTGCTAACAAAATTATTATTCACCACATCAGAATAATTAGCAGAGTTATGCCACATAGAGTAGTACTTAAAAGAATAAAACACCTTGGGACTATCAGGAAAATTAATGAGAATGGGAGTATGATCAGAAAGCCCAAACGGAAGATAAGTAGTATGTGCAAATCCTGTTTGTAAAATCCAATCTTCATTTGAGAAAGCTCTGTCAATACGGAACCAAACATGTGAATTTGTCCAAGTATAATAATCTCCCTGGAAAACAAGCTCTTGTAAGTTGGTATGCAACAAGCAGTTCTAGAAATCATCCACTTCAAAATACTCAACTTCAGTCCCTCCAATTCTATCCTCCGGGTAAAGAACAACATTGAAATCACCCAAAACAAGCCAACCCTCCTGAATCACTTTATCCAACTGACAAAGCTTATCCCAAACTGATTTTCTTTCAAGAAGATTATTTGAACCATATATAAAAGTCACATAAAAGGAAATCCCATCCATCATTCTGGTCGCCAATACATGTATCCATTGTGAATGAATATCTGGCACTTCCACTTTATAAATTTAAGGTTTCCAAGCAACAATAATCCTGCATTTCTCATTGACAGTAGCATTATGCACAGAAGACCAATTAGGAAGCAAACTAGATTCAATCTCTGCCATTTTTTCAAATTTTGCCTTTATTTCAAATAAGCCAACGAGGCTTACTTGCTGTTGATGCAGGAACATTCCAACTCATAATTCTAACCATTTCCACCTACTGAAACCCCACCTGCCTTTTGAAATGCTTTGAGAACCTCACCTGCTCTTGTATGAGGTTTTCTTGGTATAGCATTTGATGAGCCGCAAGTGCACGGGTGCTCGTGTAGCAAGTATCAAGGTCGATCCCACAGGGACTTTGTTAACTACGCACCAAAGTAGCCTCCTAGGTGATTGCTAAATCGGTCGGGTTTTAGATTGAGAATAACTAATTCTAGTTCTAGTCACTAAAAAGGTCAAATAAATCAAATATTCACACAATTCACAAGATGAAATCAATATGAGAAAGACGTGTTCAGGGGATAAAACCTAAGTCACTTTATGAATCAAACAAGTGGATTGAACATGAATGTCACTAATTTGTTACATTTTAGGGTCGATAATCGCATAAATTCTTCCGTAGCGAGCTTTTGGCAATGAAACGGATTGCTTAGTAAAACTGATCTATTTGGACTCTTTATTGTGTCAAATTTATCTAAGTTAAATATCAAATTATCCAATGACCCCTAGTTACAAAGTCTTCTATCTCTAGTTCACTTCATAATCAATTTAATCCTAAGGGTTCCGATTATCGAATTTCTCCATTCGGTACTTCATTCAACAATCTAAATCCATGCTAATGGTGATCAAGCAAAAGCAATGACATACAAAATCAAAGGATAAATAAAATGCATTCAAACTAGATTAACATACTTGTTCAATCCAACAACACTCAATCCATAAGAGAAATTTGAAAGGGTTTATCCCCCAAACTAAAGAAAACTACTCATTACTCATTTTCAACTCACAAAACATAACAAAATCTACTCTAAAAAGCATGAAATCTAAGAGAAAGAGAAGTAAACCGAGATGAAAATAGTTCCTCGCTTGAATGGTAGTCGGTGGGGACTTTTGCTCCTCCACTTCAATGGATTTCTTGAGAATCGATCTTCGAACTCCAATAAACTCTCAATCTTCAATTAAGGATGAATGTGGATGGATTTGTGGAGGAAGGGATGGATGAGGGTAGAGAAGGAGATGGATGGTGAATGGTAGTGAATGAATGAAGGTGGATGGTGATGGATGAATCAGCCGAATCTACAATTATATAGCCATTAAGAGAAGCTGAAACGGCCAAATCATCATAAACAGGGCCAACACGGACTGTGTTGGTGTCAACACGGGTCATGTTGATGGTTTCTGGGGAAATTGAGCTCTCTGGAGGCCAACACGGGTCGTGTTGGTTCTGGAGTTTTTTGGGTCGTCTTGTTTCGACCATATCTCCTTCGTCCAACGTCCGATTGACTTGGTTCTTGACTTTTCGGAAAGCTCTAGGAGTCTACTTTTCATTGGCATAAGTCTCAAAGTCATAGCATACTTGTGGAAATGATGGTGACCAAAAGAGTGGACATATATCTGTTTTCGCACACTTTCAGCTATTTTACTCATAACTCCATCATCTCAACTCGGAATTGACCTTATAATATATCGTCGGAAAGCTCTTTTAGTGATGAATCAAGTAATGGATGTGAACTTTGGAGTTCATATTACTAATTTGCAAAAATTGAACAAAACACACAAAACTTAGTTAAGATAGAGAAATAAGATCATAAAAGATCAATTAAGCACATTAATCCCCAAATTTCACTATCAAAATGCTTCCAATATATAGTCACTATATGCCCTCATCAGCATTTGGAGGCAGACTTTTAGAGGGTACAGATGGAGTAGTCATCTGTTGTTCAGGAATAAAAGGAGGCGAAGGAGATTTGATAACAACATTCTGCACTGTCTTAGATGAGCCTGCTGCTGTATCTGCAATTTCCACCAAGCTGCTAGTCACCTTCCTCTTACAATCAACAACAGAATGGCCAAATTGCTTACAGTGAGTACATCTCGTAGGCTTCCAATCATAAATCACCTTCTGAGAAACAATCACACCATTATCAGCAAAATTCACCACCTCAGGAAAAATACCATCTACGTTCATCTCAACCATCAACCGAGCTGCTGTTAAATCAGACTTCTCCCTGGTGCGACCACAGGTTTTGATTGGAATGCCTAGCATACTTCCAATTTTACTAAATCCATTCGAATTCCAGAACTTCAGATTCAATTTAGGGAGGATAATCCAGACAGGAAGTGAAACAATTGATTCAAGATCAATAGAAAAATTCTCATTCCATTCCCTAACCACCATCGGTTTATTATCAAAATAATATATACCTCTATCCAATACTCTCTTCATATGATTCTCCGAATAAAATTTTACCATATAAACTCCCCGACTTGCTTTAACCACCTTCAATATCTCCATATCTTTCCAGATGTCCCGAATGAAGCGATTCATATCCTCCCATTGAAGAGTAGTATCAAGAATTCGGCACAACACTGTATTATCCCAAGAATCTTCCCCATAATCATCCTCCGTTAACTCTGCATAGAGATTGCCATCAACAGAATTTGGTGGAATGAATCTCAAACTCAAATCCTCTTCCCCGATTAAAGAATTAAAATGCGAAACTACATTCGAACAATCTGAATTGATTTCATTCATAACTCTCAAGCTCAGACAACTAACTCTCTCTATAGCTAACGCAGAGGAACTACTCACCAAAGACAACCGGAAAAACCGTCGGAAATTTAGCTGGAAATCCTAGAGAGAGAAGCTCTCAGAAGAGAGAGAAAGTTTATATGGTTTATATATATATATATATATATATATATATATATATATATATATATATATATATATATCCAAATTAATGGATGCTGCCAAAGGAAGTGGCGATACCATACGCAAAAAGGAAGAGACTCTTAGAATGATAGAGGCAAATAGAATTTTTGTACATTTTAGTTAATCTAGGAACAATATCGTGTGTGTGTGTGTTGGGGGGGGGGGGGAGGTAGGGAAGAAAAAGGATTTAAACCCTAAGGTAATCTATGAGCAAACATAGCCAAAGTACTAGGTGATCCAAGGCTGAAAATAAAAGCCTTATTCCAATACTTACACCACGTTGGACAACAGCAAAAAAGAGCAGAATGAGTTAAAAAATAAGGCTTGGGGAAGGTTTAATACCGCGGGTGGGGGTTGGGGATCATAGAGAAGCATGACCCAAAATTATATTGCATCTTCCTTGATCATTCTTTGCATAAAGTAGCTATAAATCATCTCATGTCACTAAAAATATTATCTAAGGCTTCAAAGTTGTAAAATTCGATCCCTTGTAAAAAAGACTAAAATATCCTTCGTTTCGAAAATAAACTAGTTTTTACCTCCAAAATTTGGCCTCATCTTTATTACCTGAAAATTAACTTGGACTGATCTTCATTATTAAACCTTTAAGCTTCTTACTCCATGAAATATGGATCAAATAAACTTGTACAGGTAAACTTGCATGTTTTACATGCCAAGACCAAAACCAAAAATACAGATCCCCCCCAAGCGAGGTATATAGGAGTCGAATGTAGGGTTCTTATCTCTAACTTACATAACTGATAACTGGGAGGAATTGGTTCCAATTGATTCATGATATACAAACCGTTGGCTATCTAATACTCCATAAAAAAAATAGATAAGGTTTAATAAGATAGTTTACTTTAGTCCATCAACATCTAGCTGAAAAAAATAAAATTTTCAACTATACAAATTATGGGCATACTTTGTTTTACATGCATAAATAATAATAAATATATGATTTATTGCTCTGAATTAACAATTGTATAGGTTATAAATACTTACAGAAAAACATATATCAACAGCAAAACTTAATCACTTAAGTTAGTGTTGCTAGAGACTAGGCAAATTAGTACATAGGAATCCTTTAGGGAGCGTTTGGTAGGATTTTCAGGAAAATTTTTCTTCGGGAAAATTTTCCATGGAAAAGATTTCTCTAGGAAAGTTTTGTCAATGTCGGATGGTTTGCATATGATCGAACCAAAAACTTATATACAACGGTATCCGACAATCAATATAATTAAATACAGTAAATTTTGGTCATGTATTTAGTCTAAATTAATCTTCCTCATATATTGTTTATTTTCATTTCATTTTTTATGATTTTATTTCTTAAGAAAATTTAATAAGATTAATTTGGTATTATAATTTTGATTGCTTTTGATTGTGGAAAAAATTCACCTAATTCAATATATATTAATTTAATTAATATTTTACTTCAAAAAAATAATAGTTAATACTTTGAAAAGTAAGGTCATATAAAGAAATTAAAATGAAAAGAATATGATGTGTGAGAGATATTAACTTAGATTAAATAATATTTTAGCAGTTTTTTCCTATTGTTTATGATACAGTCATTTTTACTATCTATGATTTTTTTTAGACAGTTGTATTTCAAAATTATTTCCTAATCTTAAATCCTAAATTGATATAAAATGAGGAATCTCATACGTTTTCGCAGAATCTTTTTTTTTTTTTGGGATTTTGGCATAAACTTTTAGGTCCCATTTTAGTACTCTTTAAAATGATAAAATCATAAGAATTATCGAAAGTGGGAATGAAAACAACCACTTTAAAAAAAGTCAAAATTAGGAATAATTTCAAAGTCGAATAACATTGTTTTTTGTTTCATTGTTTGGAGTTAACATTGACAAGCATTGCAAAAAGAAAACAAAGAAAAATATCTTTTAAAATTTTGATCAAGGTGATGAAGGAGTAGGTGAAAAGCATCGACGCATGTTAAACTAAGGTCTCATTCTTTTATATGGTACAGTTACGGTGTGGTGGAATTTGAAAAAGTGTGCTGAAGTGTGGCGGGTTATGATAAGTTGTGGTGGAAGTTGTGATAGATAGGTTAGGTGAGGAGAGAATGTAAAAAGTAGAGGAGAAAAGTGAGGAGAGAGAAAAGTAAGAAGATATTTTAGTAATGATTTGTGGTAAAGTGTGGTGGAGTGTAGTGAAATGGGGTAGAATATTGAGCAGTGCAGTTTGGTACAGTACCGCACCGCGCAGTACCGCATAAAAGAACGGGGCCTAAGTTTAAACTAAGTTTTTACAATATTAAATCTCACCTGTAAAAAATTTAGATCAACGTGATGCTACAATAATTTATATTAGATTTTTAAGATTTTTATATTATCATAATTTAAATATAAAGTTTCATTTTTGTGAAACTCATTGGTATAATGGTGATGGTTAAACTAAAATTTTACAATATTATTATTTCTAAATAAAAGTGTATCCATTTCATATTATTCTCAGTTTATTTTTACTTTTCTATATTTGCAAAAAGTTCATGCAAAACAACCTCGCGTCTAAGATGAGGATATGAACATTTACAATGAAGGATTTAAAGATAAAAGAACTTTGGTAAATCTCTCTAAAATCTCAATATTTTGATATGATGCATTTTTTGGCAAATTATTGACCCTAAAAACTGAAATATTTATGATCCTCACCTTAGATGTGAGACCAACTTATTTGTATTAAATTTTTGGCAAATGCAGAAAATAGAGCGCAAATTGGGAGTAACATAAGGAATGTAGAACTATTGGTAATGGCTACAATTAGTCGTTTTCCATTTTTAGTCAGTCAATTTTTTGTGGTTCTCCCTTTTTATCTCCTTTTTAGTTCCTGTTTTTGTGGCTGTTGGCTTCCAGTTTCTCCTATAAATTGGAGCCTCTGGAGGACTGTGTTCATCATCGAATACAATTCTCTTCTCCTCTCCTCTCCTCTTCCTTTCTGGGCACACAGTTTTGCATACTCCATATCCTCGGCCATGAGTGCACGTGTCCCGGGATAATCTGAGTTAACCTTGGGGAGCGACCGACAATTCCGATTGGCACCGAGGTCGGGCCGTAATCGCTTTCAAGGCAGTGGTTCTTCCACGGCTCAGTTTTCTTGTGTTCTCCACAGCCTTGATTCGTTTCTTTCCCAGCAGCCTTGATTTTTCCAACAATTTGAAAGGATTACTATCAATGGCTACTCCTCCTAAAACCCTCGCTGAGATCTACAAAATTGAGCCTTTCGATGGAACCAATTTCAAACGATGGTCCCAAAAGTTATTGCTCTATCTTGAACAGTTAGAGATTGATTATGTGTTGTCCTCGCCTCATCTTGAAGATCCAGAAGCACCAACACCACCATCCTGGAGTGACTATAGGAATCATCTCAAGCACAAGAAGAAGGATCTGACTCTTCAAGAATTAATCAGCCACATGAGAACTGAGGAAGCAAATCGTTTGAAAGATAAGATGTCTTCTCTCTCTTTGAATTCTGTTAAAGCTAACTTGGTTGAATCTTCTGTTCCTGCTAATAAAGACAGGTTCAAAGGAAAGAATAAGAAGGATCAGAAGCAATCCAAGCATCAGAAACAACTGAACAAGCCTAATACTAAAATCCAGAAGTAGAAGGTTCTCTGTTATGTCTGTGGCAAACCTGGCCACAAGGCATATCAGTGCAATCAGAGCAAAGGAGTAGTTCAAACCCACCAGAAACCCGCTGGACAGAATAGTAATCAAGCTAATCTGACTGAGGAGACTGAAGTATTCTGTGTAGTAACTGTGGAAGCTAATCTCATGACTAACAACAACGAGTGGATTCTGGACAATGGAGCAACTAGACATTTCTGCACCAACAAGAATCTGATGCATGACTTTGAAGAGGTTCCTGATGGTGAACATGTCTTCATGGGCAATTCTTCCACTGTTGCGGTACTAGGTAAAGGGAAAGTTCTCCTTAAATTTACTTCTGGAAAACCTTTATGCTTGAACAATGTGTTGTATGTCCCTTCCCTTCGTAGAAATCTAGTTTCTAGTAGCCTCCTTGATGTTGCTGGTTTTGAGGTGAACTAAAAGGCTGGAAAGATTGTTATCCTTCGTAATGGGGTATTTGTTGGGAAGGAGTATCGTAGTGATAGCTTATATATTCTGAATGTTGCATCTGATGCTAATGGAAATGCTTCTACTTCTGCTTATATTGCTGAATCTGTTAGCCTTTGGCATGGTAGACTTGGACATGTGAATTATGCTTCTGTAAACAGACTAAAGAACATGAAATTAATTCCAAATGTTAGCACAGAAAGTTATTCTAAATGTGATGTTTGTGTTGAGGTGAAATTTTCCAAGAAACCTTTTAAGTCAGTAACTACGAGATCAACTCAGTTGCTTGAACTTGTTCATTCAGACCTAGCCGACTTTAAGAACACAATGAGCAAAGGAGGAAAGAAATGGTATATTACCTTTGTAGATGACTTCTCCAGATATACAAAAGTTTACCTTTTGAGGTCTAAAGACGAGGCTGAAGAAGTGTTCTTAAAATATAAGGCAGAAGTTGAGAATCAACTAGACCGGAAAATCAAGAGGCTTAGGTCAGATAGGGGTGGTGAATATGACTCAACCTCTTTAGCTGTTTTCTGTGAGAAAAATGATATTATTCATGAGACTACCGCTCCTTTCACCCCTCAACAAAATGGTATAGCAGAGCGTAAGAACCGTACCCTTAAGGAAATGATGAATGCTATGCTTCTGAGTTCTGGATTGCTTGATAACATGTGGGGGGAAGCTGTTTTTACTGCCTATTTTATTCTCAATAGAGTTCCCCATAAAAAGAGGGATCATACCCCATATGAACTTTGGAAAGGATATGCCCCGACTTTGAATTATTTGAAAGTGTGGGGGTGTTTGGCTAAAGTGGCTTTACCTAGTCATAAGCGTACCAACATAGGCCCAAAGACCTTTGATGCTGTTTTTATTGGATATGCTCAAAATAGTGCTGCCTATCGTTTCATGTCTTTGAGTGATTATTCAATTTCTGAATATAGTGATGCTGAATGTTTTGAGCATGTGTTTCCGTTGAAAAAGAATGTACCTGAAAATGTGAGCTTGTCTGTTGCTAGTTCTAGTACTAGAAATGTGGAAATTGAGCCTAGAAGAAGTAAAAGACAAAGAACTACAACTGATTTTGGACCTGATTTTGTTACTGCTTTCCTAGTTGAAGTTTTTAATCATTATGATGTGGATGCTTTGACTAAGGTTTTTGTGACTTTATTTCTAATTGATGAAGATCCAAAAACCTATGCTGAGGCTATTAGGTCTATTGATGCAACTTTTTGGAAGGAAGCCATTAGAAGTGAAATAGATTCCCTAGTGTCTAATAAAACTTGGAAATTAACTGATTTGCCTAAGGGTTGTAGACCTATTAGTAGTACATGGATTTTCAAAAAGAAATTGAGGTCTGACGATTCAATTGATAAATATAAGGCCAGACTTGTCATTAGAGGTTTTGACCAAAAGAAAGGGATAGATTATTTTGACACTTATTCTCCTGTTACGAAAATAAGCACCATTAGAACGTTGATTGCGTTAGCTGCGATTTTTGATCTTGTTGTGCATCAAATGGATGTAAAGACAGCTTTTCTTAATGGTGACTTAGAAGAAGAAATCTATATGACCCAACCTGAGGGTTGTGAAGTACCAGGTCAGGAGGATAAAGTATGCAGATTGAGAAAATCTCTTTATGGCCTAAAGCAAGCTCCTAAACAGTGGTTTGAGAAGTTTGATAGTTCTCTTGTGAAAAATGGATGCTTGTAGTCAATGAGACTAAAATGTTGTTGTCTTCTTTGTTTGAAATGAAAGATATGGGTGAAGCTGATGTGATCTTAGGGATTAAAATTCGGAAAACCAACTCTGGTTATGCTTTGTGTCAGTCACACTATATTGAGAAAGTGTTAAAGAAATTTAACATGTTTGATGTGACACCTGTTAGAACTCCCTACGATCCCAGTATACCTTTAAAGAAGAACAACGGTCCTAGTGTGTCTCAATCTGAGTATGCTAAAATTATAGGAAGTGTAATGTTTTTGATGAACTTTACTCGTCTTGATATTGCTTATGCTGTGAGTAGATTGAGTAGCTACACTCATAATCCTAGTCAAGAACATTGGAATGCACTTCATCGTTTGCTTAAGTATCTAAAAGGTACAATGGATTGGTGTTTGCACTTTAATAAATTTCCTGCTGTTGTAGAAGGATATTGTGATGCAAACTGGATTTCTGATAATGATGAAGTTAGTTCTACTAGTGGTTATGTTTTTACCTTAGGTGGAGGGGTTATCTCGTGGAAGTCTGCAAAACAAACTTGCATAGCCCACTCTACCATGGAATCTGAGTTTATTGCTCTTGAGTTAGCAGGTCAAGAAGCAGAGTGGCCTAGAGGTCTCTTAGCAGACGTGCCACTATGGGAGAAACAAGAGACACCTATCTCTATACATTGTGACTCACAGGCAGCAATTGGAGTGGCTCATAAAAGTGTCTACAATGGGAAAAGGAGACATATCCATGTTAGACACAGTGCAGTGAGACAATCGTTAAAGCATGGAGTAATATCCTTGCAGTATGTGAGATCCGAGAAGAATTTGGCGGATCTTCTCACTAAGGGGTTGATTAGACGAGTTGTTCTAGAGGCATCGAGGGGGATAGGGCTTAAGCCTATGGCTTGAAGAGGTATGGTGGATACCAATTATTTGGTCCAATGAAACCATACTAATCTTCGAGGTGCACTACATCCTTATCCCTATGGTGCAAAGTAGTGCTTCTAAGGTTGAGATTATACTCTTAATGAATCCACGCCCTTTGTGGGGGGGGGGGGGTGCTTGTGAGACGCACTGAAGGATTCACCGATTGTTTATGGTAAGGATGAGCTAATTGCTCTTAATAATAATTCCATAGTCACATTTGTGGTGGTCTATGTTGAGATAGACTTGATGGAATTACCTACGTAAGTGTGAAGGTTTGGCCGCCTTCTATGAGAGATTTGGGCTATCTCTCTAGAACACTTATGAGTCCCAAGGTGCGCGCATGGCCATAAAGGCGCAAATGTTGTTATCGCGGAGTATGTTTTTCTGTAGGTTGATACGCGTTGTGGGGGTCTCAATCAAAGTCTTCCAAGTTCAAGGCCTAATCCACTTGTTAGAATATTGACTGTTGCTTCACATCACTAATGTGTCAATTCAAATCGAAAGATATTGACACCTAAGTATCTGACCTGTTTTGCCCAATTTTTCCTTTTCTTTTCTTGACTACTTTGTAAGCCATTAGTGGGGGATTGTTGGTAATGGCTACAATTAGTCGTTTTCCATTTTTAGTCAGTCAATTTTTTGCGGTTCCCCCTTTTTATCTCCTTTTTAGTTCCTGTTTTTTGTGGCTTTTGGCTTCCAGTTTCTCCTATAAATTAGAGCCTCTGGAGGACTGTGTTCATCATCGAATACAGTTATCTTCTCCTCTCCTCTCCTCTTCCTTTCTGGGCACACAGTTTTGCATACTCCATATCCTTGGCCACGAGTGCACGTGTCCCGGGATAATCTGAGTTAACCTTGGGGAGCGACCGGCAATTCCGATTGGCACCGAGGTCGGGCCGTAATCGCTTTCAAGGCAGTGGTGCTTCCACGGCTCAGCTTTCTTGTGTTTTCCACAGCCTTGATTCGTTTCTTTCCCAGCAGCCTTGATTTTTCCAACAAGAACAACATGGCATATGAGACAACTTTATTTAGGAATACTCTGTAATAACTTGGTAAAAATTTGCTTAAACATAACTATTGTATAAATGAATTTCATAAAGGTGAGATTTAACATTTACTATGGTAATATACAAACTTTTAAACACCTAACATAAGTTTTAATATTGTAAATACTCTGATAAGCCGCAAGTGCACGGGTGTACGTGTAGCAAATATCAAGGTCGATTCCACAGGGACTTTGCTAACTACACACCAAACTAGCTTCCTATGTGATTGCTAAATCAGTCGGGTTTTTAATGAGATCAATCTATAGCTAATTCTATTCACTAACAAATAGCAAATCTAACTAATATTCACACAAATCACAAGATCCAATCAATAGGAAAAAGACGCTCAGGGGATAAAACCTAAGTAACTCTATGAATCAAATAAGTGGATTGAACATGTATGTCACCAATTTGGTACATTTTAGGGTCGATAATCGCATAAATTATTCCGTAGCGAGCTTTTGGCAATGAAACGGATTGCTTAGCAAAATCAATCACCATCGTCGTGGTTATTTCAATTTTAACTAAGTTAAAGATCAAATTATCCAATGACCCCTAATTATAAAGTCTTCTATGTCTAGTTCACTTCATAACTAGTTTAATCCTAAGGGTTCCGATTATCGAATTTCTCTGTTTCTGACTTCATTCAACAATCTAATTCCATATTCTTGATGGCCAGTCAAAAACAATGACATACATAATTAAAGGATAAATGAAATGCATTCAAACTAGATAACAACTTGTTCAATCCAACAAAATTCAATCCATGAAAGCAACTAATTAGAGTTTATCCCCCAAACTAAAATAAACTACTCACTACTCATGTTCAAAACACAAAACATATCAAAATCTATTCTAGAAAGCATGAAATCTAAAAGAAAGAGAAGTAAACCGAGATGGAAATAGTTCCTCGCTTGAATGATGATCGGTGGGGACTTTTGCTCCTCCACTTCAATGGATTTCTTGAGAATCGATCTTCAAACTCCAATAAACCCTCAATCTTCAACTAAGGATGAATGTGGATGGATGTGTGGAGGAAGGGATGGATGATGGTAGAGATGGAGATGGATGGTATGGAAGGATATGGATTAGGGTTAGGTTATGGAATGGAAGATAGTAGAATGATGATTGCCCATGAACAACCGGAAACAAGCATAATATAGGCAAATAGCAACTCAAAACCGCCGAAAATGAAGAGACACAGGTGACACGGACCGTGCCAGGGGTGACACGGACCGTGCCCCTGCTGACACGGACCGTGCCCCTGCTGATACGGACCGTGCCCCTGCTGACACGGACCGTGCCTCCTAGGCACTACCCGTGTCAGTGCATTGCTTCAATTTTTCTCATGTTCTGGTCATAGGCACTACCCGTGCCTCCTCTGGCACCACCCGTGCCGCTGCTTTTTCAGGCCTAGGAGTCCTTCGGGCCATTGTTTGGGCCTTGGGTGATCCAACTTCACACTTCTTGGTCCTTTACGCACACAACTTGGATCTACACTTGATTTTTAGCTCGGTTTACATCGATTCTTCACAAATTACCTACAAAACTCACCAAACTCCAAACCAAGCTTTAATATGGTAAATTCGGGTATAAAATAATGTAATCAAATCAAATACTCCCCAAACTCCCACCAAAACAACCAAGTCTTCATATATACAAGAAGCACTTATCAAAATCCCCCATGCTTAGTCCTTGCTTGTCCCTAAGCAAGTCAAGACTCAAAAGAAAAGGCAAGAAAGAAAAGAAAATAAAATAAAAAAAATCGGGACAAAAAGACTCAAAGAACTGAAAGTAAAATTAAAAAGACTCAAAAGTAAAAAGAAAACGAAAATATTTATTTAATTACAACTCCTAAGGATGGCAAAGATAGAACATTCAATCAACCCAATCTAATCTAAAGTACAGCCCGAGAGTGAAAAAGAAGCCAATTTACACAAGTAAATGAAGACAAATTATTCAAGAATGGTACTCATCAAGTTCAACCAATCACCCTTAATCACTGAATGGCACATGTTAAGCATGAAACTAGGTATGAATGAAGAGCAAACTCACTTTCTGGGAATGTGGAAACACTCCTCTCATGTGTTTAAATATATAAAAAATCATTGAAAGTTCGCTCAAACACTCAAACCAAAGTCACAACCAACCACGTACTTGTTAAGAATCTCAACTCTCCACCGCGAATATGCAATGCACCAATGACAATCAAGAGGACTTTCAAGGGTTGTAACGGGGCTAGGGTTAAGGGAAGAAGTGGAAAATATTTGGGAAATGTGGAGCTAAAAGCCAAAGCTTGAAACTATTCCGCATCAATTCAATATACATTCACTCTCACCACTTATAATCAATCCAAATCATCCCCACAATCAATTGGGAACTTGCCTCAAAACAAAAGAAATACAATGCCAAACACTTTATTCTCTTTCTTTTTCATTTTTCCGGAATTCTCCGATTTTTTCTTTTTTTTTTGAACACTTTTTCTATTCTTTCTGTTTTTTTTTCTTGTTTTCTTCGATACAAACACACACACTTACAAACAACACACTTATATACAAATTACTAGGCAAGTTTCCAATTCCAACCAACAACCTCAATGTACACAATTGGGGAATCAAATTAATATTTACAACTCAAACCAATCCCCATCACAAACCAAACCACAAAATTAACCATAATCAATCCAACTTCATACTCAAAACATTTCAAGCAATGGCTTAAAGGTAGGAAATATATAATCGGCCAAGGCTTATAATGTGGGTTCAAGAAAAGAAAAAGTCAAGGCAAGAAAGGGGCTAACTATGGATTTTCTGATGTTAACGGGTGGTCAAGGCTGGCGGGTTCAATTCCTAATGCCTCTATCATCTTGTCAATGCACAATGCATGGCGATGTCAAGGAGATGCAAAGCAAATGAAGGAGGATGCCACAATGGTGAGTCACTCATGGAAATAAGACCAATAAAAATGATTAGTCTTTTCTTTAAGGCTTATGTGGACTCACGGGTAGCGCTCAACAATCATTACCCAGTTTAAAAAGATATACATATGCATAACTCACTCTTACAATAGAAACAAAGGCAATCGGTCTTACTATCCTAGCACAATTCTCACAACATTTAGCTTCACAACTCGTGTCAATTCACAGTCCTTCACAAACGGGCTATACAAGATCAAATCAAGTCTAAAGAAAACTATCTTTATTTTTTAGATTTTCTATTTTTTTTTCAGATTTTCTAATTTTTTCAGATTTTCTAATTTTTTTCTGAAATTTTTTACAAGACTCTAAATGAAAACAAGAAAATATGAAACTAAAACAAACTACGAAAAGAAGAAAAGAAAAACTACATGCAAATCTAACTAATGTACCTAGGTGGATGCAATTTATACAAGTGAAACTAAACTAGAAAAAATAAGAAAAACAAACAAAAAAACACACTCAAGACACTACTACACATATATACCATAATGGACAAAGACTATAAATATCAAAATTTTCACACAAATCCCCCCATGCTTGGACAACGCATTGTCCTCAATGCAAGCACAATCAAATAAATTGCAAAAGGGGAAATAAGGAAAGATCTCACCAGGTTAGGTGCTAGATGCACCTAAACTATCGCCTCTTCAAGAATGGGGCGAATGAAGCATCAGTCACTCCATCAAGAACTCAAGACTGGGGTATTACTTCAGATGATGTCAATGCCCTTAGAAGCTTGTCAAACTCTCCAGCATGCGGTTTACAAGCTTGCAAATAAGAGAGCAACAAAAGAATTATAGCAGAAAATGTAAGTATCGCTCTCTTAAATAGATCAAAGGCCTTAGAAAAATCAAAAGAATCAAAATAAGTCGTCCACATGATTTTTCTAGTTGAGTCCTCTAGGCATTCACAATATGGATCAAGATAGAGATGAAACCCTTCTAAAGTGCCTAAGGACAAGTCAAAGACATTGTTGGTCCCCTTAATCACAGTCACATCACAAGAGTTAACCACACATTCCACATCAACATGAACATCAATGGTCTTTTCACAGGGAATGGGCTCCTCAAGGTTCTTAGGGGCAACAGAAGTTAGTGAACAAAGTATAGAAGCATGGAGTACATCATCAGATTCCTCGGTTGAAGGACCCAATCCACCCACAAACCCCTCACAAGACTCCTCATCAATAGCATTAATTGACTCATGACAAACATCATCATCATACCTAGCATCAAACCTATAGGAATCACTCACCTCAAACCCCGTCGACTGAGAAAAAGGTAAGGATGCATTAGGAAAAGTCAAAACACCATCAGTAGTGTCTCTAGGTAAGCTAGAATGAGAAGAAGCAACAGTTGGCAAAGATGACTCAGAAGAGTAAACTATTTCCTCTAGACTAGCTTCCAACTTATCTTGTTGCTCTTGCACTGCCCTCATCAAAATCTCAAGACTAGCTAAGCCTGGGCATGTAGATTCATCATGGTCAAAAGAATTACACAAACGACAATGAGGCAAACAATGGGGTTGAGTTCATAATCTAGCATGAGATGCAGAAAGATTGGGGAAAGAAGATGCACCATAATAATTTTCAAAATCACGAGTATCACGTGCAAGCCACTCAAGCAAACTCCAAGCTTCATCAACAGTTTGAGTATCATAGAAACCAAAATACTCTAATAGAGTACGAGTCTCACTATTCACCCCCAAAGCAACAATGTCAAGAACATCTGATTTCCCAGGCACAATACCACATGGAACAGGACAAGCAAGTAATCGCTCAAAATAGCGCCAAAATAATTCCTGCTCAAATTGGGGGAAATAGATAATTGCCATTTTTTTTTGATTTTTTTTTTGAAAAAAAAAATAAAAATAGGAAAAACAAAAGGGAAAAGATCTAGTCAATCTAAGGATATTCGTTCGGTGGTGGCTAGGGACAAAGTCCCCGGCAACGGCGCCAAAAACTTGATAAGCCGCAAGTGCACGGGTGTACGTGTAGCAAATATTAAGGTCGATCCCACAGGGACTTTGCTAACTACACACCAAACTAGCTTCCTATGTGATTGCTAAATCAGTCGGGTTTTGAATGAGATCAATCTATAGCTAATTCTATTCACTAACAAATAGCAAATCTAACTAATATTCACACAAATCACAAGATTCAATCAATAGGAAAAAGACGCTCAGGGGATAAAACCTAAGTAACTCTATGAAACAAATAAGTGGATTGAACATGTATGTCACCAATTTGGTACATTTTAGGGTCGATAATCGCATAAATTATTCCGTAGCGAGCTTTTGGCAATGAAACGGATTGCTTAGCAAAATCAATCACCTCATCGTGGTTATTTCAATTTTAACTAAGTTAAAGATCAAATTATCCAATGACCCCTAATTATAAAGTCTTCTATGTCTAGTTCACTTCATAACTAGTTTAATCCTAAGGGTTCCGATTATCGAATTTCTCCGTTTGCACTTCATTCAACAATCTAATTCCATATTCTTGATGGCGATCAAAACAATGACATACATAATTAAAGGATAAATGAAATGCATTCAAACTAGATAACAACTTGTTCAATCCAACAAAATTCAATCCATGAAAGCAACTAATTAGAGTTTATCCCCCAAACTAAAATAAACTACTCACTACTCATGTTCAAAACACAAAACATATCAAAATCTATTCTAGAAAGCATGAAATCTAAAAGAAAGAGAAGTAAACCGAGATGGAAATCGTTCCTCGCTTGAATGATGATCGGTGGGGACTTTTGCTCCTCCACTTCAATGGATTTCTTGAGAATCGATCTTCAAACTCCAATAAACCCTCAATCTTCAACTAAGGATGAATGTGGATGGATGTGTGGAGGAAGGGATGGATGATGGTAGAGATGGAGATGGATGGTATGGAAGGATATGGATTAGGGTTAGGTTATGGAATGGAATATAGTAGAATGATGATTGCCCATGAACAACCGGAAACAAGCATAATATAGGCAAATAGCAACTCAAAACCGCCGAAAATGAAGAGACACAAGTGACACGGACCGTGCCAGGGGTGACACGGACCGTGCCTCCTAGGCACTACCCGTGTCAGTGCACTGCTTCAATTTTTCTCATGTTCTGGTCATAGGCACTACCCGTGCCTCCTCTGGCACCACCCGTGCCGCTGCTTTTTCAGGCCTAGGAGTCCTTCGGGCCATTGTTTGGGCCTTGGGTGATCCAACTTCACACTTCTTGGTCCTTTACGCACACAACTTGGATCTACACTTGATTTTTAGCTCGGTTTACATCGATTCTTCACAAATTACCTACAAAACTCACCAAACTCCAAACCAAGCGTAATATGGGAAATTCGGGTATAAAATAATGTAATCAAATCAAATACTCCCCAAACTCCCACCAAAACAACCAAGTCTTCATATATACAAGAAGCACTTATCATACTCCAAGTGCTTCGATTTTCAGGAATAATTATTAGTTAATCACTTATCATTAGAGCTGGGAAAGCTGACCCGACACGATTATCGACATGAACCGAACACGATATTAAACGGGTTTAGGTAAAAATTTTCAAATCCGTTTTATTAAATGGGTTAGGCTCAGGTCAGAATTTTCAACACAAAAAAACACCTACTTAACCCATTTAATTAGGTATGTTAGATGGGTCAAGTCATTTGCTCGATAATTGTTACCTAATTATACCGTTTATCAATGAATTTAGATAAAAGTTACAATTAATACTCTTTGAAATATACGTAAAACTTGTAATTTTAACTTATATTTTTCTTTGACTATGAATTGAAAGACATCTCCTTGTATATAACTCGAATTATATTACCACGCAAATTGTTGAGTATGATATGTCATTATTTCGATCTCACAATGAGTTGTTTTGTATAAATGAGGTAATGGTTAAATGGGTAAATTGGTAACTTTATTGTAATACATTTATTTAAATGAGTTAACAGGTCAAAATAAGGTAAACCCGTTTAAAAATTAAACAGTAAATGGTTTCAATTTCCAACCCGTTTAATAAACGTGTTAGGTTCAGGTCGGAGAATTTTGAACTCATTTAAGTTTGACACGAACACGAACCCGACTCGACCTGACCTATTAGCTAGCTCTACTTATCATATCAAAATATAGAGATTTTAGGGTATTTACAAAAAGTTGTTATCTCTAGATCCCCTCTTAAATCTTCCATTGTTTTAGTGGAGTTTTTTAATTGATTTTTTTCATTTATATTATCTGTCTTTTATCATTTTACCCTTGACATTCACTGAATAAACACATCAAAAGTTATCATTAGGAAAATTAGATTTTGGTGGTGATACTTTCAACTTTTGTATGTTAGTAGTCTATAGTTTTTTTTTTTTTTTTTGTATTCTGTTGGTCCCAAAAACATAAGAATTATATTTTGATGAATAATCAAGGTAAGGGGCGATGACTTTTGGTAGAAACCCTAGGAAAAATTTTCCCGGAGAAAATTTCTCATGGGAAGTTTTCCATGGAAAAGATTTCTCTGGGAAAAATTGTCTTTAGCCCCCCCAAGGAAAAATTTCCCTAAAAAATGGAGAAAGTGATGGGCCCACCGTGAAATTTTTCCCAAGGTCAACCCACACCCAAACATGGGGAAATTAAGTCAACCCGGGAAAATTGACCATTTCCCTAGGGTTATTGACCAACCAAACGCACCCTTAGTGGAAATCTGATGTGGAGAAGAGAGATAAGGTCCATGTTAGATTTACATCGAGTCACTGCCCTTTGACTTGAGGCATCCCCATAATATAATTTTTATATTTTCGAGACTATCAGAATAAAAAAAATAGAGATTATTGGCATACAAGATTGGAAAGTAAGGTCTAAGGACCACCATAATTCAATTTCCCTTTTCATTTGTGTTTGGTAGGGGGGAAAGCACTTTTTAGGAAAATGTTTTCTCTATTTCCTAGTGTTTGGTACAAAAAAGTTTGGAAAATCATTTTCCCTAAAGGAAGGAAATTGATTTCCTTTGTTCAACCTAGAAAAAATATTTTCCACCCTTGATTGTTTGATCGATTTTCACTATTAACTCTAACTGAAATTTGAGAGCGAAATTCAACATTAACGGTTTTGCTTGAAATTTTGTAACACGATAGATTCATTAAAAAAATCTCAAATATAATTTTTTAGCTCAAAATATTTTTATCTGATAATATTTAATACGACATATAACAAAATTTTTTGCCGCTAAAACTAACTAAAAATTTTAAAAATTCAAATTGAATTGTTTGAATCGAAACTTTATGATTTGATAATATGGACTAAGAAAAGCTCAAACATAAATTTTGAGCTCCAAATATTTTCATTTGTAACATATGTCGCCAATTTTGTTAACATTTTTTTGTGGTTAAATATGACTGAAACTTAAGAGCAAAACTTAATTTTATCGGTTTGCCATGAAACTTTACAATATGATGAAAATGATTAAAAAAAGCTCAAATATGACTTTTGAGCTCCAAATATTGTCATTTGTAACATATATCACTAGTTATGCCGCCATATATTATAATTTTCCGAAACACGATTTGTCTCCTACCAAACAAATGGAAATTTAACATGGAAAAGTGTTTGGTAATTTTCTAGTGTTTGGTATAAAAATAATTTGGAAAATAATTTCCAAATAAAATCATTTTCCCCGAAAGGAAGGAAATTGATTTCATTTGTTCAACATAGGAAAAATATTTTCCACCCTTAATTGTTGGATCGAGTTTAATTGCTAAATCTAACTGAAACTAAGAGAGAAATTCAACTTCAACGGGTTAACTCGAAATTTTGTAATATGATATAATTGATTAAAAAAAAACTCAAATATGAATTTTTAGCCCAAAATATATTTCTCTGATAACATTTATCGTGACATATACCAGAATCTTTTACCGCTAAAACTAACTGAAACTTTAAAAAATTCAAATTTAACTGTTTGAATCGAAACTTTATGATATGATAGTATGAAGTAAAAAAAGCTCACAATGAATTTTAAGCTCCGAATATTTTCATTTGTAACATATATCACCACTTCTGTCGACATTTTGTTGCTGTTAAATATGGCTGAAATTTAAGAACAAAATTCAATTTTATCGGTTTCTCTCGAAACTTTATAATACAATAGAAATGATTAAAAAAAACTCAAATATGAATTTTGAGCTCCAAATGTTTTCATTTACAACATATATTGCCACTTATATCGACATTTTAGTTGTTAATTTTGACTAAACTTAAGAGCAAAATTCAATTTCACCGGTTTGACTTGGAATTTTACAATATGATAGAATTAATTAAGAAAAGCTCAAATATAAATTTTGAAGTCAAACATTTTGATTTGTAATATATATCGACACTTATGTCGACGTATATGATCATTTTCTGAAAAAATGAATTATCTCCTACCAAACAAAGGAAAATTTGACATGGAAAACAATTTTCCATGGAAAACCATTTCTCATAGAATACAATGTCCTCCGAAATCATTTTCCTTCCAACCAAACATCCGAAAACAACATTTCTCTTGAAAATGATTTCCTCTGAAATTATTTTCCTTTCCAACCAAATAACCTAATATTCAAATAATTTTCTTCTTAACCACCCACATTTTTCTTTTTTTTTTTTGCGATATTGATTGTGCTACTCTTCCACCACTTCCAAAATATACATAAATAAGCAAAAAATTACTTAGAGGTACCCTAACTTTTGGTGAAATGTTTTTCTGGTACCCCAAACTTTTAAAAACTAATTTTGGGTACCCAACTTTTAGAATTAGAAATAGTTAGGTGAATTTTCGGCCAATTATTTGAATTCAATGGTGAGTTTTAGGTGGGAAATTGATTAAGTGTTTTTGTGGATGAAAATGCCCTTTGTTTTCGTGGACGAAAATGATTTGAATCAATCGGAGTTTCGCCGGAAATTCACCTAGTAATTTCTAATCTTAAAAGTTAGGGTACCCCAAAATTAGTTTTGAAAAGTTAGGGTACCAAAAAATTGTTTCTTCAAAAATTAGGGTACCTCTAAGTAATTTTTTGATAAATAAGGGTGTGTTTGGTAGGTCAATAATTCCAGGGAAATGGTCAATTTTCTCGGGTTAATTTATTTTCCCCATGTTTGAATGCGTGTTGTTTTCGGGAAAATTTTCACAATGGGCCTACAATTTTCTCCATTTTTCTAGGGAAAGTTTCCCTTAAGGGGTGCTAAGAAAAATTTTTTCCATGGAAAATTTTCCCGAAATTTTTTTTTTCTGAGATTCCTACCAAATACTCCCTAAAAGAAAAAGAAGGTACTTGTATTTGCACCTCATATAGACAATACAGAAGTACTAGTACGGGTTTTTTGTAAAAAAAAAAAAATCTAAGACCTTCGAGATCAAAAGAAAAAATTATGGTTTTATTTGACTCTGGTGTACTATCAACTACTCCGTCCAAACATCCAAACAACGTGAAAAACAACGAAAGAGAGACACTCCACGATACAGTCCAATCGTCATTCTCCACCGCGGAAATAACCACAGTTTACTTTTTTACACACATTACACATTACCACACCGTTTCTCCTGAACGTTCATCTCTCAAATCAACCACTGCTGAAAAAGAGACACACTTAGCCGAAATACAACCTGTCACATCTCCAAAGTCTTCTTTTTTTGGTTTTACTGTATTTAATTTGGTGGGTTTTCTTTTCTTTTCTGTGGCCCTCAAAACCCCCCAATTTTCTAAGTCCCCGGGAGTATTTAATGGGGTTTCTGGTGGGCAATCTTTATCACCATTCACAGGATTTCAATTTTCAAGTTATTCAACTCCTCTATTTTGTGCCTGCTTGAATTCCCATGAAATGATTTCCCAAAACCCAAGAAAGAAAAAGATAAGAATAAGAAATAAAAGCCGTGGCTATTTATATTAAAGATTTCGTCTTCATCTACTAGGCTCTGAGAAGAGAGAATCTTGTTCTGCCCTTTGGACATCCTCATCCTTATCCATCCATATTTCACTGCCCCCACCCTTCTTTCTCCTCTCTTACTCACAAATCAGATATCTTTTGTCTTCATCTTCCCGGCTAATCACCTATACTACACTATACTACAGCACCTTTCACTCACCCTTTAAGATTATTGGGTGTATCTTTTTCTGGGGTTTGGGCCTAATTTGCTTATGTCAGATGAAACCCCCCCTTTAATCTTCCCCTAATTTGCGATTTTAATCCAAATTTCTATCTGGGTATTTCATATTTGATCGTAATTGAGTGGAAATGGCATTGATTGAGGGATTTTTGGGCATATTAGGGATGCCCACGACATTAGAGGGTGGTTTGATGATGGAACTTTTGTTGTTAACCATCCCAATTTGGGCAGGATTTCTCGTAGGACTCGTGGCTGGTTGGGCATGGCGACCAAGCTGGTGGCCAAGTTTTGATAGGAGCAAATTTGAGTCATTGATTTCGAAATTTGCCGATTTTTCTGCTGCTTCTTCTCCGTTAATTGGGTTTGCTTCAATCCAGAGTTTGACTGCATTGAACATGAAGGGTCAGACTACGGATAATCACAAGAATTCATTCTTTTGCCAGTCAACCATTGCTGAACCCAGTTGCAGGTACTTATAATTTATACGTTTGATGATAATATGATATGCGGGATTTGTTTATATATATGGGCCTCGTTTGACATTGTTGGAATGGTAGTAGTAAAGATGGGATAATGTTGGTTGGTTGTGTAGTTCATCACAGCACAAAGATGAGGAGAATTCTAAGTTGAATGATGGTGATTTGAGACATCTTTTCCAGCTTGTTGAGGTGACAGATGGAGGTCCATCTTGGATCAATATGATGGATCGTTCTACCTCTACAATAAGGTATCGAGCATGGCGTAGAGACCCTGAGGTACATATTTCTCCCTTATTCATGATATAGTCAAACTAAATGACGAGTTGAAGTTATGTTTTAGGCAATGTCCTTAGTTTGCAACAGTAATATGTGTTAATCAACAGTTATTGTGCTGTGATCTTTAGTTTGCAACAGTAATATGTGTTAATCAACGTGGATTGATGAAATAAATTCAACATGCAATTTTAGTATAGACTGTGTAACTACTGAATATGATATAGTGTAATTAACCAGCACCAAGTATATGCTATGCTTGAAATCTTCAGTTTTCCTGATTCACTTGCTATATCATCACTAGAACGGTCCTCCACAATATCGTACGAGCACAATTTTTGAAGACGCTACACCTGAGATGGTGAGGGACTTCTTCTGGGATGATGAGTTTCGGATGAAGTGGGACAACATGCTCATACATACCAAAACCCTTGGAGAGTCTCAAACAACAGGCACTATGACTGTCCAATGGGTGCGCAAGGTAAGAAAAAAGCTTGTTATATATGAGTTATTCTAAATCATCAACTCATTTTGGTTCGCATATTTGATAGCTGATTTCTCTTGGTGCAGTTTCCATTTTTCTGCAGCGACAGAGAATATATAATAGGGCGTAGGATATGGGAGTCGGGGAGGACTTTCTACTGTGTCACAAAGGTATGTGTATAACGTTTATTAAGTGCAGTGTAACAAAATAGTGTACATGTGATAATATCTTCTTGTAGCATGTATATATGTTCTTGACATGCCTAGACTTTGAAGCTTGATTGCTAATCCTTGATTCCTTATCTTTGTTATTATTGTATATGTTGAACAGGGAGTGCCTTGTACTTCTGTTCCGAGGAAGGATAAACCAAGACGTGTGGATGTCTATTATTCAAGCTGGTGCATTCGCCCAGGTAAATTTCAGTTTGGACTTAAACCTATGTTGCTTTTAGTATCACATAGAGTATTTGTTTGGGTTCAGTTCTGATTATACCAACTTATACAGGGTTCTATACACAACAAAAAAGGTGTTAATTCATGTGTGAGGTTGTTTCATGCTTCTGGCATCCATTTTTTTCAATCATTGGTAGCTGACATCAACCTAATACAAGCTGAAAATTAGGCTCATTGGTCGATGTAAACAACTTAGATGCATATTAAATGTGAATCAGTTGACAGTTGCCAACATCTATTATTTCTTGTCGAAAGCTCATACTGCCAGTAATGAGCGTAACGTTTCTAAAGTACAGTTAGGCTGCTGATCGAAACAAGGAAAGAACTCAATATGCCGTGTTCTTTGAGTTTTAGGATCACTTCTGTTTTGTTGGTTGTTGTTTTTCATTTATAGTTTAAGCAGTACTCTTCCAGCTGCTGATTAAACTAATTAGTAGCTGATTTGCTGTATTTTGACTATAGTCATTTCTTGGTTTTCATCCAAATAATTATATGAAAACAGATTTTATTATGCTACTGTATTGTATTATTTTGTTCTATTGTGTTTCATTGCTGTCTTTCTTCTCTGTATATATAGCTCAGTCACCTTCTCTACTCACCAATTACTCAATATAGGCAATTGGATTATACTTCTATTATTGGGTTGAAGGACACCAATATTCCAATTTAGAGATGGCAAAATTTTGTTCAACCCGGGGAAAAAAAACTGGCTATGGTCATAATAGATTGTTCATATTAATTTTAACATTGACAGAAAATTTGGATGCAATATTTCTATTGTTCAAGCCTGATTTCTACCTGAATTTATGTGTGTCTGAATTATCTGACCTAGATTATCTGGCTAACGGCTGGCCATCAGTTTCTCGTTCGAATTTTTTACATGGCCTCGTTTGACCGACTTGAATTTGGCTTGGACCTGATTTTTTGCCAGTGCTATTCCTTAACTCCTCATCCAAGACAGTCTGAAGAGAATTTTGCTTCTGTGTGAAAATCACTTAATTTGTTGTTCTACTCTTAAGGAAAAGTAACGTTTTTGACTTGTTAAGTTCATACTGAATGCAGTGGAATCAAAGAAAGGGTGTGGCGATATGAGTGCATGTGAAGTGCTTCTTTTCCATCACGAAGACATGGGGATCCCATGGGAGATTGCCAAGCTCGGGGTGCGGCAGGGGATGTGGGGAACTGTGAAGAAGATTGACCCGGGACTCCGAGCATACCAAAAGGCAAGAGCTGCTGGAGAGCCCCTCTCGGGCCCAGCTTCCATGGCCCACATCACCACCAAAGTCAGCCCACAATACTTGCAGTCACTCTCAGGCGGTGTTGATGGTCAACCGGTGAGTGAAGTAGCATTGTCGGAGGAGAAAAAGCAGGGGGGGATGAACATATCCAAGCTTCTTGTGATTGGGGGGGCTACTGTCCTCGCGTGTAGCCTTGACCGTGGGCTGTTGACCAAAGCTGTTATTTTTGGAGTAGCAAGGAGGCTGGGGAGAATAGGTGGGAAATTGTAACCTAGAAGAGCTGTAAGAATCAACCAGGGTTAGGCTTTTTTGGTCACTCTTTTGGTGGGGGTGCATAATTTGTGATTGTTCATCATGAACGGTTTCTTTATCTACTGCAATGTAAGTAACTGTTGGTATGTGCTTATGAGCACTTTTTCTCTCGGATTAATAAAATGGGTTAGACCCGCTAATTATATAAAAAAAAAGTGACTGTTGGTTACTAATTCAGGGTGCCCGGCAGTATGAATAAATATTAGTTGGTGTTTGTGATTATGCCTGTTCTGTTGCAGCTTTCGCCTTGATTTCTAGCTTTAACTCGAAGCTGATGTTTACAAGTAGTCGTATAAGAAACTCATATTCAAACTGCAGAGGTTAAAATTCTGATTGGAATTGCATAAATGACACATATAAGGAATAGCTACCAGCATTTGTTGGAGTGGTAAGTTGTCATTAACACTTCACTTCTAAACTTGAATCTTAACCTAGGTGCAATAGCGTTTCCAACTTTCCAAATGTAAATGGGGTCTATTTCCATATCACCTGCCATTTCTATTTTTTTGAATTTAATTTTACTTTTTCATAAATACAATAGTGGGAATTCATTCCTACTTTTTTTACTTTAAAATATTTATCTATAAGCCTACTTTATGATAATAAATACTACCTCCGTCCCAAATTGTTTGTCTATCTACCTAACTCCCTTATCTCAAAATGTCTGTCTATTTTATAATTCCAATAATTGTAATTCCTATTATACCCCTAATAAATACTCTTTTGTTTCTTTTTTATTTTTCTTCACATGAGAAAAGTAAGAACAATTTTGGTACATTACACATTTTCACCCCATTTCCCATGACCATTGGACTTTTAAATATAGTTGGACGGACAAACAACAAACAATATAGGACAGAGGTAGTACTCATCTATTTGACTGTGGTGGTTGTGATTTCTGGCTCGTTTTGGGGCAACAAATAATCGGGAAAAAAAATACTCATCTATTATATATTTTAAGTTTGGTTGTATTATTATTGACGATAAAATTTAATTTAGGATCCACTTTATTTTATGAATAAATTTATTATTATAAATTGGTAGAAAAAGAGATAAAAAAACCAGAATGAGGCCATGTTGTTTAGCTTGATAGGATTTATAAACCCGTAGAAAATGAGATATTGAGATACAAAAATCAGAATAAGGAAATGTTCTTTAGTTTGATAGGATTATTAGTTTGATACAAAAATCAAAATCAGAATAAATTTATCTATGCTTACTGTACCATACCATACCATCCAAAAGAAGAAGACTTACTTTTAAATAATTTATATTTAAAATTCTTTATTGAACTCATAAAATTTATTTAAAAATAAAAAAAGAAATAAGTTTTTTTTTTTTTTGGAAGAATCGGAGAGATCATTCCATTAACAAAACGAATTACATGTATACTCCAGGCATACCCAGAGGGGCACAAGCAGAAGCCCAAACAAAACAAAAAAGAAATAAGTGATATAACATTTATCTACCTCCACTATTTTCTTTACCTAACTTTTCTAACCTAACCTAACTTAACCTGACATTACCTTACCTAACTTAATCCTATATCCTTAAAGAACAACGCCTAAAAAATAGACTAAAAAGACAAATTCCTACTGCAATTAAAAAAAAGATAAATTCCAAAATCGTTAACATAAACATTGAAATGGAATAGTCTCAACTCTCAAAAGATGAAATTAGTCGGGCCACAAATTTGGGCTTCCATTTGTGTAGTAAGATTTAGGTTTATTAACTCTAAAGGATGGCCCAAAAAGTAAATTGACTATGAAAGATTAAGAGGACAATGAGGTCCTAAATTGTGAAATATGTGGGAATCATCAAACCTGACATGACTTGATTTTTTTAAAGAAAATAATTTTTTTATTTTTAAAATTTTTTTCTTGAATTGTCCTGAAAATATTACGTCAAAAAATTGTCATGATGGATTATTCGAGTTGTGACCATGGTTTGCCAGTGAGTAAACTATGGATTACTAAAGTTGTAGCTGTGGTTTGACATTTAGTGTACCCATTAATTATTCAAGTACAACATAATTTCACCAATGATGGTGCTCCCCTCCATATCCATTTTCAGTCATTGTTCTCAAACAAAAAAATAAGCTCCATTATTATTTTCAACCAAAAGAGGAGAAAAATAACCTATAGAATTTATTTTGTAATTTCAAGCAGCGAGTATTTCAGGCAAAGATATTGTCATTAGGATTGGTATCTTAATGACTCTGACTTCTCATGGGTCTTCTAATGACTTGGATGAATGATGGTATTAATTCCTCTTAATTGGTCATTTGTTATGTATGTCAATTTTCATGAGATAATTACATTTACCTTACCTGACATATGTGGTAATAATTTTTGCACACCCGATATTTGAGAAATAATTTTTACCCTACTTGACATTTAAGTGATCGTAAATTTAAACCACCTAGGATATATTATATAATGGTTTTTTGTTAGATTTTCCGGCAAGTATTAAAATAATGAATAGGAAGTGACATCTTTACCCTTGCTAATAATTCATAGTATTTAATTTCAATTAAAAACAATTGAAGGGTCAGTATTGTTATTTCCATCGCAATCTTAAGGGCAGTTTGGTACTTTCACATAATTATATAGGGGCATTATTATATTTTCATATCTCCGATGACAAGTTACCGTTGACACAAAAACTTTCACTAAATGTAAGGTAGGGTAAAAATTATTTTACAAATGTCGGGTGTGTGAAAATTATTACCACATATGTTAGGTAGGGTAAATATAATTATCTCCAATTTTCATTATTGTCTTCAATGTCTTGTCTAGTCGTGTTGTGTTTCTTATTTAGGGATGTAGTTGCCAACTTGACAAGGACAAATGTCATTCCAATTTTATTGGTTCGAAGTGTTCCAAGTGTGGAGTGAATCTTTTGAAATGGATTTGTATATTTTGGATTGTCTTTCATTAGACTTTGGGGGGTTTGTAATATTTTATTTACTACCACATTAGACATCAGTCATGTGGTGTTTTGTATAGTTTAAACCTTAAACTTATAGACTTGCTTGCTTACCCAGGTGGCCAAGTACCCCAAGTTAGGTATTTAGGTTCAACACAGGTTACACAAGAAGCAAGGCATGCTATTGCTAGCATGAATTATGGACAGGATGTGATAAAGCCATGAAGCTTCTTATGGATTGGGCCTTTTGGAATTAGAGTTGATGTTGCTTTTGCATTGCTATTGGAAAATGAGTTATTTCGGACAAGAGTCAAAACACATATTGCTAAAAAGAGTAAAAGTTCATTTATGAAATTCGATCAATCGGACACATTCGGTCATCCGGGTTCGGGTCGGGGCCTGGCAAATGAGTCCGAATTTAAAATTCGGCCAGGGTTAGGGTTTGAGGTTTTTGACCAAATACCCAGATTGACCGAACCCGATAAGACCCAAACCCGATTTTTTGCCACCCCTAGTATCTTGTAATCGTTTTGTGTTTAATTTAGAATGGAAGGTCAAGTATTCACATCCTCCTTTAAAATGTGGAATGTTTGATGTGAATTTTTGGGCAGTGGAATGAAAAGCCCATGTGATGTGGTTGGTCCAGCTGAATAATTCACAATTGTCAATTCATCTGCAAATGCTCCCAAATGCTAGTCCAACTTTTGCTTTATAAATACATATGTTTGAAATTACAAACCAAACTCCATATTTAATTTTTCTCCTTCTTTGGTACAAAATGATAATGAAGCTTTTTTTTTTTGTTTGATTTATTAATGAGAATGAGTTGATGGGAGACCAATGACTAAAAATGGATATGGAGGGGAGCACCACCATTGTTGACATTATGTCGTGCTTGAATAATTAATGGGTGCATTCAGTGTCAAATCACAATTACAACTTTAGTAATCCATGGTTTACTCAGTGACAAACCATAGTTACAACTTGAATAATCCATGATAAATTTTTTAACACAAGATTTCCAGGACATTTCAAGAAAAAATTTAAAAAAATTTAATTGTTAAAAAAATCATGCCACATCAGCCTCAGTGATCCTCACATATTCTACAATTTGAGACCTCATTGTCCTCCTAGTCATTAATGATTAATTTGCTTCTTGAGCCATCCTTTAGAGTCAATAACCCTAAGGTTTATCTTTTTTTCTTTTTGCAAGCACCCAGTTCCGAGAATCAAGTAGACGTAAATTATCCAAAGAAAACAACTAAAGGTCATCATATTTTGATATAATTATTTTAAAAGTCCTCTAATTTCGCAAATAATTGTGGGATGAAATTATTTTTGCTGTAATTTTTTCTGAGTGACATTCTTACTTATTTTCCGTCGCACAAGGCATTAATTGTAGTATTTTTGTTGATTAGGGTTATGTAGCTTTGATTAACCATAAACATTAAGATCTGAAATGATAGTCAACTTCAATTGAAACAATATTAAATACAAAAATAATTGCTTCACACACTTTTTTTTATCGAAAAATTAGTCAAAATATTCTCAATAAATAATTACAACAAAAGTAATATCACCCTACAATTATTGATCAAAATATATAGTCCTTACAATAATTATATCACAATATAAGGACCTTCCATTATTTTTCTATAAATGACCTCTTTTTTTTTTTTTATCTTTTAAAAAGAATAAATTAAAAAATAAAAATAAAATGATTTTCGTCCAAGACCACTATAATAATCCAAGAATGTGTGTCCATATTAGGGGTGAGCGGGACCGGGATCTCGGTAATTTTCAGAGGTCCCGGTCCCGGTTGTAACCGGGACCAAAGTTTTGCTCCCGATCCCGCTCCCGGTCCCACCGGGATCGGGAAATCGCCCGGGAAATTTTTAATCCCGGTTTCCTAATTTTTTTTTTACCAATTATTTTAATTTATTTCCATTAAAAATAAACATAGATTATATAAATTATCTTTAATTTCACAAATGCGAGTATCGATTTGTTTACATAGCCACTTTTTCCCAGATTAAAATTATGCAATATCTAATACATAACATTTTTCCGAAAAGATATGCTATGTTCGTAATATACATACATACATACATACATACATATATACATACATACATACATACATACATACATACATACATACATACATACATACATACATACATACATACATACATACATACATACATACATATATATATATATATATATTTATTTATTTATTTATAAACCGAGAATCGGGACTGGGACCGGGAAATGAGGTTAAGTCCCATTCCCGGTCCCGTTGTTGACCGGGACTTTAATTTTAGGCCCTGTTCTTTTATGCGGTATTTTGCGGAATGGTATGGTGAGGTGTGGTGGAATTGTGGTGGGTTATTGGTATGTGGGGTAGGTGAGGAGAGATGATGTAAAAAGTAGACAAAAAAATTACTAAGAGGTACCCTAACTTTTCAAGAAACTATTTTTTGGTACCCCAACTTTTCAAAACTAATTTTGGGGTACTTTAACTTTTAGAATTAGCAATAAATAGGTGAATTTCCTGCCAAATTCTGATGGGTACCCTAAACTGACTGAAATACCCTTAATTTTGACAGAGATTGACTGTAATGCCCTTTTACTCCCACCTTGACTAATTGTGTTGAACGTTATGTGTCTTGTCTGATACTCATCTTTCTATTGACAATGAACCCTTTCAACTCCCACTCTCTTCAATGTTTGGTCTCTCCATATGGTATGATTAGGGTTTAGGCGTTCGTTCTTGTTGAAGAAGGATTTGAGGAAATCATTCGGAACTTGAGGGATGATTCGGAGCCTCTCCCAAATTTGAGGGATGATTCGGAGCCTCTCCCTATTCCTGCATCATTACTTTCCCAAATTTTTCTTTTCAGAAACAAAATTTACAGTAAATCAAAAATTGAACTGAATCACCTAAAATCCTATCAATCAAAAACCAGTATAATCAATGTCCAATATCAAACCACACTTGATGTCAAACCCTAATGCAACTTTGGTCCCTATAACAACCTACAATTACCCAAAACCCTAAACCCCTAAACCCGAACCCTAAACCCTAATTAAACAACAACTCTAAACCCTTAATCAATTTTAGAACCCATAACCCCAATTACCTCAATCACTCGAAAAACCCTAACCCTAACCCAATTCGTTTTCAAAATTAGATCCCAATTGACCCCCGAATTCACAGTAAAACACCAAAATTTATATCCTAATTTTGTTTTCAAGCTCCTTTTTTTCCAACCGAAAACATTACACTTTGATTTTACATCCCAAAATCGTTTTCAAAAATCTCAAATCCCCAGCCAAACTTTGATGTAATAACACAAACTTAGTCAAATACATACCTTATCTCTTCTTTAACCAATCTTTCTTTCAATGGCTTCCAATCTTGTTTAACCAATCTCAGCTCCCTTTCAATGTCTGTGAGTGAGAAGTCATAGAGAAGAAGACAGAAGAACAAAATAAGAAGAAATGAAGAAGAAACCATATGAAATAGAAGATTAAATGGGTTGGGGGGAGGGGGGTTATTAACGATCCTTATTTTTGTTTTCTAACAGAAAAAGGGCATTTTCGTCCACAAAAACCATTAATCAATTTCTTGCCTAAAAGTCACCAGCAAATTCAAATCATTGTCCAGAAAATCACCTATTTATTACTAATCCTAAAAGCTAGGGTACCCCAAAATTAGTTTTGAAAAGTTGGGGTACCAGAAAAACATTTCACCTAAAGTTAGGGTACCTCTTAGTGATTTTTTGAAAAGTAGAGGAGAAAAGTGAGGAGAGAGAAAAGTAATTATTTGCGGTAAAATGTGGCGGGTTGTGGCAAACTGCGGTGCCTTGCCAACCGCAGAAAAGAACAGGGCCCGCTCCCATCGGGAATGGGATTTTGGGACCGAGACTTGACCAGGATTCCCGGAGTTTTTGCTCACCCCTAGCCCATATTTTGCATTCTTGGCGGCATTGGCTCTCGTCAACGTGTAGCTTCATTCCCCAATTCCATCCCATCGTTGCACTATATAATACAATATTATAATAGTACTTCCGTTGTATATTAATTATTTTGTTAATATACATAAAAGTACTATCATTAAATTCATAAAAGAATATTATTGTAAAAATATATTGTTGTAATTGTTTGTTACACAATATACTATAAAAAAATTTTGGTCATAAATGACATTTTGGACATTAATATAAAATGGAGAGAGTGAACTTGTACAAAATAAAGTCAAAATTTTTTTGGCCATAAATGACATTTTGGACATTAATATAAAATGGACATTAATCATAGTGATTTGGGAATTGCCATTTGCCGGCATCTAAACCAAACTAATTTATGAGTATCGCCCCGCAAAAAGTACTAACCTAACAGCCAACCTCACTCGCCTAAAGCGGGAGTTGTAAGCTCTGTCTGAGTCACTGAAAGCAAAATGGCCGACCTTTTTTTTTTTTTGCTTTAACTTCGACCAACCTGCGAATTTCGATAATGTTATATTCCTTTTGAATGCATCTGCTGCCCAACTCCACTTAGCACTTACAAGTTGCAGAGTACAGGAGTATCATCAATTGAGAGTGTCTTTGGAGAAAAAGTGGAATAATTAGATAGTCAAATCTTAGAGGGTTGGTATGAAATTTAATTTTAAAATTCAACTTGTTTAGTGAGGAAAGCCACGTAGTAATAATAATAATAATAATAATAATAATAATAATAATAATAATAATAATAAATAATATATAATACTCCTTCCGTCCGATATTAATTATCATCTTTGAAAATGTATAGTCAAATTTTAAAAATTTTTGACCATAAATTTCTCAACATATACAATTAGTTGTTAAATAAAATTACAACTATTAGATCTGTAGTGAAAAATACTATCATAAAAATATAATCTTTACAATTGTTAATACCATATTTTGTGAGGAATCAATTCTTAACCCGACTCGGATCCCCACATCATTAACCTTCATGGCATTGATTCACTGGATAAAAATGGTTCACCTGAAGAATTGTCACTTCCTTATTTTCACAGTTGAGAGAACATATATAGGGGTTGGTGTTGTCTTTGATCATCGGAAAAAATGGTATGTGTTTGTAGTTGAGGATAAAGTAAATTTCTGGTGAAATTGAGGGGTCGATCATTTGGTGTGAAATGAAAGGGTGGTGGTTGATGCTCGTTGGAGATGTTGGTAGTAGTGGCGATAGTTGTGAGTTGCATGGGTTGGGGATTTGAGGGTGGTGGACTGGTGGTTCAAATAGAAATGGAGAACGCACTGTCAAAAAAAATAAATGGAGAAGGCAAATTAGTTTTCATTTGTTTAATTAATAATCATGTCAATTCCATAAGATTCAATTTGAAATCTCTAAAAAAATGTGAGGGTTCTAATTCCTTCTATAAAAGACATGAATTAGAAACATCATCTAATTTCATTCCTTTTCTACTTATTGTTGAAAATATTTCAAGAGTATAAGATAAGTATATAGCCTAAAGAATCATATATTACAAGTACAAGGATCATATACAAGTAAAACGTCAAGAATATGATCAACACGGGTGAAACTGGGACCAACACGAGTCGTGTTGGTCTCCAGAGAGCAAAGGAAACATTCCTGGGCTCAACACGGGTCGTGTTGGAAAAACAAGGGTTGTGTTGGAACCCAAAATTGTTTTAAATGCTAACGACTATATGATTTCGTGTAATTAGTGTTTGATATTATAATTAAGCACGATTATAATGATATTCCAACAACTATATGACTTGACTTGGTCAAGGTCATATTAAGGATATGATCCTCCATTAAAGTCCCTTGATTGTCCTTTGACTAGGGTATCCTAAGAGGGTTGGAAGTCTTCTATAAATAGGAGACATTACCAAGCTATTTGAAAATCCATTCTAAGCAATCACATCTTCATTCTTGTCTAGACTATAGCTATACTTGAGTGATTCAAGTGAGAAACTATTATTCTTGAGTGTTACAAGTGCTAAGCTTTATCCCTTTGAACATTTACGGTATAGTAAATAGTTCTTAAGGAAAGTGAGTACTAGGCCATGACTCTTAGCGTTATCCAAGCGAGCTTCCATTGTTTTATATATCGTTTACTCCCTTTCCTCCAACAATTATCAAAAAGACTCACTAAATTTATCTAGGTAGTTAAAATTGTTGAGTAATTGCTTCAGATATTGTTTCCTAAGTTTCAGAAGTTGTTAGCAGATAATTAGGAGTTATTTTTAGTCAACCTAAGTTATTTCAGTTGAGAATAATCTTGCTGTAGTGGATAATTATCATTGTTAATTGCTGTCTTTTAGGAATTTCAATTTGGTTTGCTATCTTTAAATTGAGTATGATCTAATGAGGAAGTGTGAGCTGAAGTTTTCATTTTACTGTCACTGTTCTCTACCTCTATTGCTCTTTTCTGCTCCTACAATTTTGGTATTAGAGCCAGAATCTCAACTCTCAAAAGACTTCTCACTGGGAGGCAAAGTGAGAACAAGTGCGACCTAAAAGAATACAGAGAGCAAAATCCATAAAAAAACCTCACAAAAACTGCCATGGCTAGCAATGATGCAAGTTCTTCATCTCAGCCACTGATTCCAATTTTCAAAGGTGAAAAATACCACCTTTGGAGTTTGAAGATGAAGACCATGTTCAGGTCCCAGGAGTTATGGGATCTGGTAGAGACGGGTTACACTGAGCCTACTCCGACACCGACTCAACCCGATCAACAATTACGCGAGAATCATAAGAGAGATGCGAAGGCTTTGTTCTTCATCCAGTCAGCCCTGGAAGATGACATTTTTCCCCGAATTGCAACAGCCACAACCGCTCATGAAGCATGGGAGATACTCAAGAAAGAGTTCTTGGGTGAAAAAAAGGTGCTCATCGTCAAGCTGCAAACACTTCGACGTGAATTTGAGACCTTGTCAATGAAAGAAAAAGAGTCTGTGCAAGACTTTCTGTCTAGAGTATCTGACGTTGTTAGTCAAATGAAATATTATGGGGAAAAATTGAGTAGGGAAATAGTGGTGAGTAAGGTGTTGAGGAGTCTGACCCGAGACTTCGATCATGTGGTCGCTGCGATTGAAGAATCAAAGGATCTTTCAAGCTACAGCTTTGACGAGTTAATGGGTTCATTGTTAGCCCATGAAGTACGGATCAACAAGTCCTTTGAGAAAGCTGAGGAAAAGGCGTTCCAAGTGAAGGGGGAGTCCCCATACAAAGCCAAAACTGAAAATTCAAGTACCCGCGGTAGAGGGCGAGGTGGCTATCGTGGCAGAGGGCGTGGTGGCAGCAGAGGCAGAGGTTCTTATGGTGAGCAAGCCGCAATCTAAGAGCCAAATTCAATGTTATTATTGCAAGAATTTTGGCCATAAAGAAGCTGAATGTTGGGCAAAGCAGAGGGATAAGGCAAAGGGAGCAAACTTTGCTGAAACAGTTGCACAAGAAGAAAACTTGTTTATGACTCATGCTCCTGTCAACAATGAAGTTAATGGAGTCTGGTTCATGGACAACGGCTGTTCAAATCACATGACCGGAGCGAAATCTTTGTTCAAGGAATTGGATGAGAAACAAAAGAGCGAAGTTCGACTTGGAGAAGATAGGGTGATGAAAATCGAAGGAAAAGGAACAATTGGCATCAAAACCTCTCACGGTAACATAAAACTTTTGCATAATGTGCAATTTGTTCCTGATTTGAGTCATAATTTATTGAGTGTTGGCCAATTGATGGAAGATGGTTATTTTCTATTATTTGATGATGGTGTATGCTCCGTTTATGAAAAAGCTTCTGGCCAACATATAGTTAGTGTTTCTAAGAGGCAAAACAGAATGTTTCCTTTGCAAGTTTCTGATGAAAAAATTATGCCTTCACTGTTGATGAAAAAATTATGCCTTCACATTGCTTCAGTTCAAGGCCTTAGTTGAGAAACAAAGTGGGTGCTCCTTAAAAGCCCTCCGAACTGATCGAGGAGGCGAGTTTGATTCTAATGAGTTTAATCTTTTCTGTAAAAGAAATGGCATCCACAGGGAGTTGACTGCACCCTATGCACCACAACAAAACGGTGTGGCTGAGAGAAAAAATCGAACGGTGGTTAAAATGGCCCGGAGTATGATGAGTGCGGCAAATCTTCCAAAGAAGTTCTGGGCAGAAGCTGTAGCACTGCTGTGTATCTTCGGAATATTTCACCAACCAAGGCAGTCATGAATCGAACTCCATACGAGGCATGGAAGGGCAGGAAACCACGCGTAAGTCATTTGAAGGTGTTTGGTTGTGTTGCATACAGTTTAGATAAGTCTTTCCTCTCGTCGCAAGCTTGATGTAAAATCAGAAAAGTGTATCTTTGTGGGTTATAATTCACAGTCCAAGGCTTATAAGCTGTATAACTCCACAAATGGCAAAGTGTTGATTAGCAGAGATGTGGTCTTTAATGAAGTGGCAACCTGGACTTGGACGAGCAATGAGACTAACTCCTCTATAGGCAGTCATCTTATTTCATATCCTACCGAGTTAGTCACAACAAGCTCACCAGAAAGCTCTTTGGAGAGCTCGTCGACGTCATCTGGAACATCACCCGAAGGCTCACCTGAAATCTCCCCTATACCGTCACCTGCAAGCACACCTACTGCGTCACCTGTGAAGGAGCCTAGTCCGCTGCAAAGATCAATAAGAGTAAGAAAGCCAAATCCTAGATATGCTACTACTAACGATTCGTCTTGCTCCTTCGCTTTACTTGTTTCAGACCCAATTTATTTTAAAGAGGCAAAGAATGAACCCATGTGGTGTAGAGCAATGGAGGAAGAGCTATTGGCAATTCAGAAAAATAAGGCATTGGAGTTGGTAGAGTTGCCTGAAGCGAAAAATGTTATTGGCCTGAAATGGGTGTTCCGCACCAAATACAATGCTGATGGGACGATTCAGAAACACAAGGCTCGATTAGTTGCAAAGGGGTATGCACAACAAGAAGGAATTGATTTTGAGGAGACATTTTCACCAGTTGCTCGTTTGAGGCGAGAGTGTTCATAGCGATAAGACAACTTGGGTTGCTTTATCAATTCGATGTGAAGTGCATTCTTGAGCGGAGATCTAGCGAAGAGGTTTACGTTGCTCGGCTGAAGGGTTCATTGTTGAAGGTGAGGAAGCAAAAGTATCTGTGAGAAAGGCTTTGTATGGCACGAAACAAGCTCCACGAGCATGGTACAGCAAGATCGACTCATATTTCGAGGAAAATGGATTTAAGAAGAGCGATAATGAAGACCCTCTATGTGAAACAACAAGGTAATTCCGATTTTTGGTGGTTTGCTTGTATGTCGATGATATAATTTATATGTCGTGTGAGTCCATTGTTGAGGAGTTCAAATCTTGTATGATGGAAAAGTTTGAGATGTCGATTTGGGTTTATTGCATTACTTTCTTGGTGGAGGTGGATCAAAATTGATGGGATTTTTATTTCACAAAGAAGTATCTTTGTTGATTTACTAGTGAGGTTTAACATGGTGAAATGTAAACCTATTCCTACTCCATGAATGCTAATGAGAAACTTGTTCTTGATGATGGCACTATTGAGGCAAATGCAAGGCAATTTGAGTATTGTTGGTGGTGCGAACTATTTGTGTCATACAAGACTGACATTATGTTTGCGATCGGTGTGGTCTCAAGATTCATGCACAAACCATCGTACATCATCTTGGTGCGAAAGAGAATCCTAAGATATGTGGTGACACTACTAATTTTGGGATTCAATATTCGAAAGTATCGATTTTTCAGTGTGGTTATTCGATAGTGATTGGGGTGGGTGTTTGGAAGATAGGAGGAGTACATCGGGCTATGTATTCTTCCTTGGATCAGTGCTATTTCATGGAGCTCGAAGAAGCAAGCGTTGTGGCTCTATCTTCGTTAGAAATTTGAATATGTTCTTTATTCATTTCTTTGCTGTCAAGCTATTTGGCTTCGAAGGTTATTGGCTGATTTCTTTCAAGTTCAAGAGGGAGCTACTGGCATTTTTTGTGACAACAAGGCAACAATAGCCATGACAAAGAACCCATCATTTCATAGTAGAACGAAGCATATTGACATCCACTATCACTTTATTCGGAAGTTAGTAAGTGATGGAAAAATATCTCTGAGCTATTGTAACACAAACAACCAAGTAGCAGACACACTGACAAAGTCGCTTACGAGGGCTAAGCATGAAGACTTCAGATCTCAAATGGGCGTCTCTAATTTTGAAGCAAGGAGGAGTGTTGAGTAATTGCTTCAGATATTGTTTCCTAAGTTTCAGAAGTTGTTAGCAGATAATTAGGAGTTATTTTTAGTCAATCTAAGTTATTTCAGTTGAGAATAATCTTGTTGTAGTGGATAATTATCATTGTTAGTAGATGTCTTATATGAATTTCTGTTTGGTTTGCTATCTTTAAATTGAGTATGATCTAATGAGGAAGTGTGAGCTGAAGTTTTCATTTTACTGTCACTGTTCTCTGCCTCTATTGCTCTTTTCTGCTCCTACAAAAATTAATAACCTTTTCTCCTTTTGCTTTCAATATTAGTCACATAATCACACTCAATTGCTTTTTTTCGGAAGAAGATGCCTAGCTCATCAAAAGGTATGATATTCATTGTTGTATTGCATATTCCACAACTCTGGCCATATTTTTTAATTTAGAGTGGGAGAATCAAATTAGGTTTGCTGAGTTAAGGAAAGGAAAGGAATGAAAGGTAAAGTAAGGATAAAATTTATGATAGGTAAGTTGGTGGTGGGATAAATATATTTTATTATTAAAATTTTGACTTTGACTTAAGTGTTATTAGGAAATCAGGATAGATAAAATTGGACAAAAATAAACCTAACTTACCATTTAAAAAACAGGGTCTTAATCACCTGCTAGTTCGTTGTTGATGAACCATAAATTAAAGCTTCGGACAAAATACATCCTAATATGATAGTAATTACATCAACCAAATTTAGAAAACCAATATGATACTGATCAAGTTGTAGTGATCTTTCTACTTTTCATACAATAGAGCCTATCAGCATTCGACTATATGCATGATTAAACAAGATTATCCTTAATGTGGTCAAGCAGGAAAGTGGAAATCCACAAAAGGGAGCTCACATATATACGAATTAATTAGGGTCAACAAAAGGGTTGAGCACACCATGCATACACCAAACAGTCAATGCTCCTTGAATTGACTCCTCTTTCTTATCCATTTGGGTGCTATGCAGACCCTGTCAATCCTATCGGCTCTTTGCTTCTTTTCCTGGAGTGACCATGCTCAATGATTATGGCCCCCTTCTTTTGTGACGCTGATCAAGAGTTGACGAAGAGTGGGTGGAAAAAGATAGAAAAGATTAGAGAGGCGAGACAAAGTAGGAAATATGAGATAATATAGTGTTTAAAAATGTAAATTATATACGTTCATATTATTTAAATATATGAATTGTTAATATATAATTTATATCTTTTGATAAGATATTGTAGATAAGGCAAGTTATAAAAGTGATATCACTTATTAAATGTATGAATTTTTAAATGCATATTTGGTAAGCTAGGTAAAGAAGTATAGAATAGAATGAAAATGTGGGATATAATGGAAAAGGGTAAGAAGGTGAGATAATTATCCAGGCACCATAAAAAAAACTTATCCTTTTTTAATGCCCATTACTCAATTATGGGTTTGTTTGGTGTAAAGAAAAATTATTTTTAAGGAAAAAAGTTTTCTTTGTAAAATAATTTTCTTAGAAAATGAATTTTTATTTGATATTTTCCATTGTTAGGTATATAGGAAAATGATTTTCCCGTGTGAGAAAGAGTGGTGGAGAGGAGAGAGATATATTAAAACGGGTGTAGGATAGAGAGTGGTGGAAGAGAGAAAAATGAGCGAGAGAGAGAATATATTGAAACGGGTGTATGAGGGAGAGAAAGAAAAATATTTAAATCAGTGCGTGAGAGAGAAAGAAGGGAACGAAAGAAGAGAGAGAGAATAGGGGAGAGAGGGAGAAAATAGTTCTTTTTAGGTTGAAGTCAAGACAATAATTTACAAAAAGATGAAGGGAAATCATTTTCTTGAAAAATGGTCGCCAAACACCGGAAAATGGGAAAATCATTTTCATTCCAATCAAGCACACCCTATGTTCATATTTGAATTTCAGATGTGAAATGCCCTTTCTTAACCCTTCAATTAACAGTCAACCAATCAGCTACACAGAGTCGCGTCCGATCAAGGTCAAGTGGTCAACACGTTTGCTAATCTTTTTTTTCCTTTTCTATTTGGCCCCTTTTCTAATCTTCTAATATTTTAAGCTCTGTTCTTTAGGTTTGTAAGTTTGGTTTATCTTTATTTAGCTTTGTCTTACCTTATCCAATTCTTTAAAAATGCTCAAAACAAAGTCAAAATTTATGACTACCTTCCTTTTTCTTACCTTATTAAAACTAACTTAATCCTATCATTCTGAAAAAACAGAGCGAAATTGGGTCAATCGTTATCAATCCCTTAACGACCTCACCTTTTAGGCCCTGTTCTATTATGCGGTGTTTTACGGTATGGTACGGTATAATATGGTGAAATTGTGGCGGGTATGGTGAAATTGTGGTAGGGCTTTTTGTATATATATATATAAATATTGTATTGGTAATTATGAAAAAGTAATTGAAAAAAAATGAATTAAAATATTGTATTGGTAACTGTGAAAAGTAATTTATGGTGAGTTGAGGTGAATTGTGGTGAAATGGTATATTATGGTGGGTTGTGTCAAAGTACGGTGGATTATGGCACCGCAGATTGCCAACTACAGAAATGAACAGAGCCCAACACATTTCCTTTTTCGCTTGGGCCTATCCTAGTGGACACCGGTCCTATGGCGACCTACCCCACACCTCCAATTGTTAACTCTAAATCCTACTCCTAAAACATCATCACTTGTTCTAACGAGTCACCCACTCAATATCCAACACCCTCCTTCAATCAAACCCTATTAATGTAATGGGAATGAAATTGAGTGAACAGATTTCAGCTAAAAACGTGATTTGTTTTAGACTTGAATCAATTGAACCGACTACAAGAGAAATGTAGAAAAACTCAAATCAGCTGATGGTATTCAATATCCGGTGTATATATACAAGGCAATTAATAACTGAATGCAAAAAATGAAATCTAGAATACAAAAAGACATTGTCAAGCATCCTGGGATAAAATCACAAAAATGAAGTCATCGTTGCTGTTGCAGTGAAATTCAGTAAGGAAGAATAGTGTCAAAGCAATTAACCCCATCAAACTCCAGTGCAAACCGCGGACTACTACGACTCTTGTTCTTGATGGGGATTGAATTGGGCCTCTGTTGGGGGCTACTTTGATCATTAATCTTGCTGGGATTTTGATTTTGTCCCTTGCTAACAAAAGAGAAGTTGAAGATATTGGTGCCGTTGGATTCAGCGCAGAGAGCATCGAATGGGCTGAAAATTGACATCATCTTGGAAGAGATAAAGCTGTGTATTGTGTTTGGTTTGTTGATTGTAGTTAGTGTTGGAAGATAGTAAGATGGGTGTGCTGGAGAAGAAAGAGAGAGTAGAAGGGGGGTTTATATAGGTGGGAAGAGATAGGAGTAACTGAGGGAGGTTATGAGGGAAGGAGTGGATATGACTCCATGAGTAATCTAAGCGTTGCGTTTTGGGGTTGGGTTTGGGTTGACAGTGGACTAGTCCAGCCATGAGAGTGGATACGCGTGAGGGGCAACCTGGTCGCTCCACAACCTCTACCTTTTATATTAATTAATTAAGGATAAGGATGTTTGTAGGCTTATGTGGATTTTCCTAGTTGGCACACGTACGTACCCGACACCGCCCTGGCCCCCAGGCACAAAAATAAAAGTTATGTGCATGGAAATTGGAAATCATGCGTCACGCTCGCCGACCTTTGCACCAATCCTTCTATTTAAGTTGGAGTTGAAGTTGAAGTCAGTCGTCACCGATCAATAAATGAGGTCGGAATTAAGTGACTAGTAGATGCATAGAGTGAGTTTGTTTAGTTAAAAACTTCTGGAAAATAGTCAATTTTCTCGACGTTGACTTATTTTCTCCATATTTGGTTGTACATTAATCTTGGGAAATTTAAGGGAAACTTTTTCCGGGAAAATATTTTCAATAAAAAACTTTTCAGGGAAACTTCTCTTCAGAAGAAAAAATTTCCTAGGAATCTTACCGAACGCACCCTAAATTTATTATTGTTAGGCCGTGTTCTATATTGCGGTTAATGAAATCATGCGTGCCACACACTGCATCACATGCAACCACATTTCACCGCAAATCATTACTTTTTTCTCTCTCCTTACTTTTCTCCTCTACTTTTATGCATTCTCTCTCACCTACCTGCATCTACCAATAACCTACCACACCTCACTGCAAAGTACCGCAGTATAGAACACGATGCATGAAGCTGTTAGCTGTTTCTGTCCCTGCTATTTTTCCTATTTATGCTTATAGACCATATGCAGGGGTAGGAACGTGCCCTTCAAACTTGTGCATGTTCCCATCCCTTTTTCCCACCAAGGAATGCACTGCATGTCCATATTCAATGGGAACATTGTAGTGTTCCTATCTCTTTCTCTCTTTTTTATTTTTTTTTATTTTTATTCAATCACATGGTGTTGTTTACATAAAAAAAATACTACCTCCATTCCAAATTATTTGTCCACCATTCTATTTTTTGATGTCTTAAAATTATGTCCACTTTCTTAAAATGGAAACTTTTATTTTATTGAAATTACTAAAATAACCTTAGTTTGAATTTTAAAAATATTTAAATATGAGAGGGAAAAGTATAAATAGTAGTTTTGAATTCAAAACTAAGGGTATTATTAGTATTTTATTGCTAATTGAGTTTAATTTGTTGATTTTCCTTAAAATGCGTGCTAAATTAATGGGGATAAATATTTTGGGACGAAGGGAGTAAAAAAGATAAATTATAATTTAAGGTAAAAATGTAGGAATGAGTTTCTATTATTGTAAAACAAATAAAATAGAGTTTCAGAAAATAGAAATTATGGGTGATGTGGGAAGGTTGAACCCCTACTCACATTCCAAAATTTTAGAACACTATTATATATACTTTGATATTTTGTAGCATTTTTAATGCTTTAAAGCATGCATTTTGGTTTCCAACTACTGAAAAAGTTTATTATTATTAAACTAGTCATAGTAAGGTAATATGATTGGGTGATTCCATTATCAGAAAAATTTAGGGTTTAATACTAATAATTTACTAGTTATCCGACTTGTCCTACTAACAAATTAAGGACATATGCTTTAGTGATTTATGATAAATTCGTCATATCTTTCTCATTTTTAATTACTTTATCCTATTTATTTCACATTACTCATACTTAGACCTGTCAATTCGGTCGGGCGGGCGGTTTCGGGTCGGTCGTATATCGGGTTCGGGTAAATACGGGTCGGGTGTATTCCGGGTTCGGGAAAATACGGGCGGTGTATTTCGGTTTCGGGTCAACCCAACGGGTTATGATTGCGACCTTTTTTCGCTTTTTATTTTTCAAAAATGGTATCTAAATACTACTTTTTGTACAATATACATAATAAAATATGATTATCTTCTAGCAACGATAGATTGTTGTAACTATTTTAACTTAAATAAGAGAAATAACAAATAAATAAGTTGCGCTTATAATTTAATAGTTAAAAATTTGAATGCAAAGTCACAAATTTTAATAAAGTTTAACTTAAAATTTAAATTTTGTCAAACGGGTCGGGTTTGACCCGCTAATTCAGTTCGGTATACTTGGGTTTAGTTGAAAAAATCATGTTCAAAACCCGAAATTTCGGAGTTGAATTCGGGTTATCGGGTCGAATTCGAGAGTCTACTCATACTTCTTTACCTACCTTACATAATATATATTTCAAAAATGACAATTAATATAGAATAGAAGGAGTAATAAATAATTGACACACAAAAACTAGAGAACTCTTGTCACTTTTACTTATAAGATATAAGAATTCACTTATTAATATTCTAAAAATACATATAAAATAAGCTAAATGGGACATGCAAAAAAAAAAAAAATAGCACTCTACTTTGGCCCTTTTTTACGGATGTAAGATAGTTGGAGGGAATGTTAGTAATAAAGTTAAGTAACGTTGTATAAGTGTTGATAGGAATGTTGGCTAATGTTAAGAAGCCAAGCCACATCAATCACTTCATCTAAATATATGAAGTTTTAAATATATATTATATAACTTGAAATAAGATATTCTGAGTAAGTCAAGTCACATTAGATACATCACTTATTAAATATATGAATTTTTAAATTTATATTATATAAGATTGGTAAGACTGCTTGAGAATAGGTAAGTAGAGTAGGAAAAATTGTGCATGAGTAAATTAATTAGTAGCTAGGATAAACTTATCTTAGATGCGAACAAAAGAGGGCCTTCATCTCAATCCAATCAATACATTTTAAATAATGGCCTTATTTTTTGGTTAGGTTGGATATAACAACTTATCCAAACTTAACACAATTCTTCCAAAAAAGCATTCACTTTAAAAATAGAATTCCCTCAAAAAGCATCATAACTTATCTTAATTTATCCAAACTTATCATAACTTATCCATTCAAACCTAAAAATAACCTAATCAAAGAACATGGCCAACGTAAATTTCCAATCCAAGCAAATTCATTATTTAGGAGCACTTGTTTATTATAATGTTAATACATCTTTTTAATAACAGTGACTAGGATATAATGAGACAACTGGGTAGGAAAAAGAAATATTGCAATTTTACAACACCCTCAAACTTTCAAGAGTAACAATAATTCTACAAAGTTACTATGGCCCTATTATTTGGTTAGATTATTTTAAGGATAAATTATGATGTTCTTTTTGGGAAATTGTTTTTTTAAAATGTGGATATTTTTTTGGAGAATTATGTTAGGTTTAAATAGGTATGGATAAATTACAATAAATTGAGAGTGTGGGGCAAGTTTTCAAAGAGCACCAATAATTATCATCAATTATGGTCATCATGATTCAAATTGTAAAGGATAGTCCTAAGTCCTAAGTCCTGCCTCATGTCAATTGAATTACTCCCTCCATCCCAAATTAATTGATACTTTGACAAAATTTTAACCATTAATTACTCACAAGTCACAATGAGTTACAATATGAAATTACCATTATTAGAAAGATACTTTGCTAAAAATTACAATGAATATAATTTCATATTGTAACTCATTGTAATTTATGAATAATTAACGGTCAAAATTTAGTCAAAATATCAATTAATTTGAGACAGAGGGAGTACAACTTACAAGGTATTCGACAATTGAATGTGAATACATAATTGAAATTTTATGCCTTAATTCGGTAAACTCATTATTGTTATAATGACAACTTTTTAATTTCAAGGATTGCTGGCAAAAACGAAAGCTCAAGGTTTTGTTCTTTACTTACCTTCAATACGGTTTGGGGTCATATGCACTATTCCTAACTTAGAACTCAATTTTGTAAAGCGACGAAAGATGTTCCCAAGCCTCAACTTCACACTCCAAGAAAACAACATAATCAAACAAAATTCACAAGGTTTAGATCACAAAAAGAAGCATAAGCTTGTATTTCTAATTTTCTATGGAAGATCCTTGTGTATATACATCAATGAATCGAATACAATGTTGTCAACCAACGAATTCAGAATTAGATTTCTGAACTAAAGAAGAGGGGGAAAAAAAGATTAATAGGGAAGAATAGTTTCAAAGCAGTGAACGCCATCCAACTCCACCGCAAACCTAGGGTTCCTCTTCTTGGTCACCGTCATCGGCTTCCGGCAACTTCCATCGGAATTCACGGCGTCCTTCTTCACCGGCGGCGTCACAGCTTCTTTCCTCGAACAATTCTCAACTTCCGATGGCGAACTTTTCCGATCAAATTGAGCCGCAGATGTCAAAGGCGGGGAGGGGAAGTTGAACAACTTCCAGCCGTTGGATTCGGCGAAGAAGGCATCAAACGGGCTGAACATCGACATCATCTTCGATCTGATTCTTTGTTTCGCAACTTGATTTCTGGAATAAAATAGAGAGATTGATTGATTGATTGATTTGGAAGAAGATCGTAGGATTTTGGCAGTCTGATCTGATGATTAGAGGCAGGAATCAGGTATGAATGACTTGGTAAGGAAGAAGAGGGGAAGGGGGTATTTATAGAGGGAAGCCTAGGATAGAGTCTTTTATGATGAGGATTAGTCAAGTTGCGCGTAAAGGCCAAGCAAGGATAAAGAAAGCCCGGCTTCGTTGAATTTCTAGGCTTATGTGGAAGTTGCGCAACTTGGAAGCATAGGAAAAAACAAGTGCATGTGAAGAAACGTTATTTCCCAACTTAAATTGTCTAATTGTTTCTTGCATATGCTCTTACTTGTCCCCATCGCAGCAATGTCCCGGTTATGAAGGTATCATAATATATCTAATCTCTCGACCAAATGAGCGTCTGATTCTTTTAATATGGATTAAACAACTTGTTACTTATCACAATATTTCACTTTGCCATCTACTCCTTAATTATTTAACATTGGCGCCCTGTTCTTTTATATGTTTGGTTGCGGTATAGTAATGGTACGGTGCGGTGGAATTTGAAAAAGTACGGTAAGTTGTGGTGAATTATGGTGAAAATTATGGTAAATGGGATAAGTGAGGAGAGAGTGTGTGAAAAGTAGAGAAGAAAAGTAAAGAGATATATTGGTAATGATTGTGGTATGGTATGATGTAGTGTGGTAGAAATTAAAGAGTTGTGGTACGGTGTGATACCGCACTGCAATCTATCGCATAAAAGAACGGGGCCTGAATCTTTAATATCCACCACACAAGCTTCCGTCTGGTTTTATATTATGCTAGTATTAAAATGGAATGGTGAATATTCGAAACATAATTTAAGTTTGATGAAAACAAGTTTATCTCATCCAGTCATCCATCTGAATATCTAGTTAAGAACAATTTGAAGACAAATAACCTAGCCAAATCTGTTCTACCATTTCCAACAAAAGACACATGAACTTGTCTACTTGTTTCTTGTATATGGTTTGGCTTGCCCCCATCGCGGGGAATGTTGTGCATATCACAATCTCTCCATTTATCATGTAGCTAAGATTGAATCTTTTGTAATGGAATAAACAAGTTGTTACACTAATTTATATAATATACTAGTGTTGGAACATATTGGTCAATTATGTGGGCTGGTTTGGATTTTGGACTTAATTTAAGTTTTTAGTGAAACTAAATTTATCTAATCCATCCAAACATTCATTTAATAAACTTCAAAAAAAAAGTGACTTATTAGCCAAATTCATTCCCAATCAAAAGTACACAAATTTTTACATAATGCATGGTGCATTCACTAGTAGAATTGGCCCTAAAAAGCGTCTGGTATAAGCGTCTGAAATGGGGTTTAACAGACGCCTAAATGGTTTTGGCGTCTGATTTTGACGGACGCCAAAACATATAACGCCTTTTTTAAAAGGCGTCTGTAAATGGCGTCTGTTTAAATCAGACGCTTAATTATTGGCGTCTGCTATTAAACAGACGCTAAATATAGACGCTGACTTTACCGGGAACGAGGCATATGTCAGACAAAATGGCGTCTGTTTTGGGAGTAACAGACGCCAAATTACAGATAAAATGGCGTCTGTTTAGACCAAAACAGACGCCATTATTATTATTATCCAGAAATAAAAAAAAGTGAGATATTGTAAAACCAATTTAATAATTACATTATATAATATATTTTATGGGGTCAAATTATATTAATTGAGTGAAAAAAATATTTTTTTGATATAAATGATATATATGTCAAATTTATGCATGTACAATTTTCATATATAGAGGCTTTCAATTTATAGAAATAACAACATATATATAAATTGTATATATATATACAATTTATAGAAATAATAACATGAAAATGGTAATGAATATATCTTTAATAGTGTGTTAATTTTTACACAAATTTAATACATTAAACGAGTTGAAGAAAATATATAATACAACTTTAATAATGTTGATTTTTATAACTAATAGGAAAAAATAAAAACTAAATTACAAATAATATATATCTTCAATATTTTTCAATCTTCATTCTTGAAAGTTCATTCTTGTATCTTCAATCTTCAATCTCCAATGTTAAATCTTCTCTTGTAAAATTTCCATTCCTTCAATGTGGCATGGATTGGATTTTTGGTGGTGTGGATGAGAGTAGATTGAAAGAAGATGAGAGGAGATGAGAGAAATGAAATGGAGATGTGGGAGAGGGAAAAAGTCGGAGGGAAATTTGAGCGTGGGTTCATATATATTAGCAAAAATGGCGTCTGTTTTGGTTGCCAAACAGACGCCATTTATGTGCTATTGGCGTCTGTTTTGCATCCAGACAGACGCCATTTTTGTTCGGTTGGCGTCTGTTTGGAGGCGTAACAGACGCCATTTTTAACTGTATTTAATAATGAAAATGGCGCAGCTAGCTATGTATATATATATATATATATATATAATAAATATTAATAATAATAATATTATTATTATTAATATGATAAATTTATTAACACTATTGTTATTATTATCCTTAATATTATAATTTTTATTAACACTATTATTATTATTATTCTTAATATAATAATTTTTATTAACACTATTATTATTATTATTATTCTTAATATTTATTATAACAATTAATTACGCGCGTATGTATGTATTCATATTTTAGTTATAGTTAATTAGTAGTTATTATTGTTAATTCGAATTTTTATAAGTGATAGGGATATATATCATATCTAGGTAGATAATTTAATGTAATTAATCATGTGTATTTACGTGATATTATATATATATTAATTAAGTTAATTAATTTGTACGTATATATGTGCGAAATTAAAACATAAAAAAAAATGTCGATCGCTGTTTGGATCCAACTTACAATCTAAGTACTTATGTACACATAATGAATAAAAAGTTTAAATGTTCATATATATAATTAAAAATACTATCAAAATAATTAATGTTGAGCGGCGCCGACATCGTCATCAGTTTCGCTTTCCTCCCCATCGTGATTATCCCCACCCTGATTATCAGGTCACAACACACACTCTCCTTGCACACTAATAGGATCCAAACTCGACCTCTTTTTACGACATATATATTCTCACTAAGATATTACAAATATAAATTATCCTACTTAAAACCCTAAACTACCATCGTAAAAAACTTATTCACTAATTATGTAGCTACTGGTTGTTGAGTACTTACGTAAGTTTAAATGGATGTACGTGACATAATTACTTACATAATTTATGTCTTTATTTGGCGTTATGAGTAATTAAGTTAGCAATTAGGTTGGATTAACAACAAATTTGCGCTTCCAACTTTAAAGGCTAACTCACTTACTAATAACAACCAAAATCATCCAAACTCAACATCCTTTTATGACAACTAATACATATATATATATATAACCTACTTGGAATACTAAACCAACGTAATCCTCTTTGCTAATTAACATACCAATTAACCAATATGCTTGTTCCATGATGTAGTTTCAAATGATTTTGAAGCATGCTAAACAACATTTCAAAAGTTGAGGATGATGATATTCCCCAACTTTTCAATTTGTTGATTGACGTCAAAATACATTGAATTTCATGGAATATGTTGGTACATTACCCTAAGCAGGCTATACGAATTACCCTAACCATTAATGATCGATTACCCTAACCCTAAACAAACTATATATTCATACTTAATTACGTACGTACAGTACTAAACAAACTATTCATACTTAATTATTCACTACGTACGTATAAATTATTAATTGGTTAATCAAAGAGTAATTTTTTTATAGTTTTAACTTAATTATTAACTAAACAACTTAAATTATAAATTCAAAAAATAAAAATTAACCTAAATGTATTCATAATTGAAATCATGTTACGTATATACACATTACCTAATTACTTAAATCGTTAATACAATTTCTAAAAATCATCCTAAAATATAACACATTTGCACTCAATCGAAACACATTATAATTTCCCACGTTATATAACATATTTCACACATACTAATTAACTTAAACATATTTTACATGCATTGTTACATATATTTTTTTTCCACACTATATATAATTACTCATATTTAGATTTACCACGAAACATATAAAATTCAATATTGTGCTCAACCTAAACATAATTATACTTCTCAACATTATAAATTAAAACTAAAACTAATTCAATAACTCAAACCTAAACTAAAACATACATGCAATTAGTTAAACTACTACAAAACACAAAAACAATATTTAAATTGAACAAATCAACATTACACACTATAATTTCACACTTAAAATTCTAATTCAACATCCAAAATATATTACAATTCATAGCAATTAACTAAAACAACTCAAATTTTTCAACTTATATCCATAAACTACTATTAAACTGAACATAACCAAAAAAAACATACAAATATTCATATAATTCGTTTTTCATCAAATATAATTTATAATTTACTCACTTTTCACAATATTAATCATATTATAATAGATCTGAAACAAAACAAACTGAAAAATTACCTGATTTACGTTGAAGCGGCGCCGACTATTTCTTCAAACTCCCGCTTTCTCTCTTCCTCCTTCGATGACAACTATGGCGGAATTGAAACTGTGATTTTTTTTTACCAATTTAAACAACATTGGCGTCATTATTCAACAGACGCCCGAGTAAGTAATAAATTACCCGTGATCGAGCGTAAATACTGGGAAATTGTTTTCTTTTTTTTTAAATTAGGCCAAAATGGCGTCTGTTTAGCTGCTAAGCAGACGCCAAATAAAAAAGGCGTCTGTTTAGGCAACTAACAAACGCCAAATTGGGCACAATTTAAAAAAAAGGAAAGGTGGAAATAGCCGTTATCAAATTAACATTATACCATATTCAATGTCAAACAAATCGGCGTCTGTTACACGCAAACTGACGCCGATTTGGAATTTTCTTTTTTTTTTTTTAAATTCTTTAACTTCAATTTGGCGACTGACAGCTTAGCAGACGCCTATTTGCAGACGCCTATCGACCCCAATTCTATTAGTGATTTGGTTTTTTTCCAAGAAAATGTTTCATGGAAAAAATTTTCTCGTCAAAATTTTTTCTATTACATTTGAAAACATGAAAAAGTATGTAGAAAAATTTATTTGAAAAGTCTCTTGACTATTAATTTAGAAAGTAATTTTGTATTTTATGAAGTTAAGTTATAAAAAGGTTCCCTTCCTCATGGGGAAAAAAAAAAACTTTCTCAATCCCCTGAAATAGAAATAATTGTAACCAAATACACCCTAATAAGAAAAATTATATCTTTCTAATTTTGCTCTTACTATTAAAAAAAATTAATAATCCATAAAACAGAGAGGACTAATAAATTTACAAACTCTATTATTTTTTACAGTTTGTTAGTGGTTGTGCACCTTGTTAAATTTTACATTGCCTTAATTTACCTTACCTTATTTGTCTTATTTTATCTTATCATCCAAATGAACAGGGTTTATATTTAAAATTTTGCATTGAATTCATAAAATTTATTTAAAAATAAAAGGGAAATAGGTCATGTGACATTTACTTGTTTCGCTACTTTATTTGCCTTAACTTTCCTTACATAATCTTACCTTCCCTGTACTAAAAAAAAAAAGAATAATAAAAAAGTGTTGATAGGATGGATAAAAGTAGATAAGTTGGTAAAGTGTGGATAAAAGTAAAAAAATATTTATAATTTTAATAATTTTTAGAACCTATTCTGTAGAGTGGTAAAATTAAATTATGTAAAGTAAAGTTGGTAAGGAACGGAAATGTAAGGACAATAAAATAAAATAAATTTGATTTGAGTGTTTTTTGGGGATTCGAGTAAGGTAAGGTAAGGTAAAGAAATGATATGATAAACCTAAATTACCATTTTAAAGAATATGACCTTAATAAGGTATTGTGAGTAAGGTAAGTCACATCAGTCATATCATTAATTAAATATATCAATTTTTAAACATATATCATATGTTAGAAGGATAAGGTGAGAATGAGTAGTAAGATAAAATTAATAAAAATATGAATAAAAGTGGTATCTACCAATAAACTTAGGCCCTGCGTCAAACTGAGTGTGATAAATGATATGATATGGTAATATTGTGGAAAGTGTGGTATAGTATCCTATGATATGATAAAATTTGTTGTAAGAATGATTAATGTGGTAGATAAGGAGAGATAATCTGAAAAATACCAGAGAAAAGTGAGGAGAGAAAGTCGTGATTGATGTGATAAAATGTGGAATGATAGGGTACAATATGAAAAGATCATGATAAATATGAAAAGCTATTGCAAGTGCAGTGCGAAATGCACAAAAGAGTAGGGTCTTTTAATCAACTACACAAGGAGGACACAATTTAGGCCCCGTTCTTTTGTGCGTTGCGTTGCGGTAGATTTCGGTAAGTTGCGGTGGAAATAGTAAAAGGGTAAGGTAATTTGCGGTATGTTGTGGTAACTTGCGTTGCGGTTAGTTGCATTAATGCACAAAAAAACGGTGTCTTAGCATGGGATATTTTAAGCCTCATACACGCGAGGACATATTTTAACGTGAGATATTTTTAAGTTGGGATATTTTAAGCGTCACAATTTAGTGTGTGATATTTTAAGCCTCGTACACATGAAGACACAATTTAGCGTGTGATATTTTAAGCCTCATACACGCTCACTTTTCATCTAATTTTGAGCTTAATATTGGAGTGACAATCCCTGGACAAAGCCATGTTAGGCTGTTGGTGACATCTTCTTCCATGGGCCCTCAGACTCTCTTAACCATTCATATTTCATACTAGCACAAATATTAAAATATATTGAAATAATCACAATTTTCTAATGATATATTTGGTAATTTTCCGAACAAATTTCCCCATTAACTTTCTTAAGAAAATGTTTACTAAGTTTGAAAATAAAATAATATATCTTACATTAAAATTTTCTGATCTATTTGTCATAATCAAATATAAGAAATTTTGTCGACTTCACTAATTTTCCCAGTGCGTATGGCAAAATCAGTCTTATTTTAAATGAATATATTTGAACAAGCCTAATTTGTAAATGGCCCATGACGTACAGACAAAGATCTGAATCCAATAATAGTGTTGATCCTACCTTTTAGAGTTGTGGACACAGTTGATCTCACTCAAGTCTCAACGGCCTCTCCCCAGTTTAATCCATCTCTGGAAAAATAATAAAAATAAAATTTTAAAAAACCAGGAAGAATACCCAAAAGCCAAAATTATAGACCAAAAAGAAATCCTCACAAACTTATGTCTGATCGATATTTGCGTATTTGCATATGATAGGTAAATCAATTGAGTGTTAAAGAACAAAATTTGGATTGACAAGTAGCTACAACTGTCAAGTACCAAAGAAAAAAAAAGAAAGAAAGAGAAGAATTAATTGGTTAATTGGGAACAAGAGTTTCAAAGCAATGTAGACCATCGAACTCGAGGGCAAAGTGAGGATTATTCATCTTCTTCTTGATCACCGTCATCGGGTGGTTCTCTGCACCTCTCTTCACCGGAGTTACAGTCTCTGTTTTGAAACTGCTAGCATGATCGCCGTCAGATTGAGTTTTCCGGCGATGATCAGATTGATGAGTTGCAGAATCTGAAGAAGCAGAGGAGGAAGTGGCGTGACGAGGGCAATCCAACAACTTCCAGCCGCTTGATTCGGCACAGAACACATCGAATGGACTGAAAATTGACATCATCTTTGATTGATTCTTGTGGATTGATTTCTCAGAGATGATGATGATGAGGGATTCTGGGGTTTGTTTGTTTGTTAATTGCGTAGAGAGGAAGAGCTTAAATTGGTTTAATAGAAAAGGTTAAAGGGGATATTTATAAGGAGGAGAGGATTGGTGTGGTTGTGGTTGAATTAGAAAACTAGAGGTAAGCGTGGGAAAGAAGCAATGAAGGAAGGCAGGGATCGGTTCATACTTGCCTTCTCGGTACGTGTGGAAGGAAGTTGGGCGACTTGTTCAACAAGTCAACATCACTTACTCCTTTCTTCTTTCCTTATCTACTAGGAATACCATTATTATACTACCTGTATTTCTTTAACATACAGCTTCTTTATGGAAAGAAATTTCTTTAAAATACAAGTTGCATGCTATTTGATTTTCTTTCTAGAAATGGTAAGTTTTAGATTATTTTAACTCTAACTTTTAACTAAATACTCCATTGGTTTCAAATTATTTGACTTTATTTTTTTAAAATAATTGTCACCTTCTATATTCAAAATCTAATTTAATTATTTTATATAATAATTAATTATTATATCTTCTTTTTACTTTTTTTAGATAAAATTTTTCGTACCCCTTCACTATTCCCATAATTCCAATTACTTACCCTTTCACCGCCCCTACACACCCTATGAAAAAAGGGTATACTAATTATTTTGGGATAAATTTTTTAAAAAAAGGGCATGTTCTTTAATTGAGTTAGATCTAATCAATCTAACCTAACTTAATTTACTAACCTAACTTAACCAAATTCCATAAAAATACACCAAAGCCAAAATAAAATTAATTTAAATCAAAAAGAAATTCAAATAATATTATTTTAAATATTCAAATTTTATTAAAAAACTATTTCTATCCAACAACTAACTTAAAACTCAAACCAATCCTATCTTTTCCTCTCCTCACCAACCCTACTTACCATAATTTTCACCACTATTCACCACACATTTTCAAATTTTACCGCACCGCAACCAACCGCATAAAGAACATCACCTAAAGAATTTAGTTGTTACTCCAACTACATAATGGTAGTTGTGTTTTGTCCTATTTCATTAATTTGAAACGAAGGGAGTATATCTTTGCCCTTTTTTTCAAAAAAAGAACTAATTCTTTAGATAGTTTTTTGTAAAAGATGTCTTTTTTTTAAAAAAAAAATGAAGTATTTCGCCTAATTTTTGACATTGGTAATTTTACAACACTGGAGTGTTTAGTACATTTTTTGTTTAAAGGTAAGTGGGGAAGCTAAGGGATATGGGTTACCAATTTCTTAGCACAAGAAATCAAGTCCAAAATTTTGCTTGATTGATGTGATTGTTTGGTCCAACTTATGATATAAGTGTTTTACTAAATTTTAGTTGTTTGGCGCAACTTTTCAAAACCATTATGTACCTTTTTACATTTTTCTTTTTATAAGTTTTATGAACATATTATCCTATTAAATTATAATTATATAGTGGTTATTATATTATAGGAATTAGATGATTAAAAATATTCAAAAAATTCCAACATAATATCAAAATCTTACATGATCTTATTTAACTCCTTTAAGGAAGATTAAACCTACCTAATCTTAGGCCCCGTTCTCTTATAGAGTTAATTGTGATGTGGTAATGGTATGGTGTGGTGGAATTTTAAAAAGTGTGGTGAGTTGTGGTGAAAGTTGTGGTAGGTGAGGACAGAGAATGTGAAAAGTAGAGGAGAAAAGTGAGGAGAGAGAAAAATGAAAAGATATATTGGTGATGATTGTTGTTAGACTATAAAACCATTCTTGGGGCTACAACCATCAACTTAAACTTTTGGTTAAGATGGTTTCACATGGTTCCAATTATTTCCACATGGTATCAGAGCCAGACCGATAAATAAGAGGTCTCAGGTTCGAATGTCAGCATCCCCATATTCATTTGCGCAAGGTAAAAAAAAAGTCTTTGCAGGGGCATTCATGTAAGGCTATGTTCTTTTATACGGTGCGGTGCGGTGAAATTTGAAAAAGTGTGGTGAAGTGGGTTGTGGTGAGTTGTGGTGGGAGTTGTGGTAGGTCAGGAGAGATAATGTAAAAAGTGTGGCGGAATGTGGTGAAATGTAATAGAATATTGAATAATATGGTGTGATACGGTACCGCACTGCAAATTACCATATAAAAGAACGGGGCCTAAATCATACCACCTTGACCTGTCACATTGTTACTGTTTTGACAGAAGTTTTCAACACATTCTGCATTATTCTGTACTTTAGATTGCGTTGGATCAATGCCACGCAAAAATGAGGTAATCTCAATACTATTACTTGGAAAGGACAATAATAAATTATTCGAACAATTACACATGTAGTATACCCTAACCTTAACCTCCATCTCCCCGACTCTCTATGGACTATCTTTCTGTATTAGAAAATAAATAAGAAACAAAGTGAATCAATCGGTATTTATAGTAGGATGAATCAGGATTTGTTAGTATGTGAAGTAGCGTATCTAGGTTAACAAATTCGGACTTGGAGCTTTTTCTTTTCTAATGTAGGATAATTTGAAGGAAAGTTATGTAGGAAAAGTAATTAAGGTTGTGTAAATATTGATAAGTACGATAGTGTTTCAGAAGATAGGTAACATCAGTCACATCATATATATTTTATAATTTTTATTAATAAAGTATGGTCAATATTTTAAATTAGTCATATCACTTATTAAATATATGAAATATTGAATATATATTATGTAATGTATATAGGATGGTTTGAGAACAGGTAAGCATCAGATTCCTTAAACTGGAATAGTATGATTATGGATAAATATCTAGGACCGAATTAACAGACCTACCTTAAACTGAAAATGTCAAAAGAAAAGATTGATATATCAAAAGAAAAGATTGATAAGGTGTGAAATGGTGTGATAATTTATGGTCAAATTTATCTAAAGTTTATTGTTTACGCCGGAAAGAAGAAAAAAAGAAAACTTGTTTACAATATTTTTAATGTGTCTAACCAGTCAAACTCCACCTATCATTATAAAAATTCCAAAATTGAATGGTAAATAGGTGAGTCAAACTTTAGGAGTCGGCCACTTTTTTAATTTCTAAGTTTTGACATTTTTTTGAATTGTAATCTAAGACTAAATTGCGTCTTATCTTCAACCAGTTGTTTCGATTAATAATATTTTTTTTAAAAAAAAAAGAGAAAAGAAATTGCATACGGTTAGGAAAGCTACGATCAAGAAGAAAGCGCATGAAGCAAGGTATGAACTTTGCAGTTTGCAGAAGCTTTTGTCTTTGCATATGATCAACACACTAATTTGGCCAACGTCAACGTGCTTGTGTGGTGGACACCAAGTAAAAAGATGAAAGATATAATCGAAAGATGTCCATAATTAATAAAAAAGTAAGGAGTCCAAACATAATTATTTAAATTTAATGACAACAAAGATGCATATGGACTTGTATTTTTACCCAAGATCTTTGTTCATATGCATAAATCAAATGAATGTTAGAGATACAAAATTTGAATTGAGAAATAAGATGACAATGAATTAGCAAAAACAAAAGCGAAGAAACTAATAGGGCACCAAAGTTTCAAAGCAATGCAGACCATCGAATTCCACCGCGAATCCAAGACTCCTGTTCTTCGGCTTCTTGCAGTTTGCATCGCCAATCTTGCTTGAATTCTGTGCATCTTTCTTCACGGGAGTTGCAGTTTCTGTCTTCATATGATCCCCATCGTTAACAGAAGTTGAAGACGACGTCGTACAAGTTTTCTGATCAAATTGCGTAGCAGGATTGGAAGCAGAGGAGGAGGAGAAACCAAACAACTTCCAGCCACTGGATTCTGCAGAAGAAAGCATGTTGAATTTGCTGAAGAAGGACATCGTCATCGTCATCGTCATCGTCTTCAATATCATGTATCTTAGCTTTGATTTGCCTAGGAGGAGAGGTATGTTTATATATAAGGAGGAAACTTGAAAGTTGAGTTGGGCTTTGTAGGCCCATGTGGAAGTTGACCAACGATTTCAGGCTTTGTTTGGCAACTTGTTCAACAAGTCATCATACTCTTTCCTAATCCTAATACATGTAGGATGTGTAGCATATTTTATTTTAATTTTTTTCAGGAATGAGTTACAAAATCTAGCTAGCGCATGCTTCTTAGAAGGATACTATCAGTCATATTATTCCAAATTTGGATACACTTATAGTGCTAAGTAAAATAAATTTTACTCATATATGTGTCAAGTTTTATCTTGGCCATTAGCTTTATTATTTAAAATAAATTGTAAAAAATAATTTTTAAAATTTTTTTTATTTTCTAAAAATTTTAAATAAAAATTTTTCAAAATATGCTTGCTTACTGGACAAAAACTTAGAGATAAGGTATTTAAATTTTAAAAAATTTCGTAAAAATTTTTTTAATAAAAAAATATATTTTATAATGTTGTACTAAATAAAAAAAATGAAAGGCAAAGATAAAAGTTGACAAATATATGGATAAACATGGTTTTCATTGTGGTGGTTGTCATGGTTGACAATTACTATAAGTTTTTCCTTCCAAATTTATATAATAAAAAGTTGGAAAATGTTGATAAATCAAATGCCTTAGCAGTGATTCCAATTAGGGATGACAATGGATCGAGTCTAAGTCGTCTAATTATTTGGATCCAAACCCAACATAGGACCCAATGGATCCGTAAAACCCATAACTACGAGGTTTGCACGTCCACAAGTCCTTAACGGGTTCTTAATAGGTCTATAACTCACTTATATATTTTTTTTACTAGATTTATCGATTTTCAAGTTAATTTTAAACTTACACACTTGTATAATAACAACTGTTCTGTTTAAAACTTTAAATACACTTGTTTTTAACCCAATAAACCATCTAATTCAAAATACAATGCTACAAGCCAAGTCCAACATAAAAAATTACCAAAGTCATGAAAACATCAACATAAAATCATTATAAACGTCTATAAGAATGCAACTACATAACTTAAAATGAAAAAATATAAAGTTTATGATTATTCAATCACAAATCACAATAGCTTTTGTCCTCATTTTTTTAAAAAAAATTATATATATTTAAATTTTGATGGGTCCGCCGGTCCATGCCTAGACCCAGACTAGCCAATTTTTTTGGATCCACACCTGACCCAAATCCATCTTAATGGGTCGGGTCCAATTGCTATCCCTAAATCCAGTATAAACAGTAGGGTAAATGACCTTAAAGGACGGCCAAGGAACAAAATTAACTGTTTGGTCTCATGAGGACGCTGAAGTCCTTTTTTAGAGGAAACGGTAGGGCCCATGAGTGCATAGGTGGCATGCCATTAGTTGGTTTTTTTGTTTAAATATAAAATTCGGTTCGGTTTTTTTGTAAGATAAACATGGGTTTTGTAAAAATCGGTGCTAAAGAAGATGAAGAAGAAGAACACTTATGAAGAAGAAGAAGAAAAAGAACACTGAAGAAGAAGAAGAAGAAGAAGAAGAAGAAGAAGAAGAAGAAGAAGAAGAAGAAGAAGGATCGAATGCCAGTGTCCATCAAATCACTACAAGCTTAAAACCAAACTCACCACCAAATTCAACAACGAAAAAAACTCGAATGTCACCATTACATCAAAACAAGCTTAAACTTCACCATCAGATCGAAACAAGCTCAAAATCGAACTAACCACCAAATTCAACAAATCAGAAAAACGATGAAATGTCACCATCAGATCTAAACAAGCTTAAAATTCACCATCAGGGCGCCGAGACAACCTTGGGTTGTTTTGTTGTCGTCGTTGAGTGAGAGGGAGTAGATCACACCGGCGGCGTGCTCCTGAGACTCCGACGACCGACATTTCAAGAGATCGATCACCAACAATCCCTGACTGTACGATCTTCACTTTGTTTTCGTTCTCCAGGGAAAGATTCACCAAAGCAGCGATGGCATTCATCTGGACCTTCTCGAGCTCGAACTCGGCAGCGATCGAAGAGCGGCAACCAATCTGGGAGTACAGAATGAAATCCGAGCATTTTCATCCGTTCTGATGGAATTCCGCAGCGAAATCGCAGCTTTCTCTTGCTCGAACGGGTCGGAGCTTTCGAATTTCGCGATGAGTTCTTCCTCCGTGCTAGGGTTAGGGTTAGGCTTAGCGTTTCCGAAGTGAAAACAGAAGAAAACTCCGATCAGCACTCCGGCTTCGTCTTGAACGGTAACGGAGTCATCGGAATGGTGCCGAAGTCAGTCGACGAGTTCATCTCCGACAAGCTAGCTCGGCGAGTCGTAATCCTTCTGCCTGGGCAATCTGACGCCGTTTTGGGAGCACCAATTAGGGATTGCCTTTTGGAGCAACAAATTGGTGAGTCGCATATACATGCCCTTGTTTCTGAACATCTGATTCTGGTTACTGAAGAAGATGAAGACGAAGGAGAAGGATGAGGACGAGAGATCAAGGCAAAGGCATGTATCTGCGTGAATTTAGAAGCCATACCCGGGTGTTGAACAAGAACAGCCATAGCCATACAGATTAGTTTCCCCGTTTTTTCTTTAAAAAAACCGAACCGAATTTTACATTTGAACCAAAACAAAAAAAAAACCCAACTAATGGCATGCCACCTATGCACCCATGGGCCCTACCATTTCCTCTTAAAAAGGACTCCAGCGTCCTCATGAGACCAAACAGTCAATTTTGCTCCTGGGCCGTCCTTTAAGGTCATTAACCATAAACAGTATGATTGTACACAGAATTACCCAACTTTTTATCTTAAAATTAAAGCTGATTGGAAGAGAGGAGTAAACAGTTTTTGCACTCGTAAAACTGTCAATGCAACATTTACCCGCCCTTTTAGTTTTTACCGCCATGCATTAACATTGTCTGACATAAAATTATGCACAGTGCTGATAATAAGCAAGTTTGCACACACATTCAAAACCCATTCTAAATTCTTAAACTTGATAATAAGCAAGTTTACACACACAGAAGCCTCATCAGACATTTTGTTTGCTGTAATTGCGTGTTTTGGCATTGGAAGGGTTTTTACCAAAATAACACAGAGGGAGAAAAGAAAAGGAACTGAAAACTGCAATATTTCCGATGTTCATACTTCTGTACCATATTGATAACACAGTCATTAAATGGAGAAAGTGATATCTTCCAGCTACAAGAAGACTTCAATAAGCTAATACTATCCATTGAAAATTACAGCAAAGATAACAATTGCCTTGGAGATCACTGTCTCCTAGTCATTGTTGGCATCCTCGATGAACATGATAAGCTTTCTCTACTATAGGCATCCAGGAAATTTCTCCCTATTCAGCACAGTTTGAATTAGTCAAACACGGCCAGCAAAGAAAATATGCGTACATTAACTTGGATCATTCAAAGATAGCATATGAATCAACAATGGGTTTAAGAAAACAAAACTCCCCCATAGTGAATAATGCCCTGTGGCATTTCAGCTTCTGCTGCTTGATAATTCTTGCTAGATCACAAGAAACAGATACCCTGCGCCAAGGCCAACAGTTGAAGGATGGTGAGTATCTCATCTCAGCTGGAAGAGTGTTCACTCTGGGTTTCTTCACCCTAGGAGAGCAGACGACTGAAGGCGGCTACTCCAACTCTAAAAGATCGTTCATCCAACGACAAACAACCGGTTATCTCGATCCAGAAACTACACAGTATCGCTTCGTTGGTGTCTGGTACACGCAGGATTCTACCAAGGAGCCGATCTGGGTTGCAAATTGGGATAAACCAATCTATGGAACATCTACCAAACTCGAAATTGACAAACATGGTAATTTAACCATCTCACAACATGGTTCAGCTCCGATTGTTCTGAGAACCAACCAGGGGTCCGTTAGGATACTTGGGATTCTTACAGATAGCGGAAATTTTGTGCTAAAAGAGGAGCAACCAGATGGGTCAGCAGGAGGCAAAGTCATATGGCAGAGCTTTGACTATCCAACAGATGTACTTGTTCCAGGTATGAGACTGGGATTTAACCTGAAAACTGGGAAGAGCTGGTCATTAACTTCATGGGTAAATGGCCAAGTCCCCCCTGCACAGGGATCTTTCACACTTGGAGTAGACCCAAATGGCACAGCCCAGCTGCTTATTTGGAAAAGGGGAGAAGTCTACTGGATGAGTGGCATATGGAAAGATAAAAGATTCCCAAATCTTGTAGACTATCTATACTATTTTGACTATGTCGTAACCAAGGATGAAAGGTACTTTGTGTTCTCTACAGTGAACAGCCTATACATTACACATCCAAAGTATCAAATTGGAGGGGATGGTCGTATAAGTATGGCAGGTCCCTCATTAGAATCAGGAAGACAAAGTACTCTAATCGATTGTACGAATAAAAACTGGATGAAAACATATGTTGGGTGTGTAGAGCATAAGTTGCCCAAGTGCAGAAGGGGTAAATGGTTTGAGACAAGCAGAGGTTATGTATTGTTTGAAGGATTCAAACTTAATGGGGGGCAAAACACATTGAATTTGATGGATTGTGAAGCCAAGTGCTTGAATAATTGCTCTTGTGTTGCTTATGCATATATCTACCCTAATGGAACGGGTTGTGAGATTTGGAGTAATGTGACACAACTGCTAGAAGGAGGTCCGGGTTATAGAGAGCTCCATATTCAACGAGACATACAAGAAATGGAAGGTATGATAAGATTTTCTCCATAAATTTTAACCTTACAAACTGTAATAAAAAGTACACCATGCCTGGCTCAAGGATGGCCTAGCAGTAAATTAAAGTTACTAGGAAGTATGGAAGAGTTGATGTGACAAAATTTATGGAGAAAAGCTATTGTGTTACACCCTTAAATTTAAGTTTAAAATACACATAACACCTGTCATTTACAGCATGCGGAAGCAAATAAGCTAGCAAAACCAGTTTATTTTATTAATCAAACACCGAAAGAGGAAGGGCGGCTAAATTGTTCACCAATGATGCTTTCAAGTTTCAACTATGTTAATTGTTACGTTGGCTCTTCATGTTTTGTGCAGGACGGGAGAAGTTGTGGATATGGCTCATTGTTGCAACGGCCAGCACTATGATCCTTCTATCATTGGTATGGGTAGGATATCGCATTAAGAGAACACTACTAGTAGTAACAAGATTTGTGTGGATGCTAAGCTATTTTGTACTACGAAGTCTGAAAGCAAAGCTCCGGGAGCTATATTACCATCTTCAAGAGAGTCTCGAAGCAGGTACCGAGTCTAATAAAGGGGGCTCCAAATTTTAAAGAAAAATTTCAGCAATTCACACCAGCAGATTTAACCGTATCCTATGCAGGAACACGCCAAATGGAGCAGATGTCACTAACTGAGCAAGGTTACAGTTCTGGGCACTCTATCAGATTGATGAAAACTAGGAAGATCAGAATAATGGCCAAGAAGAGCCATGGAATCAAGCTATTCAGTTATGAAAACATGCTGAAGGCAACTGATAACTTCTCGTCTTCAAACAGGCTCGGACGAGGAGGATTTGGGACAGTCTATAAGGTACTTACAGAATTAATGTATAAACTTCAATATATCCAAATTTCTATTCAAGAACATGAAAGGAAGGAAATCAACCAACTTATGTATCAGGGAATTCTGGAGGATGGACAAGAGATAGCAATAAAGAGGCTTTCAAGAACTTCAAAACAAGGTCAACTGGAGTTCACGAATGAGGTCAAACTAGTAGCCAAATTACAGCACACCAATCTTGTCAAGCTCATAGGTTGCTGCACTGATCATGGGGAAAAAATGGTGGTATACGAATACATGAAGAACAAAAGCCTGGATTATTTCTTGTTTGGTTAGTAACCTCAAACATAGTATTAATCAAAGAATTTCTCCAGTGACAATATATGGTACCCAAACTCATGGTTAGATTAATAGTGGTTGATCTTTTTCCAATGTCCATAAACAGATGCAAGCAGAAAAGTGTTTCTAGATTGGAAGAAACGCTTCAACATCATAGAGGGAGTAGCTCAAGGACTTCTCTACCTTCACAAATATTCAAGATTGAAGATAATCCACAGGGACTTGAAATCAGGGAATGTACTGCTCGATGAAGAAATGAACCCAAAGATTTCAGATTTTGGGATGGCTAGACTATTTAAGCAAAATGAATCACAAGGAAATACCAAAAGAGTTGTTGGGACACCGTAAGTAAATTAAATTCATGAGTGAGGAAGGTTATGACGTATAAACGTTTCTTAGGCTCTGATATATCATATATGTTGTTTTTCCTTCAACTTTGTGGTTTAGGGGTTACATGCCTCCAGAATATCGAAAAGATGGATATTTTTCTGTCAAGTCGGATGTTTTCAGCTTTGGGGTTTTGCTTATAGAGATTATCACCAGCAAGAAGAATCACGAATCTTACTGCACAGATCGCCCACTCAATCTGGTTGGATATGTAAGTTCCTTTCCAAGCTTTGAAATATGATCAGTTACCACTCTCGTTTTGACACTCCATGATTCACACTTTCAGCATGTTGAATATTATTTCTTCAGGCTTGGGAGTTGTGGATTGAAAACAGAGGCTCAGAGTTGATTGATCAAACCTTAAATTTGAGCAGCTCTGAACATGAAGAAGCAATGAGGTGCATTAATGTGGGTCTGTTATGTGCACAAGAACACCCAGCTGACAGACCGACTATGTTAACCGTTGTATCTATGATCCATAGTGAAGCTACCCAACTACCTAGACCAAAGAAACCAGCATTTTTCATTGGAGACAGTTTACCACCAGCAGAGCATCCCATTGACCTTGAAAATGCTACCTTAAATGATGCATCGATTTCTGAGATGGAAGCTAGGTGACACTAGCTATTTGTTCTACAACAGATCCCATGAATTAAGAAAGGTTTTCGATGTTTGTGCTATGTTTAACTTGCTGAATATATTGATTAGTTATGTAAATCTACATTCAATTACCTGAACCTGTTTCTAAGACATGCAGTTCTACTTGTATTCTTAGAAAACCCAGATACAGGCGATAAAAAATCGAATGTTGTGCAGGTGAGACACTACCGATGTTGTCTTATGTTTGATTTTTTCATGGAGGAGATGATTAAGTTGGTTAAGTATACCTGCAAGCATGGCTCCAAACTACATTAACAATGTTTGGAGAGGTTATCTACTGCACCCAATCTCTCTCATATAGCTCACTTAAATACTTGGCATCATATGTCTATAACTATCTGCACCCTCCTTAATTACTATTTACTGGTGAACTCATGCTTTTCAACTGTCCCCTTTCCTGTTTCATCATAGCTTCTCAATTCTGAAACATTGTCCTGTTAGTTTTGTGCTACATCCTAAAGCAGGGAAATCGGGCAATGCGGTATCAAGGTGAAGAATGTGGGAAACACAGGAGTAACAACCAAAATCATCCCATTTTTTTCCCCAAAAAAGTAGCATCCCCCACAGAACCCAATCCCAAAGTACAACACTTCCCAATCCAAATTCAACCCCAGCAGTCCTGAGAATAAATCCACTACTAATGCAAAACTAAAAGCAAAGAAGATGGTACGAAACTCAAAAATTAGGCACTCTGAGAGGATTTATACATTTTGAGATGAGACATTTGCAGAGCATCGAAACAATAATATTAAGTATGCAATTCCTAAATAAATACCAAGTAGGAAGTGAGCATGAGATGCAGGCTTACTTGTAAAGTTGTAGGATGCAGCATGGAGATAAGCGACTGCGACTGCATCACCGGATCATTCGAAAATTCAGGGCCAACGTCAACGTGATCACGGACTCCGAGTGGACTACTGTCTAACACAGAGTCTACAGCCATGGTTGTAACTATCATTCCTCAATTTGAACAAGTGGCCACCTTTACATGAGCACCTTGTTGCTTATTGGGTTTTCGAATGCCAATTTACATCCATTCTTTTTACATGAACTTCTTTGGAGTACTCGTATACTAGCACCCAATTTTTACACTATCCAGTCATTCTAGTGCCATTCATAAAGTGTCAGTTTATATAGAAGTATTATCAAAAGGTGAAATTCTTAAAGAGTCAAAGGCTTATATAATGTAGCAAATAATAAAATTGCATTAGCAAAGAAAATAAGAAACTACTAAGGTAAATCACTTTTTACCCTTAACATTTTTTTTATATGTCTGATAATTGCATTCTTGATTAAAACTTTCAAGCTTATCTGATTACCAAACTTTATCTTTCTAATGGCTAATAGCCAACTGGTAGGCAGTAGATACTATATGAACCACTAGCGGAAGAAAGAGTCATTTCTGCCAGGAACAAACTGCTTAACTTCAATTTTTACACAAGAGACTTCAACCATTTGACATAATTCTACTAATTTATTTATTTACTTAATTATTTTTTATAATCTTTTTCTTATTCAACTCTAACAAAGTAATAATTTATATCAACTGGAATATTAGATAAAAAGATAGTTAATGGAGATAAAACTAATGTGTTTGGAGTCTGATTGTCTCTCTTTAGTTAAGTTTTTGAACAACAGTGGTTTCTTTTTGAGGGAGATAGATATTGAGTTAGAGGACATTGTCGGTTTAGTTTTGTCTTGTCATAGAGTAGTTTGGAGTCATGTCTAAAGAGATGGGAATCTGCTTGCCCATCATCTGCCAACTGGGGAAGAACAGGTTTGGGTAGGCTGCATATGTACTCATGGATAAATTACTCATATAGTTGTGTCTTGGTTTTCCCCTCAAAAAAAAAAGGAAAATTATATTATAATAGAATTGTTGGATGATAATAATAATAATAATAATAATAATAATAATAATCTTTAAAAATGTATTACAATACCCTCTACTTGGCACCCTTGTATTGTATTGAACCACCACTAAATTGATGCAAATCAACTCGATGGCTTGCTGATGTAAAACCGAAAAAAAAATAGATTGGGACTTTTATTTTATCTTTGTTGATTTCCATTTTCCAGGTGGCATCTACATTAGCAATAGGCAATGTGCTTGCCCAGTTCCCTCTTCCCACACCCTCCTTCACTCTTTCTCTCTACTCTACCACTCTGTCCCCGCAATCAAACTACTCGACTTGGGTGATCTAGTTTCACTTCCATTATGCTGATTTTTGCAAGTGAATGTGGTTGAAGTTGATTTCAAAAATGATTCTAGACTTTCCAGGATTCGTAGGCCTGATGCAGACAGAAAGCACCAAAAGTTGCTTGATAACATGAGCCTCGTCAACACTTGCATCCGTCGCAAACATTAACTGAACATAGAATGCCACCTTTCTTCACCAGAGCTGCAGTTTGTCTGTTCAGGCAGTTTACATGGTTCCAACTAACTGAGTAAGTTGAAGACAACACTGTACAAGCTTTCTGATCAAATTGAGTTGCAAGATTAGAAGCAGAGGAGCAGCAGAAATCAAACTACTTCCAGTCAAAAGAATTAGCCCAGTGTATCCTAAAACCAAAGCCCTGATTGACACGGGAGGAGTAAACAGTTGAACAATTACCCACATACTGGTAAACCTGTTGATGCAATGCAACACACATTTACCCATCCTTGTAGTTTACTGACATGCATTAAGATGGTCTGACATGAAATTCTGCACAGTGCTGATAATCAGTAAGTTTGCACACATTCAGAACCCAAAAGTGACATTTTCCCATTGATGATAAGACTTCAATAAGTCAACGCTACTATCCTTTGAAGATACAGCAAATAAATGGATTGAATTGGAGATCACTGTCACCTAGTCATAGTTGGCGTCCTTGATGAAAATGAGACAAACTTTTCTCTACTCTAGGCTGCCTAGATATTCCAGGAAATAACTCTCTATGCATGGCAGTCTGACTAAGTCAACACAACCAGCAAAGAAAATATGCATGCATAATTTGAATTATGCAAGGATAGAACATGAGAATCAACAATCAATGGCTCTAAGAAAACAAAATTCTCCCTTGGTGAAGGCCCTGTGGTATATCTGCTTATACTCCTTTTTAATTGGTGGTAGATCACAAAAAACAGATACCCTGCACCAGAGCCAACAACTGAAGGATGGCGAGTATCTCATCTCAGCTGGCAGAGTGTTCTCACTGGGCTTCTTCACCCCAGGAGAACAGACTGAAGACAGCTACTCAAACTCTGAAACATCAGTCATCCAAGCAGTAGGAGGCGGTTATTTTGAGCCAGACACACCACTGAATCGCTTCGTCAGCATTTGGTACACGTATGATTCCGCCAAGAACCCGGTCTGGGTTGCCAATAGGGATAAACCAATCCATGGAAGATCTGGCAAACTCGAAATCGACAAAGATGGTAATTTAAAGATCTCCCAAAATGGTTCATCTCCAACTGTTTTGAGACCCAGTCAGGGATCCGTAAAGATACAAGGGATTCTTACAGATAGTGGCAATTTCGAGTTAAGAGAGGAAAAATCAGATGGGTGGCCAGGAGATGAAGTCAGGTGGCAGAGCTTTGACTATCCAACGGATGTACTTGTTCCAGGTATGAGACTGGGATTTAACTTGAAAACTGGGAAGAGCTGGTCATTAACTTCATGGGTGAATGAGCGAGTTCCTGCACAGGGAGCTTTCAAGTTTGGAGCAGACCCGAATGGCACTGCCCAGCTGCTTATCTGGAAAAGAGGCGAAGTCTACTGGAGGAGTGGCACCTGGAAAGATAAAAGATTCCCAAATCTCATAGATTACCTATACCATTTTGACTATGTCATAACCAAGGATGAAAGGTACTTTGTTTTCTCTACAGTGAACAGCTTATACATTACACTTCCAAAGTATCAAATAGGAGGGGATGGTAGTATAAGTATGTCAGATCCCTCGTTAGAATCAGGAAAACAAAGTACTCTAATCGATTGTGCAAGGACGAAATCATATGCTGGTTGTGTAGAACATAAGCTGCCCAAGTGCAGAATGGGTAAATGGTTTGAGACAAGCAGAGGTTATGTATTGTCTGAAGGATTCAAACTTGACGGGGGGAAAACCACATTGGATTTGAGTGATTGTGAAGCCAAGTGCTCGAATAATTGCTCTTGTGTTGCTTATGCATATATCTACCCTAATGGAACTGGTTGTGAGATTTGGACTAATATGACACAATTGCTAGAAGATGGAAGATCGGGTTATAGAGAGCTCCATATTCAACGAGACTTACAAGTCACACGAAAACCAAAAGGTATGATAAGCTGAAGCCTTCCCCTCCATTAAATTTGAACCTTACGCACTGTAATAGTAAACCTGGCCTAACTCAAGGATGCCCTAGCGGTAAATCACTCCTATTGCAAGGGGTTCTAGAGACTGCAAAGTAGAGAAGAGTTCATATGATATATCTAAGGAGAAAAGCTATTAAGTTACGCACGTCATTTATAGCAAACAGAAGCAAATCAGCTAGCAAGACCCTCGGTTTATTTTCTTAATCTAACACCGAAAGAGGGCCAGTAAATTTTTCACCAATGACACTTTCAAGTTTCAACTATGTTAAAATATTTGATCGTTACATTGGCATTTCATGTCTTGGCGCAGGAGGGGAGAAAATGTTGTGGATATGGCTCAGTGTTGCAACAGTCAGCACTATGATCCTTCTATCATTGGTATGGGTAGGATATCGCATTAAAAGAACACTCCGACTAGTAACAAGATTTTTTTGGATGCTTGGCTATTTTGTACTACAAAAACTGAAAACAAGTCTCCGGAAGCTGTATTACCATCTTCAGGAGAGTCTCGAAGCAGGTACTGATTCTAACAAAGGAGGATCCAAATATAACAAAGCTTTCAGCAATCCATAGGTGCAGAGTTAACCACGTCCTGTGCAGGAACACGCCAAATGGAGCAGATGTCACTAACTGAGCAAGGTTATAGTTCTGGACACTCTGTCAGATTGCTGAAAACGAGGAAGATCAGAATAATGGCAAAGAAGAGCCACGGAATCAAGCTATTCAGTTTAGAAAGCATGGTGAAGGCAACTGATAACTTCTCCCCTTCAAATAGGCTCGGACGAGGAGGATTTGGGACAGTCTATAAGGTACTTAAAGAATTTAATTGATAAACTTCAATATATTGTTATTTCAATTCAAAATATTACAGCAAGCAAACCAACTAACTTATGTATCAGGGAATTCTGGAGGATGGACAAGAGATAGCAATAAAGAGGCTTTCTAGATTGGAAGAAACGCTTCAACATCATAGAGGGAGTAGCTCAAGGACTTCTCTACCTTCACAAATATTCAAGATTGAAGATAATCCACAGGGACTTGAAATCAGGGAATGTACTGCTCGATGAAGAAATGGACCCAAAGATTTCAGATTTTGGGATGGCGAGACTATTTAAGCAAAATGAATCACAGGGAAATACCAAAAGAGTTGTTGGGACGCCGTAAGTAAATTAAATTCATGAGTGAGGAAGGTTATAAATATAAACTCTTCTCAAGCTCTGATATATGCGTTTTTTCTTCAATGTCATGGTCTAGGGGTTACATGCCTCCAGAATATCGAAAAGATGGATATTTTTCAGTCAAGTCAGATGTTTTCAGCTTTGGTGTCTTGCTTATAGAGATTATCACCAGCAAAAAGAATCATGGATCTTACTGCACAGATCGCCCACTCAATCTGGTTGGATATGTAAGTTCCAGTCCAAACTTTGAAATGTGATTGGTTAGCACTCCTGTTTTGGCACCCATGATTCACACTTTCGGCATGTTGAATCATTTCTTCAGGCATGGGAGTTGTGGATTGAAAATAGAGGCCCAGAGTTGATTGATCAAACCTTAAATTTGAGCAGCTCTGAACATGAAGAAGCAATGAGGTGCATTAATGTGGGTCTGTTATGTGCTCAAGAACACCCAGCTGACAGACCCACCATGTTAACTGTTGTATCTATGATCCATAGTGAAGCTACCCAACTACCTAGACCAAAGAAACCAGCATTTTTCATAGGAGATAGTTTACCACCAGCAGAGCATTGCATTGACCTAGAAAATGCTACCTTAAATGATGCATCAATTTCTGAGATGGAAGCTCGATGACACTACTTGCTTTACAGGAGAGATGAAATTCAGAAAGACTATCAATGTCGATAAAGAGTGTTTGTACTCAATTCAACTTGCTGAAAATGTTAGATTGATCATGTCAATCTACATCCATTACCTGAACCTGTTTCTAAGACATGCAATTTGACTTGTATGTTCAGTAAACCCAGATACAAGCTATAATAAATCAAAATATGTGAAACGTGAGACTACAGATGTTGTCTTATGTTTCATGTCATCATGCAGGAGATTGGGGCTACATTGACTCTCACTTCAGTACCTGGCATCATATGTCTATTACTATTTGCACCCTCCTTAATTACAAGTGAACTCATGCTTTTCGACTGTCCCATTTCCAGTTTCATTGTTTCAAGGTGAAGAACCTATTCCAAAATGCAACAGTTGCTATCCAAATTCAACCACTCAAGCGACCAAACCAAGAAGTAGCAACAAACCCAAGTAATCCTGACCCTAAGCCCGCCATCTAACTGCAATTGTTAAGCCTAATTGAGCAACCAAAATTGACAAAAATGTGACTTTGAGGGGGGGGGGGGGGGGAATTAGTCACCCAAAGAGGGTTCATATGTTACCAAATGAGATAACTGAAAGTTGCAGCAATAATTATGCAATTACAGTATTAAAAGACTAAAGGAGATCTGAGAGGGCTTACTTCCAGGGTGCAGCATGGATATAGGTGATAGGGACTGCTCTATGTTGCATTTCTCCCTGGTTCTCATCCACCAACACCACACATCATCATTCCAAAGAAGCCCTCAGTCGTGAATTCAGCCCAATTGGCCCTTCACAAGAGCAATATGCTGTTCTATTCGGCTTTAGAAATGCCAATTGAATTTGATCAAACTTCTTTTACATGAATTTCAATGGAGTAGTACTCAACATCGTCTAATAAGCCCAACATTAGGCCAGTTTACATTCCCCCTCCCAGTCACTTTGTTGCAGCCTATGGCCCTCAACTCAGCCTCAATAAACCCTAAACCCTACAGAAAATAAATTAAGAAAAATAACTCGGATCGGGTAGGACACCATAACTCCACCAACGTCGAACTTTCAAACAAGATCAATCTGCCCATTCTCTATATATGGCTTGATTGACTTGTAACGAAGGACATACAAATCATCAGCAACCAGATCCACAATCTCATCAGCACTGTCATCAAGTGGGACGGATCCGATAGACCTCTCACTCTTGCAAAATACAAAGGTATCCAAATTTGGCTCAGGCACCATGTCGTCTTCATCGCTAGCATTCGATTGCTTCAGATTAGACTGGTAACCAATTGGCAGTTTTGACAAAACCGACTCATCAATATATTTCTTCATATTCTCATACGACCTTTTAGCAAACATCTTCTCTTGTTCGGAAAGTCGGTTCCAAAGATCAGTTTTAGAAATATGGACCACGTCCTTCTCAATCTTTAGAAGACGAACGCGAAGATACGACCTCAAGAGATACAGAACTCTGTCCAAATCCATTTGATAGACGGACACGATGAGAGGATCTAAGCCGGAAGTTGTGAAATCATCAATGTTTTCTTCCATGAGCTGGACTTGCTCCCGAGATCTCTGGACTAAAGAGTCCTCGAACTGAAGAATTTCAGGAGCAGCCTTCTCATTGCGCCAAGCTTTCTTTAGAAGCTCTACTTCTGATGTCTTCATCAAGGATTCGAAGTCTTCAAAAGAAAGGCCTTCTCCTGAACCACTTGCCATGGCTGGTTGGTCGACGGTTGTTCTTGCGGTGGTTTCCGGTGTGTCGGGACTGCTGCAGCGGTGACGGAAATGAGTTACTTCTCTCTCTACCCCCCTCTCTCTCTCTCTCTCTCTCTCTCTCTAAAACTAGGGTTGGATGTCAAATTGTCAATACATAAAATGCCAATTCATAACAAGATATTGATATTTCCTAAAGCAGAGCGACTTTACTTTGCTCACAAACCTTCCTGCGTCCCACCCCATCCTTGAATATTGAAATAACCCTCAATCCCGCCTAATTTTCCCAAACCAATCTTTCTTTTAAAATTCAAGACTTAGAGCACTAGCAATGCGAAATAAAACCCATAAAATTCTGACACTCTCTCTCCTACTTGGCACTCCCTCTCTCCTTCTTTTCTTCCATTCCTTTGAGTTAACGCAGCTGAAGGAATGAAGAAAAAGGAGGAGAGAAGGTGTGTCAACTAGGAGAGAGGGGATCAAAATTCCATGGATGGAATTTTGCGTTGCATATGCTCTTAGGCCCTGTCAAATCACAAAAATTTGCTGGGAGGTGTCATACATTCCTAACAACTGACTATTGGGGGACCACTTTTTTTAATGCACTCAAAGGGGACCAAGTTGCTAAACAATTGGCTGGCAGGTGACTTTCCGGCCATTATTTGCCGGAAAACGTGACAGTTGAGTAAATTTAAATTTTTTTTGAATTTGCTTAGATCAATGCCAAGACTACCCTCCATTGCTCCTTCCTCCTTCCTTCCTCCTTCATCCACCATCTTCATTCTTCCTTTCTTCCTTGAGTTGCAATGGCGAGGAGAGTCACAGGTAAATCTCACTCTACTAATCGAACTCCATCTTCGTTCTTCATCATTCTTCCTCCTTAGTCCTTGGTGTTTGTTGCATCGTTGAACTTGTGAATGATACATATGGGTGTGGATTCTGGAAAATTAGGGTTCCAACAAATTAGGGTTTCAACAAATTAGGGTTTCAACTCACTGGTGAATGGTACCCTATAACTCTGTTCCAAACATCATATTATTCTTCTGAATTGATCATTTCAACAAATTTGCAATGCACCAAAGCCCCAATTGCTATGGTTGTTGAATGAAAACCAGCGTACACAAAACCTCCAAAAAAATCTCATCATAAACTGCCTCCAATACATACACCTCCCTCCTCAATTTTAGTTTGGAAAGATTTCTTGATGCAATTGTTGAGCTCTGCGATTGCAAATGAAGAAACAAGATTAGATAAAAATGGCAAAAATAAGAAGAAAAGTTGGAGGTAATCATGTGAGTAGCCAAAGGAATTACAGAGACTATTTCTGATAATTTAAGCTAATCTCAAACGAAACCCTATGAGACGGGTAAATATAACAAATCCACCATCAAATTTGGGCTAAAACCCACATGGTAAAATCACATAAGACGCTGAAAATCATGTGATTGGGTATCCATTCCTACCAAATTCAGTCATACTCAATCTAATCCCAGATTTCTTAATTCCCCCTTTTGTAAAACAATGAAACCCGTCTCAAAGAGCTAATTAAAAATTAATAATAAGAATAATCGATCACCTGGGATGTTGAAGCAGGAAGTTCTTGGTATTCCTTCTTCTTTTCCCAGTGACCCCTATTTTCTTGGTATTCTTCTTTTCCCAGATTGGAGGGTAATATCAGTTGCTTGTTTGGTTGGTATTTGATGAAGATGAATAAGAACTAAGAAGGTGGTGTTTGGTGGGTTAGTTGATGCTGGCCTTTGAGGAGGGAGGTGTATGTATGGCTTTTGACAACAGGCCATTTGGGTTTCGCCATTGATGAAGGCACGGACCAAGTATCAATTTTTTGAAGTGGGAAAGATAAGGGCTACCTCGTCTTTTCAGCTACCACCTCAAGGGCTTTTGAGACTTTTCATGTTTTCCGGCAAATAATGGTCGAAAAGTCACCTGCCAGCCAATTGTTTAACAACTTGGTTCCCTTTGAGTGCATTAAAAAAATGTGGTCCCTCAATAGTCAGTTGTTAGGAATGTATGACACCTCCCAGCAAATTTTTGGTCAAATTCATGGGTAAAAAAATAGTTGCGTAAAAGTTAAATTTTGGTAATTTTTGGTAACTTTTGGTAAATTTTGGTAACTTTTGGCAAATTAATGTCAATATATCAAAATTAATTTTTTTTTTAAGTTTGGTAATTTTTGATAAATTTTGGTAAATTTTGATAAATTTAAGTAAAAACTGGTAAATTTGGGTAAGTTGAACTTACCCATGAATTTGACAGGGCCTTAAAAATTAACATATTTTCAAATATAATTTTTAAAAATCCTCGCATCTTGTCAGTAACTATAAGGGCCTTGTTTGGGGAAAAAATGAATTCAATGGTGGATAGATGTTGGGAATTTGAGGTAACTATAAGGGCCTTGTTGTGGTTGAAACACTTGTTGTATAATAGTAGATAATTTATAGTTATTTTTTCTTTTTTTTATTATCAAGGGAAAGAAGCTTATATTAATGAATTGTTGAGAAAGTGAGAAACATACACATATCCTCATTTGCCAGCTCAGTGACACAAGTTGACACTTCACCCGTCCAAACTCTCAACCTTAGTTCCACAAGACGGTGGTGAGTGATATCTTGAGCCACCATGTCCCCCCTCCTACTCTTAACATGCTTGAAGTTTTTTACAAAATCAAAATTGAAACACAGATCGGAAAGTTGTTTCAAAAACAAGAACCAAAAACTATTCTGTAGCTGCTTATGGTGAAGACTATTGATCAGTTGAAGCGAGCCTCCCTCAAGCATTACTTGTCTGAATCCATTTTGTCGAGCCATGGTAAGAGCCAAGATGATCCCCTTGCTCCACTCCCACTACCTCGATGTCCCCTAAGTGGTTTCGGTTCACAAACCCTCATCCATGCAGACTTCCCCCACTCGTCCTCCATCAAAATTGACCTTAACAAACCCGACATCAGGCGGCTGCCAAGATTCTACATGTGTTCAGCACAAAGTGTTTAGGTGTCTCAACCTTTTTCATTTGGTATTGTTCCATAATATTCAATACTCCCCTAGCAGTTCCAAACCTCAATCTCCCTTTGGCCTCAAAAATAAATTGGTTCTTCAATGACCACACCTCCCACGTGATTGCTAAAAAGTCTCCGAACTTGTCCATGCCTAGCTTCTTCTCTACCTGCCCCGAGCAATCTAAGATAGAGTTGTCTTGGCCTCCACAATATTCCTCTTGAAAAGGAATCTATAGCCAGATTTCCTCGGCAAAAGGGTAAAGAGTATGGAGGTCAATTTCTTCCACCGCGCTACATATAGCACATCTCATATAAAGATTAGGGACTCATCGGCTTATATTTTCTAGAGTTGGCAAAGCTTTATTTGTCGCCCTCCATCCAAATAGTCACATTCTCAATGTAATTTCCAGCTTCCTAAGTTTCTTCCATAGCTCCTTAGAGTCTTCCATTAAATTTAGGGAGTGCCCAAATTTTGTCTATCTCGATCTTACTGTATAGGTCCCCGTGGATGTGAAGTGTCAGACTCTGAAATCCTCGAACCATTCACGGTAATATGTTCCCAATCACAGGGATAAAACTACGAGTTCACAAGTTGAGTTCTCCATTCTCCTCGCTCCTTGTCAATGAGGTCTGAAACTTTCACATCCAGGTTCAACACAACAAGTGGTTTCATTACTTTGAATGAATAAGGTCTTGGGATCCACTTGTCTTTCCATACCTTTATATGTCCCCATTCCCACCAACCCGGCAACCTATAGCTGATTTGATAGCGGATAGCTACTGTGGTAATGGATAGCTGTTGCGTATTAGTGGGTAGTGGATAATTGTTAAACTAACTATTTGTAAATAATGTGTTCAGCAAAATTAGAAGTTGGAGTATCTGATAAAAGCAATATGACATAAAGGACATTATTATTATTATTATTATTATTATTATTATTATTATTATTATTATTATTATTATTACTACTACTGCTACTACTACTTCTTAATAGCACATACACAAATGACCAATGAATTAATAAAATTTCTCTACAATAATTCATAAAATATAATTAAAAAAATAGAATTAAAGAGTGGGTGCTTAATTAGTACAAACATTGAGGAGAATCATCAGCAAATTTGGGTGGTAAGCGGCAACGAACAACATGAAGGAAATGGAGTGTTTGTCAAGTGCATGACAGTAATTAATGATGGTATGACATGTAATTTAAGGGGAAACAAGGGGTGTATTAAATGCTAACAATCAAACGCTGCTTCAATTTGTTTGATGTTAGCAAGAGTAACGTCAAGTAAAGCAGCTTCAAATGCTCCATTAGATGTCATAAGATAATACAAAGCGCTATTTTACCGAACATTTAAAATTTAATAAAATAGCATTTGAACCGATCAAAATCCTAAAAGCTAATCTAAACACTATTGCCGAACAGGGTCCTAGTCCCCAAAAGGATCCAGTTTCAAGCATCCTAAATGCTCCACCAAGTTAGGTTCGGTCTGGTCCTAATTACTGGGCAAAAGGGATGTCTACATGAGGAAAATAGTGGGCACTCAACTTTTTGAACCCAATAGATGACCGATTTGTTAAAAGCCTCCACATTTGCTTTGCTAACAAAACTTTATTAAAAGTCTCAAAGTCTCCAAATCCCAACCCTCCATTTTCTTTCACTTCAACCATCCTTTCTTTACTTAGTAAATGAATCTTCCTTTTGTCCGGTCTTGGCTCCACCAGAATTTATTGATGATACTCTGAATAGAAAAAGAAAGGCTCTTTGGTAGTTGGAAAACACTCAGTGCATAGGTTGGGATTGCATATGTTGCAGCTTTATTTATACTGTTGAGATTATTTCAGGAGTATAAGAGGATCATAAGATATGTGATGTAGATTGGGTCTCAAATCTCCATCATGAGCATCAAAAGCTAGACATCATCTACAAGGAGCTTGAAACACTTATGCTAGATACACGTCCAACTTGTTTCTCAAGTGAAGGTTCGATGATTTGCTCTCTATCTCAAGATCCTTAAGGCTATCATGGAAGTCATCCTAGAGTGGATTAATCTACATTCAAAGAGCTTTCATATGGTTCAAGAATCTTGAAATTTGGATAAGAATTGAGAGAGTTATCGTTAAATGTAATCTAGTATAGTTTACTTGTTTCTTTATGATGTCATACTTATGTAGGATGATGTAAGCCTCAAGAGGCCTAGTTTCTTGATTGTACACGCCTAAGGGGGGCATTTGTAGTATAAATAGACCCCTTAGGGTGCTTCATTTCATCATCTCATTCTATTGAATAATAAACACAAATTCTCTCTAAAGTTGTCATGCTTTAGTTTCTAGCATTTTTGTTAGAAGTTCGAATTCCTTGAGGGGATTTCGATTAAATCTTCTCTTCTATTCCAAGAGGGAGAAATCTTGGATGGTGCAAAGGAGGAGTTGGATATCAAATTAATTGTGGTGCGTCTATATCAATCAAGGAGGTTTCCATTGCCAAATTCTATCTTGTTCTTCATTTTTGACGAGTTGTTCTTCATTTGGTTGGTACGTTTGCTTAGTCTTTGTTCTCTTGATTGTCATTCTTGTCATAATCATTAGACTCTCATCCAAAAGCCATTCGTCCCATCCCATTTTCATTCGTTTCATTCGTTTCTTGAGAAATCAACAATCACAAGTTCTTACTTGTGAACGATCCGTTTTCATTTCGTGTATAATGGATTAGTTTTGATTCATTATGCATCAAAAGTGGTATCAGAGCTTAGCTTGTTGATATCTCTCGTTTCTTGCATCATTTTACACCTTGTTTTCATCACATTCACACGCCATTGTTGAGTTCTTCCAAGAACTCATCAAGAACCCATCAAGAACTCATCAAGAATTCATCAAGAATTCATAAAGAACCTTAAGCTCCACAAAGAACCCTAGACCAAACACTAACCTAGCCAAATTCGTCCCTTACCCCATCATATTCACACGCCACCCTTGAGTTCTTCCAAGAACTCATCAAGAACCCATCAAGAACCCATCAAGAATTCATCAAGAATTCATAAAGAACCTTAAGCCCCACAAAGAACCCCAAGACCAAACACAAACCTAGCCAAATCCGTCCCTAACCTACAAGAGTTCTAATTTGACATCAAGATTGAATCAAATGGACGAGTCTCAATCTAGTTCACCTAAGAATGCCGACGCTATGAGATTGCAAATTGAGATGTTGCAAAAACAACTAAAGACCTATATGGATTTGAATCGTGCTTTGCAAAAGGAGTCTAATGAAGAGGCTTCATATGGCATGCCTAGCCCATTCTCAAGAAGAGGTGAACGTTTTGATTTTAGAGTTGAAATACCCGAATTTGATGGTAGTTTAGATCCGGAGGTATTTCTTGGTTGGATTCAAACGGTAGAAAGGGTGTTTGATTTGAAAGAAGTTAATGATGAACTCAAAGTGAAGTATGTAGCATTGAAGTTGAGGAAGCACGCTTCTATATGGTGGACTAACTTGCAAAAGAAGCGCCAAGCAAAGGGAAAGGACAAGATTCGTTCATGGGAGAAGATGAAGTCCAAATTGCAAAGTAAGTTCCTACCCCAAAGCTACGTCCAAGACAACTATGTCAAACTTCAAAAGCTAGTTCAAGGATCCAAATTGGTGGAAGAGTATACCAAGGAGTTTGAACATCTCCTTTGGCGTTGTGACTTGAAGGAGAATGAGCCACAAGTTTTGGTACGTTTCTTGATTGGTTTAAATGATTGGATACGTAATGTTGTTAAGTTACATTCTTATCAAACGTTGGATGAATTAAGTACTTTGGCCTTGAAAGTAGAAAGGCAAAGGAAAGAAAGAGGAAAAGATACCATGAGAACGTACCCTACACAAACCAAACCCTATACCACACATCCACCTACCCAAACACAATACAAAACTCCACAAAATCAGCCCCCATCCTCCCAAAAACCCTACGGAAAAACCCCACAAAATCAGCCACAAAATCCCCCATCCAAACCCCATGTCCAAGAATCAAGGACATTACCTCCAAGAAGATGTTTTAGGTGCCAAGGATTGGGCCATATTGCATCCGAATGTCCTAACAAACGTGTAGTCTCTCTTGTTGAGTATCAAAGTGCTTTATATGTTGAACCAAGTTGCCATGAAAATGAATATGAAGAAGAGCAACTTGAGGAGGAGAATGACGTTTGTGAAGAGGAAAATGTGGAAGAAGCGGATGATGGAGAATTACTTGTGTTGAGGAGGGCATTAAGCGTGGCTTCTACACCAAACGAATTGGAACAACGTGAAACTATCTTCCATACTAGATGTACGGTTCAAGGGAATGTATGTTCACTCATTATAGATGGTGGTAGTTGTACTAATGCGGCCTCCACTACAATGGTTGAAAAGTTGAAGTTAGAAGTGAGTTCTCATCCCTCTCCTTACAATATACAATGGTTGAGTCATGGGAAAGGTATCAAGATTGATAAACGTGTACTTGTATCTTTATCCATTGGGAAGAGTTATAAAGATCAAATATGGTGTGATGTAATACCAATGGATGCTTGTCATATTTTGCTTGGGAGACCTTGGCTTTTTGATAGGTATGTCACACATGATGGGAGAATGAACACTTATTCCTTCACCATCAACAAGAAGAAGATCACTTTGGTCCCTTTGCCACCTTCGTCTATCATTCGGCCACCCCAACAAAAGGAGCAAGAAAAGGAGTCCAATATTGTTTCTTTGCTAAAGGCGGATCAACATGAGTTCCATGAGCAAAAGGAGTTGATTTTGGCCAATTTGCAAGAGGAACAAACGTCCCCAACTCATGAACATCCACGGCTCCAACCCATCCTAAGGAGGTTCAATCATTTGTTCCCTAATGAGATGCCACACAGTTTGCCACCAAGAAGGGAGATAGAACACAAGATTGATCTCATTCCCGGAGCCATCCTTCCAAACAAAGCGGCGTATAGAATGAACCCTAAAGAAGTTCAAGAGGTACAAAAACAAGTTGATGAGCTACTTTCAAAGGGTTTGATAAGACCTAGCATGAGCCCATGTGCCGTCCCGGTGTTACTAGTTCCAAAGAAAGATGGTTCGCAACGTATGTGTATGGATTGTAGGTCCATCAACAAGATAACTATCAAGTATAGATTCCCTATTCCACGCTTGGAGGATCTACTTGATGAGTTATATGGGAGTATTGTCTTTTCTAAAGTGGATTTGAGAAGTGGATATCACCAAATCCGTATCCATGAAGGTGATGAGTGGAAAACGGCTTTCAAGACAAAAGAAGGTCTATATGAATGGTTAGTCATGCCATTTGGTCTTACTAATACACCTTCTACATTCATGCGCTTAATGAATCATGTATTGAAGCCTTTGATCGGCAAATGTGTAGTAGTGTACTTTGATGACATTCTTGTATATAGTAAGAATGAGCTTGATCATGTAAAGCATTTAGAGCTAGTCATGTGTATCTTGGAGAAAGAGAAGCTCTACGCCAACATGGAGAAATGTTCCTTCTTCTCACCCAAGGTCGTCTTCCTTGGATATGTGCTATCACAAGATGGTATTCAAGTGGATCAAGGAAAGATCAAAGCTATACATGAATGGCCTACACCAACGTCTATCCATGAGGTACGATCATTTCATGGTTTAGCTTCCTTCTATAGAAGATTTATCAAGAATTTTAGCACTATTATGGCTCATATGACCGAGTTGTTGAAAAATAAGGAGTTTGAATGGAGTAGAAGTGCTGAAAAGGCGTTTGAGGTAATCAAAGAGAAGCTTTGTAATGCACCAATACTTGTCTTGCCATGTTTTGACAAAGTCTTTGAAGTTGAAGTAGATGCAAGTGGTGTTGGTATTGGAGCGGTTTTGTCTCAAGAAGGAAGGCCAATTACTTATTTTAGTGAGAAGTTGAATGAGGCAAAGAGAAAGTATAGTACATATGACAAAGAGTTCTATGCCATTATACGAGCTCTTGAGCATTGGAGACATTATCTACTAAGTGGAGAGTTTATTCTTCATAGTGATCATGAAGCTCTCAAATACATCCAAGGGCAACATAAACTCAATCTATGACATGCCAAATGGGTTGAGTTCATGCAATCATTCCAATTTGTGATCAAACACAAAGCCGGGCATTTAAATAAAGGTGTCGATGCTCTTTCAAGAAGGTACTTGCTTACACATATTCTTGATTCAAAAGTTGTTGGATTTGATCATATTAAGGACTTGTATGAGGATGATCAAGATTTCAAAGAAGTATTTGAGCTCTCAAAGAAGCATCCACACGAGATGTTCCATATTGAAGAAGGGTTTCTTTTCAAAGGAAATCAACTTTGTATCCCAAGGAGTAGCTTGCGTGAATTATTGATCATGGAGGTTCATGGAGGAGCCCTAACTGGTCATTTTGGTATTGAGAAGACTTATTTGATGATGAGAGATCATTATTTTTGGCCAAGCATGATCAAAGATGTTGAGCATATTGTAAAAAGATGTGGGACTTGCAATCTTGCTAAGTCTCATGTTCTACCGCAAGGATTATACACGCCTCTACCTATTCCCTACCATCCATGGGAAGATGTGAGTCTTGACTTCGTTGTGGGTCTACCAAGGACTCAAAAGGGGAAAGATTCTATTATGGTTGCTGTTGATAGATTCTCAAAGATGGCACACTTCATTCCTTGCCATACTACCTATGATGCTACCAAAGTTGCAAATCTTTACTTTGAAGAAGTTGTGAAGTTACATGGTATTCCAAAGACTATGGTGAGTGATAGGGATTCAAAATTCCTTAGTCATTTTTGGATTACATTATGGAAGAAGTTGGGTACAAAGCTCAAATTTAGCACGACATGTCATCCCCAAACGGATGGACAAACTGAAGTTGTCAACCGTACGTTGGGAGCCTTATTACGAGCTTTGGTGAGCAAGGATAAGAAAAGTTGGGATACTTTGCTAAGTCATGCTGAATTTGCTTATAATCGGAGTCCAAATCGAGCTACAAAGTTATCTCCATTTGAAGTTGTGTATGGTAAGAACCCTCTCAAGCCTATGGATTTATCTCCTATGTCTACATCAACTAAATTCAGTTTTGAAGCTAGTAAGAGAGTAGAGGAGATTAAGAAGTTACATGAGGAGGTTCGTGAAAAGATTATGAGGTATACCCAAAGAGTTGAAGAGAAGGTCAATCAAAAGAGGAAGAAAGTTATTTTCAAACGTGGAGACTTGGTATGGGTACATCTCAAGAAAGAAAGGTTTCTAAGTAGAAGAAAAGGGAAATTGAAACCAAGAAGTGATGGTCCTTTTGAAGTCATTGAGAAGATCGGAGATAATGCTTATAAGTTGAAGCTAGATGATGGTTATGAGGGAAGTTGCACTTTCAATGTAAGTGATCTCAAGCCTTACTATCAAGAAGGAGAAGAGCTTCCTAGTTTGAGGGAAAACTCTTTTCAACTAGGGGGGAATGATGTAGATTGGGTCTCAAATCTCCATCATGAGCATCAAAAGCTAGACATCATCTACAAGGAGCTTGAAACACTTATGCTAGATACACGTCCAACTTGTTTCTCAAGTGAAGGTTCGATGATTTGCTCTCTATCTCAAGATCCTTAAGGCTATCATGGAAGTCATCCTAGAGTGGATTAATCTACATTCAAAGAGCTTTCATATGGTTCAAGAATTTTGAAATTTGGATAAGAATTGAGAGAGTTATCGTTAAATGTAATCTAGTATAGTTTACTTGTTTCTTTATGATGTCATACTTATGTAGGATGATGTAAGCCTCAAGAGGCCTAGTTTCTTGATTGTACACGCCTAAGGGGGGCATTTGTAGTATAAATAGACCCCTTAGGGTGCTTCATTTCATCATCTCATTCTATTGAATAATAAACACAAATTCTCTCTAAAGTTGTCATGCTTTAGTTTCTAGCATTTTTGTTAGAAGTTCGAATTCCTTGAGGGGATTTCGATTAAATCTTCTCTTCTATTCCAAGAGGGAGCAATCTTGGATGGTGCAAAGGAGGAGTTGGATATCAAATTGATTGTGGTGCGTCTATATCAATCAAGGAGGTTTCCATTGCCAAATTCTATCTTGTTCTTCATTTTTGACGAGTTGTTCTTCATTTGGTTGGTACGTTTGCTTAGTCTTTGTTCTCTTGATTGTCATTCTTGTCATAATCATTAGACTCTCGTCCAAAAGCCATTCGTCCCATCCCATTTTCATTCGTTTCATTCGTTTCTTGAGAAATCAACAATCACAAGTTCTTACTTGTGAACGATCCGTTTTCATTTCGTGTATAATGGATTAGTTTTGATTCATTATGCATCAATATGTAAGAATAATGTAATGCAAGCTTAAGGGTCATATATAAGCTTAAACATAAGAATATGATCAACACAAACCAGTCTGGACCTGACATGGACTGTGTCATGGTCTGGAGAGCAAGAAAACAGACAATAGGCCTTACACGGTCAGTGTCAATGCCTAGATTCTTATTAATGTTGGACGACTATTTGATCCAATTATTTAAATACATAATCTCCATTTAACACATGTTATTTGACCATAACAGCTATATTTTTGATATGACATGTGGTCAATTGTTTTAGTTAAGGTCATGATTCTCATTAAAGACCTTAATTAAGTCATTGGTCGTGTCTTGAAGAGGTGTAAGATGACTCATAAGTAGGGATCGTTTGCAAGCCATTTGGATCATCCTTAATCTAATCAAAGTCTCTCATTCTTGTTTATACTGAAATTATATTTGGCTGAATCAACTGAGAAACAAGTTTCTTGAGTGTCTTAAATGCTAAGTTTTATCCCTTTGAACATTTACGATATAGTAAATAATTCTTAGGGAAAATGAATCCATCCATGACTCTTGGCATGTATTTAGTGAGAGAACCATTGTGTTGTACTACCTATTACTATCGTTCCTTCAACAAGTACATCCCTCCCCACCCAAGACATCAATCTGTACATCCATCCCGAAAGTCTCTTACAGATTATGTCTTTGATCGACATAGACACTTTCTTTTTTACCTTTCTGCATAAGTTGGCAACCCAATGTATTCATCCTAGGCCAAAACGCCTTTAACGTCGAGTTTTAAGGTTATGTCCAACCTCCGTGCATTGGTGACTCTCTTTGAAAAGACTACACTTAACTTTTGCAAGCTTACCTTCTGACTCAAGGTGTCGTCACAGTGCCTGAGGATATCCAAAAAAGACTCAGGCTCATAAACAATGGCTTTACAAAAGACTAACGAGTAGTCGACAAACAATAAGTTGTAAACATTGGGTGTGGGATTATAGATGCGGAATCCATGAATGTAGCCAAGAGTCTCAACTTTTCTCACGAAGCCTACCAACCCCTCAGTTACAAACAAGAACAGGTGCGGAGAATAAGGTCCCCATGTCTAAGGCCCCCCCAGGTCTGACAAAACCTTTAGGCTCTCCATTAAACATGAATGAAAAGGCAACAAATTCAACACAATTCATCACAACATTAATCCAGGATCAATCAAAGTCTAACTTTTGTAGCACACCCCTCAAAAATTTCCATTTAATTCTATCAATAGGCCTTCATCATATCAAGTTTAACGGTCATTGAGTCATTATGAGCAAAATTATTAAACATAGAACGAAAAATCTCGTGTGGAGCTAAAATGTTATCGGTAATTAATATACCCGATGTAAAGGCACTAGCTTCCGAGACAATATGGTTGAGGAAAGGCTTTAACCTATTTGTGATCACTTTTTGTCACCAACTTGTATATCACATTACGTACAAAGGCTAATGGACCGAAAGTCTGTAATGCTAGTCGGCGTCACTACCTTCGGGATTAAGGCTACGTGCGCATGGTTTAGCCTTGGGGCTATCTCTTCGTCATAATTTTAAATAAATAAAACATTAATTATATTATTAAAAGAAAAAACATCATAATAAATTGTTTAAACATTATATACATATATATATCGGTCCCAAATTGTTACAACTTTATTCAACTTAGTTGGTAACTACGTAAAAGAAGACAATAATATATTTGTTACTTCGACGGAAGAAGAACAATTGAATTTTGAGACATCGTTGTTTATTGGGCGACAATTTTAAACCTACATAATACTTTGATGCTAAGGTCTTATCATTCTTCAATAGTAGTGCTATTATTATTATTATTAGGATTATTGGATGATAATACACTGAACTTTTGGGGTATTGGACAACAATGCACTTAACTTTTTTCTTGGACTCTAATACACTGAACTTTGAGGGTATTGGACAATAATGCACTCAGACCAATTCAATAGAGTGGTGACTGTCTTACATTGAGGTGTCATTTTTCTATTTTTTCCAAAGAAAATATATTAGTCATCCTGCTTATGTATACTTTCTTACACGACAAAAATGTTTTTTGAAAAAAAATAGAAAACCGGCACCTCAAAGTAGGATAGCCACCGCGTCAACCACCAGCTGAATTGGTATTGGTGCACTATTGTCCAATACCCTCAAAGTTCAGTGTATTAGAGTCCAAGAAAAAAGTTTAGTGCATTATTGTCCAATACCCCTATACCAATAATCCTTATTACTAAAGTTATCATATATTATTATTTTTATTATAAACTATTATTATTATTATTATTATTATTATTATTATACAAAAGTTAAATAACATACTATTGGACTATCACAAGCCAAATAAAGTTTCAACAATTTTTTTTAATTAGCATACAAGAAAATATTGTTTTCTTTAATCCACAAAATTCATCACAACAAATGCTTCAATAAAGTAAGCTTTTAAAGTATTTTTTTTATATTAGTAAACAAGCGTTTGTATAATGAAAATTAAACAAGGGAAAGATATGGTGACTTGCATGGTGCACGGTAATCGAGAGTTCAGATGACATTCAATAACCTTTGAAGTAGTAGAAATTTTGGCGTTGTGGGTTAGTTTTGGGATAAAATAAGCAAAATATTAATTTATGGTTCAGACTTTAAGAGTAATGTTTGGAAAAAAATAACAATTAGAAGCACTATTTATTAGTTAAATAAAAATACTTTATCGAACACCTGAACTTTAATTTATTAAAATAATGTTTTAACTAATGAAGACGGAAAATATTATCATCCAACAAGGTCAAAGCCTTTGTATATGTCGAAGATCAATATGACTCATATGGCCTATCAATATCATTCGAGTATGAACAATTGAAGAGTTCAACTATATATATTAATGTACAACGTGACCATCATTCATGCTATGGAACATCCTTTCGACAATCAACAATTGTTCAAGAGGAGGGACCAAGACCCGGTACCGAATACACAACTCAAAAAAGATTTTGTTGAAGAAATATGGAGGAGAGATTTTAGACAAGAAACAAAACAATGATACTACCACAATTGATTGGATTTGTACTTGCGTCAATTTTAAATGTCATATTTTAAAAAAAATTTATAGGGACTATTTTAATAATGTTGAACATTGTACTTTAATTACTTTTTTTTGTGTGATCAATGAGATATGGTGTTAGATAGTCATCATCATGGGCGAATTTCTTAGTAGGTTTCGGGTGCCCACGACCACCCTTTAACTCCAAAAAATAAAATTTTAATATAGTTTGTAAATAACGTAACATTCATTATTGAACTAATAAGTAGAATTATTCATATGGTCATCTCTACACAGCTAAAAATAATAGGGTTAATAGTGAGAGAATCCTTAAACCCAAATTAATCACCCCCTTTCACTAAACCTCCAAGGTTAGACCTCATTAAGGGCCATTAAACCCCCAAGCCTAGAAAAACTTAGTCTCTAATCATATTAACAAGCACTAAACTAGCAACATTCAAACCCAAACTAGCAAAGCAACTCATATTTATCAAACAAAGCACTAAATCTAACTAATAACACTTAAATGGGCAATAAAACAGTAAAAATGAGATAAAGTATATCTTAAGATGACTTTCCTTCAATAAATGCTTCAAATATAACTTAAATATCCTTCAAAAGTCTTTCAATGTTAGTAGAAACCAGAACAAAGCAATAAATGAGGAGAAAGAAAGAGATTTGAAGAGAGAGATTAACAACTAATTAAGCTAAAAGTGCTCTAAACAAAGGGGTTTTAGTGGCTAAACTAGAGAGAATACAAATAAAAGTTGCTAAGTAACCTAGGGAATGGAAAAAAGCTGCTGATTTACAACCCTAAAAATCTATATATAGTACCCTAAAAACATCCCAAAATGCGTCGTTTTGAATCCGGAAACAGGGCTGAAATCCGAGATCGGCACGATTGTGCGGAAAATCGACACGATCGTGCCGTTTGAAAATTCTGGGCAACGGCTGAATGAAGGAGCTCGGCACGATCGTGTGGAGATATGGCACGATCGTGCCGTTTGAAAATTCTGGGCAACGGCTGAATGAAGGAGCTCGGCACGATCGTGTGGAGATATGGCACGATCGTGCGGATCTTCCAGAGGGCGATGCATGATCGTGCTACTGGATCTACACGAGCGTGTCGTTTATTGAACAAGGGGCTGAGGCTTCACGAGGAGATTGGCACGATCGTGTTGATTTATGGCACGATCGCGTTCTTTCAGCGGGGCCTCGGCGGCAAAGGGGACCGCACGATCGTCTTTGAGATCTTGCGATCGCGTGCCCCCTTGTTTTCCATGATATCTTGGCCATTTTTACTCCTTCCGACTCCCGACTTCTTTCACGATCATGGCATCTAACTTTGAGTCCAGGGCCAGCCTCTCACTCTAAGGATTTTGCTCCTTTCCCGGGTCCTTTGGGTTTCGCACTCAGGGCCTACAAAACAAAGGGAAAACACGAGATAGGCAGCATTATGAGCGGGAAAAACGAGCTAAAAGAACAAGTATGGAGGTTTAAATAAGGCTCAAAATGAGCCTAATCAAAGCACATTCTCTAGCCAAGAGGGCTAAGAGACGAGTCCTTCCTTGATGATGTATTATTTTTTTTGAAACAAAAAATAATGATTTCATTAATAATAAGTCATACGACACTTACAATGAAAATCGTGATTGAACAATTGTAGATTTAAAGCATAGATATGAAATTCAACTTCCAAAAAACTAATACTAATCTTACTGACATTCGGCTCCGATTTCTTTGATGACTCTGCATCTTTCTTCGATGACTCTGCATCTTTAACATTGATGGAGAACGTCACAACCCGTGATATAGCGATTTGAAAGTCGATCTTCATCCAACGTTTTAGACTACACCAACTGAACAAAAACTCTAGAAAGAGACTAAAAACTCTAAATAAGGGTATAAAAAACTCTTACAAAAGAAGAGATTAACTTTCTTTGCGAAAACGTAAAACCAAACTAATAATTGGGGTAGAAATCAATCAAATTGGGGCTTACCATTGATAAAAGAATCGATGGCGGCCCCTCTAAGGAGATGGAGGCTAGGGTTTTCTGGAGGCTAGGGTTTTCTAAAGAGAAAAAAAAAAGAGGAGACTAAGCGTATTTTTAAGAACAGGGCCTTATTTGGTGTACTCTGTCGCTACAAAAAAAAAACACTCTTTTTAACTTACTTTAACTAAACTTATTCAAATTGGATTATTTTGAAATATTTCAACTTATGATCATTTGAGTTGAAACTATTTTGAAATAATTATAAATATTTTGTGAGAGATTTTCGCATAACTTATTTTAAATTGTTTAAATGAATTTTTTTCTTTAAATTTATTTTAAATTAAACCAATTCCGTGGTGCTTCTTTAAGTTGAACTGACTCAAAACTCAAAATCCGAAACAGCCGAAAGACAAGACACTGCCCTGCTGATTCTGTAGATTGCACGTTCCAATTATGTTTTTTTTTTTTTTTAAATTTTCTCTTCAGTAATTCGTGGTTAATTGAATTTTATCATAAATCTGGTGCAGAGTGCAGAGAATTGACGCCAACTGGAATCGAACTAGGGTTTTACTTCCCTTGTTCAATTTTTACCCATCTCAATCTGTACCACCTCGCCGGATTTGATCCCGGGATCTCTCTCTCTCTCTCTCAATCAGTTTTCAAGTTTCCCTCCAATTTGAAGCAGTCACCCGAGCATCGACAGTGCCGCCGGAAGTTGGCCGGAAACCAATGTCGGCGACGCCGTTTCAGGTTGCGTCGCTGGTGACCCCTCCCTTATTCCCCAACTCCATCGTTTGGTCCGACGACAACTTAATTGCTCTCGCCACCGGTGATATTGTCACTATTCTCGTAATTTCTCCCACCTTCATCACCTCTTCAGTAAATTTCCATCCTTTTTGGGGTGAATTCCTGTCTTTTTTTCGTTGTTGATTGTGTTTTGATGAATTCAGAATGCGGAGCACCCTCATGCTCCTCGAGGTGTGATCACCATCACTGTTGGCAAATCTTTCCCAATTGGGGTTATAGACAGAGCAGGTACTTTCTGAATTCCAGTGTTTTTTTTTTTTTTGTACTGGGAGCGTGAGTCTGAGTGTGTGAAATTGGTCTTTGTGAAAGATGTATGATTCTTGAAGTTTTTATTGTTGCAAATTATTGTCTTTGAGTAAGCTTACTGAAACTAAGACTAGCCCTAGTGTTCTGCATTCCAAATGAATCAAAAGGCTTGGGATGAGCCTGTGATGCAACTACAACTTGAAAAAGGTTATGAAAGTGAAGATCTTTGTGAAAGATGAAGTTTTTATTGTTGCAAATTATTGTCTTTGGGTACGCGTACTTAAACTAAGACTTCTCTGAAAAGTATGTTTCTGGATCATTTAGTTAGTCATTTGGTACAGATTGGGATCTAGGACATTACTGTTATTATACTTTTGGTTAAGTTGCTCGAAAATCAACACTTTGGGTTGATCATGAATTTGGTAGATTTGCTCTCTGGCTGCTTGCTGCCAACAATCTTATCAAGAGATCGCCAGCCTTGTGTTCGGTCACTCTCATGGTCCCCAGTTGGATTTGCCCCTAACCATGGGTATGAAAAGCTTCTCTTTAGTTACATTATTCGAAATTTGATGCTGATACTTTCTCAACTGTAGTAAGAGGACAACTTTAGTGTTTACTAACTCCTCTAACAACCCGGTTCCAGTTGTCTGCTTGCTGTGTGCTCTGCTGAAGGGCGAGTGAAGATCTACCGCCAACCATATCGTGAATACCAAGCAGAATGGATAGAGGTATGCAATATGTATATGGGGTTGAAGCTGTTACATTTGGTGTTGGGGAAATAAAGCTTGCAGTGGGTAAGTGTGCAAGGGTTGGAGTTCTTACAAAGGATCACAGATTGGGTATTTGTCTATTATGCGAATGTAACAGATTACCGAATGTGACAAATTAAGGTTCACTCTAAATTCGCTGTGTGAAAAAGATGGTGGTTAGATTGTTAGTATGAGTTGCTCTCTGAGTTTGCAACTCTTAAGACTTCTGTTTACACAAAAGAGCTTGTTTCATGATAACTTTTCCCCACACGCTAATGTGTTGTTTCTGATCATCAGTTAATGGACATCTCAGAAATGTTGCATGCGTATCTTGCAAAGATCAACTACAGGGTACCTGATGCTCCCTCTGTAGCAGTGTTAAATGTAAGTCAAATTATGCTTCTCTATCATGGGAGCCTTGTGAATAATACTTTATAGCTGCTAGAAGGTCCTCATTTTTAGGAAGGTGCTCATCTTTAGTCATTTGGATGCCAACCTTGTTTCTGTATTGTAGGATTCAGCAACTCAAACGGGCAAAGAAGCTGCTGCTTCTAAGAAAAATTTCCCCTCAAGAGCCGAAAACAAAAGAAAAAGGGTGTACGTGTCATCCCTTCCCCCCTCTCTTAAATATATTTCTCCACACACACACACATACACACACACACGCGTGCTTCATTGGATGTGGCATGGGGACTTGCCTATTTTCTGACTATGTTTTTCCTGTTAAGGCCTCCCTCTTGTTTCAATATGCTACTGCAAGAAAGTTGACATTTCATCAGTGATGTGCAATCAATATTGTAGCCTGGCATCAGATATATGTTCCTCGATATCATGCTCCTTAGAATATAGTGTCGCTCTCAGCCTTGTCAGTTAATAGATGCTCTGCTGCAGTGAGGATTTCAACGCGGAAGAGCCATCAGTTGCTGAAAAGTTTGATGCTGTGACTGAAACACTTGTCTTTCCAAACTCCACTATGCAAGAGGGTTCATCAGTGGAGGTAGCATATCATTTAATTGCAAATGTCCTTAGCACAGTTATCTTCGCTTGATGATGTAAATGTCTTATATGCAGCTCTTGAATTTTGTAGGTCTCCAAAGTGGATGGAGGACAACATATGTGGCTTCCTGGCAAGTTGCAATCCCTAGAAGGATCAAAGGCCTTAGTCCAATTCTCCAAGACTGATGCAAATGGTGAGGGTTATTTTGTTCTTTTTAGTTATGCTTATCACATTTATTTTAACTTCCTAACTGGTTTTTGCATGATTTCTTTGAATCTTTACATTGCATCTATCAACAGCAGCAGATCAGCAGTGGCTTGAAATTGATTCAAGAGTTATTGTGAACAATCGAACAAATAATACTACCATAGGCAGAGATGATGGAAGCTGTACACCTAGAATTCGTCCTTGCCTGAATGTGGCCCATCTTCCAGAGCAGATATCATCTAAAAAGCACAATGAAATCCATAAAATTTTAAAGGCTGGGCAACAAGTGGAAGCCTGGACTGCAGACAGGTACTGAAAGTTAGCAATTATGCATCGACTCTTTTACCAATTACTTTTTCGGATTCCTTGATATTGCTTCATGCTGGCTTTCCATTCTAATGATCTTATTAACTGTATGATGATGGTATGATTGCATTGGGGGCTTATTTTTATTAAGTTTCCCATAATGACAGTGGTGCTCTACCTGTGGAATTTCACGTAGTTGTGGGCCGTAGTTTCTCTGTTTTTTAGTGTATATTAAAAGGCGGTGAAAGTGTACATAATGTCAATGCAGAGATTGGTTAAATAAGTAGAGAAAACGTACATCTTGGCCCTGATTTGAACTGTGGTCTAGTTTCATAATACTACTTGAATCCTAGTAAGCAGGAAGCTGGTAGCGATCACTTAATGGAAAACTATTGATGGATGTGTTGCTTCGTTCTATTGTTCTTGATATTATGAATTGATGATTTTGGTGTTGATGTGTTCCCAATGTGCTGAATTCTTGTGGCGATTGGTTTAGTAATTAGTACTTGTCAATGTTGCTTCAAGTTTGCGACATAAACCATGTTTGAGTTATATGACTCAATTTATGAATTGTCTTTATTGAATAGTTCTCCTGTATTTGCAGATGGATTGAAGGTGTATTTGTGGGTTTCTCTGATGACAATCTGTTGGTCAAATTCAGTGGTACTATCTTGACTCAACTTAATTTTGACTCTTTTTTTTTATGAGTAATAGCTATTTTATGGTGCTTTCTTACTCGTGATTAAACTGGATCCTTTGTCTACTTCACTGCTTCTTGTGAAAAACCCTATGGTTTACATGCAAGAAAAAAATAAGCTCCACAGTTATCCTGTAATAACAAGTTAGTAATTGACTTTTGGAGAGTCACTGTATTGATGAGCTAAGAAGCACAGACTCAGACACGAGACACGGATACGACACGACACGGACATGAGGACATGCAATTTTTGAAAAAATAAGGACACGACATGTAGTTTGACACGTGCCCTAAGTTTACATAGTACTTCATAAAATATCAAATTCTATTTTAAAAATGTTTGGTAATAAGTAAATTTTCTGTAATAGTTTATGAATTCTTAAACTATATATAAAGCATAAAATCTAACTACTTAGTCGAAGAGTGACAAAGTTATGTGAAAGGGACAAATATATGTGTAAGATGATAAAGCAGCTAGCAAGAACAATGATGTATTGAAAAAATGATATCATAGTTGAGGATGTCCCATGGAGGTAGGCTAGCCGAAAATGTGATGCCCATCAATGATTCGGAAGTGTCCGAAGGATGGGATTCGCGTGTCCACCATGAGTCCTCTAAGTGTCGGATGTTTATTTTGATTAATTATATAGAGGACACTTTTTTTTGCGTGTCTGACACGTATCCGAGGAGCGTCCAAGAGTGTCGGTGTCCGATACGTGTCCGACACGGATACGCAGGGTTGAAAGAAGTGTCCGTGCTGCACAGTTGATGAGAATGTCAACAGCGAATGAGTAAAATGTTTTCTGGCTTAGGCTCAGGATCTTAGAAAAGTAAGAAAAATGGTTAGTTAAATGTCATGGTCTCAGTAGCAATAACATACTCGTCCTGTTTGAAGAGTGTATATCTGTGAAAGTATATTACCGTGGTTGTGGCTGCTATTATTATTATGATTATGATTATGATTATTATTGTTATTATTATTACTATTATTATGATTGTGATTATTATTATTATTATTATTATTATTATTATTATTATTATTATTTTCGTTGTAGTGCATTAAGAACATAAAGTTATCTTTTTCAGCAATTCATTTGTGCTCTGTGGACAGGGGATACTGAAGCTGTAGCATTAAAACCTAGTGATGTTAGGTTGGCACCATTGTGGGTTGCAGAGGAAAAATCATGGCAGGTCACCTGTGTTAAAGTACATATGCAAGAGTTGCCTGAGGTACATTCTCACGTCATACCATCTTGTTTGTAAACCTGTTTTCAAGGGATTTTTCTTTATTGTTTTTTTTTTTAAAAAAAAATATCGAATCCGGATAGAAGGTTTTCTTTGACCAAATTTATGATCTCATTTTTTATCAGATGGTTACTAATAAACATGGCAACGAGAAAGTGAACATCACTCAAAAGGATTCAGCAACTAAGACTAGAAGTAATCGCTCGAAGAGGACGCCCGTCAATGGCAGCCAAAGTCTTATAACTGCAAAGCAATATGCTTTGCGCTCTTCGATGCTGTCATCTGTCGTTGTTGCTTGGTCTCCAGTGCTGAAGTTTTCTTCAACTGGGGCAAATAATTCATGCGACTTCTATGCACTATTAGCTGTGGGAGCAAAATCTGGGGATATTTCCATATGGAGGATCCATAGACCACCACATTACTCTATTGATAATCAAGATGATCCAAAAACAATGGTCCTTGTTGGTGTGCTAAAAGCTCATAATGCATGGGTCACTGCACTGAGCTGGGGATTGCTTGCTACTGGTCCCACTCCTCGGGTTCTATTAGCCTCTGGCTGTTCTGATGGGAGGTGGGTTAGCTGTGGATCTCAATGCTTTAAGTGGTGACTTTAATGTATTTTCCCAATAATTTATCTTAACTCCAAATGAAATTTTCAGTGTGAAGATCTGGGTAGCAGAAGGCAATGATCTTGAAAAGGTGACTGAATCTAGCCAGGCTCCATTTTCTTTGTTCAGTGAGGTACTTCCCACCATATTTTTTGCAATTTGTACGTGCTCTTGGAGTTTGTGCTCCAAATAATGTGATTATTCACTTGCAGATATACTGGAGTATAAACTCCAGATGCATGTAATATATATTGCATACTTTGGGGCTTATGATTGCATGTGCAGTAGCCTTTCCAGTGGTCCGTTTACTAGATTCTTGTAACCTCATTTGGAACAGGTTACGATTGGTGATAGTGTCCTAGTCTCTGCACTTTCTCTCTTGGTGCCAGTTCACTCTTCTCGTAAGGTTCTTCTAGCTGCTGGCAAAGGATCTGGATCTTTTGAAGTATGGACATGTAATGCAAAGAGCAGGAGCTCCAACAAAGTTGGATCTTATAATGCACACCTGCAAGTAGTAAGTTCCTTGCCTTTTGCTGGTTTGTTGACATTGTGTTTTCTAAACAAGGAAATAAATGACATTTACCTATTTCAGGTTACTGGTCTAGCTTGGGCTTTCGATGGACACTGCTTGTATAGTTGCAGCCTGGTAAGAGTTTGATAATAAACTTGCCATTAGAATGCCTAGTTATGAGTGGTTTTGGTCGGATCATTGTGAGATTTTCTCTGCAGCTAGTGCCCGCTATATGTGGAAATTTGATACTTTTATTTCAACTGTTGGGAGTACAGATTACAGAACATGAATGCATCTGAAATGTGGGAACAGAAAAATGATCCGAATTTGCTCTTTTCATACTAAGAAATTGAAATCTGAATGGTGGGAACATGAAGAACCAAGGAACTTTTCGCTGCCTGAAGGTAGAACATGTGTTTTGACATTAAGGACTACATGTTTTAATGACAGGATAACTCCGTGCATGGATGGATATATCATAAGGGGTCTTTGTCTGAAGTTTCTATACCAGCAAACAACCTAGGCAAGAGCTTCTCAGATGTATGTTTCTCCTTTTCTTTTTTTTTTCCCCCCATTGCCTTGTATGGTTCTAACTTTGTTGGAGATCCATCTTGGTTTGCAGAAAGCAATAGCTATAAATTGTTTACATGAACCTAATCAAATTCCTATTCGTTATCTTTTTGGCAGCTTCCTTCTGTGTCGGATGCATGCTATGGGTTGGCGCTTTCCCCTGGAAATCTGGCAATTGCTGTGGTAAGAAGGTTATCTCCGTATTAGCTTTAATATATGCCATGCTTTCTGAATGCATTTCCTGATTCTGTTGTGTTTCTTTTAATGCATGATGCTATTCACTTCTGTTGTTTGACCATTTTAGTTTTTTTTTTTTTTTTTGGCCCGTTTACCTTTAACCAGCCTTTCTTTGCTTTAACCATGCAATGGCGTCTCGTGGGCAAAATGATCCAGTCTACACTACATACACACCCAGCCTTCTAGTTGCTTGAAATCTTATTGGCGTTTCTTGTTTAATATTTTAGCCATTTTATTCTTGGAATATAAGAACAGTACCTTCTTCTGTTTCAAATCTGGCAGACCGCAGACTTCACGAACAATTTAAATTTAGTTGGAAATTTCAAAACCAACTTTACAGTTCTAATGCAGTAGCTTCCTTGAATATCTGGTTAGCTTACCCATTTTGGGAAAGAAGTGCGTTACCGGGGTTCAATTTGTGAATGTAAGACATTAAAATCTGGATTCAGAGACTGACAGAACATTGCTCCCTCTATTCAGGCACGTAGATTTGATGCTGGTCTTTTAGATGAGATGTATCAAAAAAGGTATTTCCGCTTCCAATCACTTACTATTTCAAGAAACTCCAACCATTTCATTCGTGATGTAATATGCTCTAGCATTCAGCATTAGCCATGCAAATGTGCAGGACCAAGAAGGCTGCAGTTGAGTTTTTCTGGATTGGGGGGCAACAAATGAACATTCCATCAGTAGTAAACTCAGAATTAGACGTCGAGGCTTGCCCAGGTTTCTCTCGGGATGAGCTAAAATGCTGGGGATCCAAATTGTTGTGGTCACTAAGTCAGTTTGAGAGCCATGACAAACATCTTGTCATCTGGGATATCATAGCTGTTTCTATAGCTTTCAAGAAATGCGCTCCTAAATTTATTGCGAACGTATTCATAAGGTGGTTGGAACACGCAGTTCAGGGTCATTTGGGTTCATCCTCCATCAAAGACTTCTTGTCAGATGTGCGCACGCGTGTGTCAAACATCAGTTCAAGGCATCTGCACCTGCTCAATATTTTTATACGGCGTGTGATGCTGTCGTCTGGGTTTAAGGAGAGTAAAACTTGTGGTAAAACTGGAAATTTAGGAGAGTCAAATTGCACAGAAGAGGAGAGACAGTGGCTGGATCTGATGCTAGATAGTGAGAAACAACTGAGGGAGAGGCTTGTTGGCATTTGCTTATCCATTACTGCAAGGCGTACGTCTCACCAAACCCCTGCAGAAGAGCTTGGCTTGTGGAACCCCACCACAGGAATTGCACAAATGCTGCAGTGGGTCACTCAGAATCGCGTTCACTCTCAACTAAATTCACTTGCATCAGAAGTTAGAAAACTTACCACACGGTATTGGTCTTCTACTTTCATATTGCAACTGATATCTGTTTTCTTGGACACCATTTCTTTATTACGCCTTCTTAACTTATGACGCACGTACAGTTTTGGCTAGACATGCTAACGGGGAGCATTCACTGTAAAACAGGCTCCATACTTCAGATGAATACAAAGAAGAAGAGCAATGTAACTTTTGTTCAGCAAATGTCCCATTTGAGTCCCCAGAAACTGCATTCTGCCAAGGGATAAAATGTTCTGACGAGGAACCTCTTGAGAAGCATAAACTAGCTCGGTGCTCTGTGTCGATGCAGGTTTGCCCCCTTAAATCTTTGTGGTTCTGCATCTGTTGTCATAGATGGGCTTCCAAATTACCACCCCACCATCTATTCACCATGCCTAATTACCCTTCAGATTTCATGTCCTTAATCGAGCCCGTAATTAATACTCAGTTACCAAAACCCTTATGTCCCTTTTGTGGGATATCTCTGCAAAAACTCCAACCAGACTTTTTGCTGTCAATCTCACCTGTATGAGCTTCACCGAATCAGTTCACTTATTAAAAATGCTCATGACGACATATCACCATGTTCCGTTTTCATTAACTGACTAGATAGAAATCTAAATTAGGCTAAATTTGAGTAGCTAGGAATTATACATTTTTGGTTTTCCCATCTATGTATATGATTCAGGAAGTATTCCTGATTAGCTATGATAACCAGATGTAACTAGTAGGATGGTGTTGTACTTTGTAGCAATTCCAGGCAGTGGTTGAACTGAAACATGTATCTGTGAACGCCAAGTTTGGATTAGATAATCAAATCAAATGTATATATTTTTTTTCGGTTTTCTCGTGCACATATTCATTCTCATCTCTCAGTTTATGCTCAGTTTTGCACACTCTTGAATTTCTTTCCGAGCAAGTTATGCACACAACTTACAAAAGTTATTCGGGGAGAAGGTTTGAACCCTGAACCTTTAGGCAAAAGAGACAACTACCATTAAACCAAGATGAACTTCATCCGCTCTGCATAGAATTCAGTCACTGTATACAACTTTCAGAAATTGAATATTATGGGGGTGTTTGGCTACCCAGTTTTTTGGGTAGCTTTTAGCTTTTTGGATAGCTTTTAGTTTTTTGACCAAGGTTAAAAAGCTACTTGAGGTGCTTGGTAAGTAGTTTTTTATATTAACTTTTTGGACCCAAAAAGCTAGTTTTCAAAAAGCTAGTTGGTGAAGCTTTTTGATGTAGCTTTTCACAAAAAGCTACTTTACCAAACACTTTTTCTACAATCAGCTAACCTAAACAGCTAAAGTCAAACAGCTAATTCAAACAGCTATCAGCTAATAGCTACAAGCTACCATCTAATAGCTAACAGCTACCGGCTGATTGCCAAACAGTATGTCAGCTTAGCTTTCGCATGTTTGATCTGACGGGCACCGGCAAATATTCGGGTCCGAGTAAATTCGGGTCATATAAATTTGGTCAATGTCAAAATTTGGACGAGAAATTTTTGTCCGAACCCAATTTTATTTCGGGTTAGACAATTCAGACGAAGCTAAATTCGGGTTGAAATCGGGTTCAAATAATAGACAAAAGACAAGTTTTGAATGTCCGAATATTCGGTCAATATCAAAATTCGAACAAAAATTCTATGCCCAGACCTGATTTTTTCCGAGTAGGACAATTCGGATCTTTCGGGTGGGACAAAATTTTGTCAATTTTAGAGCTGACTGTATTTAAATGCTATGGTGGCTAATTGAAAAAAGGGAGGAATGTATTAAAAAAAAAAGATAAGAAAAGATGCTGACACAGTCTTAGGTTCAGATAAAACATGAAATTAATAAACTCAGCTGGAGTCAAATATTAATCCTTCAAGATTTTGTTTTCTGCAATACACTAATGCTGCAAGTTCACTGTATTAAATTAGTACTATGTCATTAAAAAAAAAGACCAATAAGTAGAGTCAGGATTGGGTTTTGGAATTAATAATTTCCCTAAACAAGTGATTAAAACAGCATGAAACCAGCCAATGCAATCTTTGTCAACTTTGGGGGCCAGGCCATTGCAAATGTTATTTTTGTAAAAAAAAATCATTAAATATAATAATATATGTGGACCATTTGGATCAATCAACTTTAGGCTTAACAATAACAGGTTGAAGCATGTATATGACCTTGAAGTTGAAGGTTTGCATGATGAAATTGAAAATTACACTTCAAGAGAAATTATTTTTGATTGTAATGTTTCTGAATCTCCATAAATCTATCATGCTGTCTTCTTCATCATTACGTTTTCAAAATTTATTGTTCAATTTTATTGTACGGGTCTTATTTTTGTCACTCGTACTTGGGTTTTCATTTTTCATTTTTATATAAAAGGATCTTTGACGTGAATATATAATATTTTAAGGGTATTTGACAATACTACTGTATTATGTATATATTTTTTTTATGATAATATAATGTATTTTGATATTTAACTTTTGGCATAAAAAAAGAGTATAGTCCAATATTATTTATTATCCTTAAAGTATAGTGACAAGGATTCTCATCTTTCAAGTTCTTCATGTGTGGTGGTCTTGATGGATGTTATTTTATTTTATGTATAAAAATTGTAGGGTTAGTGAGTATGTTAAAAGTTTGTTTCTTTTTAACTTGATAATTTTAACAAAGAATGGTTTTGTTTTTGTGTTATTTGGAAGAAGGAAAAATGGTGAATTTAGACCCCTGCTCTTTAGAGTGATATGATTAAAATAGATAAAGTAAAGTTGGAAAGGAAAGGAAAGGTAGGGAAAATAATATAAAATGACAATGTTTAAATGTTTTTTAGGGATTTGAATAAGGTAGAGTAAGATAAGAACAAGATCTCAATTAAAAATGATGAATAAGAAAATGACAAGATAAACATAACTTATCATTCTAAAGAACAATGTCTCAATTAAAAATAAATATTTCATTAGATTTTAATTTGTTAGCTACATGAGGTCTTGTTCTTTTCCACGGTACTATATTATGGCCCTGTTCTTTTATACGGCTGGCTGACTGCGGTGCCACAACACACCACACTTTGCCACAATCTACGACAACATGTCAATCCACCACAATTTACCACAACCCACCACAATCAACTTTTTCCAATTATTTTTCACATTTACCAACACAATTTACAATTATTAAAAACAAAACCCACCACAATTCCACCACACCGCACCGCGACATACCAAAGTCAGCCGTATAAAAGAACATGACCATATTTAATGTAATTTACCACACTATTCATAAACTACCGTATCTTAATATACCATCACACTCTACCACAACCACCATAATTTTCTCTCTCCTCACTTTTATCTACTTTTCGGTTTTCTCTTTTCTCATTTATTACATGAATCATTCTTACTATAAATTTTACTGCAACATATCATACTTTCCATAATTTACCATATCATACCATTTCTACACTATACTCATCGTAGAAAAAAATTGGATATGAGGTTTAGGCCCTTTTCTTTTGTGTGGTATCATAATGCACATACCACAGTTATCACACTATCCACAAACCATCACATATATTATTATTACCATAGCATATCACAACAATTATAACATTTTATCTCCCTACTTTTCTCTATCCTCACTTTTCTCGTTACTTTTCACTTTTCTCTTTCCTAACCTACTACAGTAATCATTCTTACCACAAATTTTACCAGAACTTACCACACCGTATCGTACCGCATTGTATCACACTATCCATATTTTTATCATATCATTATCATACTTTATCCATTACAGAAAAAATAACAGGGTTAATCATATTCTGTCTCTTGAAAAGTAGAATAAAAGAAGTCAAATTACTCGTTCTTTCTTTTATGATGGAACAAATTACTCATTCTAACAATATAGTTATATATTTATATATTACAATATAAGATGAGGTTTAAGTGAAATACAATTCTTTCAAAAATAGAAAATTTGTCAACTTGATACACATTTATATGTGATTTATACATTGTATAAGAATCCAATGAAGTAGAATTGACAGGATAGTACTATAGTGTGTTTGGTTCCTTTTTACAATTTTTTTTTTTTGAGAATTTTGTTTAGAGTATTTTTTTTTAAAAAAAGTATACTTCACCATGTAGTTTGATCTACTTATTAAAATGTAGGAAAGCTTATACAATAATTTATTCCAAAAGTTCAAATCATGTTAACATATTAATTTATAAAATACTTTCAGTGATATTTGAGAAATTAAATCCAATCCAAACTTTACACATTTTCCCAAACACTTTTCCTCTCTAAAAACACAATTTCCCAAAAACGTATCAAATCTAATCCAATCCAATTCATCCAATCATCATTTTATCCAATCCATAGAAAAAGAAAAACTTTCTCCACTCCTAAAGTAAGAGTTTTCCATCTACTATGAAAAAATAAAGAAATTCACTCCAAAACTTTTCTATCCTCCTTTTACAGTCAATTATTAAAAAGAATTGATCAACTTTTTAAATTAATTGACTTTTTCAAAAAAACAATTATAAATAAACTTGTCATTTGATAAATTCTAAACCAAAAGAAAGAAGGGGGTTGTTTGATGTTGTGAAATGAAACATTATTCAAATTCAGGAGATGGTTGGATAAGCACAAAAGAGGTACCAAAAACCAAAATGAAGTATAAAAAGAGGAAATTTTGGAGAAGCATGAGCAACAACAATGACAATAACAAAAAGTAAATGGGTAAGCTTATCAAATTTTGGCATATGATGCCCTTCTCAAGAAATTCAACTGATGCCTCTGTCTGTCATTTTTGCAGTGGATAAAGACAACACTTACCAACTTACCTAAATTAATAAAAAATCTCTTAAAACGAATTCAAAATTCTCTTCAAAGCTCCAAACTCCAAAGTAATTATAATTAAAAAAGGAAAATAGAAAAGAGTTTTGTTTTTGCCTTTCTTTTTTGAGTGGAAGAAAAGGGAGAGGCTGAGGAGGGAATAAAGACACCGGCTGTAACCTCAATGAATAGAATTAGGAAAAAAAAAAAAAACAGTGGAATTAAGCAACGTGGCATGAAATTCACAGAAATGCCAAGTTGAGCTGCTTGTCATTGGCGATAGGCCAATCAGGACTGGCCACGTATGCAGGTCACCATGCTTAAATTATCCCCACATGTACCCAAGGTTGAGGAACATTAATGTTAGGGGAGATGTATAGCAAACTATATTCTAGTCCCTCTATTGCATGGTAATTATCATATACTACCTCCGTTTTGTTTTATCTGTCGCCTAGGGAATTGTGGCAAAAACTTTAACCGTTGATATCTTAATTTGTATAATGATTCATCAAACAAAATTGATATCATTAGATTCGTAATAAAAAATTCTATTAAAAAAGTATAATATTATATTTTTCTATAAAAGTTTTATATTAGAAAATGTTGATTAAAAATTGACACTGAAAACCGTAAACGACAGATAAAAAAGAACGGAGGGAGTACTGATATACATGATTATGTTACGGTTTCATATATTATTGTTGGTTGATAATTTTTTGTATAGTATATTAGTATAATATTAATAATTGTAATATTATATTTTTATAATAATATATTTTATTATTAATTTAATGATAGGAATCTTATATAATAAGTTATTGTATATATTAAAAAGTTTATAGTCAAATTTTTTATATTTGACTATACAATTTTTAAAGAAGATAATTATATAACAAATTATTGTATATATTAATATGAAATTGAGGGAATACACCGTTGTGGACATATTTAGGTGTACTATAAATATTAAAATATGTTATTTTTTATGAGGTGAATTTATATAAAAATGATAAAATCAAAATAATTATTAATTTTATAATAAAATTGACAAATTTTATTATAAATATTGATGAATCGATTTTGTAAAGTTCAACATCTTGATAAATCTAAATAAATACTTCAAAATATATTATATAACCATAGGAATGATGTGTAGAATTGGTAAATCTTTTTTCCGCGTATTAACATTACACTAATGACACCATTTAGCATGATCACATGTTCTTTTTTGTTTTTTTTTTAGTTTATTACTAACGTGTTGAAGGCTTGAACTTCATATTTCTTTTAGTTTTGGACAAATTTAGATATATGTAAAAATATAAAATTTGGATTTATATTGTGTTTGTGACGAAGAATATATCCACTTATATGTGTGGTAAATTGTGACCCATATGAAGATTGTGCATTCCCATGTATGCACACAAATATAAGTATCCAGGGGCAAAATGCTTTTAGGTAGAATTGAATATGAGATCTCAAATGATTAAATTCACGTTAGAGATGTTGCAAATATCAACAAAAACAATAAAATAATAAAAGCAGACTGTAAAATAAAACTCATAACAGCTAAAATGATACAAGCAATTGTTTCGTAGGAAAAAAAACCCACCGCATCTACAAACCACTCTAATAATAAATCAAATATTTTGCCATCTTTTTGTTCTTTTAGCATCCATCTTGAAGTGTTTCCATGTAGCACATTGATAAGCAATAACCTTTATACCACACATTTCTCAGCATGGTTCTCTTGCATGCAAGCTCTAGATAAATATCATTGAAATCTTTGAGATTTCTAGGAGAAATCTTTGAGATTTCTAAGGGTTTCATTTGAGGTGGACTTAGCTTTTCAAGAAACATCTATTACCTTCTTCCACTTAGAATTGAGCAATACCTTTTCTACCCTCTTCGTTCCACATCAACTTTCGAACCCTCCAAGATATAATCCTCGAGAACATGAGAAATATCATAGTCGGATTGGACAGATAAAGTGTTCTCATCATTATCCTGATGGGCTCTTGAAAGGCCTTCCTGATTCAAACGCAGAATGGAAGCAGTGAAACCATGTAAACTAGGGGCGCCTCAGATGACTTTTGGTTGACTCAAAACGTACAACACAGACTGGGTTTGTTATGGTCATGTCTGAGTCTAAAGAGCCAATAGAGTGACCACCAAGGTTCTCATTAGAGTTAAGATGTGAGCCTGCAAGACTATCAATAACCACCTCAAGAAGTTGATCAAAATTTAGAGGTGAAGGTTGAGCCTCCCCAATCTGCTTCATTTTAGCTTGGTACCCGAATTCACAAAGGCACCCTTCAAGGAAAAGGACTTTCGCTTTTTGCAGAATTTGCCCACGCGACACTCAAGACATATTCATTGAACATCCAACTATCTAGTACTTAAATAACATTAACACCTACTTGTTTATCCTTGAACCAAAATAAGAATTACCATTAATTAAGAATTTAGTAATACAGAATTTATAAATATTTTTATAAAGTAAACCAAAATAAGAAGTAAGAGTTATTAATATCTAATCCAAATTGAATAATCTTGATTTTTGCTATTGGAAACTAATAATTCCTACCTAAAAAATGTACTTCAATGACCCTACTTTGCACTCTTTGTTTTGTAGTGGACTACCATGAAGTCGATGGAAATGGATTCGGTAGTTTCATAAATTGACATACATATATGCATGGAACGAGATAATTTTTTTCTTAATTTTTAGACAAAATCAACACATACAACATGTAACCCCCCAACCACTCCTAAGCTGCGAACATTATTGATAATTGCTTCAAAGACCGACGACTAGCTCCACAAATTACCATGAGTCTTTCCAGCATGTTTCGTCCTTGTTTACATGCTGCTTGAGAAAACTTCCCAACATGTCACTCATCTTTAGACTACTTCCAACCAATTTCGCTTAACTGGCGAATTATGAAAGAATGAATTTTCTAAAAGGGAAGTGCACCTTGGTGATATAAGTAGTCATTTCAAACCCTTTCAGTCGCACTTTAACCAAATATTCGAAGTGTTACAATCACCTCCACTTAAGCTCACGTCATCATTATGCCTCAATCTAATCCAGAATCTTTGCCTCGTTTTTGTGACTACTCATGGACCTCCCGTCTACTGGCGCAACTCATGGTCGCAGGTCGGCTCTAATACCATATGTAATTCCCCGACTCCTTCCAAGCCGCGGACATTATCAATAACTGTTTCAAGGATTGACGATTAGCCCCACAAATTACCATGAGTCCTTCTAGCATGTTTCGACGTCTTCGCTCACATGTTGTCTGATAAAACTTCCCAAGAGGTAACTCATCTTGAGACTACTCTCAATCAAGCATGCTTGACTAGGGAGATGAGATTTTTTAAAGGAAAGTCCACCTTCGTGATATATGTAGTCATTTCAAACCCTTTAAGGCCATGTTCTTTTTGTGTGGTACTACACCGCACCTACCACAATTTACCACACAAGCCCCAAGCCATCACATATTACTATATCATACCACATTTTACCACAACAAACATAATTTTCTTTCTCCTCACTTTTCTCTACTTTTCACTTTTTTCTCTCATCACCTACCACACTAATTATTCTTACGACAACTTACTACATTGTACTACATCATATCACACTATCCACATTTTTATCATACCATACCATTACCACACTTTACCTACCACAAAAAAAAAACAAGGTCTAAATTACACTTTAACCATATACTCAAAGTGTTAACATAACCATTTCCAACAAGAGAAATCAAATTAAATTGAGCAATATTTACCCAAATTCTTGAATTCCAAAACGAGGTTTTCCACTCTTTCTCCTTCCCCCTTCATCATCACCACATTCTTCCATAATCCACATGGAATAAAAAATTCAAAATGCCAAAAATTAGCAATTTAATTAACCATAAAATTTGAAAGCTAGAAAACTTTAACTTTACAAAAGCCATTGAAGGTCTTAAGAGCATTAAACCTATAAAATACTTTAAGGCACCAAAGTTATAAAATTATCGAAGGATGTCATGGTGGGGATGAATGCTTGAGATGATGAACTTGATAATGAAGAAGATGAATGTATCAATCAAACCCTAAGATGGTTGCTTCCACACTAGATATGGACTTGGGGTAAAGGAGAATCACCAGGCAATAACTATCAAACCCACCAAGAATTGATAAAGGAAATAACCACCACAATTTTATAAAGAATTTGGCTTGAACACCACTACAATGAGATTGAGGATAAAGTAAGCAAAACTTTAAAGAAGAGAGAACTAGAGAGAAAACTCAGCTTTGTATTCAATGTGTAATCAATGCCTCTTCCAAACCATTGTAAATAGTTAAATACAATGAGGGGGAAGAGGGGAAACTATGGATCAAATGACAAAAGAACCCATGCTAAATACATTAAATGCCCTCCTAGAGAGACTTTACAAAACATTAAGAGAGAGGCAAAAGAGGAATTACACAAAAGGGAAGAAATAAAAGAGTGGAAATCGGAGGAAAACCCCGACCTTCCCAGGTGCGTCGCGGGCATGACAGGCATGTCACGGGTGTGACACCCAAAACATTCCAGGAATGTCGCGGGCGCGTCGACCTCTGCCATGGGCATGACGTCCTGCCATAGGCGGATCCATGTGTATAGTAAGGGTGTCCACGGACACCGTTAGTCAAAGAAAAATTTGTGATTCTCTAATACTATTCGGAAGAAATTTTCTTAATTGGAGCAAGTGGACACCGTTAAAAAAAGTTCCAAAAATCATAATAGGGGTGTCCAATTTGGCAGCAACCCAAAAACCCTAAAACATTAATACTCCCTACGTCCCAAATAAATTGTCTAAGTTTGACTAATCAAGTAAAAAATTTAACCTGAATACAATATTATTAGTTTTGCTAAGATAAAACGTGACAAATCAGCGGTCAAAGTGTTGCATCGAAGATCGTGAAAAAGTAAACTGGACAAATTAATTGGGACGGAGGAAGTACCAAATTATCTTTTAATAAACAAAAAATGTAAGTCAATGAATTGGGTAATCAGATATCAATATAAGTTTAAGATATAAATATCTAGTTAATATGAAATTTCAATTTATTTGGTTGTCATATTTATATGATGATGTGAAATTTTGTCAAGCTTGTGAATATGTCATTTAATATATATTTTTATTTTTATTTATTTAAATTTTATTATTTTATTTTTCAAAAATGCCTATTTAATAATAAGTATATCAGACACCCCTAAATTATATGTCTGGATTCGCCACTGCGTCCTGCGGAGGAAAAACTGGGTGAAGTGCCGTAAAAGCGTCACGGGCAGGACTACCAGGTCGGAGTCGTGACCATGTGTTTGTCGCAGCCGCAACACAGGTCGTCGCAGGTAGACCTAGGCGATTTCCTTGATCAAGATTTCTTCAAACACGGGGCCGCGAGCGCGACGTGCCTCAACTCCAAAAGTCTTGCGGGGGAATGTCACGGTCATGATAGGAACGTCGCGTGCGCGATGTTCACCCCCAAAGCTCGTCGCAATCGTGACAAGATTGTCACGGGCGTGAAACCCCACTTGCTTGTTACTGACACTTTGGCCAGGGACTGTCACGGGCGTGATGTTGGTGTTACAGCTGTGATGCCCTTGAAATATGCCCAAAGTGGCTTCTAACCCTCTCCTTGATGACAAAATAACCAACCACCCTCCGGAAGTGGACGGTCAAAAGCACTCGGGGTTGGTGAAAGCTCCCGAGCCAATCAAAGGGGCTCGAGGCAGATCCATCGGATGACCAACACGAGCTTGGGGGTTCCCGGGTCTCGAGTGAATTGGACCTCCTCTCAGGTGCGATTTGACGCTACCCTCTTAGCTTTGATGACAGGGGAGGAGTATAGACTTCAGGATGCTTCAATTACAAACCTCAATATTGACATATAACAATTCAAAGAGTGCAAAATATGAATTGCTATATTATATTTTTAAAATATTTGTTTCCAACAATTCTAAATAGAAAATATTCAAATCTAATTTTCCAAATATAAAAGGCTCATATATACTCATGTCTTCTCATGCTATACTACATTAACAAATATATAATAAAAAGTAATTTTAATATAAGTAATGAATACTAGTATTTTTTAATGAGTTTTCTTTGCTTATTTTAAGAATTTAGATCAGATAAGAAGTTTTCTTTTCTATTTACTTCTTGTGTAATCTTATTTTAACATCATATAGGCCTTGTTCTTTTATGAGGTGCAATTGCAGTACGATTGATTGCGGTGTGGTAGAATTTGAAAAAGTATGGTGAAGTGTGGTGGATTGTGGTAAGTTATGGTGAGAGTTGTGGTATGTGTGGTAAGTGAGGAGAGAAAATGTAAAAAATAGAGGAGAAAAATGAGGAGAAAGAAAACTAAGAAAATATTTTAGTAGTAATTTGTTGTAAAGTGTGGTGGAATGTGGTGAAGTGTGGTAAAATATTGAATAGTGCAGTTTGATGCGGTACCACATAAAAGAATGGGGCCTATAATCACCTAAGACTTGCCGAAAATAAACAAATATATTATACTTGATAAAATAACATTGCCATTTAGCTTCTGGCTTATTACTATGGAGCACTTCAGTAAAACTAATCATTTTTAAATTACTACAAAATACACCAAGCATATTATTCATGATAATTAAAAAAAAAATAATATTTTCAAATGTTGTTAAAATTTTCACAATAGTGTCAACATAATGCTCAACTAACTTCACTATATACTAGATATACGTTGCCTCTAACAACTTAGCTTGTCTAATTATAGAAAATAGTATAGCCACGGATTTTGTAAGGTGAATCTTTTTTTAATTATCGAATAAATTTATATATTTTACTTAATAAAAATAGTAAAATATTAAATCCAGAGCACAAAAACATATGCACAAATCCTATTTTATCGACAAAATCTCCACTGTTAAATTCAAAAACTTGAACATCACACATATAACTCTTCAAGTAATCATACGGTAAAACAAAGTCTAATTTCAAATTAAGATATCATGTTATATAAATAAATCCTTGACAAATTGAGCATTACCATATATAAAGTCAAACATATAAAAGGAGCGAAAATGCTTTACTTTACGTGCACCAAGTGAGATAAAGAAGAAGACACAAATGGGATTAAATTCTATATTATTTTCTTTCTTTATTTATATTAGTTGCCAAATACTACCAAATAAATAAAAATGAAAAACAAGTAAAAAAAGAGAAAGAAAATATAAAATTAAATAAGAACCATTTCAGGACATCTCTCATAAAAGTCCAAAACGGACTCTCCGAAGAACCACCCTCTCTCTCTTTCTCTCTCCTCGCCCTTTCTGCAGAAGAAAGAATCAGCCGGAAAAATAAATAAAAAATTAAATTAAATTGCAGAAAAAATAAAGAAATATTTTATTTATAAAGAAAAAGAAGAGGTGTGTTTTGTTGCTCTGCTGTACTTCTTTTCTCTGTTATTTTATTCCATTTCTCTCTCTATCTCTCTCCCCTTTCATCGCCATTGAAGAACAACTCTAACAACAACAACAGCAACAACGAACAACAGCATTTCTCGTGCTCTCAATCTTCTGATCAATGGAATTCACTGTTTGATTCGACTCTAGGTACATTTTTCAGTGTCTTTCTCTCTCTTCATGTCAATGTAATTCGCTGAAGCTTTCATCTTGTTAGGGTTTTAACCTTGTTTCGTTGTTTGTTGATCAACAACAGGGGAGAAATCTGTGTTTTTCTGTTTTTCTTCCTCTCTCTCTGTTGCGGTGTTTCTGTGTGATTTTCTCTCTCTACAGTGTGTGTGTTCTGGTGTTTAAGAGTTTCCCCGATCATGGCGGTTGCTGAAAACGGCGTCGCATCGGGCGGACAACACTTCGAGACGACTGATCTTGAACGATCGAATGGAAATCACGTCAACAACAATGAAAAGACTGAGAAAACCAAGGATCAAGGCTTCAGTTTGAAGAATCAAAACCAGAATCAGAATCAGAATCACAACAACGGCATCAACGGCACTGATAATCACAAGTCTCCACCACCACCACCTCAACTCAACGGCGACGACGATGCTGATGCTGGTGATGATGTCGATGTTGATGAAAAGAAGAGCGACGGTGGTGATGAGAATCATGTTAGTTTGACTAAGCCGGGTACTAAGAATGGGAGTGTTGATGATGATGATGATAACAACATTGACATCAATGAGAAGAACAATAATCTGACTAATGGTGAGGGGATTAAGAAGGAAATTAGGGATTTGGAGGAAATGTTATCGAAGTTAAACCCTATGGCTAAAGAATTTGTGCCCCCTTCCCTCGTCAGTCACGGATCATTTGGGGTTAGTGGCAAAAACAACAATTTTGGGTATATTAACAATTTTCTAATCCAACCCAATGCTGGGGACAATGTCAATGGATTCCCTGGTAGAAGGGTATGTTCATTTAACCCCCTTTTTACCTAAGATGACATCGTAACTCGTTGAATTTTGTGTAATTTTGGAAGAAAGTATCGATTATTGTGAATTTTGTTGCAGAGGAGGAACAGCTTTGGTCAAGGGAAGAGGAGAATGAACAGCAGGACTAGTATGGCTCAACGGGAAGAGGTGATCAGGAGGACTGTATATGTTTCGGACATTGATCAACAGGTAGTGGATGGGTTTTGTTTAATTTTGGTTTGGTATTTGCGAATTGATTGGGAAATTTGTAATCACCAGTTTGTTTCACATTGTTTGATGAATTTAGGTCACTGAAGAGCAACTTGCTGCTCTTTTCATCAATTGCGGACAGGTAATCCGGCGTGTGATTGAGTGGTTTATTTAGTTCAGAGCTTACATTTTAGCGGCTTATGGAGTGTGGATTTCTGAATTGCTTTGCTTGTTGGGGTTTAGGTCGTCGATTGTCGTGTTTGTGGTGATCCAAACTCTATATTGCGCTTTGCTTTCATCGAGTTTACAGATGAAGGTAATCCAATAACCCCTCCCCTCCCAAAAAAAATAACCCAAAAAATGTGAGAAATGCTAATAAATTGGAACATAATTTTTTGTGTCATGATCATTTTACTGATGTTCTAGACTTGAATTTCACATCTTGGCAGAGGGTGCTAAGAATGCTTTAACCCTATCGGGGACAATGCTTGGATTTTACCCTGTCAGAGTCCTTCCCTCCAAGACTGCAATTGCTCCTGTTAATCCTACTTTCTTACCAAAGGTTGGTTCTCTAGTGTACCTCACTTCTATGTTTGAATTCAAATGGTTGAATTTAGAATGCTTAGCATTTGACCAGTATATACGATCAAACATCCAGACCGTCAGTCTCTAATCTGTGTCTCACATTTGCAGTCTGAAGATGAGAGGGAGATGTGTGCAAGAACTGTTTATGTTACTAACATTGATAAGAAGGTACTGTTCTATCTTCCGTTCTTCACTTGTGTTGTACTTGTTCAGCTTGGCATAGGATTCTTCGTGTTCTTGTTAAGTTAATAAACTGGCATTCATTAATACAGATTACACAGGCAGATGTCAAACTCTTCTTTGAATCATTTTGTGGAGAGGTGTGTACTTTGTTATCACCTAATCTCAATCACACTCTTTGAACATTTAAACATATCCTGATAATAATATTCCATCACAGGTTCAACGTCTAAGGTTGCTTGGAGACTACCGCCATGCTACTCGGATTGCTTTTGTGGAGTTTGTTATGGTAATCACTGAACCTGTCATGCTTATGTAGTTCCTTTTTTTCCCTTCCCCCCATCCTTTGGTGTGTACACCATGAAGCATTTTGTGCCCTTGACCCTTGTCCAAATTGGAAAGTGTTTTACTCGCTGGAGATCATTCTTTCTAACTAATGCAAAGGAGTTGTCCGTAAGAAATCATAGCAGAAGCCTATTATTTGCACTTTGTGTTCTTGTGACCTACCTCTTGTATGTTGTGTTTTCTAGTATTTTCACAATCTTATGTGGTCAATGTTTCTTGATAGCAAGCTCGATTTTAGTGTCGATCTTTTATGGGGTGGAATTAATGCGGCTTGTTTGTGATTTTGTTGAGCAAATTGTGTTTCTTTCTTTCTTTCTTTCTTAAAAAGAGGGGGAAGAGGGGGGGGGGGGGGGGATCTGTTAAAGAACTTAGCATAGTTACCAGGAATGCTTCCCGGATAATTTGGTCTGGAACTCTGGTTGCTATTTTTATGACAAATTTAGTTTAATTTGTCTGCGACAGCTTGTTTCCCGAACAGGGTTCGTTTGGGGGGGGGGGGGGGGTATAGAGTGTTTGTGTAACAATGGAACTCAGGAACTGTCATCTTCTGGATGAATATTTCCCCTCTGATGGCATTGTAGCAAATTTGTGTAGCTTTCTGAGTGGGGGATTTTGCAAGATTTTTGAAGATGATATAGGGCCAGGTCCATGAGGCAACCATTTTAGAATCCCTGTTGTAAATATTCCAACGATGGAAGGCGGTGAATTTAGATTCTCAGCGAAGCTTTAAGGTGAATGAATGGCAATCCTAGTTGATGAAGGGCCCTACTTCCCTAGAGCTGATGACTGCATGCGCTCTTCCCTTTTATGACTATCCATTGTTTTTGGTGATGTTTTGCCATTGTATATATGAACACTAGAAAGCAAGTTCCATGGCTAATTGGGTCTCAAAATGAAGTCTCAGTAGACTTCTTTCGAAAGTAATATTCTTGAAATGACTGACTAACTTTTGCCTGCCATCCTAGTTCTTAACGTTAAGACTCTTCTGTTGGGTAGTACTGGTATTTTTAATCCTAATTTTTGACATTAATAGTTTTTCCTGGTGTTGCTGATTTACCTTCCTTCAACACTGGTAGTTCAAACTCGTAAATTGCTATCATCAGCCTCAGTTTGATTAAGATTTGAGCCCCCAAAGATCATTTTCCCCTTGCATATTCTTTTTGGCTTAATAAGAACTGATGCAGTTTGTGTCATTTGTACTGGGTTTGACAGACTTGTAGTTTCTTAAGTGCTCCAAAACTGGGTTTGATACTTTCACAGTTTCTTAAGTGCTCCGAAACCCATCAGTTAGATTGTCTTCTTGCTTTCATTCCCCATAGTCAAACTCTAGATCAATTCCTTATTCAAGGACCAAGGTATTAGATCACAGTTCCTCCTTTTTTTGGAATTTGAGAAAGTAACATTGAGAGTTATATTATGTCCAGTGCATTTCAGAAGCGTGATCTGTGTATTATCATCCTTTTTACACTACAGAAGAAGAGTTTGTTTTCGATGCCATCCGTAAAGGTTCTACAGAGCCCATTGTCATTGATTTTCTTAGATATCTGAATGTTTGTATGTCTTTATGCAGGCTGAAAGTGCAATTTCTGCTCTCAACTGTAGTGGTGCTGTTCTTGGAACTCTGCCTATCAGGTAGATTTTGTGGAATCGCTTTCTGTTATTTTTTCATAAAATTAGTTTCTGTAAAATACTGACTTGGATTTGCATAACAATGTTGATGCAGGGTGAGCCCGTCAAAGACCCCAGTTCGTCCACGCCCTCCTCGCTCCCCGGTGCAGTGAATGGTGATTCATTTCTTTCTTTCTCAGAGTTGCGCTACTGCGGATGGTGGTTCGTCTACATATATTATACATATCTATATATAGAAACACAGGATAGTACGGAAGGTACTCGTGGCGTCTTTAGCATTGTCTCTTATGGTATTCTGGGGCCCAGTATCACGCATTCTGTCTCTCTCTAGGAGTAATTTTCGAGGCATCTTCTTCTCTCTGGTTCATATGAACATAGTATGTAGAGTTTGGATGGAGGCAACTTGGAGGCTGTGTTTTTTAAGTAATTGAGTCAAATTGAACTTGATTCTGCACAGAGTATGATGATGATGGTGGGGGTGGCGAACTCAGTTCAGAATTGTCGTCTGCAGATGCTTAAACTTTGTTTCTGACTTTTGGAAAGCCCTGATTTTCTGGGTGGTTTCAGTTCCGTTTTCGTTGTTTATTCTCTTTTTTAATTTAGATGGTTTTATCCATTTCATGATCAGATCAGATGTTTGAACATTCTCCCTCCACGTTTGAATATTTGACTATCTATCGGTCAGAAGACTATGTTTGGTTGTGGCCTAGGCATTCTCTTCTGTGCCCACCCTCAACTCAAGACGTAAGCTTCTTGACAATTGACCAATTCCTGGTTTCTTGCTTTTCTGTGTTCTCAAGTCTAAACGTGACCTTATTATTTTACTTTATATATTCTTGCTTCTTAAGACTTTACCTGGATATCTTTTGAATGGACCTCCTCTATATGAAAAGAGTATTTTAGTTGTTAAGCAACAACACAGGCACCCATTTATGTGTTAAGATGAAATTCGTCTTAAGTAGAAAAGAGTATTTTAGTTGTTATGCAACGACACTGGCCACCTATTTAAGTGTTAAGATGGAATTCGTCATAAGTGGACTTTTCACAAGGCAATCTTGAGGCTGAAGAGTGAATCACTGGTGAGTAAAAGATATGGTAAATAAGATAAGTAGAATGGGTAAGGTATAGTAGAATGTAGGGTATGTGAGATAAGTTGTATTAGTCATATCATTATTTATATGAATTTTTAAATATATATTTTATAATTTTAGTAAGATATTATGAGTAAGGTAAGTGGACTTTTCACAAGGCAATCTTGAGGCTGAAGAGTGAATCACTGGTGAGTAAAAGATATGGTAAATACTCGTAAGATTAGTAGAATGGGTAGGGTATAGTAGAATGTAGGGTATGTGAGATAAGTTGTATTAGTCATATCATTTATTTATATGAATTTGTAAATATATATTTTATAATTTTAGTAAGATATTCTGAGTAAGGTAAGTTATACCAATCATATAACTATTAAATATATGAAATTTCAAATATATATTAGGCAAGGTAGTAAGGCAGTGTAAGGGTATAATATGTAGGCGACATGTAAATCTCGACTTGCTACACTTGGAAATTGTTTGGTTGCATGGTTTATTTTAAGCTATTCATTGTTGTGAAATTGGATTTAAATAATCTGAATTTTAGCCCTATAATAGATTTAATAATCAGAACTTTAGATTTGTTTCTCCGTACCGTAATTTGAACTTTGGACCTCTTCAATTCTTGTAGCACGCCACTGAGTTAAAAACTGAACAACTCGTTAGCGCGTTGACGTGGCGACAATGTAGTGCATGTAGAACTTTATTATTTGCCCAGTTAGCTTTGACTTGTTACCTTACCCTCCCCATTTTTATTCTCTCTCTTCCAACCTCTTTCTCTCTCCTTCAATCCACCCAAGTTCATATGGTCATGGCCATGACTTCTCCCTCTCCTCTCTCTAATCCATCCCCCTCCCTCTTTGCTCTTTCTTTCTCTTATCTTCTGTCATCTCCTCTCTGTCTCTCTTTCTCAACTTTCTGGGTGTTCTTTATTGCCTTGAATTGAACCCTTATTCGTCTTAAGCTTTAAGTTCGACCAAATAACAAAACCAAGGTTTTGTGGGATGAATCGACCTTGAATTTCGTCGACGCGGTGGTGGCGAAGAGGGTAGGGATTATGGTGCTGGTGAGGGAGATGGATCCTAATGTTGTCTTCTTCTTCCTCTCCAATCCCTTTATAAATCCAGAAAATGAGAATCCCTAAGAGTAGGGCTGTTCATTAGTCCAAGGCTGGACTAAATTAGGCTGGAATGGGCTGGACTAAAGACCAAACAAGGGGATTGACTTGGACTGAGGACTGAATCGAACTTTTTTCAATCTTGGACTGGACCGGTCGAAAAAAGTTCGGTATAGGATTGGACCGACTGAATGGACCAAAATTATAGGGAAGATATGCGACTAAATTTTGTTTGAACTAGTGAAGCGATTGACGGTGCGTGGTGGCCTGCTGGACAATGGCCGACTAGGTGTGGATCGCGTGGTGGACGACTACGGAGGAGAAAATAACAGATCTGGGGAGTGGGGAGCACCTGTGAAGCGGTTGAGTGCGGAGGGAGGGCGGTGACTTTGATAGCCTTGACGGCGTTAGCGGTGGCGCCCAGTGACGGTGAGTGGTGGAGGCCGGAGGGAAGGCAGAGGGTGGAGTGGGGACTGGGGAGCGTCGAGGGTGTGAGATTAATAAATTCAGAAACATTAGTAAATAGTGATGAAAAGTTGAAAACCATAGAAAAATAGTTGATCTCTAATTCGGTCCAGTCTCTGGATCGAAGACCGAAACTTAGTATTCATTGAACCGATGATTGGACCAATTAATCTTTGATCCTTTCGGTCCAGTCTGGTCCAGTCCTTTATACGGTCCGGACCGGATTATGAACAACTCTACCCTATAGAAACTTTCTCCTTTGTTTCTCTCACCTTCCCTTTGAAATCTCCTCCCCTTGTTTTCATCCTCTCCCTTCATCTTCTTCTTCTTCTTCTTCTTCTTCTTCTTCTTCTTGTTTCAGGGTTAGGAGGTTTACTTCTCGATTTTCTTGCTCCAATTCTCATCCCGAACGCTGCCAAATTTCCGTAGGTACGGGTTCAATTATGGGTTGTGTTTTGTTTCGTGCAAAATGTGCTGCGAATTTGGGTTTGTGGGGTTTGCAATTGCCTAGTTTTGTGGTTTTCATGACTACCCATGTCTGTATTTCAAAAATTTGATTGTTCATCGGGAATAACTTCATTGTTCACCATACGTTGTTCACTAACTTAAATTGCATTGTTCACTGAACATTTCATATATAGTAAGAATAGTCTCATTGTTCCCCATTTCGTTGTTCACTAATTTGAATTGAACTGTTTATTGAGCATTGTATAAGTTGTTCATCTATTCATTCAATGTTGTTCATTAGCTCATTGGACTTATTTGAAGTTGTTCATTATCATTAGAAGTCAATAAAGTTGTTGTTCACTGACTCATTTAAAATTGTTCACTACCTTATTCGATGTTATTCACTAATATTTGATGTTGTTCACTATCATTAGTAGTCAATAAAGTGGTTGTTCACCGACTCAATCAATACTGTTCACTGACTCATTTAATATTGTTCACTATCATTAGAAGTATAAGAGGAACACTGATAAATTGAATAATTAATGTATAAGGTGAACAATGATAATATGGTGAACAATGAAAACCTGTATAGTGAACAATAAGATAGTGACCAATAGAAACATTTGTGATGAACAACCATTCGATATCTGATGAACAATTACGACATAAACCTATTAGTGAAGAATGACATCTCACTTGGGAAAGCTCCCAATGGACACAAATTTGATATGTCCTCCTTTGTATCACGACGACGTCGACGACGATGATGATGATGAACGTGATGATGATGATCCGTGCTACCCATTTCAATTGTTGGGATTCCGAAGTAAAATTCGTCGTTCACTTGATTAGGGATAGCAACGGATCGGAGGCGAAACGGAGGTAGGTACCTCCACCTTCGCTCCAATTAATAATCGGATGCGAAGGTCCTTGGATTATAATCGGAGGTCCAATTAACATTTGTACAATTTATTTTTTTATTTATATTTTTTTTGACAATATTTTTGTTGTAACTTAATAAATCACTCATTACTTGTAAAAAAAAAATGAAACATCAATGACAAACCAAAATAATTTTTTACGTAACAAAAAATATATAACACAGCAGAAATATAACAGGTGAGAAAATCTCTCAACCATCAAAATACTAGCAATACGCCCTTCCTCGAAAAAAAAAACTAAGGTTCAAATTTTTCCCTCAATTCTCAAATTCAGTCATATTATGATTTTCAAATTGTATATATTTATTATTCTAATCGGACGTAATCGAATTTAATCGGATCAGAGGTGGTCACCTCCATATCAACTCCAATTATAATCGGAGTTGGATTTTTTTTAATCGGATTTGAATTCGAATTTCTTTTTGTCAGACTTGAATCAAATTTTTTTGTTACAGATCGGAGTGGATTCGCTTTGGATTCAAATATGACTGTCATCCCTAGTTTCAACAAGGTCTACTCTATAACCTTGAATAAAAAGGCATAACCTCGTCCGCCATTTCTTTCTCTGACCCTTTACTTTATTCTTTCGCTTTCGCAATTTAAGCAACTTAGGAAGTTGGAAGGACTATATGTTTTGTTAGCAATGCACGAGCAATATACTACTGCAAATCATACGTAACTAAGGGTATGTTTGGTGCAAAGGAAAATTGTTTTGTAGGAAAATGATTTTTCTTGTAAAATGTTTTTCTTAGAAAATGAATTTGTTAGAACCCCTCAAAGATGTTGACAGACCCAGGCTCAAGGAGCTCGGCGACTGGATCAGTTTTGAATGAAAGCCAAAATTCGAATAGCCAGAAAAGATATGATGCGCAAGGAAAGAAATCTCAAAGAAGGCAGAAGGACATTCACCTAGAGCATCTTGGACGTTCACCTCAGGCGAGAAGCTTTGTCGTAAAAGACAATTCGAGAATCCAAGAATCAGGAAAGTCTTCCAGAATATTTAATACCTGATTTTTCCTATCTATTTTTCTAATCAGACTAACTGATTATATTCTCTGTTTTGTAGATTATAATTAGTGAAGAAAATGGAAGGAAGAAAGGATTGCATATCACAGAAAATATTGCAAAGAGAAAGGAAAGTCAATCAATGCAAGCTTTGGAAAGAAGAGCAAAATGAAGAAGGAAAGAATCAATCTCAACGTCTACCAAGCCAACGCATACTCGCAATAAATAGAAGACTCAAAGAGTGAAGAAACTTAACGATTCCATGGAAGAAATCGGGTGTGTGTGTGAAACAGAGAGTGCTCTGTTTTGTGTTCTTTCTTCGAGTAGAAAGAAGTGTTTTTTTTTGTGAGGATTGTGTTTGAGTGTAATCAATTCCTTAACAGACTTAGGTTTTGATTTGTGTTGTTGTAATTGATTCCTAGACGGACTTAGGATCAATTAGTATTTGCACCAAATCTGTGGTTGGTGTGTGTTTCCAGAAGTCTTGTTCGAAGTACTCGACAATCTGTTTGCCTATAACCCTAAGGACGTTCACCTTAGAAACATTCATATTCAGTCTACACTCTGTTCCAAAGAAATAAAAGAGGTTATTCAATTATCTTTTATTGTCCTTTATTTCTGTTTACTTTGGTTCACTTTAAGTTGAATCTTAATTTGAAAAGATTAAGATCCTAATGTCCTTTACCAGTGAGCATTTGTGCAGAAATTTTTATAACCCTATTCATCCCCCTCTAGGACTCTTTCAAAATTTTTATTTGATTTTCTCGTGTTTGGTATATATGAAAATGATTTTCCTGGAAAACGTTTTTCACCTGTTTGACAATAAGGAGACCAAAGAGAGAGAGAGAGAGAGAAATATTAAAATGGGTGCAGGAGATATAGTGATAAAAGAGAGACAAACGAGAGAGAGAAAATATTATAGCGGGTGTATGAGATAGAGTGATGGAGAGAGAGAAAAAGAGAGAAATATTCAAATTGGTGCTTGAGAGAGAACGGTGGGGAGAGATAGAGAGAAACAGTAGGGGAGAGAGTGAGAAAATGATTTTCATTAGGTTGGAGTTAATAAAATAATTTACATAAGAATAGGAGAAAATCAATTAATGAAAAATTGGAAAATGATTTTTATCTCAACAAAGTACATTTTGAATCTAAAACAAACCCTTGCAAGTCCTAACATCATGATTGATTTCATACAATAAGCGCACGTTACCCAAAAAAAAAGAAGTTAACATAAAGTGGTGGCAATATATATAAAATACTAGTGAACATGCCTGTCCTACGGACGGGGAAATTTATTTTTTAATGTTTCAATTCTTTCTTGTAAAAGGTAAATTAATAAATACAATTATAGATTTAAATATTATTTATTTTTAATATTTCAATAATTAGACAATAATAATCCCTAATTTATTTTGTACATCATCAATTCTAAAAAATACAAAATTGTTTTTTTACCATCATTGTATGTATACCCTAAATATCATGGGTTTTAACTTGTGTTTGCTCCCAAACTTAACACAACACTTCCTCATGAATTTTAGCAAATTTACAAACTTTGCTCCAATTTTTTTCAATCTTTTTTTCTAATTTTTATTGTTTTTCCTTTTATACCTTTAAAAATATCTTTATCAAAATTAAAAAACAAAAAAATTAATATCTCTTTTAAGAAACGGCGGCTCGCAGACGTAGGGGGTATTCAATGAAAACTCAAGGGTCCAAAACTGAATGTATGCCTTTTAATATGTGAACACATAGAATTGTTAGTGGGCCACTAACTATTATGATGGTGTACGTGTTGGGCTTCAGAGCCCTGTGCCTGTTGGCACCCCTTTGATGAATAAAGCTTGGAATGTTGCCCTCAATTTCTCAAAAAAAACATGCTGCAAAAGAAAAATTCATCACAACAGTACAACACAACACTTATTCCCTTTTCATTTCATTTCATTTACTCTATATTAAAAGGGAGAGTTGCCTCCCCTTTTTTGTCTGTGTTTTGCAAGCCTTTTTTGTGTTTTGCTCCCCTTTTTTTTGTTTTGCTTGACTGTTGGATTTATTTAATTATTTATTTATTGTGTCATTGAATTATTGGACCTTTTGTGTTTGGCCCAGCCACACAATGATAGGATTTATGTGTACTAACTCCTACAACCCATATTGTACATAATACGTGTTTGCCTTTGCAAGGCTTTTGGGCCAGGTGTCTTTTAAGCTCCACTCAGATACAATTTCTCTGGTCTGCTTCTGCAAAGCTTTTGGGCCATGTGTCCTCAAATTCTTTTTTCCAGTTTCTATAAGTGACTATGCAGATATTTTTTGATATAATTAATTGTTTCTATTAGTGATGCCTATAATTACACATGTACAATTATTTAATAACTCTAATATGAATTTAAGGGTAGTTTCTTAAAGCTTAAATTTTTAAATGACTCCATTCGCTTCATATTAATTGTCATTTTGTTAACTGTTACGGTCTCCAATATTATTTTTTGATTAATAATTTTTCATATAATATTTTTTTTAAATAATTGTAAAATTATACTTATATAAGTATTTTTCATTAGAAATCTTATATGATAAGTCACTGTGTATATTGAAAAATTTATGATCAAAAATTTCAAAATTTAATTGTATAATTTTCAAAGACAACAATTAATATAGAATAAAAGAAGTACAATTTACCATTAAAAATTGCTAATAAAATTATAAATGAAAAATTATTTGTCCGTGCCTTGCACGGGCCCTTTTTGCTAGTACTATATAGTAAAGGAAGTTGATATTGTTGGAGTACACATTTTTTATTTTACGAAAATGATAAATGTCTTGAGTAAGACATATATTAAGTGTCTTGTCATTATATAAAATTTATATATTTACAAATTAAATTGAAAAAAAATTATATGATTGACTTCTATAACTATAATATATATATAAATGGTATAAAATCACATTTTATCTATATTTTTTAAAATTTACAAAAAAACGTTTAAAATATGTCCAACTAATGGGGTTCATTTGTTAGGGTGTCAATTTTAATTGTTGACATAACCAGGACATTCCAAGCTTCTTATAATTGATAATTAGGCACCGTTCTTTTATGCGGTGAAGTTGCAGTGCGGTGTGTTGCGGTAGGTTGCGGTAAGTTGCGGTGCGGTAATTGAAAATCTTTGGGATTTTAATAGAAAGGTAAATAATAAATTGCGGTAGATTGCGGTGAGTTGCGGTAGATTGCGGTAGGGTGCGGTAAATTGCGGTGTGGTAACTTGCGGTACCGCATAAAAGAACGGTGCTTTAATAATATCTATCAAAAAAATTAAGATTAAAATTAATAATAAATATCAATTTCATAAGGAACAAGACATTTAAGTAGTGTCTTACTTCAAAGACACGTATCACCATTCTTTTTTTTTTTTTACATACTTACATAAGTTGCTCTCTTGTGTCATGTGGGGAATAAGTTGATGCTGGTCTATAATGACTAAACACTTACTGTAAGTTACAAGCGTGGAACTCAGCCAAAAAAAAAAAAGTTAAAAGCGTGGATAAATTAATCAATCAAAGTTCATGCATGAATCAACTTGTTTATTAATTAAGAAAACAGTCACACACTACACTACTAGTTTTATACGGTTGGCGATTTGACCGCACTTTGCCACAACCCACCACAAGATACCATTCCACCACAATTCACCACAACCCATCACAAATTACTTTTTCAAATTTATTATATATCTTTAAAATAAATTTTCAATCAATACTTTTTCACAATTACCAATACAATATTTTAACTCACTTTTTCCAATTACTTTTTCACAATTACCAATACAATATTTATATATATACAAAAAAAACCAAAAAATTGCTGGGGGTGCCACACATCTTTTTAATTGACTCGCGGGTCACAACTTTTTTTTAATGCATTCCCGGGGGACATTAAATTTACTTAAGTGGCCGAGGGGTGACATTCCGGTTATTTTGACTGAAATCCGGCGAGATATGTTGAAAAGGACGAAAATGCCTTATTTTTCTCTCTAATTTAACTTACTATGCCATTCATCCCTCTTTCTCTCTTTTTTTCATCCTCTTCAAACACCCAAGTTGAAGAGGCCATCAAACGCCTATCTAGTTCTGTTGGAGTTTTTATTTACTCTATGCAAGTACTCGATCCAACTAATTTCAATTCAACAATAACATAAATTCCAGAAAATGGGTAAACAACAGCAAAACAGTAATAAAACAATAGGAGGGGGAAAAGGAAGAAGAGAATCAGAGTGAGATGAAAAGATTGAGGAAACAGACATTGAAGAGTGGTCTCAGAGCTCTCACAGACAATTGGTCTGGTGGCTCGGATGATCCCAGAACGGGAACTCGAGGATTTAACAGAGTACACGCTCTGGAAGAAGAAGAAGAAGAAGAAGAAGAAGATGATGATGATGATGATGATGTAGAAGCGGTCATCGAAGACAGAGCCCAAGCCCTTATTATTGGCAAGTGACATTATTTGATTTTAAGGAGGGACTACTATATACTTTCAGTTGACTTGGCTGAAGAAGGTGATGTCAATGTCGTCCTTTTTAGCGGTGTGCTTGGCGGAGATGTTGATGGTGGTGGGAGGAGGAGAAGGTGGAGAGGAGAGAAGTGGGTTTGGTGGAGAAGAGGGAGAATCGAGGGGGTTGGAGAGAAAGAGGAGGGGAGAGAAGTGGCGGTTGCAATGGTGGACGCCATTGAAGAAGAAGATTGAAGAGATTGAGGAGTGAAGTTAAGGGTAAAATGGTCACTTCACTCAATTTTCAAGGGCAAATAAGACTTTTCCTTTTTTCCGGCCAAAACATGCCGGAATGTCACCCCTCAGCCACTTAACTAAATTTAATGTCACCCGGGAATGCATTAAAAAAAAATCGTGATCCGCAAGTCAATTAAAAAAAATGTGTGGCACCCCCCATCAATTTTTTGCAAAAAAAAACCCACCACAACTTACTAATAACCTACCACAATTCCACCATACCCCACCACAATTTCACCACTATACCGCACCATACCGCAGCACACCGCATAAAAGAACAACGCCTAAAAATATGTGTATTACCAACCATTTTTTCCAACCAAAATGGTTGGAAAATCGACCGTTGTAGCAACATTTTCCTAATTTTAAATTTTTTAACTGTTTTTCAAATTTTATGTGAGAAAAAGGTTGGAAATTTCAACCACTTTTACTAAAATGATGAAAATTTTTTTCCTACCATCCTCTTTCCTACTATCTGAAAATGGTTGGAAAAACAATCGGATTACTAACCATTTTCCCAACCACTTCCGAACAGTAGGAAAATGATTGGTAGGAAAATTTTCCCACCATTTTAGCAAAAATGGTTGAAATTTCCAATCATTTTTTCCACTTAAAAATAGAAAAATATTTGAAAAATTAGAAAATATGAAATGGTTGTTAAAACGGTTGGTTTTTCCCGCAATTTTAAATTAGTTAGAAAAAGTACTTGATATTTGATAATACACGCATTTTTAGCGTTGACATGACATATTACTTAGCGGAAATGATAAATGTCTTGGGGAAGACACTTATTAAGTGTCTTCTCATGGTACAAAACCCATATATTTGTAAATTAAATTGAAAAAAAATTACATGAATGGCTTTGATAACTATGATAATATATATAAATGGTATAAAATCACACACTTTTATATATTTTTAAAAATTTACAAAAAGATGTCTAAAATATGCCCAACAGACGGGGTTCATTGGTTAGAGTGTCAATTTTAATTGTTGGCGTAGTAGACATATTCCAAGCTTCTTATAATTGATAATTAACAGTATCTATAAAAAAATTTGAGGTTAAAAATGATAATACATATTAGTTTTATAAGAAAAAAGACACTTAAGTAGTATCTTAGGATAAGACACATATCATCATCCCTTACTTAATTAGTGCATCTCGAAAAACATGCCCCGGAGAAGAAATCGATAGCAAGAGCCCAAGATACAGTACTTCATATACAGTTAATAAACAGTATTTTTCAGAAGTTGCTTAGCTAAAAGGCAGCAGGAAGAAAAAGAAAAGAAGAAGAGTGTGTAACATGTACTTGACATAATCACATCAATAAAATATATGTATTCCGTCCGTTTCATATTAATTAACATATTTTATAAAATTTTACATATCAAGATTTAACTAAAAAAATTATTCACATAATTAAACAAGATTACTTTTTAAGGTATTTTTCGAATATTAAGGTGTAGTTAGTGAGAGAATGTGAGTAGGAGTAGTCATTATTGATTGAAAAAGTAAAAAGATAACATAATTATTAAAGTGAAAATAATTAAATTAGATATTGAGAAATAAAAAGTGACAATTATTTTGAAACAAAAAAAGTTAGTTTAAGTGTCAATTAATATGAAACGGAAGGAGTATACTATTAAAGAAAATTCACATGAAATAACTAGTACGATAAATCTCTTGGAATAGTGGGTTTGAGATAAAAAGTAAGAAATACTAGCAAAAATTCGGATCTGGGTAAATTTGGGTCTGAAAAATTTAGACAATGTCAAATTCGGACGAGAAATTTATGTCCGGACTCGGTTTTATTTCGGGTCGGACAATGCGAACCAAGCTAAAATTGGGTTCAGACAATATAAAAAAGAGAAATTTTATGTCCGAATATTCAGTCAATTCGCCCAATACTAAAATTCGGACGAAAAATCTATGTCCAGACTCGATTTTTTTATGGGTCAAGACAATTCTGTAATCCAGGTCCGGACAATTTTTTATGTGCCTTTGTTTCCTTGATCAGCTTGCATGCATGCCCGAATCTGGGCGGTCATGGAGGGGGATAGTACGTAGCTTCACCAATGCAAATCCTGTCCTTCTGATTTTCCGCCCATGCGTCCCTGAGTGTTGCTTCTTCTTAGCAGCATTACTAGTTTGTACCGGATTCTGCGCCGTGGTCAATAGGGAAATAGGGGTTAGTAAGGCAGTGTTTAAGGCCAGGGAGGGAACAAGTTGAGCGATGGGTGCGAGCTTGGGCGGGTTGTGGTGGTGGTGGAAGTTGAGCGATGAGGTTGAGGCTTTGGTGGCTGTGATGGAAGTCAAGAGGAAAATGAAAATGAGAGTTGGATTGAGTGATGCTCTGGGTTGGTGGTTGTACTACTTCACCCTTCCGGTAGGAATCTATAGGTTTTCCAAGGGAGTTGCAACCACTGTCATACTAGTTATGATTTTCATGTCCCTTTGATGGGAAGAATCCAAGTCATATTTGTAATAATATATTGAATCAAGTTTTTCTTAAACATCTTGAATTGCAATTAAAATTTTATATTCATCATGTAGGTGTCTAGAACATAAGAAAATGGTGAATATGTACAACATAGACTGTTGTATTTGACATAGACTGTACGTGTCAAACATGGCCCTCTGCATCTACTCCTCATTAATGCTTCGATCACTATGTAATCGAGATGCTTATCATATAATCTCTAATTATTTTAGTGAATCAAATGAGAAGCCAGTTCTTTTTTTAGTGTTAAGGCATGTTCTTTTATGCGGTATTTTGTAAAATGGTGTGGTGAGGTGTGGTGGAATTATGGTGGGGTGTGATGGAATTGTGATAGGTTATTGCCTTATTGGTATATGGGGTAGGTGAAGAAAGAGAATGTAAAAAGTAAAGGAGAAAAGTGAGGAGAGAGAAAAGTAATGATTTGCGGTAAAATGTGGTGGGTTGTGGCAAATTACGGTAGGCTGTGGCACCGCAATTTGCCAACCGCAGAAAAGAATAGAGCCTAAGTAAATGTTAATACTACAAGAAATATGACTTTTACCAACAGAGCCATATTTGTTGGTATAAGTGAATTTTCTATTAGTAATAGTTTTTACCAACAAATAATTATCTGTCATAAAATTGTTGGTAAAAACTCTATTGGTAAAGGTAATACCAATATATAAGTGAATCTGTTGGTATTGTTTAGTAACACCATCAGATCAAATATGTTGGTATTGCATACTGCTTTACCAACAGATATTGAACTGATGGTAAAAATACTTTTACCAACAAAATAAATTGTTGGTGTTACAATTTTGACGTCAAAGTTATCACTTGTACCAACAGATTGTTTACGTTGGTAATACCGTTTTGGCGCCAAAACTTATCATAGTTCTCATGTATCTGTTGGTAATAGTAATCTACACCTACATAAATTTGTTGGTAATAATCATATAGCGAAATCCTATATTTATTAATAATTACATTTTTGACACCACTTGCTAGTTGTAGATTTCTCTTTCAATATATCCCTGTATTATCAAATATTTGTACATATGTAAATATTTACTTCACCTAAAAAGAGCAGACCTAAAATTAAAAGTTATTTCAAAGCATCAGATACCACAGAGTAACAAATACATTGTTGTAAAGCTAGTTAGAATGCATGGTTTGAATTTGTTAAAGAAAACTTGCTAATAATTTGTTGTAACTAGTACTTAAATAACTAAAAACGTAAGTCTAAACGTAATTTGTCTATATATCTATAACTCATATGCTATCATTTCCCATGATCATCAACATTGTTATCAAGATTGTTGGGACATTCATCATGATTTCGACCATCAATATCTTCACTTTCACTTTCACTTTCAACAACATCATCCTCAAGTGATGAAAGAAGGTCATATGACAATCCCTACAATAACATTAATGACATAAATGAGTTACGTTAATGCAACTAATACAATTTTTTTTTTTTTTAAAAAAAAAAACCAGAAAGAGTCAACTGAAGAAACATGTGCAACTGCCAATCCATTGACCTTTCATTTCTGGGGTTTAGATTTTTAATAGCAAAACACAATATTATAATACTAACACAAGCAATCTAAACCTCCCCCTTCAAATCATTAAAACACTTGGGAGAAGCCATGAATCATTAAAACACAAGCAACCTAAACCTTCCTCCCCCCCCCCCCCCCCAACAAGTGTAGACTCATTAATACACGATAAAAGAAATAGGTTTTGCTAACTGGGCTTTTATACATAGCTAACAAATAGTTAAACCCCAATAATATACTCTTAATTCTTTGAAGAATTATATTTTGTCAGAAAATGAATCCTTAGTCAGGTATTATGTATTTTGATTGCATAATTAGGTCATAGGAGAAGCATCTCAGTAGCAAATATGGGTGTGGGGCTGCACGAGGCAATAGCCGCTGCTGGCTGTTGCTAGGGAGTAGCAACTATCGATCGATGCCAGCTGGTGGCCCCTTGGCGAAATACATAGCACGCGTTCGCCAGAGGGCGTCGGGGTTCCATGACTGTGGGCATCCATTTTTTAAAATAATGCCCAATACATAGCGCAACTTAATAGTTCTGAATCTGTTCAGAAAAATATTCAGTAAAAGTTGTGTGAAAACATCCCACAAAAGATTTAAAACAAGTCCAAAATACATTTGCTTCAGATTTCCTTCTAAATAGGTTGCAATTAATCACAAACTCATTGACAAATAATCCACTGAATTTTGATTCATAAAGAATGGCATAAATTAAAAAGAGGGAAAGGTATTGTACATACCTTTTGAGGCCATTGAGACCTCTGCTACCCTTAACCATGGAGTCTAACTTAAGATCCCCAATGGCTTCAATCAACATCTCCGTCGGATCTCCCCAGAATATCTTTATAACAATCGTTATCTGCATTATCTATCATTCAAACCTCGCAATCAAACAAAAACCTAAACAACACCCCTCAGAGAGTTGTAGAACTTATTTTCAGCTTTCCGAAAAGCCCTCTTGTGAAAATTTTAAAGGTCTATAGAGAAAGTTATGTCTTCTGCATATTTATTGCAAAATCCCAAAAAATTATCTAATCTTTTACTGTAATTAAAATTTACTTTCATTAAGTTAAATACCAGACTTCCTCCTTACCAAGAATTCAACTTAATTCACTTTATTGTTCCTATTTCAAGCGTGGTCCAAGAGGTTGTTGCCGCTCCCTATTCGAGTCCAATCAGACTTTCAAATCACTTTAATTGGGGGTTCAACTTTTAAGGCATGCATATTGCATGTACTTTACCCAAACTCATTTATTTGAGTTCAAGTAAATAAGTTTAATAATTAAAATGTAATTGAGTAATGTTTACAAGTTTTTCTCACGTAATAAGGCCCCGACCCAAGTTATTTGTGCCATAGGGCACTACCCAAGTCAATACCTGACCAGTGTCAACCCATCCGGACCTCCCGATCGGTCCGGGTATGCACATACGGAGACTTAGTCCGATGATCGCAAGTAGGGGACTGTCAAGATAATAATAAGACGGCAAGCAAAGTTTTATTCTGTTTGTTATTTTATTGTTTAGTTATTTGCAAAATGAATTGAAATGCGCGAAACAAAATGAATTGCCTAAGTTTATTAACTATACCGGGGTATGCGTATTGAGTTTCGACTCATTTGCGAAATTATTTTATGTTTTGTTTTAGGTTGTACCTCTAGTGCTGATAAACCAATTAAGCATATATTAGAAGTCAGGTTAAGTTGGCAAACGGAAAGCCTCCCTTGGTTTTGATGAAGTTGAATTATATTTTTGATGTACATGTTTGATATAGTTTAACGTATGTGAATCGTGGATGTATATGAACCTTGGGTGTTGGTTGTAATATGTATTTCGTATGAGAAATATGTTGGTACTAAGTCTAGTATGATATGTGTGTTGTGGTATATATTAATATTCAAATCAGCTTTGGGAATGTTATGTTGTAAATAGTATCTTGTATAGCCTCCATAGTCATGGACGGCGGTAATGCCTTTGAGTTTCTTAATCCGCTGCGCTAATCATTGGGTTATGAGATGTTTAGTCTTGATCTGATGATTATGAATCTGGGGGTGTTACAGTTACTCTACCATGTGGTAGAGGTAAGCGTGTTTCTGCTGAGTGGCGAATTAGGCACAAGTTAACATATTCTCTTGTTTATTTGTCTTCAAGCCCTATGACTTCATATTCCAAGGAATCTTTATGGGTTAATTGGGGATAAGCCAACTTGTGGGGCAGTTAAGATTAGTTTTGAGGGTTGGAGTAGTTTGGTGGTATTGGTTGGTGGTTATATCATATAGGACTTTTGGGGTCTGCTAATTTAGGTGTTGGCTTTCAACCTAAGAGATGTTTCAATCTTGTGGCTGAAGCACTGCTATAAGGAATGATTGCGTGATGTGATTTTGGCTAATTTTAGGAGTGTTTTTATTGAAGGGGATAACCTTGCTCTTATTAATGATGTTAAAGAGAGTCTTTTATATTCCGTGGGAGATTTATACTTTGGTCCAAGATATCTGGGCCCTCATAGGTTTGGGTGATGAGGTTCACATTTCACATATTTATTGTGAGGACAGCAGAGATGCAGATTGACTATCTAAATATTGTCTTTCAACTCATTCAGATTTTTTTTGGTCGTGCTCATAAGGTCTTTTTCTGTAATTGTATGTGAAGATGTATTCGGTAGATCCATTAAGAGAAGGTTTACCTAGTTGATGTTAATTACACTGTTTATTTTTTTTTTAAAAGAAAAATCAATCTATATATATGCCACACCACAGCCATCAGCATAGGCATTCACAGAAGGAAAAAAAAAAGGAGTAAAAATACGCAGACAAAATTGTGGAAGCAAAAAGATATTATAAAGGGGATTACTTCCAAGTTGCAACAAAGTAACAACAATAGTACCACCAACAGTACATGGTATAAAACTTAACTTTGGTCTTTAGGGCATTCCACAGTACATATGCATGGAAATATCACACCACTCTCACAGCACACAACAACACACACAGTTCAACATATTCAGACTCACAAAACACTGACAAACAGATAATAGAGCTCCTTATTTGACACGTACACAGACATTCATTAAACTAAACACAGAAATACAGAGCTCTTAATTAACCACAACGACCGGATAAGTCATGGTGACTGTGTTCAAAAGAGCCTGACTGGGACATGGATGACCTGGGGGTCGACCACCACGGGGTACTTGGGGACAGTGACATGGAGAACCCCGTTCTTAAGGAAGGCCTTGATGGCTTGTTTTACGGCGTTAGAGGGCAGCTGAATCCTGGTGTCATAAGGGCTGTATAACTGCCTTCCTAGATCCTTCACCACCAGCACATTTCCCTCCATCTTCACGTCGATGTCTTCGGATGCCACCCCTGGCATGTCTACCCTCACCTTCACCTCGCGCTCGTCCTCTGTCGTTGTCCATGGAGAGTGCACTGCGACATGCACCACAAAAAAAAAAAAAAAACATTATCTTTGACTTTGAGTGAGCTTACCTCAAGCTGCAAGCTATGGTTATATACCATTAGTCGCAATAGTACAGTGGCAGGTAAAATTTAAAAAACGAACTTTAACTTGGTTGGACCAAACTGGCCATCACAAGTATCACCCATCAAACCCACAATTTATGTTAATGGAAAATATTTTGCTGCTACCAAAAACTGAACCGCGGTGGAGAAGCATGGAAGGTGAGATAGTTGCCATTTAGCTATCACTTCCACCAATGGGAAAAATATAATTATCTGATTTACAGAATTTTTATTATTAAATTCGTGATGAAAATGCTTACTCCCTCCGTTCCAAATTAATTGTCATATTTGGAAGTGCAGTTAAACTTTAAAAACTTTTTACCGTCAATTTCTCAACATATACAATGATTTATTATATAAAATTGCTATCATTAGATTCGTAATGAAAAATATTATCCTAAGAGTATAATATTGCAATTGTAAATAAATTATTACATTAGAAATTATCAGTCAAAGAATGACATTGAAAATCGTGACAGTTAACAAAATGACAATTAATATGGAACAGATGAAGTAATAAAAATATATAATGTTGCAATTTTGATAAAATAGTACAGTATATTCAAAATTGATGGTTAAAAATTAAAATGGTGCATTAGAATACCTGGAATTGTTGTTGGAACTTGGGTAACACCAATGGGTTTGGCACCTGTTTCATAGTGTTGGGCTTTCACCGCAAGTGAAGGCCTCGAAGCTGGAAGCTTGGAGGATGAGGTTGAAAATGAGACATTGGTAGTCCCGAACCCAGCTAGAAGTGGGCTCGTTGAGGACTTGTTTGAGACCTGGGCCAGGGTGGAACCAGAGCAGTTGATCAAAGCCTTGCTTGCCATTTTCTTGGAATTAAAACTTGGGAGAAAAAGAAATTGTTGTCTAAGTATTATCGACTAATTAATGGAATTAAATAAGTTGAATGAAATATTGAGAGTGATGATTTTGTTGTTCGGTGAGTGCTACCTATTTATAGTTGTACAAAGGGGAGACAGAATTAAGCAAAGAAAAAACAAATTATAATTAGTATGACGATTCCCTTTCACTTTTTAATTTATATTAATTATTCCAAAGGTAAATCCAGTCCCCTGACTTTGCTTTGATTGGTGGTATTCTCATTGCTTTTTATTGGGGTGATTTTTTTTTGTTTGTTTATTCGGTTATTGAAATTATTTTGTTTATTATTGGAATTTAATATCTGCGCTTTTGCTAATTGAATTGCTCGATCTCACTTTTTCTTTTTCATTTTTTCCCGACCCTTTTATTATATAATATCCATTGTGGCATTTTTGTTTCCTAGATTTTGCTGTTTAGTACAGGTGATGATTATTGGTACATGTGAGTATCCTTAATGCCTTTGTCAAAGAAATGCAAACCAGAAGAAAAGGCTTGTTGTGTAGGGAACACATTATTCCTATTTTGAATTTACAACAATTGGGCCTTGAAGACAGCTTTGCTATCATGAGATCTATCAAGATATGTGGGGGTGCAGCTTCTTATGCTCTATTATTTATATGTTGTTGTGTACGTTTTTAATTGTTGGCTTTAACATAAATCATGAGATTAATACACTGTAAATCGAATATGAGATTGAGGAATGTAGGCATCCACGTACAATCTTTAAGCCAAGTTTGGCTCATAAGATATTGAACAAGCCGAGACAATGCAACTTGAAAGAATAATAAGGAATGCACTCATGCGAGCTATTCAACAAGTTTCTCTCAGGAGCTGCATTGTATCGTCTCGTATGCAACTTTGTTATTAGCATACAAATATAGCTCATCTATATATTATATTAAAATAAGACAACTCATCCAACAATTGACATCTGACACCTCTATAAGAAACTCATAATTTATAAAAAAAATAAAAAAAAACCACCAATGACATATCATTAGACACCTTAAATCATTATTATTATTATTATTATTATTATTATTATGACCATTACAAATACTCCTCCCAATTAAAAATCATTATTCTAATGATTATAAACCATTGAAATGCTTTATTAGAAAAGAAAAAGAAAAAGAAATTATTGAGTTGCATGCCTTTTCAAATCGATAAAGACACTCAATAGTTGAATTATAAATATTTCATGATCTCTTCATTGAATTATCCAAATAAATATTATATTTTGTAAAATTTTAATTTTTTGTGCCATTTTTTTCCAATTTGTTCTAATATCAAATGTGAAATATCTTCCACAACAAGGACTAAGCAAAATAAAATAATGAAAATTCAGGAAAATTTAGCATCACTCTTTGAACTCGACATTAAAAAAATAGAAAAATAATACTTGCAATGAGATAAAAAAAAAACAACAAATAAGACAAAATAATTCGTACATCGTACGAGGATAAAAGGCTAGTTTAGGCTTTTTTTTTTATGCGATTGGTATGATATGGAAATAGTGTGGTGTAATGAAATTGTTAAAAATATGGTAAGGTGTGGAATGACATGGTAAAATGTGTGGAAAGTGTGATTGATATGGCAAGTGATGAGAGAAAATGTGAAAAATAGAGTAGAAAAATGAGGAGAGAGAAAAGTGAGGAGATATATTTGTAATAATTGTGGTAAAGTGTGTTATCGTATGACAGCAGGACGATCATGCTCCCAGGTGCAAAAAGCTTGGTGAGCCCAAGCATGGGCCACATGACCGTTTTTTTTTTCTTTTTTTTCTATTTTTTTGTGTGGTACGTGTCTTTCTTTTTTTTTTTTCATAACTATTTAGTTGTCATTTTATTTTTCATTTTTCTTAAAAATTGTGATTGAATTTTAGTTATTATTTTTCAGTTTTTTTTACAAGAATTATTATTTTTAAGTTAATTAAATTATAAATGAATTTTAAGTTTGATTAATCATTAGTTTTAAGTTGGGTTGTGTTTAATTGATAGAAAAGAATTTTAAGTGAAGTACAATGTTCCAATGCGTCCATTCATACATCAATTTCGTTTTTTATTTTTTTGTTTCTTTTTTTTTGTTTGTTTGTGGGTACAACACATGTACTTTTGGGACAAATTTTTAAAATTTTTTTATTTGTTTTATTTTCAATTTTCCTTTATAATTTTCATTACATTCTTTTTTTTTTTGGTTCAAGTTTATGAGCATTCTAGTTCACATTTATGAGCATTCAAGTTCACATTATGAGCATTCAAGTTTAATTTTATGAACATTCAAGTTTAAGTTTATGAAGATTCTAGTTCAAGTTTATGAGCATTGTAGTTTTAGGCCATGGAAAACCTATAAGCTAGCTCAGGTTTATGAGCATTTAAATTTAGTTTTATGAGCATATTTAAATTCAGTTTTATGAGCATTCAAGTTCATGATTATGAGCATTCAAGTTGATATTTTTGAGCATTCAACTTTAGTTTATGAGCATTTAAGTTTAATTTTATGAGCATTTAGATTTAGGGTTATGAGCATTTAGGTTCAAGTTTATGAGTATTCAAGTATATGGTAATGAGCATTCAAGTTCAGTTTTATGAGCATTTAAATTCAGTTTTATGAGCATTCTGTTTCATGGTTATGAGCATTCAAGTTCATGATTATGAGCATTCAAGTTGATATTTATGAGCATTCAACTTTAGTTTATGAGTATTTAAGTTTAATTTTATGAGCATTTAGGTTTAGGTTTATGAGCATTTAGGTCAAGTTTATGAGCATTCAAGTATATGGTTATGAGCATTCAAGTTCAATTTTATGAGCATTTAAATTCAGTTTTATGAGCATTCAGTTTCATGGTTATGAGCATTCAAATTCATGATTATGAGCATTCAAATTCATGATTATGAGCATTCAACTTTAGTTTTATGAGCATTTAAGGCACGTTTATGAGCATTCACGTATATGGTTATGAGCATTCTTAGTTTTATAAGCTAAGTTTAGTTTTATGAGCATTTATATTCAGTTTTATGAGCATTCTGTTTCAGGATTGTGATCATTCAAGTTCATGATTATGAGCATTCATGTCGATGTGTATTAAAAACATTACTATTGAATTATTAACGTATATCACTAACCATAAAACAAAACATTCAAAAAAAGATAAGAGTTTCATTTTTTTTACAAAATTAAAAGGACCCAAAAACAAATATTAATCACAAATTATAAAAATAAAATCCAAAATAAAACTCAAAATGAAAATTGAAACAAAAGGAAAATGGAAAAAGTTTGCCACTATACACTGGGCTTTACAAATAAAGTAGGTGTGTAGCATGTATCTCATATGGAATAAAAATAAATGGAAAAAAAAGAAAATAGACTGATTTTTATAAAATGGGTTATGCATGTGGAGCACTGGGATTGGCTGCTTAGTTGGGCGCACAAGAGCAACATGCTCCCGGGAGCACAATCTAAAGTGTGTAAGAATATTGAGTAGTATGGTGATTGAGTTGTAATATCGCGTCGCGCCGCACCGTACAAAAGAACATGGCCTTATTATGATTTATAAATGCTCACATTTGCTAGGAAATTAACATCACTAATCATATTTCACGTGCGCAACTTAAAATCTCGGTTTTAGCATTTCAAATCTTAATTAAGTTGATCCATCATAATGCGCATTATTCTTTGGCACACCTTGAAACATCTATCTAGGTCCACTAAAGTGTTTTAAAAAAATCATCAATGTTTATTATAAAATTTGTTGGGATTCACCCATGAGTAAAAATGTCCCGCATCAAAAAAAGTAAAGAGAAAGGACGTGGTATATAAGTCAAGTGAGCTACTCTTCTTAACACCAATTGGTTTTAAGATGGAACCTCACTTAACTTGTGTACCATGAGCCTTGGTTGAAGTGGGCTCCCGCCTTAGATCTCCCCAACAAAATTCATTAAAAATTTAATAACATTGTTGCAAGATTCATCGATATTTTTAAATTTATCAACTTTTTACACAAATTCATCATGTAAATATGGTGGACCTAGGTAAGTCTGTCATTATATACGATATAATTTGTGTTCTAATGCGTCTATAGGTGCTAGCCAGATAATTGAAATGTGAAAAAATAAAATTTTAACAATCCTTGCTTCGGAAGATGAGATAAAATTCATAGTCTCCTGCTCTTCTCTTAAATTAAATTGAGCAAGAAATCTGTAAAGTTGGGTAGGGTCCGCTGTCTAGAGGACATGATCCCCCATATAGAATGTTGAATTGGCGTAAGGTTATTTGTTGCTTCTTAGGGTGCACATTGAATTATTTTAGGCACTAATATCAATTGTATCAAATATCATTTCATGTTGTTAAAAACTATTTATTTAACTAAATTTAAACTCTAAACCTCTTTCAGTGACTTTGAGGAGACAACCCCGCCTAAAGTTGACTCGAACCTCACAAGAAGAAATCCTAGCAAATTTTTTAGCCCATGAGAGGCTTGGGCTCAACCCAAAGGCTAAGGTTGGGTTTTTGGAGGTTTGGATAGGGTGCAAGCCAAGCCCACTATCTCGAAATCCACGAGGATTCCAGGTCAATGGCTTGCTTGATTCGTTGTCTAACCCTGAGAAGACCCCCTCCCCCCGTTAGACAGCTCAGGTGGCATCTCAAATGAGCCCACTAATTAAGCGGGAGTTTGCAAGGACTCTTGGATAGTGCGCGCACTCGGTTCACCATGCTAGTCAATTGCTTACAAAAAAAAATGTTTGGAAAATAATCTCGGCTAAATTAAAGATAATAACATGCATGAAATGATAAAAAAGAAAACTGAAGTCGCCAGTCAATTTTTGAAAATTGAGAAAGCTGATAAAAAGAAAGTAACTACACAATGTTCGAACCAAAATTCGAATCAGTGGTAAAGATGCAAGTATAAGAGGGTTACCCTTACACTGCTCGCTGAAACGGCCTCTACTAGATTGAGTTTTAAAGTATTAAAAAAACATTAAGGAGAAAACCTAAGTTGTCTGTAACGCCCCAACCTAGGGTGGCTAGGCTCGTCACTGCCGTGGGATCCTCCTTGGACACCCACAAGGCTACCTAAACTCCAAACCATAAACTATTTCCAAATATCGTAGAGCAGCGGAAGCTTTTCTCCATAACAAAATTTAAACTAAGGTCGAACGAGTCAATCTAAAACATTCATTTCCATACATGCTTACATTCAACAAAGTTTACACTCAAAATACAACCATGTTATACTTAACAACATATTCGATAACAAACATATAACTTCAAGCCTCCTTCCTAGTCAAAACTCCAAAAGACTTCAAGAGCTAGTCATTAAGGTACCTTCCTGCCTTTCCGCTTTCAAAACCTGAAAAAAGGTGAGGTCATGAGCTCCCCGAGCCTAGCGAATAATCATTATCTCCCCCGTTGTTACACTTTGCACATTAACAGGTTAGCACATAAGCACATTATCATATACATATCATTACTTTCTAAAATGCAACAAACATAGGGAAGTAACAAAGGAACATATACCAAAGAATCACCTTAAGCTCATATAACTCAATCAGTCATTTGTTAAAAGATTCAAAACATACACATACGAAACATCATAAGTGTTATAAGACAAGCAACGATACTAACTCAACCATACATGTCCCATACCATGCACGATTTAGGAGCTCTAGCTCTCACTAAAGTCCCCAAACAACTCTACTGTTAGTTTATTCACTAAACTATCCATGGTTGTCCCATACCAACCATGTCCCTTGGGCTCATAGTCCTCACTCGAGTCCAAAAGGAAGTAAAGTCTACCAAACTAGACCAATAACTCGAACATAACCATAACTCATACATACATATCACATAATTTATATAAACTATCACATTCTTATCAAAGTCACGTCACATTTCATAATCAAAGTCACACATAATCACAATCTTCCAATTTCGGAAAACTTAACACAAATCACAACATAGCACAATTTTCTCAATTATTAAAGTAACTTGTTGTAGGGGAACTCAACTTATAACTCACTCAATGGACTAGCTCCTATATATCACAAGGGCCACAAACACATCATGGTGAACTGGGCAATGCTCACTCAAGGTACCTACCAGGGACCCATCGTTCTACAACGCAGATATCCTCAATTCACAAACTATGGAGTCACATTCACATCCTAGCGGACCGGGCAAGACCCACTCAAGGTACCAACTAGGGACTCACATAGATCCAAATCAAACAGGCCAAAAATCACATCCTGGTGGACCGGGCAGTGCCCACCCAAGGTACCTACTAGGCGACCTGGCACAAAGACACTACTATTATGGCCATAGTCCTAGAACGACACATAAGTAATAGCTCAAAGAAAGACACAAATCTCATTCTCCAAACTTAGCTTAATTACAACACTAACAAGAACAAACTCAAAGTATTCTTTCTCTTGAAGGTAAGTAAATCATAGTAGCCAATAAGATAAACATTCACCAAGGCATGAGTACATTTTTCATCATAATACTGGATATAACAACTAATTTCAAGGCATAATACATATTATTTTCACAATTGATAACTCCACTTAGCACACAAACAAGCCTAATTTACCCGAATTAAGCAAATATATTCAAAACTCCATAACTCTTAAAATAAACATCATAAATTCTTAAAATCTTAAACACACATACTACATACCATCCAGAATATATAGTAAAATTTATAGACATGAAATCCAAATACATAATTCACGAAAAATCATACAATTTCATCAAATTTGAACTGAAAAACAGGACAGTTTCACTCTAAAATCCATAACTCACAAAATACAACTCCAAAAGTCATGAAAATTTACTACAAGCTGTCTGATAGCATGAATAACCTACAGTAAAAATTTCGTTCAATTTGAATATGTCAATAATTCACGAAAAATCAAGCAGTAGCTCAATTACTGTTCATACGAATTTTTCTAACAATATTCATTCATAATTTTTATTCTCCAAACCCTAAAAGTCAAGAATCAATCATCATCTAATGCATGCAAACTCAGATTCACATCATAACCAACAAATTTCATTCAACCCACATAATCAAACAATCTAAAACATGTAATTTAAGGGTGGGTTTCTAAGTGTTCAAATTAGAGTTTTCTACTCTTTTAAACCCTAAAAACAACTCAAATTCATGAATTGAATCCCAAATTCAAGTAGAAATCATAACCAAAATCTTTCCCTATCAATTTTAATCAAAGAAAAGATAAGAATTACTCACCCTAATTGAAGAATCCAAGCCCTAATCCCCCTATTCTTCTTCTTCTTCTTCTTCTTCTTCTTCTTCTTCTTCTTCTTCTTCTTCTTCTTCTTCTTCTCTTTCTCACTCTAAACTGTGTGTGTGTGAAATAAAATGTAATACTGATAACACCCTCTCCCCTAATTGTATTTTTCTTTTCCTTTCTCTTTTTCTTTTCCTTATCCTATTCCTTTTCCATTTATTCTCTCTTATTCACTCTTTTTTTTTTCCCAGCATCTTATTACTAACAAAGAAACTAATTTAATAATTTAAGAAACTAACACAATCAAACGAACACATCAATATGTCACACATATATAATTTAAACACTTAAATAAACCACAATGTCAAAGTTAGTCGGTTAATAAAAAGGCGGGTTGTTACATTGTCACAAATTTTTTATTATCCAAGTATGCAAGTATATAAAAAAAGTCTGCAACACAAAATTAACAGGAAAATATTGCGAGTGTGGTATTTAAATTAGATTTTTACAAATGCGAATGAAAGTGCAAGAATGAGATCTTTACCGACCATCAAATCATAAAACTTGAACCTGTAGCTAAACTGAACCTGCCTTGAGAAACAAGGTACCCAAGCTAGCAAAATCAGCGAGGACCCAACATATGTAAAAACCGTGAGGCCTCGAACTATGTAAAATCCACAAGAATCAAAAAGATGGGTGCAATGTGTTTTTTAACGTTTCCGTATGTAGGATCAAGAACTTGTACCAAGGAAAATTTGTCCCCGAAAATCAATACATGCATGCCTTTTATAGTCTCCATGGGGAAAGCATTTTTTTGAGGTACATGTCCTCAAAATCCGTGGAGAACCGATGTTAGAGGTAAGTCACTTTTGTCTATTGACCGACGGTTGGTGACTTGACTGCTATAATTAATTGAAATCCACGAGGTGCCCTGTTGGCTTGAAGATGACAAATCCGTGAGGAACCGCCTTGGTTTGAAGATCACGACATCTAAAAGGAACCCGACTTGGCCACCTAACTTGGACCAAAATACGTAAGGACCCAACTTGGGCACAAAATCCACATGACACCCTTAACCTGGTTTGACTGAGAGTTAACTTTCACTTGATCGATATTTTCTAAATTGACCGGCAATCGGAATTCCGAGAGACCGCCTTGGCCAAAATCCGTGAGGACCCTTTGACCAGGTTTGACAGGGAGTAGACCAAAAATAAAACAAACTCGATGATGACGTCTTCACCAGGTTTGACTAGAATCGGCAAGGATCCCCTTCGACTAGAGGTTCAGACTTTGTCCGGAACTTACGATAGACCCAACATCAGCGAGGACTTGGCCCAGGAAACCCTCGATGGCAACATGTATGCAACCCACCATAGAATCAAGAAAAACGGAGGTTTTAATCTTGTTCTACAAACCCTTGATGGCGACATGGTTTAAGGGTAGATAAATTTCTCAAAATTCTCCTGGAACTTATTAAAGGGCTTACAATTTGCTCAAATTAGCAGATATTTTGAGACAACCTGTGACCATGAGACCTAGAGAGGTCTTCCATAGGCTTTTTCTAGTGTTAGAATGGAAGAAACGCTAAGATCTGGAAGCAACCTACTTTTGGAAGAAGGGAGAAGAAGCAAATCTGGAGGAAGACGAGGAGTTCTAAACATGGGAAAGGGCTAGGGATTGTTGAGTTTTATGGCCCAAATCCTTTTTTAATCATGTGCATCCATTTATCCAATCATATCCATTAATTTATGTGGTGCCTTATCCCTCTGAAAACTCCTACCACCAAGACTCCATCCACAACAATACTTCTAATTAGTGGAGAAGTCCAGTTGGAGCTTTATTTGCATATGAACGTTGGTAGAGTCCAACTCCTTTTTGGAGTCAATTTCTTGGCATCATGAATATTGGTCTACGGCTACACTCTAGAATTAGGTTTATGGGTTGTACCTTTATTATAAATATAGGGTATTATCAACCTATTTCTACGCACTTGTAATTGAGAGCTTCTTCACCTCTCCCCATCCTTAGGTTGTGAGAGTATTTTGAGAGTTATTATTTTACCTTCAGACTATTTATACGCCATTTCAGATCTCTCTTGTAATCTCTCCCCTTATACTCGTGGATTATTGCTCCGTTTTCATCCGTGGTTTTTTCCTGCTTTGGATTTTCACGTAAATCTTGTGTCTTTATACTCTCTATTTTAAGTACTCATCTTGTCATATCTTTTTCAATTTATACATCCTGATAATTTTTCTTCCGCTGCAAATACTAGGCTCTTTATTTCAGTCCTTACAAGTGGTATCAGAGCTAGGTTGAATTTTTTAGCCTAGTTCAAGATGTTGTCTGCAGTTAAGTTTGATATTGAGAAGTTCGACTGTGTAATCAATTTCAGTATTTGGAGAGTTCAGATGAAGGCCATTCTTACTCAGAATGGATTGAAGAATGCATTGGATGGGAAATCCAAAAGGACTACTAATATGAATGATGAAGTTTGGGAGGACCTCGATGATAGGGCTCTTACGGCAATCCAGTTATGTCTAGCACCTTAGGTTCTCCGCCAGGTGTTGAACAAAACTACTATTGCGAAACTCTGGTTAACTTTGGAGTCTCTCTACATGACTAAAAGTCTTGCCGACAAAATTCATCTTAAAGAACGTTTATATTTGTTCTCAATGGTTGAAGGTACTCCCATTAAAAAACATCTTGATGAATTAAACTCCATTATTATTGATCTGGAAAATTTGGAGTTTACTATTGAAGATGAGGATAAGGTTTTTTGGTTGGTTGTCTCTTTGCCCTATGAACAAGCACTTTAAAGAGATCATGTTATACTCTAACAATGAAATCCTGTCTTTTGAGGATATCAAATCTAATTTGATGTTTAAGGAAAAATTTGAACTTGAAGTGCGTCCTGATAAAGTTGAAGGCTTGATTGTTAGAGAGGCGAAACTATTAATAATGAGAGCTCTAGTAATAATTCCAAATTTAAGTGATATAGCGTTCCAACAATACCTGTCAGTACTGTCTTAACTCATAAGCCTGGTCATGATGTATCTGAGTGTTATAAATTAAAAAGGAAGTAGGAGAAAGAACAAATTTTAAAACAAACTCAAAATAATGTTGAAGCTGATATTGTTCTAGATGAAGATGATGTTGAATGTTTTCTTGTTACTCCTCCTGGAGAGGGTAATAAATACAATTGGGTTCTTGATAATGGTTATGTTTATCATATGTGTCCTTATAAAGATTAATTTTTGACATATGATCCTATTGGTTTTGGTGTTGTTCATATGGCCAACAGTGCCCAAAACAATTTCTGGGGATTGATACTGTTGATATCAAGACTCATGACGGAGTTATCAGGACTCTTACAGGCATTCGTCATATTCCTGATTTGAAGTGTAATCTCATCTTTCTAGGCACTCTCGAATATGAGGGTTGCAGGTATTCAGCTGAAGGTGGAGTTTTGACCATATCTATGGGTCAAATTTTATTCAAAGGCTCCAGGTAAGACCGTCTTTATATTCTACAGGGTACTACTATTATAGGTTCTACATCCGATTCTACAACCTCATCTCTTGCTGAGTTCAAGGCTGACTAGAGCTCAGTTGATGCTCATCACATTCGGGTTTCTATGACGGTACTGGAGAATTTGGCCCAAGGTCGAGATTGTTGGGTTTTATGGCCCAAATCCCTTTTTAATCATGTGCAACAATTTATCCAATCATGTCCATTAATTATTGTTGTGCCTTATCCCTCTGAAGACTCCTACCACCAAGACTCCATCCACAACAATACTTCTAATTAGGGGTGGGCACCGTAAACCTAAACCGCAAATTGAACCGCAAAACTGCATAAACCAAACCACAAAATGCGGTTAACCGAATTGATTTTTGCATAAAAGCGGTTTAGGTTAACCAAACCGCAATGAGCGGTTTAGGTTTAGGTTTTGGATTTTCATGAAACAGTTAACCGCGGTTAACCGCTCTCAATTAAGTTGAAAAAAAAACCCTAGTCCCATGGGCTGGGCTGAGTCTGCCGCTGGAAAAAAAATATGAGTAAATTTTTTTTGAATTTTTGTATTGGATTCAATTGTGAAGCAGGAAAGTGAAAACTGAAAAAACCCTACTTTCTAATTCTATTCACTCACTCTTCCAGACAGACATTCTCTCATTTTTCTCACTCACAAACCCTAGGTCCCTAACTCACCCATCCCTCTGCCTCTTCTTCAGTCCCTGTCTCTCGTCTCCTCTCTCTGGCTCTCTGCCTGAGACTCTCCGGCCGTCGAACATCGCACCCTCTCCGGTCGTCGCACGTCGGTCGCCGCTGTCACACTCGTCCACTCGTGCATTCGTCGCACTCGTCGCAGAATCGCAGTCCGTCGCACCCTCTCATTTTTCTCACTCACAAACCCTAGGTCCCTAATTCTTTCACTTCTCAGTGAGTTTCATCTATTTTTTGTTTTGAGTATTTCGATTCCTCATTTTATTTTCCAGATCTAAACTCATATATGAATTTTCAAGGGCTTCTTTTTCTAGTCATCTGCAAAGTGCGAAGCAACTGCTCCTCCAGTGACTTGCGGTGCATCTTCCTCTCAGGTATGTTCTTCTTTATGTGATACTTGCAATCAGTTTATGTTTATGGCTTTATGCTACCTAATTTATTGTGTTTAAGTGAAAGAATCAATTTATGTATGTTTTGCTTTATGTATGTGTTTATGTATGTGTTTATGGTCAACTAAAACACATGGCTTTATGCTAAATATTTGCTTATCAGTTAAGAATCAGTTATTTTTTTAAGTTTCCAGATTAATTGATTATATTAAGTTTCCAGAATATTTGTATGATTATATAATTCATTATATATGTTTATGGCTTTATGCTAAATATTTGTATGCTTTAATTCTTGCATTCTAGTTTGTAATGGTTTTTTCAATAAACATTGTTTAGGGTATCCATGTTTTCAAACTCAACCAATGATGAGATGGCTGGTTCAAGTGACCCTGTTGTGAATGTGCTTGATGATGACGATATGGAGGACGTGGTAGAGGAATTGGCAGCAGCTGCACCGTTGTTAAAGAAGACGAGGACAGAGATAAGGGGTAAAAGTGCAAGTAAGCCACCTCGGCCCAAAGTAAGTTGTACAACTTGGGGTACTAGGAAAAAATCACCTTATTGGGAACACTATATTAAATTGGAGGTGGAGGGGGAGGTTGAGTGCTTGTATTGTGAACAATTGCTTCATGTGTGTCGTAGAAATGGAACAAGTGTCCTGAAAAATCATTTGGCTTGTTGCAAGAAGTATCCTCCTAACCTTGATCGGAAATGAAGATTGCTTAATCTCCAACCTAAAAACGTTGTTAAAGAGGATGGGACTGTTGAGACTGTGGTTGTTCCTTCTAATTATTATTTTGATGCGGAAGTGGCCAGCAAAGAACTTGCTAAGATGATTGTTGTTCTGAATTGCCTTTCATGTTTGTTGAACGTGAGGGTTTTGTGATTTTTGCAAAAGCATGCATCCTTATTTTGTTGTTCATCCTAGAAGAACGATCACTAAAGATTGCTATGCTCTCTTCATTGCTGAAAGAAAGAAACTTAAGGGTTTTTTTGAGAGGTTCTCTTCAAGGGTTTGTTTGACTTTTGATACATGGACTTCGGGTCAAAATTTGAGTTATATGTGTCTAACTGGACATTTTATTGATGATGATTGGAATTTGCATACAAGAATTATCAACTTTTGCCCTATTGGTGGTCATTCTAGGGAACTTATTGGGAGGGCAATTGAAAAGTATTTGATTGAGTGGAATTTGAAAAATGTGTTGACTATAACTGTTGACAATGTAAGTTCAAATGATGTGGCTATACAATACTTGAAAAGAGATTTAATCATTGGGGTGGCACTGTATTGGATGTTAGTTATTTGCATGTGAGATGTGTAGCACATATTTTGAATCTAGTTGTGAAAGATGGATTGAAAGACATTAATCCATCTATTATGAAAATCCATTCTGCGGTGAGATATGTGAGGTCTTCTCCAGCTAGATTACAAAAGTTCAAGGCTTGTGTGGTTGAGGAATGTATTAAAGAAAAGGGTCTTGTGTGTTTTGATGTTGATACAAGGTGGAATTCAACTTTCTTGATGCTTGAATGTGCATTGAAATTTAGAAAGGCGTTTAGTAACTTGGAATCAAAAGGTGGTCTTTATGTCAAAGAGATGAGGAAGTATGGTGGTCCACCTAGTGAATCTGATTGGAAGAAAGTTGATGCATTGTTGCCCTTTTTTAGAATATTTTATGAATCCACTTTGAAGATGTCTGGGTCTCTTTATGTGACAGCTAATGCTTTTGTGCCTGAAGTTTATGAGATTGGCTTCTTAATAAATAAATATTGCAATGATGATGATAAGACCATTAAGGCTATGGCACACCAAATGAAAGGGAAGTATGACAAGTATTAGTCAAATGTTGACAATGTTAATATATTGTTGTTATTTTTTTTTTTTGGAAGAAAAGGTGGGTCAAAGCCCTTTTATTGAATCATAAAAGATGAACGATTACATGCGATAAATACCCCTAGCGGCCATTCAATCCGCATGGAGCAATTGTTGGACCTCTCTAGGGGGTTCTCCTAGATACTTGACAGTCCCAATATTCTGATCTAAGGCCATCGATGCTAGCTTATCAGCCACACAATTTGCTTCACGGTGCCAAAAAGCCACTTCCACCCTCCATCCATCCATTTTCATCTAGTTTTGGCATTGTTTGATTAATGGGCCAACGGTTCTATGTGTAACCTCTTCCATACAGAGGAGCTTTGCCACAACTTGTGAGTCCACCATAAGTTCCAAGCTTTCTACTCCCATATTCTTGGCCATTTGGAGTCCTTGCAAGAGTGCCTTCACCTCAGTTGTGAGTGCATTGCATGTTCTAAAAGGGCACATGAAACCCCATATCCATCTTCCATCAATTCCTCTTAAAACACCACCTCCTGCTCCTATGGGTGGATTTCCTCGGGCCGCCCATCAGTACATAGTTGAAGGGCATTACTACCCATGGCTGGCCTGATCCAATGCGTGAGATTGCGATTCGGCCCATCAAAGACGATAGTGCAAGTCACGTCATTCCTTTTTTCCTCCATGAACGCCTCATGAATTCTATCAATCTCACCCAATAGCCATTGTCCCCGGTTGAACGGGATTAGTCTGTCTTCCCTGAAGATTCTTGCATTCCGCCATATCCAGATGTGCCACAGGGTGATTGCGAACACCGCCGGCGTTTTGTCATCATTGGACTTGGGCGTAATTGCCGCTGCAAACCAACCCTTAAAGGGTCGGTGCGTCGTACAGAAAACAATCCCCTCCCTTTCAATGGCTAGCCAGATGGGCTGCACTTTCAGGCAACGACGGAAAAGGTGATCGAGGGATTCCACTAAATCACCACATTCTTGACAACATTGGTTTTCCGTCAAATTACCTCAAGTCTCCATATTCTCACCCATTCGAAGGGTTGTTCTTCCACCTCAGTGTCGCGGATAATCGAAATGGCTGTGCTCAGCGTGAAATCACCCGAGCCTGTCCCTGTCCAAGTCAAGTTGTCTGCAATTCCTTCTTCAGCCAGCTCGAGCATCGCTATCTTGTGCAGCACACTGTTCGGCAATTTGCTCGCAAATTCAGCCCATTTCCAGCCTTGCACATTGTCCCAATAGTCTGCAACTTTCAAGTCACACTCCTCGGGTTCTATCATCTCTAGCGCCGACTCGATGAGTGGTTGATTGTCCACCCACCTATCCAGCCAAAACAGCGTGTCTCGCCCATCACCTATAGCCATTGCAGTGCCTTTTTTTAAAGTTTGCTTTTCGCTCACAATTCCACTCCACACATTGCTGCATTTATAGTGAAGGTCAAGCTGATTTACTGCCTTAATGGGACGTCCTCCAGAATATTTACCTTATAAAACCTTCACCCACAAATAATTTTTTTGGGTAAGAAATCGCCACCTAGCTTTGTGAGATATGTTGAATTAAGATTTCTCATAGAATACAATCCTAAACCCCCAAGATTAGTGGGTTTGGTGATTGTTTCCCAATTCACAAGATGTATTCTCTTCTTTCCACATGTGCTTCCCCAAAGAAACTTTCTAATGACCCTGTCTATGTCGTCACAAGTGGATCAAGGCAAGCGTGCTGTTTGCATAGTATACGCCGAAATTGTTGACAAGGTAGATTTTATAAGGGTAATACGGCCCGCTGAAGAGAGACATTTGGATTTCCAGCCCGCAAGTCGACCCACCACTCTATCAACAACCCTTTTATAGGTTGCTTTCGTAACCCGGTTGTGAAGGGCAGGGACTCCTAAATATCGACCCAAGTCCATGGTTTCTTCCATTTCCAGTATGGCACACACTTCTTCTCGGATGGAGCTAGTCGTATTCGGCGAAAAAAAGATATTTGACTTGTTGACACTCTCCTTTTGGCCCGTAACCATGCAAAACGCATTTAGGCAATTTTTAACCACTTGTGCTTGCTGCGGAGAAGCTTCAGCGAAAAGAACAATATCATCTGCAAAGGCAAGGTTCGAGACCTTAGGTCCTCTTCTACTGGTCACAAACGATCTCCAAGAGCCTCTAGCTACCTCAATTTCAATTAATTGGGTAAGTCGTTCCATGCACGCCACAAAAAGGTAGGGTGAGAGGGGGTCTCCCTGATGGATCCTTCTAGTAGGAGAAAAGGATTCGGTGGGTTCCCCGTTCCATAGAATGCTCATCGTGCAGGTGCGAACACAATTCATGATCGTTTCTACCATAACTCTTGGGAGTCTCATGTCTAATAGAGTATTACATAGGAAATCCCATCGGACCCTATCATACGCTTTTTCAAGATCCAGTCTAATGGCCATCCACCCCGTGTTTCCCTTCTTGTATCGCATGGAATGAAGGATTTCTTGCATCACCACAATGTTATCCCCAATCTGCCTTCCAGGGATGAAACTAGATTGAGTTGGGGAGATAAGTTTTGGCAAGACTGCTTTAAGCCTATTAGCCAAACATTTGGTTACCACTTTGTATAGAACATTACAAAGGCAAATGGGTCTGAACTGCTTGATCGTCTGAGGATTAGTCGTCTTTGGGATCAAAGAGAGAAACGTGTGATTCAGACCATACGGTAACGTTCCACCCATGAGAATGTCTTTGATTAAAGTAATGACTGATCCCCCCACCGAAGGCCAAAATTTTTGGAAGAAGAGAGCGTGGAAACCATCAGGTCCCGGGGCCTTATTCGGGTGCATAGCGAAAAGAGCTCGATGAATCTCATCCCCCGAGTAAGGTTTCTGGAGACGTTCTTGATCCTCCCTTGACAACGCTGGGAACATACCCTCAGGGAGCATACCAATGTGATGGTGATCATCGACCCTATAGAGTTCCTCATAGAATTCCCTCACATGTTGTTTTACCCTTGACGGCTCCGAAATCCACTCACCATCGTCTGATTGGAGCATCTCAATCCTGTTGGATCGTCGCCGAATAATGGTGCTTAGGTGGAAATATTTTGTGTTCCGGTCCCCATCTCGAATGGCTTCAACTCTTGACTTCTAGTACCAAAAGATGTCAATCTGGTCTAGGACTTCATTAAGCTCCACCTTGGCTTTTTTCTCCAAAAGAAAGAGATGATTATGACCCCCCGAGTTCAACTTTCGTTGGATCCCTTGCAATCTGGCATAAGCTCTATTTCTCCGACGGAACATATTTCCAAAAACTTCTTTGTTCCAATTTGAGAGCTCCTGAGAGAGATCTCTGAGCGCATCCACACAGGCTATCCACTATCCCATTTGGAATCCATGAAGTGTTGAAAATCCTTATGAGTGAGCCACGCCTCCTGGAACTTGAAAGGTTTTGGTCCTTGATTGTGACCGAGCCCTTTTAAATCAAGAAGGATTGGGGCATGGTCCGAATAATTCATAAGGAGGTGTTTGATAGTACCTTCCGGAAAGTCTTATCTCCAATTAGGATTGCAAAGCGCCCTATCTAAGCAGGCGCATTTCCTCGTAACAGGTGAGTTTCCCCTTGCCCAAGTGAAAATTGGCCCCGAAAAACCCAAATCAATGAGCCCCATATTTTGAATCCAAGTAGCGAATTTCCTACATCTTCTATACATCGAATTATCCCCATGATTTCGTTCTTCCAAAGACACAGTCTCATTGAAGTCTCCCATGAGGATCCAAGGGCAATTTAAGTTATCCCCAAACGTGAGCAAGCTTTCCCACAATACATTTCTTTCTTGCTCGTGGGGGCTGGCGTAGACAAACGTTAGCACCCAATCCTTGTTATTTGGCAATTTAACAGTTGCAGAAACATATTGAGAGGAGACCTCCAAGAAATCCATCCATACCTCATGATCATTCCAAAGGATCCAAATCCCCCCACTAAAACCACAAGCTTCAATCCTGAACCATTTGTTATAACCAATTTTTCTACAAACCCTATCGGCCCTACGACCCATGATGTGGGTTTCCAAGAGGGCAACAACATGGGGTCGATGAAGACGGAGGTGTTCACGAAGAATTCTAAGAAAAGTGTTATAACCCGCTCTTCTAACATTCCAAGACAAACAACGAAACTCGGGAATAACAATCCCTTCATTATTCAAAGAGGTGCAGCAAAGCATATTATTGTAATTCATCATCATAAAAAAACATGATAAAGAAGAGGGATTACCTCAAGCAACTCAAGTCTCTATGGAATTAGATTCGACTAACACTTGTGGTAGATCTCCAGCCTGGTAGACATCCCGGAGCGGGACACGCTCCTGGTGCATTCCCCTTTTTGTTCCTCCTCCCCGTCCCGGATCAATGTTCGTCTTATGTTCCAGGCAACCTGGGTTACTAGAACCTGGTCGGACTCCTTCGCTTTCACCACCTCTCGCATTCACCAAGGATTGAGTCCCTTTTCTCGTTAAGTTCCCATTCGAAAGACCACAGTTCGAAGCTATTTCGATTTCGTTCCTTTGTCTAGGCAAGTTTTTGATGGCCACAGGGATGCCCTCCTTATCTTTCGCCCTTTCCTGAGTGTCTGATCTACAATGAGCGTTCTGTGCATGGCCTACTCCTGACATGGGGATATTTTCCTTACCCACTTCTACGACCACCACTTCATGCAAGGACTCCGAGTTTTTCATCCTGTTGTTATTATGTTCCTCTATACTCACTGGTGCAATTTCCTCAGTTCTTTCCAATTCATTAGTACGGTCCTCAAGGGGGCCTTGTACCCCCACTTGTTCTTCCTCCAATCCATCTAGGACCTCAAATCGTGACCCCAATTGAGGTTGCTTGGTTGCCGCTGTGGCTTGCTGTTCTCTCCTTGCTCTTGGAGAAGGGGGGTTATCAGTTGTAACAATGTGTCCTCCACTTAATGCAGCAAGGTTATTGGTCCCATGGTCTTTATCCTTAACATTACCGCTCTTTGTACCCTTCGAAGGCATTCCCTGATTATTTTTCTTTTTGGCGAACTTCTTCACTTTCATCCAACCCCCATATAATTCAATTTCCTCAGGATGTTTCGAGGCTGACCCACTCGGCTGAGGAGCCTCTCCAGGAGGATTTTTTAAAGGACAAACATCCTCCTTTTGTCCCTGCTTGCCACAATGGAAGCAGATCATCTTTAAACCTTCATACTGAATCCTATACGTACGTCCATTGAGGCGAAACTTAGAAAGGAGCGGTTTGGTTAGGTCCACCTCAACACAGAGTCTAGAAAACTTTCCTCTTTCCACCTTAGTTGTGGTGTTGTCAAGTCTGACAACTTTACCGATTTTTGCACCTATTTTCTGTAGCAGGATGTCCTTGTAGAAATATTCGACACTCAAGTTGGGTATTCGCACCCAAACTGCCAGTGTGGTGATGTCGTCTCCTTCTGGCAAGAAATTGGGGACCCACCTACGAATCACTAAGTAATTGTCTCTAATCATCCACGGTCCGCCTACTAGGACATGCTCGTAGTCTTCCGCACAAGCAAAACGGACTACATAATAGTCATTGCCAATATCAATAAATGCAAAATCTCCTCTCAAGTTTCACTTGGTACGCAGTATATTTCTAAGGTGAACAAACCCCACTCCTTTGTCAAAAAGGCAAACTATTAGGGCATGTCTCCAAGGAGCCCGAATCTCACATTTTTCCGCCGCCGTTAACGTGATTGTAGGACATAAGGGATCATCCTCTACCGGAATTTCATCATCATCAGAGTCACTGACATCCTCTTCCGACCCCCACATTACATTATCAGTGATATTGTATGCTAGATGCGGATTATTGCGTAAAAGAGCGGATGAATAAGATGGTGGATTACCTTCAAAATGCTTTCCCCTCAGTTGAGGCTCAACAACAGTAGGCGTGGTGATGTTCCCCTCAGTCGAGACGTCCTGCATGAGCTGATCGTCCATCGGGGCACCCTCCGATCCTCCATTACCAGTTACTGACAATGGGGCTCCCTCCCCTCTTTTCATCTTTTTTGACGACCGATCCTCCTGCTCCGTTGTCTCCGGCGGCCGACCAGTGGGCCGACCACCTCCTCCCACGGCGGCATGAGGCCCCCCATCGGTGGGTTGCGGCGGTGGGCGTGTGAAATTTGAGGAAACCCTAGGTTGCATGCCAAGAAAGGAAAGAATACGTAGAGAGAGAATATCCAAGAGATGAATATTGATTTTTAGTATGTTGAGTGGATGATAAGGAGTCATTAAGATCATGATAGTGCAAACATGTTATTTCAAAAGGTCAAGTATGTTTTGCGGTCCTTGTATGATTCATACTCTTCTAGTACTAGTCCTCCATCTTATATGCCATTATATATGCCACCGGAGGGAGCGAGTTCGGTAACACCTCCTCGTGCTCCTTGTGAGGTCGTGAATGGTGTTCAAAGTGCTCAAAGTCAAAACAGTAGTGGGAAGAAGAGTACTATGAGTATTAGATACAAAAGGGAGAGGGGAACTTCAACAGAGGAGAAAAAAAAATGAGTTGGACAAGTACTTGACTGAGGACGCTGAGAGTGAGGATGGGTTTGATATTTTGCAATATTGGAAGGACAACCAAAAGAGATCTCCTATTCTTGCCAAAATAGCTAGAGATGTGCTTGCTATACCGGTTTCCACGGTGGCTTCGGAGTTCGCTTTTAGCAACGGGAGTCGCGTGCTTGATTCTTTTCGCACGTCCTTGACCCCTAAGATGGTTGAAGCCCTAGTTTGTGCTCAAGATTGGCTAAGGCGTACAGAAGGTCCTATTTTGAATGAAGAGTCTCTTCAAGATTTGGAGGAGTTGGAGGAAGGTTAGTTTGTTACTTTTATTCAATATTATTTAATTTAATTCCTTTAACGTTTTTTATTTGATTAATAACATGCTTCATGCCATTGCTACTTGCTAGGTATAGGAAACTTGACCTTGGAGCAACCCACAATTATCATTGACGAGTCAATTGATCCTTTTTAAAGTGAAGTGGAGTTCACCTCTAATGCAAAAGGACAAGTGCAAGTGTGAGAAGCCAAGAAGTATTTTGTTGATGTTTGTTGGATTTATGGACTATTGAACTTTCTTATTGTTGGTTTGTAATCTTTGCAAGACTTTTTAGTTATTTCCGACTCCGGTTTGCAATGTTAATTGTTAAACTTGTGTGGAAGTGTGGAAATTTGGATGTTTGGTTGATGACTTGTTGGTCATTTGAATTTCACTGTTTTTTCAAAGGCAGGGGCTGCAAGTACCAGCGGCCGGTGTGCCGGCATATGCATATCGTCGTATCGGAATATGAATTTATCAGTAATATGATTGCATTTATTTGCATAAATGTTATTGTAAATTTCCAAAAAATCGGTTAATCATAAACTGTGTATGTTAACCGGGTAAATTTTCAGATTTTAAAACCCGTTAACCGGCACCGCTTCTAAATTGCGGTTTCGGTTTGGTTTAGGTTTCCAGATTTCAAAAGCGATTAACCGCATATTGCGGTTACGGTTTAGGTTTTCAAAATCCAAAAACCTCAAAAGCGATTAACCGCGTATGCGGTTAACTTGTTATGCCCACTCCTACTTCTAATTATTGGAGAAGTCCAATTGGAGCTTTATTTGCATATGAACGTTGGTAGAGTCCAACTCCTTTTTGGAGTCAACTTCTTGGCATCATGAATATTGATTGCGGCTACACTCTAGAATTAGGGTTATGGGTTGTACCTTTTCTATAAATATAGGTTATTATCAACCTATTTCTACACACTTGTAATTGAGAGCTTCTTCACCTCTCCTCATCCTTAGGTTGTGAGAGTATTTTGAGAGTTGTTATTTTTCCTTCAGACTATTCTCGTTTTGCTATATGCCATTTGAGATTTCTCTTGTACTATCTCCCCTTATACTAGTAGATTATTGCTCCATTGTCGTCCGTGTTGATCAGCTGCCTACCTTTCTCGAGCTCATAAATCATGTGTCAACCTAAAATACTAGTACCTTCTTACATGGTGCACTGTGCATTGTTCGTGGTGTTTTTCTTCCAGTTTGGGCTTTTCCTAATTAATCATTTGTATCAATCTTTATTGTTATTTAGACTTTATTGTTGTTTATGCTGCCAACAATACCCTAAGATCCCAATAAATAGTATTAGAGCTCTGGTTGGATGTGTTGTTGATCTACAAACTAAGAAGCAATGGAGGGGGGAAATACAAAGATTGAGAAGTCTAATGGGAAAAACTACGCTTGGTGGAGGATGCGAATTGGGGATTTTCTCTACTAGCAAAAGTTGCATCTTGCGCTAGAGGCAAAACCAAAAAAGATGGATCAGAAGGTTTGGAATTGTTTAATCATTAGACGTTCATTTCGTTGAGGCGAACATTAGCAAAGAACATTACTTTCAACATAAAGACGCAAAAACAACGAAAGGTTTGCTTGAGGGCTTGAATAATATATATGGGAAACCTTCGATGGTGAATAAGGTACATATATTGCATCGTTTGTTTAACTTCAAGATGCATGAGTCTGGTGACATCATGAGCATATTAATGAGTTAGTGATATTGTCTATAATTACATTTATGGAGTTTACTATTGATGAGGAAACTGGTGCTTATACTTTGTTTGCTACCCTACTTAATCTAAGGATAATTTTGCAACCTCTGTTAGCTGTTCTAGTAGGAAACAGGAGAAATTGAATTTTAATGACATGTGTATTTCTATCCTAAGTAAAGGTATTTGCAATAAAGATTCTGATGTGTTCGAGTCTTCGGGGAATGCTTTGGTTGTCAGAAGTAGGAGAAATAGTAGGAGTGGTAACTGTGTTTTATGACTATGTTTTTAGGGGTTTTCAATAGTGAATTAAGGATAGTTTTGTGTGTGAACCTTGATTTATATTCCGATTTCTCTACTGCACTTGGTGTTGTTGTTTGTGATGTAAATTTGTAGGTTTTGAGGTCAAAGCACCAACAATTCCTCAACATTTGGTGAGATTGAGTATACCACAGACTTCCCCTACTGAATCCCAAGTTGTAGTACGAATTTGGGAGCGAACGGATCAAGGAAACCACGGCCAGAGGCCACCACAGTCTAATTGTGGTGGACCCCACGGTCCGTAGCAGCAGCTGGCATGGTTGCGTTTTGTGCGAGAAAAAAAAAGCCAACGGCAGCATTCTTCATTGGGCTAAGCCTCCATTCGGTCCAGTCAAAGAAAAGAAAAATGAAGGAAATTTAGCTTGATTCAATTACCCTCTACTCGACCCAATCAAAAGGAGAGATTGTGGGCCATGATTTTCCTTCATTCGGCCCATTCACCCAAGGGAGAAGTGAATGAAACTCAATTCATTCCTTCAGCAACTCATTTGCCCAATTACAGCAAAAGAGAGGTGGAGGCCAATTCACTTCATTCACCCACCATCCAATTCAGACAGCCCAGTAAAGTGAAAGAAGAGAAAGGTGGGGGAATTAATTCAATGCGGCCCAATTATCCAATCAAAGCAGGAGAAGTGGGTAGGCATTTGATTCCACGGGCTGACACTTCACTCGGTCAACCATTCGTTCATCTTTTTGTGTATTTTGCTGGGACTTTGCCAAAGACTCAAGGGGGAAAGAAGGAAGTAGAAACCACGGCCAACCCGTGGCAGTTCCCAGGGTCCATGGCCAGCTGGCTGTGCGTGCTTGGCCATGACGTACAAGAAAAAGAGGACCCAAGTGACGGTTATATTGATCATTCATTCATTATTTTTGGCCTATCATTCACCTATCCATCAAGGGAGAAAAAACCCAATCCATCCCTCCACTCATCAACTACTCCATCAAGATTCAAGATTAAGATTGATTCGAAGAGGAACGAAGTTCGAGATTCGGGAAGAAACCATCGTTACTTGCGAGGAAGACTCACCCCGGGATCGAAAGACTCATCGGTTGTATTTTTCGTAATTATATTTCTTTTCGATTCCTTCTTTGTTTTGAGAATTAATTGTTGGAAAATGATGTTTGACAACGGCTTGAATCTTCATCATCTTCTCTTGGTATCTTGATCTTCTAGCGGTACATATGACAAGACGGAGATTGAACTTAATAACCAAATGGTTAACTTGACTTGTTTGGATAATGCTAAGAGTCATGGCCTCGTACTCATTTTCCTTAAGAACTATTTACTATACCATAAATGTTCAAAGGGATAAAACTTAGCTCTTGTTGCACTTAAGACATAGGTTTCTCACTTGATTCTCTCAAGTATAGTTGCAGTCTATATTTGAGAGGATGTGATTATAGAATAGAATAGATACTTGTGTTCATCTCAAATGGCTTGGGAATGTCTCTTATTTATAGAAGACTTCCACACATAATCCAACCCTAATTACATCCCTTAGTCAAAGGTGTAATAAAGGTCCTTAATGGAGAATCAAGACCTTTGACTTGGTCATGATAATATAGCTGTTGGATCTTAATACCGAGCTTAATATTGATATTCACCACAACATAACAGGCTTATTGCGACTGATATCAGCGACTGATAAAAAATTATGTGACCGTCGACTGATAACTAGCGACCGATAATTTATCGGTCGCTATACAGCGACTGATAATTTATCGGTCGCTAGATTTTCTTTATCAGTCGCTGTTTGTGACTAATAATTAGCGACTAATAAATATCAGTCACTGTCTAGCTACCGATATTTATCGGTCGCTAATTATCAGTCACAGCCAAAATTAAAACGCAACTTTCACTCCCTCTCGTCTTCGACCCACCAAGATTCTCAAACCCTAGCGCCCTTGCTCGACCCTCCCTCAATTCGCCGCTGCGGTTACACATCGGCACTGCGCCGCCTCGGTTGCTACCCCACAACGCCGACCAACTGACTTAGTCGCCTCCTCCTTCTGCTTTCTCAGTCAGGTACGAATCACTGATCAATCTATAATGAAATTACTGAGTTGCTGCAAATTTCATGTAGTTACACCCAATTGACTCAATCATGGAGTGATTGATTTGTGCTTTTTAGGTCTTCGACTGATTTTAAACAAAATATGCAAAATTATATTTAAAGATTATGCTACTTTTAAAGATTCTTGCTTTCATGATTAGAGAAGAAGAACTAAGCAGTCATGAAATAGAAAAAATTAGACTCAAATTGCACGGTAGCTAGGTATAACCTTTAGGGTTGGAGATTGAAGTGTGAGTGTAGAGGCTTGTTTGAGAGTGACAATTGGGATGGTGAGTGCGTTTTTTTGTAGAGGGAGAAGCAGTAAGTGCAGTCACTGTAAAAAAGTGTGAAGGGCGAATCTCTAGTTATGGGTGGCTTTTTGGTGTTATGAGTTGTGATGGCTTTAGTCAAAACTACTACAAAGAAAATTGAACTTATGCTTACAGCATGCAGTCTTGATGAGGTAGCTTGATCTACTGTTGGGGGTTTTTGGTGGGGGGGGGGGGGTTATTGTAGAAAATCTAATAGAGGTTTCTGAAAATGTGAACCCTTCCACCTGAAAGAAGATAAAAAAGAAGAAAGAGCTTTCATGAAACTATTGTTTAATTATGTTATTAATACCTACCTAAGTGTAGGAAATCACTGCTTAATTTACAATGAAAATGCTAAGTTGATACAAATGTCGTCTACCAATTGACTTGTGTTTTTTAAGTCTTGGATGGAATTATAAATATGCAATTCTATTGTTCATCTCTGTGTTTTAATTTTGTTCATTAATTTTGGTTAATTATTAGCTATTGTCTGTCTCTGTGTTTTGCCGGTTTGATAATAATTGGCCCTTGTAATTATGTTTGCCAATTGGGATGTGATACACTCATACACAGTATGATATCTGTGTTTGCTTTAGTATTATGCATTGAAAAAAAAAACTATGAGTATTCTGCCCTTGTCTGTCTATCATACCCATTCCAACTTCAAAAGTCCCATCTTGCTCCCATTCTTGTATCTTTTCTTTCAGTATAACCAATTGTTCAATATTTCCAGGAGACTCTTGATGCTGTAGTGATTGGATTGCTCTTAAATAAATAATTAAGATCCAAAACATTAGATCTGGACTATTTGGAGGTGGAACTTCAACATAAAATCAAAACCATCCAAATGAGCAACCTCCTTAGAAAGGGCTATTTACTGCATGTGTACTCAATGTTTGGAAATTTTAATTACTTATTTCTTAATGTATATAATAATATATTGTATTAGGCTATTGTTATCAAATTTATAATTAAAAAGTATATATATATACACACACACACACACACACACACACACACACACACACACATATATATATATATATAAATATATATATATATATATATTGGCAGAATTTTAATTCATTTCAAGCGCCAAAACATGCCCAAAAAACACCATACAACTCAGACCACCAAACAGAACCAACTACTTGAGTAACTCATCTATACATTTTTTCTATCTATTACTACCCTTTGCTAGGTATAAAAGCCTATGGATCAGAATTGAATGAATCTTCTTCACTGCTTCTTCTACTCCAGTGTTTACACACTTTTTAGGATATCTTCTATAATTTCTCCACTCCCATACAACTGATAGTTGTCATATATATATATATATATATATATATATATATATATATATATATATATATATATATATATCCGTGATAGATTAGCTTGCTTTTTATCATTGTTTGTGAAAAAGTTGCCATTGCTGGCGTGGATTAGAGTGGACCTTTTGTGAGTCATGAAACTAGGGAGGCCCAAGTACGTGTTGAAATGGGGGATGAAGAACCAGCGGAAGAGATAAAAAAATTCTTTGAAATGTTGGAAGCCTCCAAAAAGCCTTTGTATGAGGGTTGTGACGTGTCGCTATTGTCAGTGGTGTCGCGGCTGATAAACATCAAGTGTGAGTATAATCTCCCAAATAAAGCCGTTGACAGCCTACTGTCACTAATGAAAGACATTTGTCCCCCAAATAATGAGATGACCGACACATACTACTCTGCAAAGAAGTTACTTAGGGCTATGGAACTCCCACATGAGAGAATTGACGCGTGTCCAAATGGCTGCATATTGTTCTGGAAAGACAAAGCCGACCATGACCAGTGCGACCATTGTGGTGCTGATAGATATGCGAGAACAACGTTACGGGGTAAGCGCATTGCACACAAGGTGTTGATATACTTCCCTATCGGGCCGAGATTGCAAAGACTGTATGCAACTAAGACGTCTGCAGAGCAAATGAGGTGGCACTCAAAGAATGCACGTCCGGACGGATCCATGGTTCATCCATGTGATAGTGAAGCATGGAAGCATTTCGATGCCACTTACAAGGAGTTTTCATCGGAACCTCGAAACGTGCGGTTGGGCATATGTACTGATGGTTTCGCCCCATTTGGCAGCTTTGGGCAAACTTACTCGTGTTGGCCTGTTATTGCAACTCCGTACAATTTGCCACCTTGGTTATGCATGAAGAAGCAATATATGTTTCTTGCCTTGTTGGTTCTTGGCCCGAAGAGTCCAAAGGGAAAACTTGATGTATACTTACAACCGTTAATTGATGAGTTGAAGCAATTGTGGGAAGTGGGCATTGACACATATGATATCTTTAACAAGCAAAACTTTAGAATGAAGGCATCTGTGTTATGGACGATAAGTGACTTCCCAGCCTATGGAATGCTTTCCGGGTGGACAACAGCTGGCAAATTAGCTTGTCCGTACTGCATGGAAAACACAAAGGCACGTTGGTTAAAGCATGGGAGGAAACAATCTTGGTTCGATTGCCACCGACAGTTTCTCCCAGAAGATCATCGTTATCGAAAGAATAAGAGTGCTTTCTCAAAAAATAAGGAAGAACATTCACCTCCTCCTCCTCGCCTGAATGGGGAGCAAGTTTGGGATCGTGTATGTCATATGCCTAAGTCTACTGAATTCCATGGTTGTGTGGATGGGTATCTACAGTCTCACAACTGGAACAAGCGAAGCATATTTTGGGAGTTGCCATATTGGAAGGACCTAAAAGTACGACATAACTTAGTCGTTATGCATGTTGAGAAGAATGTGTTCGATCAAGTCTTGAACACGATTATGGGTGTGAAAGGGAAGACCAAGGATGATGCCAACGCAAGAAAGGACCTAGCCACTCATTGCAAGCGCCGACGACTTAACATTCAAACAACTCAATTTGAAGATGGGACAAGGAACGAAGTTGTTCCAGAAGCTCCGTATGTGATGGGTAAAGAAGAAATTAAGGCCTTATGTGAATGGCTTAAAGAGCTCAAGCTTCCCGATGGCTATGCAAGCAATCTGAGTAGATGCGTGGATGCAAAGAATTCAAAATTACATGGTTTGAAAAGTCATGATTGTCATGTTTTCATGGAGAGGTTGTTACCAATTGCAGTGAGGGAGTTACTACCTCCAAATGTTTGGAAAGCTCTCACTAAACTCAGCCAATTCTTCAGGGATTTGTGTGCTTCTAATCTGAAGATGGATGATGTCATCCGCCTAGAAAGAAACATACCGGAAATTATATGTAAGTTGGAAATGATCTTTCCACCTTCCTTCTTCAACGTGATGGAACATCTTCCAGTGCATTTGCCTTATGAAGCAAGAATGGGCGGACCTTTACAATATAGATGGATGTACCCATTTGAGAGGTATTTGTTTGTCGTTCATGGTTACGATGATGTTCACTATGCAATGACTACTTAACTATAATGATTTGTACTTTTTAAATGATGTAGATTTTTGCATCACTTGAAAAAAAAGTGGGTAATAAGGCGCGAGTTGAAGCCTCTATATGCAATGCATACTTAACAGAGGAGATTTCAAACTTCTGTGCCGCATATTTCGCGCCCGAAGTTCACACAAAGTCAAGGGAACTTCCACGAAATGCTTGTGCCGATGTGGAGAATGAGAACAGCGTTAATGGAGTCAACCCTGATGTGTTTTCTACCAACGTGGGGTACACTCCCGCTGAAGGTCGAAAGAGATTCCTGCAGCCACGCGAGTATGATGCTGCCCATGCATATGTCATTTCCAATTGTGAATTGTTGGAAACATATGAAAGGTATGTATATATGCCACTATATGTGCACATCATCACTATGCAATTATTTAAAAACAAATGTGACGACTTCAAGAAATTTAAAGAAGAAATGGTTCTCTTGCATCCACGTACATTAGAGAGTGATGTGTGGAGCAAATTTGGCATGCAGTTTCCTGAATGGTTTAAGCAGAAGGTGAACAATTGTTTAAACTAATTCCTTAGTTGTGTATTATTCGTTGGTGAACAATATTTAGTAATTTCTTCCTCTAAATAACATTGTGTAGGCTATAAGTTTAAAGGAGTCAGATGAAATTGTTCTAGCTTTAGCTAATGGTCCGAGGAAAGATGTGCGTTGTTGGAACCATTACTACATAAACAACTTCAATTTCCAAACACAAGGTACAAGGAAGTCAAATGCCAATTCTGGAGTATGTGTGAAAGGTGTGAACGATGTCGACTATTATGGGACTTTGCAAGAGGTGATTCAGTTGGAATATATTAGAAAAACACGCACTTACAAAGTAGCATTGTTTAAGGTGGAATGGTTTGACTCGTTCAATAATGGTTTGATTGTACATGAGCATTATAAGCTCATCGATGTCAACCACACAAAGAGGTACCGTTCCTACGAACCATTCGTGTTGGCATCCCAAGCTATTCAAGTTTGTTATACTCCTTATCCAAGCACCAAGAGATGGAAGTCAATGGTGGGCAGCTCTTACGATAAAGCCTAGGTCAACGATCGATGGTATTGATGATGCCGCATATCAAGAGAATAACATTGAAAATCCCCCTACGCTATCTGAGTTTGAAGGAGAGCAAGTGGCAGGCTTAAATGATGAAGTCGAAGACCTAAAAGATGAGGGCGACACAAGTGATGATGATGGGGTTGATTCAATTCAGGGAGAAGGGGAAGAGGAATTAGAGGGAACTGATATGTTGGTTGATTCAATTTGTATGGATGTAATTAGTGACAATGATGATGATGATGATATTTTCTTGTGAACAATTATTTTTGCATGTACAAGTTAATCATGTTGTAATAAGAAACTTAAGTATTGTGTTTTTAGTTGCTCTACTTGAACGATATACTTGATTGTTGGTTGGGTTTTTATGTGCTTTTGATTATACTTAATTATTTTGTAATATACCTTATTTTTACAAACCTTATTTGGTGGTGTTCTAAGGGGTGGAGATGCCTAAACCAAAGAAAATTTGGAAAGACGAGCCTGAGATCGCCGTTGACCCTAACATCCAGAGGGGTGTTCTCAGGCGTGGAGATGATTGGTGAGTTAGTTTGTTGGCCATGTATTTACAATTAACCATATTGAACTTTTCGTGCTTGTAACTCAGTCGCCTACTTTTTTTTGGCAATTTTGTAGGTTTTCTGATACTAACTTGGTGGTGTGCTTGGGGAATATCGTAGAGGCATATTTACTGGCAATTCAACTTGTGCAACATATATGCCGGAACAAGAAAAGCGTCAAATGTGGCGTAGTTTTAGGGTAAGCAAAATTCTAATTGAAAACATATTTTTCCTGTTTGTAATACAAGTTTTAATTACTTCTTATTGTATGATACTAATCAATTCATATTAAACAGCAACAATATACTTGGGATGAGGATCTGACACCTCTTGTGTACAAGAAATGGCACAAAAAGTTGAGTGACATCATTAAAAACCTGGTGCACAAGGAGTCTGTCTATCCAGCATCTGAGCCCATCCCTTACCTGAGTGATGCTGCCCGAGCTAATCTTCGTAGTCTCCGGGAGACTGAAGGATTCAAGAAACGGTCAAAAGCGGGTCGTGACAACAGAAACTGCGCTAACGCGGAAGCATGTATTCATCATCAGGGATCCATCTCTGCAGCTACATATGCGAGGAAGAAGGTAAATACAACTAACCATATTAATACGAATATTTGCTTGCTATTGCATGTGTAACAAGTGCTATTATTTTTACTCATTTCAGGCTGCAGAAGGGGTTCATCTTACCCCTTCTGAAATACATCAACATCTACATTGCAAGCCAGATCAATCAGGGGCATCCAAGTGGACTGGGAAGAAATCTGAAGAAATTCATGTAAGTTGTTCTTAACTAATTAGCTCTTTTGGATTAAATTACATGAACATTTGGATTGGATATTGAGTGTTTAGTTCGTGTGATACTCGGCGTGTGGCCATTGAGTTTTGCATTTATTGTTGTGTTCGAATTATGTGGTTGGAACATGAAACTCTAATCTAATGCCATTGTATGCGAACTGTTGTAGCCTCCCAACATTTTGCTCTCTTGTTTTTTATTTTATTGCAATATATGTATTCTATTTATATGTGAGATGTGGTTTGGATATCGAGCGTGTGGCTCGTATTGGACTCTGGTATGTGGCCGTTGAGTTTTGATTTGTCTTGTGTTTGCCAAAATTGTAAGGCGACAAGCCTTGGAATAGTCCAATTTATAGGGGAGATTTTGCCGGATTTTTGTCTACTTGTGAGGATATGAATAATATTATGGTAAAAAGATTAATTCAGTTTAGGTCTACTTTTTTGGCATTTAGTTTGGGTTCTTCTGATCACATTGAAGGAATTGTCGGCCTTAGGTTTAGTGGGTACTGTGTTTTATGGGTTTGAAGGGTTTGAATTGACTTGTTGAACTTTGTGTTTAGATTCTAAGGTATTTCTTATTTGTTCTATCTATATGTATCTTTTCATTTGGAATTGTTAGTTTTCTGGTTTATAATGTGTGAAAAAACTTGATTACAGAATCAATTTCTACAAAAAGTGGGAGAAGGTGGCCTGCAGGACAACTCATTGGAGGCACATCAGATATACTACGACTTGGCTGGCGGCTACAACAAGAAGAACCAATCTGTTTTTGGTTTGGGCAGCGCCACGGGGTTGTTCTTCCAGAGCCCGCCTCCAACTGAGGGCTCTTCTTCAAGGCCACGTGGTTGCACTCCCTCCCCATACGCTATACTTCAAAGCCAATACCAGTCTCAGCAGCAAATGCTCACTCAATTGCAAGAACAAATGACTCAGTATATGCAAAAGCAACCGGGTAGTGATTCTCAACCTGATGATCTGAACACCGCTACCCCACCCCCTCCTAATTAGCATTATTGCAAAACTTATGATCTGAGAAAACTTTCAAACCGGGTAGTGATTCTCAACCTGATGTATTTTGTTACGTTTGCACTCTAGACATGTATTATGTTATGTATGACATGAAAAACTTGGATTCATGTATGTGAATTGTGCAACCAAGCAGCAGAGCGACTGATATTGTATTAGAAGTAGCGACCGATACAAATGTCAATATAAAAAATCAGGTCCTTCAATTAGCTTAAAACTAGTAAACAAAAAAAAACACAAAATTAGCGACCGATAATTTATCGGTCGCTATATATCAGTAGGTAAAGACAGAATTATGTCAACACACAGACACTTAAGTCAGTGACCGATAATTTATCAGTCTCTGTTTATCAGTCGCTGACAGCGACTGATAATCAGCGACTGATAAATTATCGGTCACTAGTTTAGCGACTGATAAATATCGGTCACTAGCTATCGTTTGCGACTAATATACGGCGACTGATATTATCGGTCGCTGGTTATCGGTCGCTGTAGGCGCGCGTCGACCGATAACGCCTTCCAGCGACTGATATTATCGGTCGCTATAGCCTGGTTATGTTGTAGTGATTATATTATAAACTTAATACTCAAGATTATATAGCCGTTAGCATTAAAAACACATTCTGGATTCCAACACGGTCCGTGTTGGATCAACACGACCTGTGTTGAGCCCAGGATGGTTTTTCTTGCTCTCTGGAGACCTACACGATCCATGTTCGTCTCAAACTCATCCGTGTTGATCATATTCTTGATGTTTATCTTATATATGATCCTTATACTTGTTCCACACGATTCCTTATGCTATATAATCCTCTTATACTCTTGAAATATTTCCAACATTAATCACGATGTTTGGAACTTGTTTCGTGCTTTTATGAACAAGAGTGAGTAGTTTCCTTGAATTATAGGGTTTTGCAACCCGAAACAATGTAGTTTGATTTAATATTATTAGTTTGTGCATGAATTCTGAATCAATAGGAGGTTGTGTTTTCCATGTTCATGTGTGTTCTTTGAGCGCTCGGACACTCATGAGTTAGAGATTAACGTGAGAAGTACTGAAAGATGAATTAGGATAATCTGACTACCAACCTTTCTACCTAGTTTTGTGAAATTTGAGAAAAGAATAGCAGACTAGGGAACTTTTGATAACCAGAATATTTTAGACCTTCAACTTTGATTAACTTGAAAAGCATACGAAAGTTGTAATTTAGGTTAATCGAGGTAATTCTATTAGCATCGAAAGAGCAGTAGAGTTCTTATGGTTGTCGTTCTTGATTCGTTCTTGAATGCATGAGTGTGCATGCTAGGTTTTAATAATCAGGCTCGTTGTTAGGTTAGCATCTCCCTAAAAATCTTTCTCTCTTGATTAGAATCCTTGATTAATTTCCTTGTTTTCTTTAGTCTTAGCTTGTTCCTAAATCCTTACCTGAATCAAATCTGATTAGCTTAGCAATCGCGATAGAGATTAGTTTTCTGTACTACTAATTTGAGTCACTGTGGGATCGACCTTGACGTGCTACTATGTACACAAGTGCGCTTGCGGCCCTATCAAGGAGCTCGAGGCAAGGTCGATCTAAAATCTAGGGATCAAAAAATGGAGCACGTGTTGTGTTGAAACTGTAGTGATAGAGGTTACTTTCATAGGAATTTCCCTAAACCTAAGGGCGCATGACAATAGACATAACCATGAGTTTATAAATTCTACTGAGGATTTGGGTGAGTCTTAAACCTTTAGTGTTAACGAACCAGAAAAGGGCTGAGTTATAGATTCGGGAGTGTTGTTCCACTTTTCATCTAGTAAGGAATCCTTTAGTAACTTTGTGAGTGGGAGGTTTGGCAGAGTCAAGCTTATAACACAACCCAGGCTAGAGGTGCTATGAAGAGATATGTGGACATTAAAACTTCTAAGATTGGGACTTAGAGGTAAGAATGTTCTTCATATCCCGGGTCTGGCCAAAAACCTTATATCTCTCGGTAAACTAGATGAGGAGGGTTTCATAACAAAGTTTGGGGATGGTAAATAGATGGTTATGAAGGGATTTCTAGTATTGCTAATGGCAGGAAAGAGGGGAGGATGTATACTGTCATTGATCGTACTAACATGCTTATTCATGCTCGTCAAAGGTGTGTTAATTTCTCTGATGATAGAAGGGCACCAGAAATAAGAAAGGCTCTAGTTAATGCTTCAAGAACGAATGGTCAACGAAGCCATGCTTCTTATCTGCAGGAGAGTTCGACTGCATATATCGAAGTTGTAGAGGCATGATCAGTTCAAGTAGGAGCGTGTTCGAGATAGAGAAGGAGTTAATAAGAGGTCAATTAAGACCTCTATTGATCTTTGCTAAATAAGATCGAGATGGGAGCATTAGAGGATCCGAGGAAGTGTATGGTGGTGATCGATGAAAGATGAAGGTTGTGAATACAATTTTGTCTGAAAGTGAGAGATTGTTGGCTTGATTTGTTGAACCCAACTTATAAGTTTGGGTTGATTTGAAACAAAGTCGAAGTGTTTGACAGCTAAGGAAATTCTTATTAATCCTAATTATTGTATTAGCCTTTGTTATAAATAGGGTCTTGCTGTTAGACTTATTTGTATTGCAATGTACCACAAGAGATTGATATGTAATCTATGTGTATTTAAGGGAGTTGTGTGGGACGTATCAGTTGTGAGTGTTAAGTCCTTAGGTAGTAACTTTTGGGAGCCTGAGAGAGATTGTGAAGAGTTGGGAATCTCTTAAAACACTTGTAATCCTTTGATATATTATATTGTTCATGATTTTTTTTTCGGTTTGGGTTTTTTCACGTTAATCTTTTGTATCAATCTTCATTATTATATATCTTTTATTATTGTTTGTGTTGCTATCAACGCCATGAGATCTTAACATATCCAACATCCTCCAAGGTTATAGAACTTGTTCTCACTCAGAAACAACATATGCCAATCGATCTCTTTATCCCTACCATACCTCGAGCAAATGGATTGGTCCAACATGTGACAATACTTCAAATATGATATAGTAGGGAGAACTTTAAAGCCAAGTTTCCACCAAAAGTGCTTAACTTTCAGCAACAAAGTAGCATACTCCCGATCGAGAACTGGCCAATAGTCTTTAAATTCAAGGTTAAATGATGCTCTAAATAAGTAAACGACATGAACAATAAAACTACGTAGGTCGTCCATAGACCACATTAGCTGGTTTTTGGGGAGCCTCGGGTTCAAGGATAATGCTTCTGCCCTTTTTCATTAGATGGATCGGTTCATATTAAAAGGATTTTCTTTTCATAACTAGCTTGATACAAATATAAATATTCAAGCATAAATATTTGGCAAGACTATGTAAAAAATTTGCTAATATTTATAAACTAGTATCAAAATCAAATAAAACTTTATAAATTGAACTTTTATGTAAAGCGTCATTTTATTATATGTGTATCAATGATTATCTAATAGTGTAATACATCATCACTACGAACAAAAAAAAATAATCACATTATCATGGGCGATATTGATATTAATCCAATGTATTTTATGGTGCATTTGGTAGTGTCTTAGAAAATATTTTCTCGAGGAAAATTTCATGGGGAAGATTTTCCCTGATCTTCTTTGGAAAAATGTTTACTGGCCTTGAGAGGAAACTAAGAACAAATGCAACAGTTATTATTCTATCTTTGGGAACGTTACAAGTGCCTAGAAATATTATGCGGCAAAGGAATGAAGTCCGTGGGAACGTCAAAAGAAGTTGGAGAGTTCTCGGAATACAATCATATGTCCTTTTGTTTATTTATATTCAATTTATGTTATACATTTAAATGTTACTGAATTTGGAAGATTATTGCATTTAAATGTTTTTATTTTCAATCTCTATCGTCTTTAAATGTAATGAGGAGTTCTTAAATAAATATTTTAAGATAAAAAAGAAATTTATTTCTATTATTATAGAATAAATAGGATGTAACTTTAAATCGATTTTGAAAGCTGATCAACTTTTCAAACAAAGTTTTTCTAACCTTATTTTTTACATATACACATAATCCATTGCAACAAAATTATATTCCTTTCAACAATTTCCATATAGCCTTTGTTGTCTGCTTGTAGACTCGTGTGACTTTTGAAATTCAGAACCATAAACTCTATAGAATTGCTTTAAACGATAAAATGGCCATGGATGAACGGTATCCAAAGTTCCTAACTAAGACCACAATGACAAAAGTAGCCGTTGAAAATTCAAATCAAACTCGTAGTCTCTTTGTAACATGTCCACTGTGAGGTCCATGACAGAAAGCATAGATTCAGATTTAGGAAAACCAAGCTAAATCTTCTGACCCAAAATTGGTTTATTTATTCCACCCCCATTTAATTTAATCCAACGAAAAGATATAAAGGGAATAAAAAGTAGGGTCAGTCCAATTCACTCTGCCAAAAATGCAAAGGCAGATCTTAAAAGCCCAAATTACCCACTTCACCCACTTCCTCAACGGCTAAAAAGTATTCCTCATTTCATTTGCCCGCCCCCTCACTCTCTCTGTCTCTCTCCTAAAAATTTGAATTCCTCTCTTTCTCTCTCTTAATTTGAACCGTCGTGTTTCTCCTTGAGAGTTGAGCTCAGTTGCCTCTCTCTCTCTCTCTCTCTCTCTCTCTCTCTCTCTCTCTCTCTCTCTCTCTCTCTTTTTCTGTCTGCTCTATATCTACCCAGTTTAAATCCTGCTCTCACATTTCTTTCTTCATGATTAATCAAAATTAAATTGGATTCCCTCTTTCTGAATCCCAATTTCATCATCCTCGGCAATTCCTCTCCGAAACATGGGTTGTTGTTTGAGTAAAACGGACCCAACATCCCCATCTCCTCCTCCTTCGAACCCCACCTCGAAGCCGGATCTGGAACTGAAACCGGTCCCTACCCCAGTAGAGCCAAGAAAGAACCCAGTATCTTCCATTAACGAAAAAGATGAAAGCACAGAGAAAGAATCTCAAGAGACAGAAGAAGATGAAAAGAAAGCAGCCAAGAAGAAAGAAGTGTTCGTGATTCAACACAGAAAGAGCAACGACAGGAGACCCGAATCCGAGAACGGGTCAAACTGCTCGACCCAACCCGACCCGAACCCGGAGATCGGGAGCAGCATAATGTCTTCCGGGCAGGTGGTGGTGAGGACGTCGAGCTGCACGAAGGAGGAGGTGGACGCCATTTTAATCCAGTGCGGGCGGCTGAGCAGGAGCTCCTCCGGGAAGGCTAACAATGGCGGAATCACAAACGGAAGGAAGTATTCCGGGTCGAAGAGAAGCTACGATTTCGACAGAGAGAACGAGACGACGACGGTGAATGCTAACAGTAACAGCAGTAATGGGGAGGAAGACGAGAGGCTGAGGAGGCGTGGGTCCAACTCCGGGTCCCAGTCACGGCGCCGGAGCAGGGAGAGGTCCGGGAGTCGAGATCGAGATCGAGAAAGAGATCAGCAAGGGAGTAGTGGTAGTAGTAGAAGGGTGAGTAGGTCCCCCGGAAGAAGGTCGGAAAGTCCATTGCCGAATACTACTAACTCCAATGGCAATGGCAACACCAATGGGAAACCGGGGAAGTTGGTTTCTGTGCCTGCAACTGTGAGTAATGGAGAGGTGAAGAGGGTGTTGGTTAAGAGGAATGTTGGGTCTCCTCGGTCTCAGTCGCCGGCCAGGGCAGCTCCCAATGGAACGCCGGTTCAAGTTCAACCACAACAACAGTCGGCGTCGTTGAGTAGGAATGGTTCGAGGAAGGCGGAGCAATCTCCCTATAGAAGGACGCCCTTGAATGAGATTGACCTCAATTCATTGCCTTTTCACCCTCTTCCTAACAGGCCTGTGCATAAAGGGAAGGAGGCTGAGGAAGAGGGGGTTGTTTTGGTTAAACACCCTCTCAGCTCCACTTCACAGGTATGTTGGATAATTAGTTCTAATCTCTTCTTGATTAATTGCTGTTTCGATTTTGGTTTTATTCATTGTCCTTGTTGCATTGATTGAACCTGATTGAGGACCCTGATTGTTAACTAAGGACAAGGGATAGGATTTGATTTGATTTGATTTGATTTGATTTCTTCATTTCCTGCCAACACTGCACATGACAGTTGACAGACTTCTCTTCAGGACATGGGTACCATTTTGTCTCAATATGTGTTTTAACTAATAACTATTGGAATATTGGATGAGTTTGAGTTTCCTTGAATATACTTGTACAAAATAGCCACAGTCATGAATCATGTTAGGAGACAGTTAACCCTTAGTTTGCTTGCAGTAGCAGTTTTGTATAAGAATTTTTGCCAATGACTGGGCACAAGAGGTATCTTGATAGTACTGCCTCCATCCCTAATTATAGAGAATGGAGCAAAAAAAAATTGTACATTGTCAAAAATGTGCTTGAAAATACCCTTGAAAAGGGGTTGTAATTGAAGTGTGTTAATCCTGATTGCAGAATAAGTACACAGACACACACAACAGCAGGGCAGTTGGCACTCCTGGAACTCACAGAAGAACTAGAAGCAGAGGAGCTGTAGAGGGGTTGTATGATGTTACAAAGACCAACTACTGTAGGGTGAATAATGAGGTTCACACTCCAACTGTTGAATACTTCACTGAGCATAATAAAGGAGAGCTAGTAAGCCCAACTGGGTATGATGCTTTGGTGACCCCAGTGATAGTGTCAGGTTCAGGTTCTGAGAGCCTGAAATTGCCCCAAACATTGATGAGAAGCAGGTCTTCTAGGAGATCCCGAGACCTGGACATCAATGTTGATGCTTTGCTAACCCCAACTCCAGCCACTGACTACAACTCACTCCTCCTACAAGACATCCAAAACTTCCACCAAAGCAAAGGCTCAACCTCAAAAGACAACAACAACACTCCGTTTTCGCTCCCGCCTTGTGTCACCAAAGCTTGCTCCATCCTCGAAGCTGTGGCCGATCTCAACTCTACAACAACTGCTGACATTGTATCCAACAAAAGGGCGAATTCCAAAGACCCTTTTGTAGTGGAGTCAGAAGTGAAGGTGGGTGATGATTTGATGGAACCGAGTTTTCACAAGTATGTAACTGTAAGGAAGAGGGGAGGAGAACTCGATGGAGAAGAGTCCTCTGGCAGCAACAGCTTTGTAGCCGGTGCCACTCACAACTGGGTTTCATCCTCTTCATGGGAGCCTAGTTCTGCTGATTCTACTGATTGCTGGACCTCAAACTCAAAGTCATACACCCGAGAAGACGGGTTTATTAGTCCTGTCGGATATCAGAGGCACGCTGTCTCTGAAATTGGTTGTGGAATCAAAGGCAACAACAGCACAGGGGAAAAGTTCCACCATCATCATCAGCAACATGTTGTGGAGACTCGTGGGAGGATTGTTAATGGTGGTGGTAGAGGTCCAATTCAAGCTTCTAAGGCAGCTGCTGCTTCTATGTGACATGACATTGTTGTTAAAAACATCTTCCATGTTCCATGTTGTAGATCTTTTAGGTTTCTGGTTGTGATTAGATTGTGATTTGTAGAAAGTTGCATACTTTGCAACTCTTCTTGTGTCAAGTTGCTAATGAAGCGGAAGGAGGTCTCAAGATGTTTTTTTAATGTAGGGTACTAGATCTTTTTGTCTTTGTTATGAAGGTTGCCAGAGGGTCATGCTTTGTTGTATTCATTGATTATGGAGTTGAATGGTATAACTAGTCATTTATTCGCTCCAGGCTCAAGTGAAGTATATGTCATCCAAAAACCTGTGATGCAAAACAACAGACCCAGCATAATGGCCTATTGATGCTTCTTTTTAAGTGCTTGAGGGATGATGAATATTGATGATTATCAGCAGTTGTGTCTCAACAAAGCTAAACTGTATGAGAAAATCATGTAACTGAGAAATCAGAGGTGTTTATAAAAGGCCTTGTTTCAGCTGTCCGAATTGTAAAAAGAAATCTTTTGATTATGAAGGCCTTATATCAGCTGTCTGAATTTGTATGTCATTCCTTTCCAATTTGTAGTTCGAGGCATTGCATCGTTAAGCCAGTTTCATAATCTTTGTCATGTGTCTATGTATGACAATTACAACTATTATAACTTGTATGAGCTTCTAATGTGTCAGATTGCATCCATGATTAAATATTTTACCCTAAGCAGCTTACTCTCGGGCCGGATTATCATTAATGATATGGTTGGTTGTGAGCTATAATCCATCAACCTTTAATGGCATTGATTTAGCAGTTTAGGATACTGTTCCATGTTTCGACCTTTTACAGTTCCTTTTTAATCATATTCTTTGGGATGCTAATGGCTCCGTCTTTATACATACATCAGCTATATGCAACTGATTACAGCACTGCTTTATACATCAGTCTTTAGGAGTGCTGTTGGCTATGGTGTATGCTTCTATAACAGCAAGAGGTCCCCATTCTTATGATTACATTTGCTGTTATGGTGTTGTTTGCACAAGAAGTTCATAGTGCATTCCGTGGCAAATAAAGTGAAATAATGGGGGTTAATTTGAACTAGTAGGCCAGGACCTAAGAGAAGGGGGGCTTTGGTTGTGTTAAGGTTGGATCATGTTAGAGTTTGTTGTTTGTCAGGTACTTCTTCAAAATTAGATACTCAAACTGAGCTACTCAGAAGGCAAAATTAAGTGTTTTACAACATAGGGTATATGGCTTCTACTCATTGCCTTAGCTCAGTTGACACCATGATGACATTTCATGTTCATGAAATCAATTCCCATAATGTACAAATAATAATATGGGATGGAGGGAGTATTACTCCATTTGTTTCTCAATATTTTCATTTGTGAATCTTACAATCTCAAATTCACCACTTTAACCTTCATTTTCTAACATAATACATCTAATAATTACTTAAATACCTTGAAAATCAACATTTGATTTCTTTCTCCCACCCTATTGCTTGAATTAATGAGCAAGAGTAGAAAAAATAGTAATTAGTACATTATTAGAATTACAATGTGACTAATAATATTAAGTAATATATTTGAAATAACTACAGAAATGAAATATATTCATATGATTATATTTTTGACAAAAAATATCTGATGATTAATATTTTATTTTGAATAATTAGTAATTAAGGTTTATAAAATTTGAATTAATATCTGGAGCAATAGATAATAAGAAACATTGGCCTTGTTATTTTAGTTGGTATGTAGAAGTTGGGCTAACCAAAACTTTTAGATCAAATATCTATTTTCCGAATATACGGTTAACCGTTTGAATTCATAGTCAGATTGGTTAACCGATCCATGACCACCCTTAGCCACCATATTCATACAAATTAAATAATAAAGGTCCTTTGATAGGAAGGCTTAAGGGTAATTTTGAGAAGAAAAATCTCCAAATGCTACTCAACTTGTAGACATTAACATGAGTACGTATAATATTTGTGAATTATTGTCTCAAACGTTGTTTGCTAATGATTTTACCGGATATCTAAAATTTGATAAAATAGTATTTTGATTAGTCAAAATACAAAATATTATTCCAAACACTATTATCGAATAGGGTCTAAAAATAAATTAACAACCGTGAGGCTTATTTTTATGGTAGTAAACATTGGAATTTCTGTGGTAACTTAGCTTGAAATGTTAGGCACAGTGATCTGATGTGAGCTTTAAGAACTGGTTCTTTAACAGAGTAATAAGTGAATTTGATTTTTTTACTAGGTAAGTACTAACCATAGTAATTAATCGTAGTGTGTTCCCATATTAAGAAAAGAAAAGGTAATAGTAATACTTTCTAGAGTTTCTTTATAAGGTTAGATTGCTAATCATATAACTTTGCGGAAGGATGGAGTTAAGAAAAACTTTAAATCAACAACCGTGAAGTGTGTGATACATGTTGGGTGTGGTTGACCTGTCAATCAATATCCTAGGAGAGTTGTAGAATACAATACCATGCCAAACATTAGGTTTAGGCTAAACTAATAATTAATCATGTAATACATTAACTTACAAACTTTTCGCTTAGCAACTTTATTAGTAGATTGGTTGTAACTTATAAGGAACCCCTAGAGTTCTTTGATTAGGTTTCAACATATTCTCGTCATAACACTACCAAATTTCTAAAATGTCACCATGAACCACCTAAACTAGTTATTATTTTCTAAAGCTTAATTCACCTTAACCTAAAGTGATTTTTATTTTTTCAACAAAAAAACCCGTTAATAGCATATATACTACTCTTATACTCTTCTATTATTTGGTCGTCTTTGATTATTGAAAACCATATTATTGAAAGGACATTGGTCTAAATAGTAGTTATGAGTTACATCCACGTTTTGTACTTCTAAATCAATGTTATATATGAGGGCACAAATCAATTAGAATTAAGTTTAATAATAATGAGTAGTATAAACATGACCACACGAGAGATCATACAAAACCTAACCCTTATTATATTATAGACCAAAATAATGAATTCAAATTTCAAATCCTTAGGTTTCAACACCACATATATCCAAAGATATAATTTCATTCTTTAGTATAGACAACAAAAAAACAAATTAGAGTGGAGGTGTGAGGAAGAGCAATATTCCTTATTCCACCTACTGCTAGCTTGTGCAATATTTTTGTTTATCTTTCCTTTCCCTATATAAATCCATGACTGCCCTAAAGCTATCCTACCCTAGTTCATCATAGATTAAGGCCATTAGCTTAAAGAGTATATACCAATTTAATCCTACATTAACCCCCCAACCCCTTTTCCTCCATGATGCAAATATAAATTATAACATCTTTCAAAGTATTCATCAGGTAGATTCTGATGTATCTAACAAGGTAGACCCAACAATTATAAATTTCTTTGTTTTTATGTTTTTTTTTTAATTCCTAATTCTCATATTTTTTCCGTTACTAGATAGATTAAGGTGTATCTAAGAGTAACTCTCAGTCTCTCGCCAAGTCTGTATTTTTTATTGAGAAAATAGTCGAAAGGAATATGGGCAACCTCTTAGCTTTGTGCATAACTACATGTAAGGTGCAATCGAAGCAAGCCCTAATCGAGAAGGGAGATGCTGTCCAAATAATGAGTATGGATGGGAAGATATTGAAGTTCAAAACTGGGATACTTGTGAGAGAAATATTGGTAAATTATCCAACTTTTATGTGGGTTTATTCAAGGAAACTACCCAACCCCTCCCTCTTAATTACGAGTTGAAGTTTGGCAAGATTTATTACCTTCTGCCTTGGCTTCATGCCACAGCAGGAGGCTTTTCTCCTCTCGATCATGTCACAGAATTAACTGCTCAAGGGGGATCGAGGAGGATTAGGATTGTCATAACCAAAGAGCAGCTTCAACAACTTCTTGGTACACAAACTCACTTAGAAGAAATTCTCTTTGGAGTTGCTCACCAGAGAGTTTCTAGCTCGTTTGGTGGTTCTTCTTATGGTTGCCTCTCCAAACATGATTCAGATACAAAGTTTTAAATGATAACCTCCAGATGATATGTATATTATATTGTGCAAAAATTGATGCCAGATGCATTTCCATGCATATGCATTGGCATTATGTATACGCATCTCCAAAACATGACTTGAATAAATTAATGTAATAGTTTGTTATCTGCCCACTATTCTTTAGCCTAATACATTGCTTAAATATGACGTAGAAAGAAGGACTTTTGATTGTACATGCATACACTGTATTAAATGAATTGGGAATGAATGAATGAATGATGCACTTGTAATGTAAGGTATAGGAGATTAGGAGGTGTGAATGGGATTCATCCATCTCTAGAAGTTGGGGAAGCAAGCAAGCATGGATATACATAATACATGTAGGGTTTATGGAACACTTACGCAAGTAATAGAAGTGTAAACAGATCGATGATGAATGCAAGTGCCTGAAATCATGGAGCAATAACATAGAGTTGATCAACGTTGGTGAGCTATTCAGAATGTTTCTCCTAAACGAGACCCATACTGATGCTTAGCTTCAAGTATACGTAACTTCAATTCGCCTGTTATTTGCGTAACTCCATAAGCAAATTAAACAACGTGCCTAAACTGTTAAGGTTTGAGATTCAATGACATGTTTTTTGTTAAAAAATTGTTGAAATTTGTTGACAATTGTGCATAGACTAGACCAGGACCAGCTAGTTATATATGCGCCTATGTTGACAACTTATAAGTTTCGATTCTTAGTATCAATTATTAAACTAATCTGCCTTATTCCTTTTGTTTTAAATTATTATTTGAATTACTCCCTCCATTTCATATTAATTATTATAATTTTGATTTTCACGGTGTCCAATATTACTCTTTGATTGATAATTTCTTACATAATATGTTATTAACAATTACAATATTATACTTTTATGATAATATTTTTCATTACCAATTTAATGGTGTTAATTTTATATTGCAACTCTGCAAATGAGGAAAACAAAATTGAGTAAATGATTATGAAACATACAAACTCTGCAAATGGTTAGGGGAAGCACAAATGAGCTGATTAATATGGGAGGGAGGATGTTTTGTTTGTGACAATTTGACAGACACGTACGTATCTATAATCTATCACCCTTTGTTCCATTTTAGTTGTCACTATTAGGGACTTTAGGGAAGTACCTAACAGTAACTATACAAAGTTCTTGATGAAATTTGAAGCTGAATAACAAAATTATCTTATATTAATGCCATCAAAATTGTAAAGAGAGAAGGAAATCATATGTTTCAGGACAAAAATTGATCATAGCATCATTAATATGTTATTAAAAATATAAAATGAAAAATATTATTAAACAAAATAGTTACTTAATTTGACAAATAAATTAAAACAGAGAACGGAATCAGTAAATATTAAATCTAGAAAATTTTGGTTGAAACTAATTAAATGCAAGGTTCTAGAAATTTGGAAAAAATATTTTTAAAAACTAAATAAGGATTATATACATTTATATAAATTTCCCTTTATCAAATTAACTAAAATGGGAGGAAACATTCAAATTAAACTGGTTTCTCCTCATCAAAAAAAAAAAAAAAAAAAAAAAACTGGTTTCTCTTCTAGTAACCCCATTGCCTTTAATGAGGTGTTGAGTTCACATACAACATGGATGGCGATTGATATGCACGACTTAGCAACCAAATATAATCAAAATTAAAACCAGAATTCTAAAATCTTGCCAATGTCATGAATGAAAGGGTTGGACTTAATAATCTCACACCTAAATTTTATAATTTATAGAGATTAATTTCAATTAATTCAAGATTTAGAAAATGTTCGCTAAAAAGCCAAAAGATTATTTACATTTCACTTTAATTTGATTAAGGACAATTTAAGTTGAAAAATAATTTTTGTCAACTATTCAAATGACGGAAATTACTTTAATTGACATATTTCATAATTTTGCACATATCAAGGTTTAACTAAAAAACTACCCACATAATTACAGAGTATTATTTTTCAAGGTATTTTTCAGATACCAAGGTGTAGGTAGTTAGAGAATATAAGTAAAAATAATTTTTATTGAGTGAAAAAAATAAAAAGTTAAGATAATTATTAAAGCTAAAGTAATTAATAAAATTTGGTAATTAAAAATAAAAAGTGACAATTATTTTAAAAAAATTAATTTAATTATTAATTAATATGGAAGGAGTATCAAATACTATAAGATTTCATTTGAAATGAAAAAGACAATTAATGTATTTGAAAATTTCAAATGAAATTAATGCACGGCAGAAGTTCAACAACTATCCACATTTTTGCGAAACCTTTTATTATACAAAAATAAATTATACACATATAATTGGTCCTGCAATCTATCTCAAATTAATATTGATTGAACATAACCGTTGCCTTTGTCTAATTGGTATGGCAGATAATAATAATAATAAATAAAAAATAAAAATATTGATTGGAATATATACATTAGGCATAGGATTTTATACAAATTAAACCCATGTAACCATATTGACCGCTATTACCAATGTCATTTAAATCCGAACTTAAGAAATATTTTCTCTATTTCATATTAATTATCTTCGAATCGTTTGACTAAAAATTTCTTATACTATATTTTATTAAAAATTATAACATTATACTCTTATAATAATATTTTTCATTATAAATTAAAAGATAACACTTTACCACTTTTATATAATAGAACACTTTATATTTTGAAAAATTAATAACACATAGGATTAGAATTAATATAAGAAGGAAGGAGCAATTAACTTATTAGATAGTATATGATTAGCTAAGTCTTCGTAGCATATATATGACTTGTTTAGCTCATGTAAGTAATTAATCCGATAATTAACTAAACCCTAGTGTTTTCCCCTTTGTTTAATCTCCTTTATGTTCACCATAAGGCAAGGTTAGGCTAGTTAGCCATGATATCATAAAAAAAGACAGTATTATAGCACCTATGAAACATGCCAAAAAAAACCTAGCTAGCCACCCTTACCCTTTGGTTTCTTGTTTGACAAAAAGTTCCCCATCTTTTCGTTATTTTACATTATGGTCCAAATGCATAATTAGTTTACTATAAATTGCCATAACATAACAACACCTTCTCCTTCTTCAAACCCCCATCCCATCACCCCCATTCTCAACTGTAATGCACTTAAATTTCCTATATAATTCACACAAACCTACCCGAGTTTATAGTTTAACCCCCTTAATCTCCCCCATTCCTCATCACTCTTCTTGTGTGATCACATAATTAAACTTTCCTCTTACCCTTTCTTCTCCCCTTCATTTTCACATCAAACACCTCAAAAACAAATCCTTTGATGGGAAATTTTCTGGGTTTATGCGTGTTAGGAGGCTCAGAGAAGTCTTTGTTGCGAGTGATGAAGATGAATGATGGGAAGATACTCGAGTTTCGGACGTCGATGAAGGTCAGAGATTTGTTGGTTAAGTACCCTAATTCTTATGTGGGTATGTTTAAGGAGGCTACTCAGCCTTTACCTCTTGATTACAAGCTCAAACTAGGGAAGGTTTACTATCTTCTTCCTTGTTTCAGCACCAGATTTGAGACCTCACCAAATAATAGTACAGAAAGTGTTTCTCCTTGTATAAATAAGGATGATACAAGGAGGGTTAAGGTTGTTATAACAAGGAAGCAACTGGAGCAGATTTTATCCAACCAGATGACACTTGAAGATGTTATAATGGAGGTAAAGAACAGGCCATGCAAGAGCTGGGAAGAAAAGACTAGTCATCTTCAGAAGCTTGAAGCCATTCCTGAAGAAATTGAGCGATATTGATCAGTTTTTTTTTTTTTTTTTTATATTTTATATACATATACCTATCTCAAGGGTAATAAGGAATTCCATTGATTATATATATTGCATTGTTAGCATTTAAGAAAGAACTAACAATAATCACATGAGGTTCTAGGTTCGATTCTTCCTCACCCATTTAGGTACTATTGCACAAAAAAAAAAAAAAAAAACAACCACATTTCATGTATAGTAAATGCATTTGTGTATCTAATTAGTGCCAAACTACTAAGGATAATATAATCATACTAATTGCTTATGTATACATGTATGAAACCAATATGTCTATATGGGGCATCTTATATATGTAGTCCGATCACCAAATCTGACCAAGAGAGCAGAACAATCTTATCCAAAACAAGCCTCCTAGGCACTTTATGGTCTATTGGAGGCTAAATTTTCTGCATTTGTAGCCAATTGATGATTTCCCTGGTATGTGTTTTTGTTGCAAGGTTGTTCTTATGTTGATTTTTCTCTTTATATTATAACCAAACAAAGTCAAAATATGCAGAATAAGGTATCTTCATCAAATAATTACTATTTACTGATACGATGTTAAATAGGGTCTTAATGAAACCAAGCCGGCTTAACAAGTCGCTTGCGCTAGGAGATCGACTTGGTCAAAGTTTGGCCTGAGCTCAGTTTAAACAAAGTTCAGCTTGGATATCTTCAGAGCTGAGCTCAAACCTATGGACTGCGCTAGGCTAGTCTAAATATTTTAGGTAGGAAATAGGTTACGTTTTATGGTTATAGCTACACCATATATTATTTTGTACGCTTCAAACTTCAATCGCTATATGGTCCATCATGGTGTACCTACTTAGATACACCACTTATATTAAATTTTTAATTAAAAATTCATCAATATTAATTATAAAGTACTTCATCTTTAATTTATCAATATTATTATAAGGTTCATCAATATTTTTTAAATTTATAAAATTTTTACAAAACATTATCATATGAAAAATTGATATATTTGAATGCATGTAACGTACCTAGATAGTTACACCATAGTAGATGATATAATTTGCATTATTGAACATGAGATTATAATCCTCATTAGGTCACTTGGACACTTGCTAGAAGAAGGCTAAACTAAAAGCTCAAATATATCAATTAGGCTCTGTTCTTTTGTGCGGTTGGTAAGATGCGAAAATGGTGCAGTGTGCTAAAATTGTAGAAAGTGTGGTAAGGTGTAGAATGGTATAATAAAATTTGTTGAAAGTGTGGCTGATGTGATAGATGAGGAAAGAGTGAGTTAAAAGTAGAGGAGAAAAGTGAAGAATGTATTGGTAATGATTGTGGTGAAGTGTGGAATAGGAATGGTAGTGGGTCCTGGACCCAACCCATTAAGACGGGCCTGGGTTTAAAAATTTGGACCCGATGGGCATGGGTCGGGTCTGGGTCCGAAAAAAATTGGCGGGTCTTGGCACGGACTGGAGGACCCATCAAAATTTAAAGATATTATTATATTTTTAAAAAAAATTGAGGACAAGAGCTATTGAGATATATGATTGAATAATGATGAACTTTGTATTTTTATTTTTATTTTGCATTTAAGTTGTGCAATTGTATTCTTAGAGATTTTTATTATGTTTTTATGTCGATGCCTTTATGACTTTTGTATTTGTTCTTACGTTTGACTTAGCTTATAGCTTCGTACTTTGAATTAGATGGTTTATTGGGTTAAAAACAAGTGTATTTAAGCAGAATAGTTGTTACTACCTCCGATTAATTGTCCTTGAAACTACTTTTATGAGACCAAGAAATATAGGGAATGGGGCAAAAATTTTGTACATTGTCCAAAATGTCCTTGAAAATATCCTTGGAAAGGTGCAAAAAGTATATTTATAAGGGATAGAATGGGAATTATAGTTATTGGAAATATAAAAGTTAGGTAATTGGACAAATAAAAAGGGACAGATGAATTAGTTAATTGGACAATTAAAAAGGGACAGAGGTAATATTATACAAGTGTTCAAGTATAAAATTAACTCGAAAATTGATAAATCCAGTAAAAAAGTATATAAGAGATTTGGACTCATAAAGGACCCGCTAACTGCTAAGGACCCGTGGACCCGCTGGGTCTGGGTCTAGGTCTGGGTTTTACAAACCCATCAGGTCTCTAGTCAGATCTGGGTCCAAAAAAATTAGGCGGGAATGGGTCCAGCCGGACCCAATCTAATCTAGACCCGACCCATTGTCATCCCTCATGTAAATGATTATTGAGTAATATATTGAGTTGTGATAACTCATTGCACCGCACAGCATAAAAAAACAGGGTCTTGTTGTTTGTAATGATTCAAGTTAGGCCCGGCCCAATAGCCAATACAATTAATTGGTACAAGTGGTATGGGCTTGAATTTGGAATCTATAATGCAATGATTGACTTTGTCTTGAATATGTAATCTATAATTATATTAAAACAAAATATGCATGTCTAATAAGTTGTCATGTGGCAGTCTTATGTAATAAATTAAACTCTAAATATTTTTAAATCAAAATTAAACTTCATTAATAAAGTTTCTTTAACTTCCTAAATGTAATTGATAATTTATTTTTTAAAAAGTTTAATCACTATAAATAAATTAGTTTCTACTTTATTACAACACAATTATGAAAATCATTTTAAATAAATTAAGTATAAAGCTTTACAATAATCTAAATAATTAATTTCTTTATTTCAACACGATTATGAAAATCAATATAAATAAATTAAGTATAAAACTTTACATTTATCAAAATAATCTATCTATCTATTTATCTATCTATCTATCTATCTATCTATCTATCTATCTATCTATCTGTTTGTCTATCTATATTAAAACACAAGTACCTTAGGGAATTTCAAATCTAAAAGAAAAAATTTGGGAAATTTGATTATTTCCAAAGAACGTTCCAAACATATATAATTTAATGTTTTCATAGATATAATCTGAAAAAACAAAATGTTTTATGCCAAGAGTTACAAATATTTGATTTAATACACAATTCAAATATTCCCTAATTTTATATTATAATCACAGCATAGGAAATAAATGATAATTGATATTATAGTAAAACTTTCATGAAAAGTCTATACTATTAATTTGTATTTTCTTTAATAATTATTATAAATAATAAAATTTTTATTAACACTATTAATATATATATATATATATATATATTCTATAGATGAAAATTTTAAATTATAAATAAACTACCAGAAATTGAACAAGAAGTTTGAGTAAAGGTAGATAAAAAGAATTATAGAACAAGCTAAACAAATCACACAACCAAAACCAAAAAAACAAGAAAATAGAATTATCGTAGTCACTATAACTTTTTTTTAAACAAACATTATCGTTTATTCAAAAATAAAATAAAATATTTATCGATAAATTTATGATTGACATACTGTTTCACTAATTTATTTTAAACTATATTTATAAATATCTAGACAGAAACTAAAATTTAATAAATATTTAATTCAATAGATAAATACTTAATTGTTAATTTATGACGATATGAATTTAAGAAATAAATTTTATGCTTTTCTTGAAAATAATTATTATAAAGTATGAATATTTAATATAATATGGATTTTAATATGCTTCCACCACCAAATTATTCAAATGATGCCATTGTTACACAATTTTTTTTATTTTCCAATTATCATTAAAGCAATTTTTTCAAAATTAAAATGAAAATTATTATAAAATTACTTTTAAAAAATTACATAAATTATTGAAAAGTTTCCCGTACACTGCTTAGGATGTCAAAGGCTAGTTATTAATTATACATATAATGTGTGTGAACATTTTAGCGTAAATTTATTCAAGTCCGAAGATCACTTTTTCACACTCAGATCAATAATAACTTTAACTATTTGCTTCGACAAATAAGGAAAGTATGACTAATTCCATGCCGTGATCAATTCTGCAACTGGAGTTATCAGTAAGCTTTAGATTTACCGTAATACATTATTTATTTTAACTTGTCGCCATGCAGCTGACTTTTGAAATTTTATTCACTTTGACGCTAGGAATTTTGAAAAAATCAAGTTGAAAAACCTGGACCAAAAAAATGCAATTTCTGACTAAAAGAATTGGTTATCAAAACTAAAATGCAGTTAATTTTGAATCGGGCAACCAAACTCATTTTCCGACTAATAGGTACGGGCGAGGTGTAATTCGACAATTCTGCAAATTTAATTAGGTACCCAAAAATCCAAAATTTAAAAAATGAAATTTTAAAAAATGTCAAAGTAGCGTTAATTCAACTGACAGTTCCTAATTTGAAAAGGTTCATATTATCATAATATTGTTTAATGTTTTTACCAATTAACCTATTTATTTTCAACCTTTATATTATGTTTTGAAATATACACTGCCACTACGTTTACACCTCAAAAAATGAAAATAAAAAGCAACAGAAGTGTATTGCAATTTGCAAGTGATGAAGATGAATGATGGGAAGATCCTAGAGTGCTGAGCTCCAATGAGAGTGAGAGATCTACTAGTACTTGTTAAGGAGACTGCTCGGCCTTTGCCTCTATTTACATGCATTCTTAAATTTGTTGGAAAGTTTATTACATTTTTTCTTTGTTTCAGCACCAGCTTAGGACTTGAGATAACATTACAAGAGGAAATGTATCCTGAGTTGAATGCCTTATTGTTAAGCAATCTTGAAAACTTTTCTTATTTGCCCAATAACGCCAAGATCAATTAATTATACAAAGGCTTCTTCCAGCTTGTTATTACACAGACCATGTATTAATATCCATCCACACACAATCTTCTCACAAGGCACACAATCACATCTTGATTACTGAATCTGGACATCAATGACCTTGCGTTCAACCTGTGTCTTGGGAACATTGATGTAAAGAACTCCATCCTTGAGCTTAGCCTTGACCTTATCCATCTGGCAGTTATCAGGCAACTGAAGCCTGGTGTCATACGAGCTGTAGCTCCTCCTCTTCCACGCATCATCTCCGCCTTCTTCCGTCTTCGTCTCACCTTTGATCACCAGCACGTCGTCCTCCACCATGACCTTGACATCATCCTTCGACAACCCCGGCATGTCGAACCGCATCTTGATCTCGTTCTCGTCCTCTACAATGTCCCATGGGGCACGCATCTCCCCCGACCCCCCTGGCATTGTCATGGCATCCTCAAACAGACGGTCCATTGTTTCCAGCATCTGCCTCATCGTTCGCATTGGCGACAATGAGTCTATCAGACCTGCATGTATAATATGATGAGTTTCCTGCCAGTTGGTGAAGAAAATGACCAGTTAAGTTATGAAGAAAACAGAGCATACATACCGAATGGAGAGATGTCGAGGAGCCTTCTGGGACGACGCTCCATGGCATTGGCAGTGCCCCCATTCTGGTTGCTCTTCTGGAGTTGGACATCAACATGTTGGCTTTCTTCTTTCTTTTCGTGGGTCTGTGTCTGAGTCTGAGATTGTTGGGCTCTTATGGCTCCCAGTCTGGGAAAGTTCTTGTTTGGTACCGGGAAAGAAACATAGCATTGCCCATATTTAGCTGATGAAACTGGGTTTAATCCTCCCCTGCTTGATACCAGTGGTGAAGCAGAGCATGTTAATCCCTTGGTTGCCATTTTCACTCTCTTTTTTTGTAGAAATAACTCTTCAATTCGGGCTGGGTAATCTCTTTTTTTTGGTGATCTTTTGGTGTGGGTTATTTTCTGAGATGAAGAATTGTTCTGGGTTGGAATTTATAGGCAAAGAGGAGAGATATTGGTGAAGTTTTGAGAAAAAATGTGAACATTCTCGAGCATGGATTGATCTGATTAATGAGTAATTGAGTATAGTAAGTAGTGATTTATGAGTAGACAGTTTGAAGTGTCTGCTTTCATGTTTTGAGTTCCAGCTGAATCTGCTGAGTTCCCGAACCCTCTTTGTTTGTGGTCACTTTCCTTGGCCTTCTTTTCTCTTCCGTTGAACCTTTTCCTTTTTCGAATAAGCACAAGACACGGAAGACAGGTCCTTATTAACCCTACTGTCAAATTTCATATGGTGTTAGTGACCACTTATGACCACTTATATCTGATTCATGTGATCTAAACATTCTGTTAAACTCTTTCATAACTTCACTCTATAATTTTATCAAAAATAATTGCTACGTCGTTCCTACCAGTGAAGTTGCTTCGTAACCTCTAGATATTGTTGATGCATTTTTCTTCGACTTTCCATACTTCTTCATCTTCCAACCAACTAACCTTTGAGACTTAAACCGCAGAAGCCTGCAACTAGTCTAGACTCACGCAGTTGACCGACAACCACCCGCTTCACGTAGTCGGAAGCAATCTGGCCTCACATATCCGAAAGGAATCTGGCTTCATATAGACGAAAGCAATTTGGCTCACACGATTTGCCAAATGAACCGTTGGGGTTTGGTTTCTAGAGTTTTCGGCAAAAAAGAGAGCACAATGATTGTGAATTTTAAAAAGACTAACTTTATTGGAATAAAACTAAAACTAAACTCTCATTTACAGAGAAAAGAAATAAAAACGAGGCTTACCATCGATTAGAAGGATCGATGGAGAAGGAGGTGAAGGCTGAGATTTTTTTTGGGAGAAAAGGAGGTTAATAAAGAACTCTCCGTCTTCTATTAAACTCCACGATGGCAAAAAGTCCAAAACCCCTTTGCCAAAAAGGAGTCCAAAAACAATCTTACTAACAATTTTTATACATTCATCCACGTTGGAAAGTGGGATTGGAACATCATATTAATTCATTTTAGGCACTTCTTGGTCTAGTTTGCAAAATAGTCCCGATAACTATGAATTTCTTTTCGTTCATTTCTTTATTCCTACTCCCCATCTGGCACCCCGTACTTTCAAATGTACACAAGATTGCCAAACAAAATAGTTCAAAGAATAACGAATAACAACTCGAAAATACGGAATCTAAGCATCATATCACAGAATAGGTGCAACAATGCAGGGGGTTTTCACTTTAGCATGGTCTAAGAAGATTCGTATTTATCCTGATATCCAGCTTTATATTTGCAAATATTGAAGCCAATCATAGACCAATTTACAACTCCAGAATGCCCTAGACAAGATTACTTAGGGTGGCAGTTTGGAATCGTTGCTGCTTTGATTCTTTCTTTGGGCAGTTCAAGGTCAAAGTCCCAACTTGAAACCCTTTTTTTTTTTAAATATGCTTAAGATCCAACGTGCATCTAAATCAAAATTCAAATTTTAGGGTGACATTCTCTATAGTTTTGGGCTGATTTATGCCCTTGAGGTCCTCATGTTGTCTGGCTTCAAATTGTGTACATTTCTAAACTCTTTAGTTTTGGGCTGGAGTGAGAGTCCCCTATCTAGTTTTGGGTTGTGCAAATGCAACTATTGGTGTGTTTGCAGAAGAAATTTTGCAGTGTTGACTGCTGAGCTACATTGCAGAAACCCAGAGATTGCATCAACTGAAAGTCACAAATACACTGAACAAATAATCCAACATATCTGCACTCTTCAGAAGGACTTTAAAAAGTTTATTCTACTTGTACCCTTCCCACAACATAGAATCCTATTATTACACATTTAGCATTCACAGAGAGATAAGAAGAGCAGAAACCATACAAAATTTTCCAGTTGATCAGAGTTTACCAAAAGGAATTTCAATCTACCACCACTGTGAAGCTTTTCAAGACCAAACACATTTCAAAACAGCATCATCAAAAGAACATAACATAACATACATACATACATCACTCACTAATTCAACCACTGGAAGGGCATCTCAGATTTTGCCTTGGTGGTGTTGTGATATGTAGTAGGACTACTACTGCCACTGCTATCAGAAAATGAAGCATGGGTTTTCTGCAAGACCCCGGATGGTGACGACACTGTGGTGGCTGGTGGGGTGACAAGATCACCCCCGCCGCCAAATCCGGCAGCTGTTGTGGCAGTGACAACCGACCCCGGCCTCAAAACCTCACCCAGTGGGCCCCCAGGCGAGGTCGGAGAACCCCCAACACCAACCCATGAGTCAATAATCCCAAGACCCATCTGGATTTGGCACATATTCTCATCAATACCATTTGAGGAGAAGGGAGCTTTGTTGTTACTCCCATAATTCTCTTTGTTCCCAGACAAACCCATTGACCAAGCATCAATCAAAGGCCTCTCCAGCAATCCCATCTCAGATTTAGTACTATAAACACAATCAGAGTTCAAATTTAGAGGCTCCCCCTCAAACTGCTGCTGAAAGACTGAGGGGTTCATACTTGTCTGCACCAACTGTTGCCATTGTTGCTCCTCAGCCCAAGCCAAACCCCTACAAACAAACATAGGTAGATATATCAACTCTCAGATCCCAATCAAGTACTAAAACAAACGAACAACCTCCAAGGTGACACATTTGTGCACGGTCTTGGGATGCCAATGTAGGCAACCTTACCCATGAACAAAAGTTCACGGAGAGACTGATTCCGACGGATCCGCATCAGATCCCAGTCAAGTACTACTATCAATAAATCCAAACCCATACTAAAACATGGAAAGTGGAAACCCACCTGGAATCCTCAAAAGGGTTTACAGCAGACACCACTGGGTGATCAAAGGCGGGACCTTTCGACGACATCTGAACCGAGGAAGGGAAAGAAGATGCAGCAATAGGCTGAGTATTGGGATCAGTCAGGCGGGTCTTCTTGGTGGTGGGATTTACATTCTTGGGTTTGTTAGTAGCAGTAGTAAAATCAGAGAGAGGGTTATGAAGAAGTTCCACAGGCTTTCTTGAACGGGGACGACCTCTGTGCATATGACGCTCACAGTACTTCTGATTAGGCGCCACATCTCTAGAGCACCTCCACTTCTTCCCATCTGTTCTTCTGCACCTCCCTGGCTCTGCATCTTTCCCATTTCCTACCCACCTCAAGTTCAACCCACTTCCATACTTACCCATCACTGTAAAAATGACCACAGTTTGTTTTTACCCATCAGTTTCATGCTTACCCATCAAGAACTTCACAACAAAGATAGGGAGTTTGGAGTGGGATTTACTTACAGTATGAGGTGGGGGCAAAGGTGGTTGGAGAGAGATTGGTGGTGAAGGAGGAATAGAGGAGATCAGGTGGAACAGGAAGAGATGCAACCATGTACTTGTATATCATTGCTTGTCTTTCTAACTCCTTCCACTGTGCTGCTGTAAATGGAAACCCCATTGCTGCTGTAGCCATACCTCCTCCACCTACCAAACCCCAAAAACAAACACATCTTTAAACTCAAAATTCAAGTACTAAGTAGCAGTAAATCATTATTCACCAATCACAATCAATTTTCTGATCTTCAAATAGATATAATGTACAGCAAATTATATCATATAAAAACCTGGAAAGTGTCAACCTTGCACAGAGAAAAAACAGTGACAACATCCCATATATGAGGTCTGAGCTCACATTAGGGGAAACATTGAAATAATGACAGTGTATGTCATGACTGAATGTATGCTGCCTTTGTTACTAGTAGTTTACTAGTACTGATATCAGTCTTAGATCAGACAAAGTTGAGACTTTTTAGAGAGAGAGAGAGAGAGAGAGAGTTACCTGATGAGGGTTTGAAGAAAGGATAAGAAGCATCAAAAGGCTGCAAACCCCTTACAAACCCAGAAGAAATAGCAGGAGATGAAGAAGAAGAATGAAGTCCTGGAGGTAGTACAGGAGTAGCATCATATATTATACTATCATTCTTCATGATAGTAGAGTACCCTGCATTACAAGTGGGCCCCCTGCCGCCATTGCAGTTATCACCACCTTGATCATCAAGACCAGATGAATCTGGTTTCCCCCCAGTTTGATTGCACAGGAATGAAGGGTCCTGATTTTGCAAGTTGAGCCCCAGCTCAACCACCACTTGACCTGCCTTGCTTGCAACGCCAATCTCACCCCCACTACTACTCATGTCTCAAATTCTCAGAAAATGAAAAGAAAATCTGGAAAAAGTGCAAAATTGCTGTCTTTTTCTTACAGGGGAAGATATGTGCTTAAGAAATCAGAAACCCAGCCATTTGCAGAAACCCAGGAATGCTCTGATGTTTTCTCTCACTAATCTGACTCTGTTTCTGAGCAGAAATTATAGGTGGGTATTTTTTTTGTTTGAGAGAAGAGATGATTAATATAAGGCACATAGAGAGGAAGGGTAAGTAAGTAAGTAAAGGATGGTGTAATTTAAGAAGAAGGGTTGGCGGCCATATTTAGGCTTTGATTTGCTTCCATACTTCCAACATTCTCACAAATTTACAAAGTGTACTTTTCTCTCTCATCATCCCCACCCACAGTGACATAATTGCAATGTCTATGTCAATTTGTGGGGAATTTCCTCTCCTTTCCTTTATTTTTTCGTAATTTTGGATGGGGGTTTTGGTGAAATGACACGCAATTGGGAAGGGTCTATCTTTATCTTGCATGTTGCGCCGTACCGAGGCCCCCCATAACTTTATTTTTGTTTACTGCATATAATTGCATATAGGGACTTGAGCCTCCCCAACCCCCTACCAAGGTTGCTCAAAATTTGTTCAACTTTTACCGTTACCTTGTTCAATGTGCATATTAGCCCAACCTAAATCACTCCCGTAAACCCAATACATGCTCATCTTTTATATATCCCCTTCTTTTTTATATATCCCCTTCATCCATGATAACCATCTTGACTCAAGATGTAACCATCTTGACTCAAGATGGTTTTTAACTTGAGTTATTCATATTTTACATTTTTGTAACTTTTATTAATATTTTCTTTAATAATTATATATATTTATCAATTATAATAATATAAAACTTATTAGGTAGGTAAAAAAATATAATAATAGCCTAATTTTATCAATCATAGTAGAAAATCCACATTTTATACATAGTTTTATCTTTACGAAATAAATATAAATAAATAATTATTTTTAACTTGTTTATAAGTTGTAGTAACCTTGAAAATGATGAAACATACCTTTAGAATGATTTAAATACACTTACATTTCACTCTATTAGTGATTTTGAAGAAATGCAAGATGGTTAAGAGCCATCTTGTGTCAAGATGTTTATCATTTTCGTCTTTTATATATCCCTTTCATTTTTTTTATCTGTTATTTTAATTTATTTTTCTCAATTTTAATTATATATTATTTTATAATTTTAATAATTTATTAATTATTCATTTTACTACTTTGCCCTTGATAATCATTATAGTAATACAAGAGATATTAAAAAGTAATAAAATCATTTTAGTAATTATGCTCATAACGACCCCCATAAATGCTAGGCACGTTTGTATCAGCAAATTACCTTTAAATGACATATAATCTCAAACAAAGGGAGTAATAAAATTATATAGTGATAGTCTTTAATATTTCTTTTTAATTGATAATTTCATGTATAATATTTATTATAAAATTATTTTCTTATGATATTCGTTTTTCTTACCAATCTTGTGATAATAATTTTGTATGATAAAATATTATGTATGTTAAGAAATTAATAGTCAAATTTTTAAAATTTGACTTGACATATAAATCATAGTCTCCGATAAATTGGGCAGGATGTAGTACTTAATACTCCCTTTTTTATCTTTCATTTTCTATTGTTTGTAAAATATTATATAGTTTTCTGATATCCTTCTTTAATTGAATATTTCTTGTTTAGCATATTAGGAAAAAAAACAATACGAATAATGTCGTATTCTTACAATAATGTTTTGGACCATGATACACATCTTGACTCAAGATGAATAATAATCATCTTGATTTATCTATATTTCACATTTTGTTAACTTTTAATAATGTTTTCTCTAATAATTATGTATATTTATCAACTATAAGGGTATAATAATTATTTGCTAGGTCAAAATAATATAAATAATAGCTAATTTTATCAATCATAATAGAAAATGCAAATTTTATGTATAGTTTTATATTTATAAAAAGGATTATTGGATGATAATACACTGAACTTTAGGGGTATTGGACAATAATGCACTGAACTTTTTTCTTAGACTCTAATGCACTGAACTTTGAGAGTATTGGACAATAACGCACTCATACCAATTCAGTTGGTGGTTGACGCGGTGGCTGTCCTACTTTGAGGAGTAGTTTTTCTATTTTTTTTCAGAAAAAACTTTTACCGTGTAAGAAAGTACACATAAGCACGATGACTAATATATTTTTTTGGAAAAAAATAGAAAAACGATACCTCAAAGTAGGACAGCCACCGTGTCAACCACCAGCTAAATTGGTCTGAGTGCATTATTGTCCAATACCCTCAAAGTTCAGTGTATTAGAGTCCAAGAAAAAAGTTCAGTGCATTATTGTCCAATACCCCTAAAGTTCAGTGTATTATCATCCAATAATCCTTATAAAAAAATATAAATAAATAATTATTTTTATATTATTTGTAGGTTATAATAACCCTCAAGTTAATGAAACATATCTTTATAATGATTTAAATATACTAACATTTAACTTTATGAGTGATTTAGATGGTTAAGAACCATCTTGCAGCAAGATGTTTATTATTTTCGTAATGTTTTTTGTTACAAATCTATTGATAGAGTTCTTACACAATATATCATCACAAAATAATATCAATTTTCAGTATAGTCTCACTAATCAAAGGTTTATTGATTTAAATATTGATTGTTTCTCCCTATACACAAGCATGCATGATTGAAGGGATTGCTTCCCGCAGATACTGTAGAATATTTATATGGGTTTTTGGCTCAAAATAATCCGAAGTCGGAGGTCATTGGTTGAAAATAATCCAAACTCACTTTTTGGCTGAAAATAATCCAAACTTTTAATCTATTTGCTCGGACTAAACCGAAATTCAATTTCCGGTATCGGAATGCTGACGGGACAACCTGAGCACGTGTTTCTTTAATTGATTTTGGTTTCGAATTTTTTTAAAGCTTATGTAGACCCCAACTCCCTTAAACCAAGAGTTTGATAGTTTAAATTTTTTGGGTTGGAAGACTAAATTTGTTATGTTAAAGTGTTCTTATTTTTAAGCCATTGACATGTCATTATAAGTTTAAATGAATTGGGGTGTACATAAGCTTTAAAAAAAATCAAAATCAAAATCAATTAAAGAAACACGTGTTCAGGCTGCCCAGTCAGCATTCCGACGTCGAAAATAAATTTCGGTTTAGTCTGAGTAAATAGGTTAAGAGTTTGGATTATTTTCAGCCAAAAGGTGAGTTTGGATTATTTTCAGCCAATGTCCTCCGACTTCAAATTATTTTGAGCCAAAAGCCCTATTTATACACGTTAAGATGTTAATAGTTATAGCTTTTAATGTTTGACTAACATAAAAACCATAGCCATGAATAGAATAGCAATGAGGGAGTACATAAGAGTCCGATATAAAGCAAAAAATGACTTGGAGGTACCTATCTTTTTGTGAAAATGATTTCTAGGACCCCATATTTTGAAAACTAATTTTGAAGTCCCTTTTTTTATGTGTTAATAATTACAGGACCCACTATTTTAATAAAAACCTATTAAAAGGGGTAATAACTTTTTATATTTATTTTTTTATAGAAAAGGGTATAAAACAAGGACCTTTTATGTAAAAATATGATTTTTTTTAAAGATTTTCATTAAAACATGTTAAAATAAACACTCTTAACTCTTTTATGATAATTTAAATGGTATCAGTTATCACAATCTACTACATATACCTCAAAAATTGTATTTTCTATGGTTATATGCTCAACATGCTTAACAAAAAAAAAAATTAACTTAGCTAGAGAATTTTGATTGATATCTTAACGTAGTTGTGTTGGATCGTCAAATTATTAAAATTATCATAAGCAAGTACAATTTTTGAGGTATAAGTAGTTGATTGTGATAGCTAATACCATTAAAGTTATATATCATAAAGAGTTAAGAGTGTTTATTTTAACATGATTTAATAAAAATCTCAAAAAATCCTATTTTGCATAAAAGGTCCTTATTTTAAACCCTTTTCTATAAATATAAAAAGTTAATACCCCTTTTAATAGGTTTCTATTAAAATAATGAGTCCTATAATTATTAGCACATAAAGAGAGGGACTTCAAAATTAGTTTCAATATAAGTCGAAATTATTTTCATAAAAAGATAAATCTCAATCATTTAGATATAAAGCTTTGCCAAGAAACATTACCATATATGCGACATTCCTCATTCTTGAAGAAAAAAGTTATGGTCTCATTTTTTAGAGTGGTAAGTAATATTTAGGCCTAATTTTTTAATTAGATTAAACCTAACTAACCTTATCTAATTTAACTTAACTTAATTTATCCTTATCTAGCTTAACTTAACCCAACTTCCTAAAAAAACATCAAAACCAAAAACAACTTTTTAAATAAAAAAGAAATTCAAATAATATTATTTTAATCTCAAATCCATCCCCTTTTCCCAACACATATAACTTTTGCATTTATTTTCTCTAGAATATTCAAATTTTATTAATATAATAATTTCAGCCAATCATATTCTTTGGATTGGTAACTCTTTCCAATACAATCCAATCCAAACCTTACATAATTCCCCAAAAAAAAATCTTCTCTAAAAACACAATTCCCCAAAAAAAAAAAAACATCATAACTTATCCAATCAAATCCAATACAATCCATCCAAACCTCATTTTATCCAACCCAAAGAACAGACATCTAACTTAACCCAAACCTATCATATCATTTCCTATAATTAATATTATATCCTAACTTATCCTAACTTAACTAATCTAACTTGACAAAAGAACTGAACCTTAGTGTAAGTGAAGTGAAAAGATAGATAAGTATTGCTAGGTAAATATTTGATAAGCAATTTATTGAATGGTTTATCGAGAAAAATGACTTTATTGAAAAATTGACTAGGCCAAATAAGTTAAATAGGTGGCTGGTAAAGAATCTATTCACACAGTTGATTGTGTCCAATATGTTGATTTTCAATAGGCTAAAATGAGCAACCTATTGGAATTTACTATTTGTAGAAGTAACCACTTAACCCAAAAATTGTCAAAAATTAGTAAATTACATATATGTCATCATAAAAATAATTGATACAATCTATGAGTTTCATTGTCAACTCCACTAAGAAGAGACATTATATATCATGTCTTTAACCTACTCAATTTAAACCCTTAGATTCCAAGCTAGGTATCTCTCCAGAGTTCCACCTTGTCATTTAGCTTTTCACTCGACTCGTCTATAGTACTATGTCATCCACAAACAACATGCACTATGGTAACTCATCTTGAATCACCTTACTGAACTCATCCATGACCAATGGAATGGACCTGGCGCTGACCCCTAATGCACCCCGATGTCGCATAGAAACTCACTTGTAGTTCCCACCGCAGTCTGAACGCTAATTCTAATATGCTTCCATACATGTCTCTAATGACCTAAATATAGGGCACCTACACCCTTTTTGCTTCCAAGCAATCTCACATCACTTTCTTAAGGATCCCATCTTAGGCTTTCTCTAAATCTACAAATACTATATGAATATCCCTTTTCCTTTCCCAATATTGCTCCATAAAACCACTTTATAGATGGATAGTTTTTATTATCGAGTTATCATAAATTGATTTTCAGGCACATACACAATCTTTACAATCTTCTCTCAACTATCTGTTCCAATCTTCATTGTATGACTTAAAATCTTAATCCTTCTAAAATTATTACAATATTGAATATATCATTTATTCTTGTATAAAGGGATAAGTAAGTATACTACTCCACTAACGTCACATTCTAGACATTTTGAGATTTAAACTCCGTTATGAACACCAATGGGTAGCTGAAATTATGTAGACTATACATGAGGTACTGTTAAGATTGATTTAGACTAAACATTAGAGATCAGAATCGTAGGTCCAAAGATTTGATTTTAGGAGGAAATAATGAAAGGTAGGGTAGGAATATATTTGTAGTATTATTAAAGTGGGTTATTTATCACAGGACACACACAATGAGTAAGATGTGATGCCTTAACCACTTGCATGTTTCTTTAAATATCTAAAAGTCTAAATCCCACCACCAACCAAATGTTGATACTCAATTACTCATACTAGTAGAGTAGTAGTGTGTGTGCGTGTTCCCTTTCTCCCACATCAATTGCACTACTACTTTATTATTGTGGCGCGTGAAGATGGAGCGCGTGAGAGTTGTGGTTGTAGATGAAAGCAGAATGGCAATGGCGATGGCCACCGATGCTTTGATGTGACGAGACGTACAAGTAATACACTGTATCTACGTACTGCATTATTAGTTTATTACCCCCAACCATTTTATCTTTTTCTATTTTTATAATCAGATTTCCTCTATTCTTTAAAGTTATTCATTCTATTGTCATCTAATAAATTAAAACACAGATAAGTTAATTAATACCAATGTTACTCTTGCTCCTTCATGTAAATCAAAATCAACCGTTTCATATTAATTGTCATAATTTTAATTTTAAGATTTCTAATATCATTTTTTAATTAATAATTTCTTATATAATATATTATTAATAATTACAATATTATATTTTTATAATATTCTTTTTCGTTACGAAACTGATTGTAATAATTTTATATAGCAAGTTAGCAACTCATTATATATATTCAAAAATTTATATTAAATATTTTAAAATTTAACTGTATGATTTTTAAAGAGGACGAAATTATGGAATGAAGAGAGAGCAGTAAAATACTAATATTAATAATTATGAGATTAAATTAAAGTATGTTGTATATGCAGTACATGCTAATTACTGAAGTTAGAAATAGTGAGGGAGAGAGAGGGAATTAAATATAGAGGAAAATTGAGTGAGGGCTGAGATTGAGAGGAGACAGCTGTATGGAGCAAATAGGGCTGTCCGTGTCACCATTATCAACATCAACACCAAATTTTGCTCCCAGAAAACGAAAAATAACAAGGAAATGAAATTAGGGCAGTAAATGAGAGAAAAAGAAAAGGAGAAAGGAGCTGGGGTTTTTTTTTTTTCTCCTTTTATGTATTTTTTTAAAAAATGTAGGTTCTTTTATTTTCTTGTGAGTTGTGATTAGTAGTCAGTACTACTACTGAGTAGGCAGGTGAAAGAAAATAGGAGTGGGAGTTTGGTTATTGGGAAAGACAGCATTTGAAAGAGTCCTTGCTCCCAGCACAGAAAATTGATTAGCCTTAGCATAGCCTAGCCAAGCCTAGGCTAGCATAGCTTAACTACAGTACATGTAACCTGCCTTAATTAGGGTGAAAGACTGATAGCTAACTCTACAAATGAAGCTAATTGGAGACTTTCCCTTGCACCTTCTTCCATTAACCTTTTACAACTACCACCTAGCTTCTTCACCTTGTATGATTCTATGCCATTAATTGCCTAGATTAGGTATCCATGCAATAACTCACAAGTCACAATCATGAATTTTTCCCAATCTCATTAAAACAACCAAAATATAAGTCATCAAGATTGTAATATGTGATGGTCAATAGTCAGTGTATATATATATATATTCCTGTATCCCTTATAATTTATCAGGTTTTTAATATACTGTGTTTTAAAAGTTGGATAATGTATTAGTTTTTTTCTTGGACAATGATATGTTGTATTTTGAAAGTGTTGGACACTGATGCATCCGGAATAATTTGATGGTACCGACACAATGATGAACTTACATGATAGGCTACAAAGAAAAAAAATTAAAATATTTACTAAACGAATGAATGCCAACAAGTCCAAATAGGCAAAAATATACGACTCTGTTCTTTGGTTAGGTTGGATATAATTCTCCCAACTTATCCTAACTTATCCTAACCTAACACAATTTCCCAAAAAAACATTCACTCTAAAATCACAATTCCCCAAAAAATATTACTACCTCCGTTTTTATTTATCCGTCGCCTAGGAAATTGTGTTAAAAACTTTGACTATTAATATCTTAATTTATATAATGATTCATCATACAAAATTGATATCATTAGATTCGTTATAAAAAATACAATTCAAAAAGTATAATATTGTATTTTTTATAAAAATTTTATATTAGAAATTATTGATTAAAAATTGACACTAAAAACTGTAAATGACAGATAAAAAAGAACGGAGGTAGTATAACTTATCTCAACTTATCCTAACTTATCCTAACTTATCCATCCAAACTTGAAAATAACCTAACCAAAGAACAGGGTCATAGTATATATGTTAAAGAGAAATCTATAATGTTATGTAAGAACAAAAGTGGAGTAATGAGGAGTTATTTTTTTTAAAATAAAAATAAGGGGTTGTTCTTTTCAAACATAGGATTAAGGCCCCGTTCTTTGGATAATTATTTTCAAATTAGAATAGTTAGGTTTCAAGGCTTGGATAAGTTATGATATTTTTTGAGAAATTGTGTTTTTAGAGTGAATGTTTTTTTGAGAAATTATGTTAGGTTAGCATAAGTTAGGAGAGTTAGAATCAACCTAACAAAAGAACAGGGCCTAAGTTAGGTAAGGTTCAGTTATGTTAGGTTAGGTTATTTTAGGTTAGAAAAGTAGTGGAGGTAGGTAAATTCACATCACCCATTTATTTTTTATTTTTAAATAAATTTTGTGAATTGAATAAAGAATCTTAAATATAAATTATCTAAAAGTAAGTTACATTCTTTTGGATGGTAAGATTAGGTTACGTTAGTTTAGGTTATGTCATTCAAGGAGAATTGTACAATTCATTTGGACTCGCTGACATGAAACTAATTTAGTCAAGATTTTATTTTTGTTCTACCACGTACTGGAATCTTTCGGGATATATTATTGTCCAATATCCCCAAAGTAGAATATACGATTATCCAAGAAAAAAGTTCGAAGCATTATTATTCAATAACCCCAAGTATAATTTATTAACATCCAAAAATCATCATTTGTCCATTTAGGTCATGTTGTTTAGATTGATGGGTTAGGTTTAACCATATCAATCTATGTTACCCACCACATAAGTCTGTTATCGAGTTAGCTGCCATCGAAATCGTTTCAGGTGCATTATTGTCTAACATTGTACCCCCAAAGTTTAGTAAATTATTATCCAAGAAAAAAGTACAATACATCACTATTAAAAATATCTATATTACCCACCACTTTTTTCCAACCAATTAAAAATGGTTAGAAAAAACCAACCGTTTTAACAACCATTTCATATTCCAACTATTTTTCAAAAATTTTATGTGAAAAAAAAGGTTGGAAATTCCAACCACTTTTGCTAAAATGGTCGGAAATTTTGGTAAAAAGAATTTCCGTCATTTTAGCAAAAATGGTTGGAATTCTAACCATTTTTACCACTTAAAAGTAGACAAATAGTTGAAAAATTAGAAAAATATGAAATGGTTATTAAAACGGTTGGTTTTTTAACAATTTTTAATTGATTGCAAAAAGTGATCGGTAATATACATATGTATCGTGTGTCCAATACCCAAAAGTACATTACATTAACGTTCAAATTAAACTCATTCTTTTATCCACAATAATAAAAAAAATGCCGCAATGCCTGTAGATATATGTGAAAAATAAGGCATGATAATATATGCCATGGGGTTTTAAATACAGACAACATTAAATTATCAACTAAATTTCAGTAGAAATAGATATTAACACCGATTTATTGGTTTATATTTTATTAAGCAAAGTAACAAAATTGATAAGACATATATGATGACGACAGACAAAGACGAGGACTATTGTGGTGGGGGCAAGATATGCGAAATTAGAGGACAAAATGGGTGGCTAGAGAGATATGCATGAATTAAGATAAATAAATAAATAAGATGAAAGATAAATGGTGAAGATAATGGGCAGGAAAAGGAGAGGGGGGTGTCTCCAAAGGAAGGGGCAATGGAATAAAGAGGATTATGGGGCTCAAGAGAGAAGGGCATGGATACATATTGGATGGGGTTTCCTTGCATTTTTAGATTTAGATCCTCCAATTGAGTTTACATGTTTTGTATTTCCCAAGCTACCACCGCCAAGGAAACACCCCTTTTTCTTTCATTTTCTTTTTCCATTTTATTATTTCTAATTTATTAATTCTTACAATAATTCACCCTCAATATAATTTTCATGGAAACTTCCCCTCTCATTTATTCATTGCTTGATTGATAGTATTTTGGTAAGGATAAAGATAAAGAAATGAAACTATTGGCAGATTCAAAGTATTCTCATTATCCCCTTCTCCCCATCTCCCCCCTCCAAAAAAAAAAATAAAGAAAGAAAATCCATCCACATTTAACCTAATATATATATATATATATATATATATATATATATATATATGAATTTTTTATTAATTTCTTTTGGGGGTAGGAATTTGCATGTAATGCCATATGTATTGTCATTACTCATTACTCATCCATAATATTGTCAATATTGTCAGCATAAAGAAGTCTCACTTGATAATTGGTAGAGGATTAATCTCATCGACATATAATATTGTAGTTTATTGTTTTTTATATTTTAAAGTTATAGTTCATTTTAGGATCAGGGAAATCTCTGAACCCGTCGGGGCCCGTTAGAAAAAAAATCTCATTGGGGATGGGGATGGACGAGACGATTTTCCAAAATCATTCGAGGGATGGGATGGGAACAAAATTTTCCCATCCGTCCCCATTTTCACGCAATTGAATTCGTCGTCGAATCCCGTCATCTCGAAAATGTTAAAATTACCAAATAACCTTTATTCTAATTTAATATATATATTAATGGGAAGGACAAAGTAGTAATTTTCCTATTTATTCTCACTTGTTGATGTATTATTGTTTGATTTTGATTTATTATTACTTGAGCAAGTTAAATACGTTGTATTTTGAACATGTTAAAAACCGGGTTCAATTAAAAATCGGATTCGATTAAAATTTAGTTAAATTTAGGATAGTTTTAAAAAATCCCCGTTGGATCGTTGGGGCAGTGCGAGGAGATAGGGATGGGGCAAGAATCATTCCCCGAAGCGGGGATGGGGACGGGGATGGGGATGAGTTTTGGGAGCGGGGATGGGGACGGGGGTATACTTCCCCATCCCCGATCCGCCCCGTTGCCATCCCTAATCATTATTATATCTTAATAGGTTTTTGACTCAAAATAATTTGAAATTAGATGTGAGTGACTGAAAATAATTCAAACTTACTTTTTGGCTAAGAATGTGCTAAACTTTTTACCTATTTAGGTCATGTTCTTTTCTGCGGTATTTTTGCGGTATGGTGTGCTGTGGTGTGGTGTGGTGAAATTGTGGTGGGTTTGGTGGAATTGTGATAGGTTATTGATATGTGGGGTAGATCAGGAGAGAGAATGTAAAAAGTAGAGGAGAAAAGTGAGGGGAGAGAAAAGTGAGGAGAGAAAAAAGTAATGATTTGTGATAAAATGTGGTAGTTGTGACAAACTGCGGTATGTTGTGGTACCACAGTTTGCTAACCGCAGAAAAGAACATGGTCTTATTCTGACTAAACCAGAATTTGAATTCCTACGTCGTAAAACTGACTTGACACCCTTAAAAAAAATTTAAAAACGCAGTGGGTTAATATCTGGTTCAGTCCGTTTATATTATTTTCAGTCAAGTCCAAACTTTTTAAGGACGCCAAGTCAGCTTTGTGACGTTGGAACTCAATTCTGATTTAGTATGAGTAAATAGTTAAAAGTTTGGCACAGTTTCAACTAAAAAATCGGTTTTGATTATTTTCAGTCACTCACCCCTTTGAATTATTTTGAGTCAAAAACCCTATCTTAATATTGTAATTTACATAATACTCCCTCCTTATTTTAATTATTACTTTAACTAATTTTATTTTTCATATGATTTGTCATTTTGTACTCTCATATAACTAGATTTATTCTTATTAATTAATCTATTATTTTGATGACTCTGTTTTTTCATTTACTTTTAATAGTTTAATCTTTTGCATATTAACTTCATTACTGATGTTAGTTTTCTTGGTAATTCTTCAATAGATTTAGGTTTGAATCATGCACGTGGAAATTCATAATGCAACCTAGGTAGAAACTTGAGCATAATAATGATTTAATCCAATTAGAGGTGATAAACTTGAAAATCAAGTTTAAATTAAAAGAAAAAAAAAAATTAAGAAGATTGTTTTTCCCAAACTTATACATAAATTAAATTAACTCAATCATAAATGTCAACTTACAAAAATTGACAAAGTCATATGTATAGGCTACAAATATGTACTACAACTTTTTTTTTTTTAAAAAAAAAAAACAATTAGCTTTCTATCAAGAAAGTATATATTCATTAGCCTTTCTTCCACCAAACATATGTGTATTAAACCCAAATTACCGGGAAATAAAAAACACAAATTTGAACGGTGAAATTTTGAAGATTTGATTGCTCACAACCTATTTCAAGACCTAAATGATTTACAATGTCATAAATTTTATTCTTTAAAGCATAACTAAAAGTCATATCATAGGTTATTGTAACTAATATGAGATTATATATATACATTTTCTTCACCATAGTTTTAATGACACTTTTTTAAAAGGCAAGTATAGAGGCTGGATTGACTAATAATGTCTTCTCACAAGAAATCGGTCCCTGCTATCTAGGTACAAGATATCATTAAGGTCTGGTTCATTTAAGTTATTCTAACCTCTTCCTGACGCTAGTGAGTGTCTTTATTTAGATAACTAGTCAACAACTACATTTGTTTCTCTATAGGTATGAGTGATTTTAATCTCATGACAAGTCTAATATCCTGCATGAGAACTTTGATTTGCCAAGGCACTACGAACACACCTTCTGGAGCTTGAAGGACCACCAAATTATCTCCTCATTCAATGATAATATTTGTGTAACCTGTATTAATCGCCTCCTGAAGCCTATCCCACATGACCCTTGCTTCTACAACAATGCTTGGCGCATCTCCAAATGCCCTCACTCCTGCCCTTAGAATAGTGCCTCTCCAATCCCTGATGATGAATCCACCACTCGCCGAATAGTTGATGAAGGAGAGGGAGCCATCTATGAAATATATCTAGCTAACCTACTGATTTTAGGTTAGTTAAGTTAGTTACTTAGGTTAGTTAGCTCGTTTAGGCTTTTCTTTTCTTTCCTTTCTTTTCTTTCTTTTCCTTTCTTGTTATTTTGTTGTATAAATATCCCTATCCTTTGCAGATTGTAATCACACTTTTCTGAAATAACATTCAATTCTCTTAACCTCCCTTTGCCTTATCATGGTATCAGAGCATGGTTTTTGATCCATCCTCTGACTGACGCTTCTTTAATTTCTTTCTCTTTCATTCTACTATACGTCTTCCTTTCTGCAAATAATGGCAGATGCATCTAGCACCACAATAAATCCCAACACCTCAGAAACTCCCCTCCGTGTTCAAGAAGACTACAACAATGATCCCCTCTTTCTCCACCCTTCTGACCATCCTGGCATGCCCCTAACAAGCTTCAAGTTCAATGGCTCTAATTTTCAAAAGTGGGGAAAGGCTGTCAAAATCGCTCTCAGAACCAAGGTAAAACTTGGTTTCATTGATGGCAAATGTCTAAAGTTGGCTGTCAATTTGTCAACATATCAACAGTGGATCAAGGTGGACTCCATGGTTGTAAGTTGGCTGCTTAACTCCATGCTTCCTGATTTGTCAGACTCTTTTCTTTATGTTGATTCTGCTCAAAACCTTTGGGATGACTTAGTCGAGAGATTTGGCCAATCCAATGGACCTCTTCTGTTCCATCTAGAGAAAGAAATTGCTGAATTGTATCAAAATGATGATAGTATAGCGGATTATTTTACTAAACTCAAGAAATTGTGGGATGAGTTAGCTGATGTTTCTGAATTACCTGAGTGTACCTGTGCCAAAACTTGTCCTTCTATCAAACAAGCAATAGAAATTGATCAAAGAAAGAGGCTAATGCAGTTCTTGATGCACCTCAATGGGGAGTATGATGCTATTAGAGGCCAAATTCTGCTGTCTGACCCTTTACCTACTGTGAATAAAGCTTACAACATGATACAGCATGTTGAAAGGCAAAGACAGATCACAGGAGGCTTTAATATTACCAAAAATTTTGTTGCCTGTGCTTCTAAAACTAATATAGATGGTGAATCTAGTGAAATGGCTTAAGCTTTCCTTGTCAAGAATCAAGGGAAAAACACCAAGGATTCCAAGAATCAAAGGATTAAAAGGTTTTGTGATTATTGTAAGAGGCAAGGTCACACTGCTGATTAGTGTTTCCAGTTGATAGGATATCCTGACTGGTATACTGGGCCTAGGGATAACAAGAAAGCTGGCAATGAGTCCAAACTGGCAGGAAACGTCTATGCAGCCCAGGGAGAGATGGATTACCCTATGGATTTCAATACATCTGTCCAAGAAAATGCTCAACCCACGTTTGATAGCAGTTTTATTCAGGCCTTAGCTCAAGAAATTGCCAAGTTCAATAAGACCAAGCAATCTACTGACAGACCTTCTGCACACTTTGCTGATTCTAGCAACTTTGCAGGTAAACCCTTTAGCACATGTTGTTTAGTTCCAGGTAATAAGGTCTCTTCTTGGGTTATTAACACAGGTGCTAGTGACCACATGACCTTTGATGACTCTATTTTGCAAGACATTCAATTTCTTAACAAACCTGTTCAAGTTGTGCTTCCTAATGGTTCTTTAAAGACTGTCAGTAAAGTAGGGACTGTATGCCTTACAGACAAGATTATCCTACAGCAAGTTCTATACATCCGTGAATTCCATTATAATCTTTTATTTGTTTTTAAACTAATGAAAGATCAAAATATAGCTCTTCATTTTTATTCTAATAAGTGCATTTTTCAGGAGCTTACAACTAGGGATGTGGTTGCTGTTATCAAGCCAAAAGTAGGATTGTTTAAAGTGGATCCTCCTGGAGCTATAACCACCACTTCTGAATCCTCCTTTCCCTTGCTTATGAGTGCTTCTTCTATTAATTCAAGTTCCTTTCAAACTCTTCATAATAGACTAGAGCATACTTCTTTGTCCAAAATGAAACATATATTGGGTTGTAATTATGAAATACCAAACAATTTTTCTTGTGAAACTTGTATTCAGGCCAAGACTCATAGACTACCTTTTAGTAGAAGTTCTATACATACTTCTTAATGTTTTCAGCTCATTCACATAGACCTGTGGGGTCCTTACAAAGTTCCCAATATTGATGGCTCAAAATACTGTTACCTTTGTTGATGATTTTAGTAGAACTACTTGGACTCACTTGATTTGTGATAAAACCTCTGTCAGTTCTATCATACAAAAGTTCCTCAATATGATTGCTACTCAATTCAATGTACATGTCTCTATTGTCAGAACTGACAATGGCTCGGAATTTGTGAATTATGCTTGTTATAATCTTTTCTCTAAGCTTGGCATAGTACACCAAAAAACCACACCTTACACCCCTCAACAAAATGGAGTAGTGGAAAGAAAACATAGGCATCTCCTTGACACTGCTAGAGCTATTCGATTCCATGCTCACTTGCCTAAAAGATTTGGGGTGAATGTATATTGGCCGCTACTCATATTATTAACCTCCTTCCTGCTGCTAATCTTGACTGGAAAAGTCCTCATGAGATTGTTTTTGGAAATAAACCAAATTTATTTGATCTTAAAACTATTGGGTGTCTTTGTTTTGCTGTCAATCTGAAATACAAGGATAAATTTGACCCTAGAACTGTGAAATGCATTATGCTTGGATATACTTTTAGTTGCAAAGGCTATAAATTGTATGATTTATACTCTCATAAAATTATTCACAGCAGAGATGTCATTTTTCAAGAACACATCTTTCCTTTTCAATCACAGATAGAAGATACTGATAATCATGCACAAGATGAGAATTTCTTTCAAAACTTGGATACTGATGTATTTATCTATGCTGATAATGATGCAAATGTTCCTCACTCTTCTAAAACTAATATGTCTGATCTTTCTCCATCTGACTCTCAATTTACTTCTACTAACAATAATGATGACAGTAGTGTTCAAGATTGCAATGTTGACAATCATACTTCAATCAGAACACAAGAAACTTCTTCCAGTGATGACAACACAATCTGCAACCCACAAACTGAAGCTCAGACCAAATATAGAAGGTCCTCAAGAACAAGACAACCTCCAAATTGGCTCAAAGATTATGTTGATCCTACAAAAAGGGGGACTTCTCAATCTCAAAGCTTTTCTTCTACCATTAAATATCCTTTGTTTCTAAAAGGTGCCTTTTCACATTTGTCTTCAGAATATACTTCCTCTCTTTCTGCCACTCTCAACAGCACAGAACCCTATTCTTACAACCAAGCAACCAAACACCCTGAATGGGTTGCAGCTATGAATGAAGAGCTGGAAGCTTTGGAGACCAATGGTACCTGGGAGCTCACTTTTTTTTTTACCAAAAGATAAACAAGCCCTCACCTCTAGATGGGTCTATAAAACAAAATTCAGACCAGATGGCTCAATAGAAAGACATAAAGCCAGATTAGTCATCAGAGGCTTCCAGCAGGTTAAAGACAAAGATTACAAGTATACTTTTTCACCTGTGCCAAAGCTTGGAACTGTCAGAATTATTGTCCTTGCTACAACAAAAAGGTGGGATCTACATCAACTTGACATCAATAATGCCTTCCTCCATGGCGTTATTGATGAAGATGTTCACATGCTCCCTCCTCAAGGCTATGACAAAGCCAAACCAGGACAAGTGTGTAAACTCATTAGGTCCCTTTATGGTTTAAAACAGGCATCGAGGCAATGGAAATGAATTAACCAAATTTCTAATCACTCAAGGCTTTATACAATCAAAGAATGATTACTCATTATTTACCAAAAATTCTTCTATTGGTATCATTCATGTCTTGGTATATGTTGATGATCTCTTGATCACAGGAGATGATCAAGAAGGGATTAGCTTGCTCAAAAAGGCTCTTCATTCTGCCTTCAGCCCTTCACTATTAAAGATCTAGGACCAGCCAGATACTTCTTAGGCATAGAGATCTCAAGATCCAATGAAGGAACCTTTTTGAACCAGAGGAAATACATTACTGACATCCTCACAGATGTGGGATTAACAACCTCAAAACCAGTTAAGTTTCCCCTTCCAAAAGGACTAAATCTATCTATTGATTCTGGTCCTTTTTTACCTGACCCATCTCCCTATAGAAGAATTATTGGCAAATTATTGTATTTATCTTTGACAAGGCCTGATATTAGCTATATTGTCCAACATTTGTCACAGTTTCTTAAAGCGCCAACAAAACAACATTATGATGCTGCCTTGCACATATTAAGATATCTTAAAGGAAGCATCAATCTTGGCCTCTTCTATCCAGCAAACACCTCTCTTCACATCACAGCTTTCACAGATGCAGATTGGGGAAGCTGCAAATTTTCAGCACGATCCCTCACAGGCTATTGCGTTTTTCTTGGAAATTCTCTCATTTCCTGGAAAACTAAAAAGCAGAAAATAGTCTCCAAATCTTCAGCCGAGGCAGAATATCGAGCAATGTCTTCCACAACCTCTGAATTGGAATGGATATTTCAACTCTTGACAGATTTTCAAATTGATGTGCCCCTTCCCATTGTTCTTCATTGTGATAACAAAGTAGCAAAACATATTACTACCAATCCCGTGTTTCATGAAAGAACCAAACACATACGCATCGACTGCCATTACATCAGAGATAAAATCAAAGATGGATTCATTCAGACTACTCATGTTTCTTCCACCAACCAAACTGCTGATATTTTGACCAAACCCTTGTCAGAATCTCAGCACAACCTTTTGTCATCAAGGTGAGGATTGATCAGTGTCCCTCCCAATCCACCTTGAGGGGGGGGGGATGTGAAATATATCTAGCTAACCTACTGATTTTAGGTTAGTTAAGTTAGTTACTTAGGTTAGTTAGCTCGTTTAGGCTTTTCTTTTCTTTCTTTTCCTTTCTTGTTATTTTGTTGTATAAATATCCCTCTCCTTTGCAAATTCTAATCACACTTTTCTGAAATAACATTCAATTCTCTCAACCTCCCTTTGCCTTATCACCATCGAAATTGAGTTTGACCGCTAAGGAGTGTGAGGTGGCATGCCTCCAAGAAGAACAACTACCATGATTTTCAACCTATTGATAATTGCGAACTTTCCATTTCGTCGCCTTCTTCTTCTCTTGAATTAAACAGTCTAATGAACCGAGAATTGTATCTCTAAAAACCGCCTCATTTAGAGAAAGGCCCCTCCCACCAAGTCTACTTAAAACTCAGGATGGCTACCCATCTCTAAAAATTGGGCGAAAGATTGTTGAGCTTGCTAGACTTGAGTTCTTTCGGACATCCATGTTGGATGACTAAGTCCCTCGATCTTTAAGTTATCGAGCATTCCTAGAACACAAGGTGAATACTCTCAATATCATTACAGCATAAATGACAAACTGGATCAAGACAAATATCTCTTCTCAAAAGGCCCCCTTTGGTAGGAAGAGCATTATAAAGATGCAGCCATAAGAAAATTCTTATTTTGGGGGTTAGATCGAGATTCTAAATCCACCTATATTTCCATTTGTCTTATTGGTTAATACAATCATGAGCGATTCTGATTGCTATCTTTGTAGTGAAATTCCCTTAACATGTCATCATATATACCTAAATCAGACACCCCCTGATTTTGAGTTACATGATAGGGGATCCCAATCTGAGATCGATAGCGCCTCTGGTCGGCGAGGATCACGATCCATATCAACATGTTTAATCGATCTAATTTTCACTAACACTGGTGGTTGTTCAAGGCGGTAGTCGGGGGCTTTTGGTCGAGTGGAAGTTCTGAGTCCACCAGTAGGTTTTCATGGCTACTAGTCGCCAATTTCCAGCCACTAGTAGTTGAATTTGAAGAAAGAACGAATGAAAACCATAGATCTAAAAGTTGGATGACCAATTGTGAGTATTTGAGGAGGATATTGAAGGCTTTTGGACGACTAGGAGGTGCAACTCCACCAGTGAGGTTTTTCCTACCATCAATAGTCAGTGTCCAGCCACCGGCGGTAGTTTGAGAAATTGTAGGTAGCGTGAGAGACTCAAGTATAAATATGGTTGGCGGGTGTGGCTAGCTGGATGCAAGGAAATTTAACGTTAGGATTAACATTTTATTATTAGGATTCTATATAAATATGTAAAGTACCCGTACTTTCCATTCATATTGTCTCGTTACCATATTGGCATGATCTATCACATCCAATTTTATTATATAATAAATAAATAATTTTAAATGTCATACTTTAATAACATACCAATTTATAATTAGAGAGAACATTTTTATTTATAGATCCAAAAAATATTTACCAGTGAATTACGCTCCCGATTATTGTTCCTATTGAACCTAGCCCTTTATCTGTGATTTAGAAATTGACAGGGCCGCAAGCGCACCGTGTACGTAGTAGCACGTCAAGGTCGATCCCACAGGGACTCAATTAGCAGCACGGAAAACTAATCCCTAATGCGATTGCTAAGCTAATCAGATTTGGGTTTTGGAAAAGGTTTAACAATTAATTAAACTAATAAAGCAGGAAAAATCAATTACAGAATCTATCAAAAGAGAAAGACTTCTAGGGAGATGCTAACCTAACAACGAGTTCGATTACTAAAACCTAGCCTGCACAATCATACATTCAAGAATGAATCAAGAATCGATAACCTCTGAATTCTATCGCCCTTTCGATGCTGAATAGAATTATTCTAAACAACCTAATCAACAACTTTCGTCTGCCTTTTAGATTAATCAGAATAGAAGGCCTTAAAAAGTCAGGTTATCTAATGATTCCCTAGTTTACTACTCCTTTTTCAACTTTCATAAGCCTAGGTAGACAGGTTGGTAGTCAGATTACCCTAATTCACCTTTCAGTACTTCTTAGGTTAATCTCAAACTCATGAATATTCGAGCGCTCAGAGAACACACATGAACATGGAAAACACAACCTTATATTGATTCTAATCAAGAATTCATGCACAAACTAATAACAATCAATCAAACTACATTGCTTCGGGTTGCAAAACCCTAGAATTCAAGAAATCTACTCACTCATATTCAATGAAAACACAAAAAAAGTCCCAAACATCTTAATCAAATCTCAAAACTAAGAAGGAAATAAAAAAGAAAGAATAGAATTGCGAAGAATACAATCCGTCGAGTCTTTCGATCCCGGGGTAGAAACCTTCTCCGCGAACGTCGCTCCTTTCCTTTGCGAATCTTGATCTTGGTTTCTCTTGAATCGATTCGATCTTGAATCTTGATGGTGGGGAAGAGGAGTAGAATGGAAGTATTAGGGCTCTCTTTTCTCTCCTTGACGGCCAAAGAATGAAGGAAAACTTATAGAATATGACTCCCCCCTGCACAACCGTTGCTTCCTTCTTTTTTCTACTCGCAAAAACAACCGATCTACATAGGCAGTCCGCCTTGGTCCGTACAGTCCGTACACGGACCGTTGTGATCACCACGGGCTGCCCGAGGTTGCCACTGTCCCGCTTCTTTCTTGTTTCCTTCGCCAAAATGAGCTGGGCACAAAGCGCCAATGACCACGTGGACCAGTTACCACCACTGTGCCGCCAAGGTTGCTGCTGCCCGACCATTCTTTCCTCCTTTCCATCCCAAATTTGTACCACGGTTTGGGTTTGACATGTAGAGGTCCGTGGTATATTCACTCTTGCCTGAAGTTGAGAGAAAGTTGGTGTTTTGGCCTCAAAACCTACAATTCACATAAAAAACAACAACTCCAAGTGTAGTAGGGAAATTGGAATAAAATCAAAGTTCACACACAAAATTATCCATAATTCACTGTTGAAAACCCCCAAAAACATAGTTATGAAACGCAGTTATCAGAAATTTTACTTTTTTAATCCTGTTTTGATCCTCGACCCAAGTTGATCCCCAACCCTAGTAACTATGTTTGTCATTCCCCAACACATATCATCTTAATAGTCATAATGGTGATAGGAATCTTAAGAATTTTTTGCAGTATACTTGAATCTTGAATGGTTTTTCTCAACTTTTCAATATCTCACAATTCATATGAGGTTAAGGTTATGTGTTCACTAATAGTTATATTTTCATTCTTAATATTGTGATTATTGACTGTTGTAATCAATAGGTTATTGTCAGCCCATCTATCCTTTCAAAATTTGATTGTTTTATCACCCTCTAGTCTCCATCAAATTCCATTCCTTTGGGCGCTTCTTGTTTATAGTAGGTTTTTCCACATAGAAGAATCCGTATTTTTAGCATTGCACTCAAATAAGTCATATTTCCTTAGGTATTTCTAGCTCATGAGTTGTGTCCATAAACTGTCCCAGAAATAACTCTCCATGCTAACTTAAATTGGAATGGCCAAGACCTCCAAACTCTTTCGACATACAGATAGTATCCAAAGCCACCACAAGCATACCTTGCTTGTCCTTGTCCTTTCTACGAAAGAAGTTCTTATTTATTCTATCCAAAGACAAGCATGTCGATTTGGATAGACAAAAACATTGCATAGTATGGGTAGGTAGAGATATTAAATTCGCGTGTATAATTAACACTACGGGTTCTTTTTGGACCTAGGAAAATAGGATGGAAAAAAATCTCATGGAAAAAAAATTAGGACGCAAATTTTTTGGGGTAAAGTAAATTTCTTTCTCTTGTTTGGTTCAAGTAAAACTTTGAAGGATACAAATTGATTTTCTATTCAACTTTCTTTTCCTTATTTGGTTAGAAGAAAAATTTATAGAAATTTTTTTTGCATGAATCTTTTAAATGTCAAGCTTCTTTTTTCTAGATTATATGATGTGATTTGGAGGGAGAAGTTAGAGAGAGAGGGAGAGAGAGAAAGAGAGAGAGAGAGTGTGTGTGTGTGTTACAAAGTTAGAGAGAGACAATGTTAGAGAGAGAAAGAGAAGAGACTTAGAGAGATAGAGAGAGAGAGAGAGAGAGAGAGAGAGAGAGAGAGAGAGAGAGAGAAGAGTTAGAGACAAAGAAAGAGAGAGAAAGCGAGAGAGAGAGAGAGAGAGAGAGAGAGAAGAGACTTAGAGAGAGAGAGAAAGAAGATAGTTAGAGAGAGAAGAACATTAGATAGAACGCGAGAGAGAGAGAGAGAGAGAGAGAGAGAGAGAGAAGCGAGTTAGAGAGAGAAAGAGAGAATCAAGGGAGCCACGAGAGATGATGGAGAGAAAGGTTGACTTTGATCCAAAATTTTCTCCCAACTTTCCTTTCATTTTTTAAGGGAAATTTTTTTATTCTTTGTGACCCCAAATTTTCCATGCAATTTTCCAACTATTTTTTTCCATTCCTTTTTCTTCAATCCAAACAAAGGAAAGATTTTCATTTTCCAAAATATTTTTTTTCCATGCTATTTTCCTAGATCCAAATAGACCCTACATATTCTGCCTTTGAAAACCTTAAGTATTTCCCTAGAGATTTTGGAGCGTATCGTGGTAGGAATAGATGCTTGAGTTGATGAACTTGATGAAGATGGTGATGAATATAGCAACCAAACCCTAGAAATGAAGCTTCCACACTAGATATGGACTTAGGGTAAAGGATAACCACCACCGAAGAACTATCAAACCCACAAAGAATTGATAAAAATTGCAACCACCATAATTCTATAAAGAATTTGGCTTGAACACCACCATAATTTGATTGAGGATAAAGTAAGTAAGACTTTGAAGTAGAGAGAACTTTGAGAGAGAAAATCTAAGCTTTGTATTGATGAGCATTGAATGTCTCTTCCTAACTATTGTAAATGGTTAAATACAATGAGGGGGAAAAGGAAAGTTATGGGTTAAATGACAAAAGACTCAAGCTAAGTACAATAAATGACCTCCTAAAGAAGCTTTACATTTCATTAAGGATGGGGTAAAATGGGGAATACTCAAAAGGGGAAGAAACAAAGAGAGAAAAATCGGCTGAAAATTCCGACTTTCTAGGATCGCTGCGGGCGCAACAGTGAGGTCGCGACCGCGACAGTTGAAAATCCTCAGAGACATCGTGGGCGTGACGTTACTCAAGGGAAATCTAGGCAAAAAGTCGATAGCAGGGTCGCGGGTGCGACCTCTTAGTCGCGGTGGTAACCAAAGGGTCGTTGCGGCCGTGGCCTCAGACGATTTCTCGAACTAGAAATCTCCACACGCAGGGTCGCGGGCACGATATGTGCTCCAGCTCCAAAAGTCCTAAGGACATGTCACAGTCATGATAGAGTTGTCCCGGTTGTGACGTTCGTGTCATGGGCGCGACGTTCTTCTTGCTCCCAGTTGTCATGCTGTCTGAGGGCTGTCACGGGCATGGCGCTAGTGTCGTGGCCGTGACGCCCCTGAAATGTTCCCAAAGTGAATTTTAACGCCTTCATTGATGACAAAACAACCAACCACCCTCGGGAAGTGAGCGACCCAAAGTCCTCGAGGTTGGTTAGCGTTCCCGAGCCACTCAAAGGGGCTCGGTACCGATCCAAAGGACGATTGGCATGAGCTTGGGGGTTCTCGAGTCTCTAACAAATTGAATCTCCTCTCGGGTGCGAGAAGATGCAACTCTTTTGGCTTGAGTGAGGAGGGATGAGTAGGTGCCCCGAGACTCTCCAAATTCCACAAAAGGAACATTAAAAACGCTTTTGATAGTTTCCTTTTGTTGTCTTGCAGTATTGTCTGAAAAAATAGTTTAGATTCTTAGATATTAATTTGCAGTATATGGTGAAGTTTAGAAAATATAGCATGCATGCTTGTTTTGATATTAAGGATTAAGGAATCAACTAAGTGGAGTGTTACAACTTTGGCAAATACAATCTATCGTTTGTAATATGAAAACAAGATGGACGCATATTTTTGGCGCCCATAATGTGAAGTTTGAGTTTGGGAAAGAGTTAAGTAGGTAAGGTTTAAAAGGGACCACGTTAGTTGGTCCCAATGCATGCATGATATCATATACCCATTGAAGGCTTCTTTCTTTTGTTCGACTCTTTCTTTCAATTCACATCCCCTGTTTTTTGTCTACTAACTAGCTGGATGTATTTTCTTTTCATTTCACAAACAAACGTTTTCAATTCAATCCTCTCTCTCTATATATTTCTATCTCTAAATTGGTTATGTCTTGATCTGAAAGATTTATTGGACCACTGTCATGTGATTCTGTACTGCTTTTCATATAATTCAACACAACAAACTATTCATACCCATTTCATGATTTCCCTCATTTCTTTACTTCTTTCCTTAATTAATGCTACCTTATTTATTTATTTTGTCTTCCCTAGCTTCTTCTTGCATGCTGGAGTCAATTACAAGTTTCCTAGGTATATATCAAATTTAAATAACCATCCTTTTTCCAGCTTAAGTAAGGTACTAAGGTCCATCGCCTTTATAATATAACGTACGAGTAGCATGTTATGTCGAACATTAATGAAGAACAATGCTCGAAGAAGGTATAAGAGACATACATTCCCTAATTAGTTATTACCCAAAGATTGAATTAATTTTAATTCTAGATATACTATGAAGAAGATATAAAATAACGAAAATGATAAATATCTTGATGCAAGATGACTCTTAACCATTTTGCATTTTTTTCTAAATTACCAATAAAGTTAAATGCAAGTGTATTTAAATCATTCTAAATGTATATTTGATTATTTTCAGGGTTAATACAACTTATAAACAATTTAAAAATAATTATTTGTTTATATTTAATTCACAAAAATAAAACTATGTATAAAATGTGCATTTTCTACTATGATTGATAAAATTAGGCTAATATTATACTTTTTGACTTAGCTAATAAGTATTATATTATTATAATTGATAAATATATATAATTATTAAAGAAATTATTAATAAAAGTTACAAAAATGTGAAATATGACCAATTCAAGATGGTTAAGAACCATCTTGACTCAAGATGGTTATCATGGTCCATAAAATAATATGATGACAGCACAAGTAACTAAATGTATATTCTAGATGAAGTTTATTCATTCAAGTTATCAACTTATACAATATAACTCTTTAATTTAGCTTCAAAAAGGTTAGTGCATGTTTAGATATCCTGCTAATTTTATTATATTGATCTTGTGATACGTACATTTACACATGAGACAAATTAAAATATCGGCGCATATATTAGAAACAAATTCTAATAGGATGTACCTAGCTTGATGATAATAGAAGATGTTACTCCTAAATTATAAGCATTAAATGGATTTAAAATGTAAAATGAGGGGACAAAAGGAGAATATGAAAATATACCAAAAAGTGGGAAAAACAAAAGCATAGGGTCAAAGATCACAGCTCATGACTGTAGTATAACTATGCATGGTTTTATTAACACAGTAGTTGAGGACTTGTTTTTTCCTCTTCATTGTTATCATGGACAGTAGCTACTCAAATGGAGTCCACCCTCCTCATCACATTGATAATGACAAGTCAAAGAAGTAAAGAATCCCCCTCATCTCCTCTCTTTCTTCCCTAAACCTACACCAAAAAGGGGAAACCTAATTAAAGGGGGTGTCTAGTGACTAGTGTAGGGATGTCCATGGGTTGGAGTTGGGTCGAGTTTAGAACCTCGGACTCCAACTTCGATTAATAATCGGAGGTAAATTGACATCCACTTTGGAATAGTTGGAGGTAGCTTGAAGCCTTGAATCTCCGACTCTGATTATAAGCCGAGGTTACTAGTTAGAGTTTCCACTCGATCTGTTCTTTTGGATGATAAGTAAAATTTGAACTATCCTTACCTTATTTTACTTTAGTTTATCTTATTTTAATTTACTATCCAAAAAAATGAGACTACATGCTTTTACATGATCTATTTTTAAAGTACTTTATTTAACTCACATAAGTTATTTAAAAATATAAAAAATAGGTGATGTAAAATTTACTTATCTCCGATCGACCACTACTTTACAGACATTTCTTTATCTAATACTACATTGCTTTAATTTACTTTACCTCACCAACACCTTCCCTACAAAAAAAATAGGGTCTCAATCTCCATTGAGCCACAGGCCCATGACTACATTTTTTCCTTTGTTTTTTATATTATAATTTGATTTAATTGGATCAAAGGTAAAATCCGCTCTAATTATGTTTAGAGTCGAGTTTTTCTAATTGGATTCTGGTCAATTTTTTTCTAGGATATTTTCACCTTGACTCAAATTGAATTTGCTTTGAAGACTGCCCGTCCACAAATTATAGTGCTACATGAAAGACAGAAAGAGGGAGGGGGAAATTAATCAAATTATAGTAACAACACTACTAAAACCATTTGAAAAAAGGGTCAAAAAATCTGGGTGATCTGCAAAGAAATTAAATATTTGTGTTCTCTGCAGTGAAGGGGTGGCTGAAGTTGTAAGATAATACAAATTACAAGGAGCACAAACTCCTGGGAATCAGTCTATACTCTACACTATTGAGTGTGACAAGACAAGACAAGACAAGACAATTTTCCCCCTGGAGATGAAGGCCCCTCTAGGGTTGTAGATAGTAATGGTGGTGTGTGAAATTAAATACTATGTATGGTGTTGTGCATGAAAACCATCCAGCTCCTGCTGGCTGCTTCAACTCCTGTCAGAATTTATGTTTAACAGCATTTAACCTTCATCTTTGACCTACTCCTTCCAGCTTTTTCCCCTCATCAACATGGTTATTTTGCGGTTTATTTCGAGCTTCGATCCTTAATTCTTAACTAATTCATCTTTTCTGGTTGCGGTTTCAGAATGTACTTAGTATTAACCTAGCTTATATTTGCAAGTATCAAATTCAGTTGTTTGTGTAGTATAGTGGTCAGTATTCTCGCCTATCTTATGGGTGAGTTGGGTTTGATCCCCGGCAATAGCAATGATTTTAAAGTTGAGTTTTCCACCAGAGTTGGTTTTGTATCCCCTTATACTTGGCCTGTAGTTGTAGACGAGACCAAAAACAATCTGAAGATTGGATTCAAACACCTCCAATAATCTCCTTATTACTTTAAGTGAGACAACAGTACATCAGAACCTGTCTAATGTCTATTGAACTAATACCGGAGTATTATAGTACTGCACCGCCTGCACAGTTTTGACATAGTTTCAGATTCAAAGAGAGATGTTCACTCAGACACTGAAACCACCATCCAGATATTCTCTTCACCCCTACATCCATGATGTTCCCCTGCCAAATAAGCCAAACAAGGATTCTTTTTTTTCTTTGGATGGGGGTGGGATGACAAAGGACTTCATGGAAGCGAGTCAAGAGATGGCAGTACATCCCAGACCTGACCCAAACCTGTCAAACCCGACCCATGTAGGCAGGTTTAGGTCTGCCAACTTTTTTCTGGGATCAGGTCTGGACCTAGGATCCGACCCGTGGACCCATACAATTATTTGACGCTAAAATTTAAAATGAGATGTTTGCTTCTTCATAAATCACAACAACATTTAGGCCCTGTTCTTTTCTGCGGTTGGCAAACTGCGGTACCATAGCATACTGCAATTTGCCATAACTCACCACACTTTATCACAAATCATTATTTTTCTCTCTCCTCACTTTTCTCTCTCTTCACTTTTCTCCTCTACTTTTTACATCATCTCTCTCCTCACCTACACCACATACCAATAACCTATCACAATTCCACCACACCCACCACAATTCCACCACACTACACCACACCACACCGCAAAATACCGCAGAAAAGAACAGGGTCTTAGCAATTGCTTCGGAATTAAAGCTAGAGCAGTCATAACCTAGCACTTGAGTCACCTCAATAAGATTACAAATGGATGATGCTTGCTTCTTCACAATAGCATCTACCTCACTAGGGCTTTTTGTTAAGTCAACTGTGTATACATACAATATTATTATTTTTAAGGTTGTGCTTGGTAATTTAAACAAATCAGTAATGTATTGATGGGGTTAATGTCACCATACCTTGCCGCAATAGCTAATAAGGTTATAATAATAGTCCATCAAAATGTGAAAAGGTCTGTGAAATAGTTAAAAGAAAAATTAGATTAAAATGTTAGACCCGTTAAAAATGCGCCAAGGGCCCATGGACCCAAGAGTCTGAGTCTGAATGTAATACTTTCAGATCCGATGGCCCCCTAGAGGGTACGGGCCATGGAAAAAGTCACAAATTTGGATCTGGGTCCAGCAGAACCCTTCCAATTGCCATCCTTCTGAAACAGAACACCTGAACAGCAGGCGAAAGAGATCTGAAGGTAAACCTAAACAAACAGTGATATAACCGGAGTCCCTTTGTGAAGGTATTCCCTGAAAGCATATATGCTTATCAACTTTTCTACCTCAAACATTCTATTCTCTGATTTGTAACCTCCACCACTAAACGAAATTACGAAAATAATACCAGGGGTGAAACTGAAGCTAACAAATACGATTCGGCAAACAGTCCCAGCAGAATATAGAACTCCAGCAAGGACATAATATGAATATTTTTTTGATATGAAGTCCAAGTTCTGAGACTCCCCAACACAGCTTTGTCATATTTGCATGCTGTAAACAGCTGAATCAGATTCTTGCAAATGAATCAGATTCATGCCAAACTATGAAGTACTGAGAAGCAGAGAGCCATTCCTAGCGCTGTCGCAGTAAAATCTATATACTTCACTCAATCCACTAGGTACTCGTGAAAAATCAACATGCTCATCTTAGTTAACTAATTTGATTTAGGGCACATCAAGTAACACAGATCCATATATGCATGATACTTCCAGAGCTAACATAGACCATTTTTATAAACAATTAAGGAAAAAAGCTAAACCGCGATTTCAGAAAAACTTGCATCTATATTCATCGGAGGATAACAGCATAATTTGCCTGCAAGAACTCTGATTTTCTACATGACATACAGATATATGAGCTGTGTGATCCCAGAACAAACTAATAAACAGATATTTATAGAAGTTACAGAGATTACATTGCAAATTACGTCTTCCTCCCTTGTCAAAACTCAGCTCGCGGTTGTGCATCACCATTTTGAGTCCGCCAGCTTTTAACATCACCCATGCTTGCACTGTATGAAACTGTGATAGTGCAAAGATACCCTTCTATTTTTCACAACTCGATCTCATCATCTTCCCTCTTCAACATCTCAACCGCTGCCTCCTCTTCCTCATCATCAATCACAAAGTAGGGGTTGTGCAATTTCGGCCTGAAGTTATACCCGGTGAAGAAATAGAAAGCGAGAGTGCCCAACTCACCCGCCACCACACTAGTCCACTGGTACCGATAACTTGTGATAGTCTCCAATGCATACACCACAACCCTTGTGAAGTAAATGTAACAGATGACCACGACATAGTAATGTCTAAAGAGGGTCAACTTCATGAGGTTCACAGCCGCCTTCCCATCAGTCCTAGCCGCCTCTCTAAGATTCTTAATGGACCATACAATGGGGAATAAGACCGCGCAACAACAAACAACATCAACCAGCAAGAACACCTGCTTCCACGTATACGAGTCCTGACCATACGGCCCGGTCTCATCAATCACAACCTGAGCCACATTGGCCACAACCTGAAGTGGGATCACAATCATCAAAACTCTCTTCTCTTTACCTTGCAAATATGGCTTCAAAAACGACCACCCGGTACCAATTAGCACAATCAAAGTGAACAAAGTTATCCCCTTTAAGAAGCTAAACACATAGAACAACACATCCCAACCGTGAGCAGTCCCTGTTTTCTTAATAAAGGACTTATCTTCAGCCTCACACAACAAATTCAAGGCCTTCAAGAGAAGCACCGCAAGCATAAACCCATGAATTCGGTAAACCACCGTTCTCTTGGAGAAAATGATGTATAACCAGATCAAAATAAGGGCAATATAGATCACGGCAAACAAGAAATAAATCACGGGCAAATTGGACTTACCGGCGGACAGATAATCACGAGTACTTAGGGTTTTACCTTCAAGATTATACATGGCCGAGTGAACATCCATAGAAACCTGAAGATTAGGGATACAATTGGCGAAAACGAGGGTGTACAAATTGGGATGAGAAATATCAAGCGAGACATTGGAGTGGGTTTTGGCGCCATTGTTGAGCTTGTCAAATGAAAGAACAGGGATGATGAGGTCCGATTGCAGGGGGCAAACGATGTCGTTTTGAGCAAGCTGATCGAGGACATGGAACCAAGCGACCCTGGTGCTGAGGAAGAACCCCACAAGGGAGAGATCGTTAGGGTTAGGGTTTTGGGCTTTGGGGTCATTCTGGATGCGGAGAGAGAGGAGAGTGAGACTGAAATCGAGATGACCCGAATGAGTGAATCCGAATTCGTCGAATGGGATGATGGGTCGGGAGTCGGATCGGATCTTGGTGAATCGTATTTCGGCGATACAGAAGGTGAAAAGGGAAGAGAAAAAGAGGGGTAGAATTAGAATGAGAAAGGAGTGCGGGGAAATCGCCATTGATGATGGAGAAGGATAGAGAAGGGAGAGTAGGTGGGGCCAAGGGGGAAGAGAACACTTGGGATGACTGAAGAACAACTGAAGAAGAAGAAGAAGAAGAAGAAGAAGAAGACAGTGGTCGGTGCCGGTGACCGATTGTCAGTTTCTACGTCTGAGTGCCGTTATTTTCTGGTTAATTATGGTACGTCGTTTCTCATTTTAATACGTCATCGGTTTCTTTCTTAATTGCGCTTATGACAACATTTACCAGACGGTTTTAGTGTCTTATTACTGTTTATTTTTTTTCCCTAATAAAATCGGAATTTTATTTGCTTCTATATTTGTTAGTTGGAAGCATGTATAGCGATTTCCAGTTTTTTGACAATTATGGTAATTACGGTAACTCCCGTAATGTATATCGTACATGTGGCACGATCAAATCTCATACGTAGATTTTATTTATTTTTAAAAATATTAAATTATGATTTTTAAATTGTGAAAATTATGTATAATTAATTAAAAATTAATTTTTTTCAACGACTTATTTGTTAACTGTGAATTTTTAATTAATTATCCATCATAATTCATAGTTAAAAAACAAGTCCTTGAAAAAAAATTAATTTTTAATTAATTATACATAATTTTCACAATGTAAAAATCAAAATTTAAATATTTTTGATAATAAATAAAATTGACGTATAAGATTTGATCGTGCCACATGTACGGTATACATTGCGGGAATTATCGTAATTACCATAATTGTCAAAAATTGGAAATTACCTTACCTTTTAGGTTGTTAATATGGTAAAAGTTTGCACCTAGTATGCCAAAATTTATGTCTTGTTGATCGCGATTAGATGAAGGCTTCTCCCGCTTCGGCAAAATTTGCAGGGATAATATTTTTTTAGAGTGATAGAATTAAGTTAGGTTTTTAAAGGAAGAAAAGGAAACAAAAAATAGGGATAAAGTTTCTGGTAGGCAACTTGTTATTTCATATGACTGGCTGCGGTATGGCGCGGTGCGGTGTGGTGGAATTGTGGCGGGTGTGGTGGAATTGTAGTAGATTGTGGTGGGTTATTGATAAGTTGTGGTGGGTTTTGTTTTTTATAAATGTAAATTGTATTGGTAAATGTGAAAAAGTTGATTGTGGTGGGTTGTGATATGTTGTGGTTGATTGGTATGTTGTGGCAGGTTCTGGCAAAGTGTGGTGTAATGAGGTAAAGATATTTAATGTTCAACATGTAGTTGATAGTTGTTTAAATTGTTGATTAAATAATATTTAGTTGATAGTTGTTTAAATGGACAAATGTTCAATAAATTTAACAGTTGAGTTAGCTGGTTAATGTTAAATTGACATAAAAGGATGGATAATTTTTTTAAAAAATAAAATGTTCAAAGAGTATTTTATGACCAAAAAAATAAGAAACACTGCTAACGTTAAACATTGATTTTATCAACGTTTAGGAAAAATAAGAAACACTGCTAACGTTAAACATTGACCAAAAAAATAAAAAAATAAAATGTTCAAAGAGTATTTGAAGGTTAAATGCTACTCCCTGGGTGATTTTCTAAGTCAGTTTGAATTAATTCCCTCATTAGACATTGATAATACGATTAATTTCCTCATTAGATATTGATAATGTGATTAATTTCCCTTATTAGACATTCATAATTTTCTCATTAGACATTGATTTTCTAAGTAATATTGCATTGTACATATAGCATTTTCTGAATTGTCTATGTCTAACGAGATAATTTTTTTAAAGATAAAATGGTTCAAAGATCTTGAAATAGTATTTTCTAAATTATTAGAAAATGCAAATTTTATCATTTTTTATTTTTCATGATTTTCAATGTAAGATCTTAAACATGATTTTCTAACAATATGTCCCTATTCTTTTATGGTGTAGGAATATAATTTTTCTCACTTTTCTCACTTTATCTCATACTTCGTTACAAACCTAACCTAATATATATTTAAATATTTATATAGTTAGTAAATGATATCACTTATAGGATTTGTCTTACTTACAATGCCTTTATTAAAAATTATTAAATATATATTTTAAAAAATATATATTTAAATGATGTGATTGATGTGATTTTTCAAGCATTATCCTATCTTTCCCACTTTATCTTAATTTGCCCACCCGTTTTCGATCACACACCACAAAAGAATAGGATCTATGTTTTCAAAAGAAAAAAAAACATAAAATTATACTTTTATGAAAGTATTTTTCACTATGAATCTAATGATACTAGTTTCACATTATAAATCATTATGTATATTGAGAATTGGCAAGGAAAACTTTTAAAAGTTGATTGCATAATTTTTCAGAAAACAAATATTGATGAAAGGAGCGAGTATTCAATATGCTAGCTCATCGAACATTGATATTTGTTCAATTAAAATATTAATTTAGTCAAAACACTAAATACTACTCTAATTCAATAAATAAAAGAATAGGGAAAAAAGAGAGAGGGAGGGGCGAGTAGGCGGGGATGAGATCAAGAGAGTCGAACATTCTCAGTTTATGTAGCAAACCTCCCTCAAGCCGTTGATAAGAATGGGTTAAAAGAAATATTTCAAAGATCAGGGAGAGTTCAAGACACAACAACAACATTCTCAAAGGGTACAAAATCAGAGTCTGCTTGGCAAGACATCCCAAAAGAGCCAAAGTGAGACAAATGTGGATGAAAAAAGACAAGGAAAAGGATTTAGAAGCGTCCTGCAAACATAATGAAAAAGCAAGACTAAGGGCTATTTCTTAGCAAGCAAAATGAGGAATTCTTGTTATGGTTGAACATGAGTGTTGTTTGTATTTAGAAGGATCGCATACAAGATGATAAAATCTAAGAATACTTACCATAAGATTTGGAAAAAGGTGAAATTTATATCATTGAGTTGTTGTACTAGCTTAACGTCTCAAGACCTAATCAGCAACAACGAACAGATAACTCAATGGGTCTCTAAAGTTTGAAAATGGAGTGTGTATGAGTTGAATAACTCCATGAGAATATGGGTAGAAATTTAGAGAACCTTGAGAAAATAATAGAACCCTAGGGGAAAACATTCTATTTCAGCCAGTCCATGGAAGAGCCAAGTCAATTTGAAGTTCTGAAAGTTCGAAGTCACACAAACATATTCAAAAGAATAGAAGAGAAGTTAATATTTGCAAGTTGACGCATGTGCTTATCAAGTGTTGATAAAAAAAGGTCCAATCTGCGATTGACCAGCAAAGTCAAAGAGAAAAACCAAGCAAAGAAGCGTCAAAGAATGCTCTGAGTCAAGAAGATACATATCAAGTGAACAAAATACGAACAAAAGAATACTCCCAATTCTAGAGCTTCAAATATGATCGAGGACACTGAAAAAGATATGCAAGACGAACCTAAGGAGACACCAAAGGAAAACCAACAAGTGCATGAATATGTTCACGTAGTTTAAGAGAGACAACTTCTCGAGAAAGATGTAGAGATAAGCCAGCCTGAGGAACAACAACTCGATGAAGAGGAGAATGACAACTCTGCATCCAAGAGATAATCATTGAATGAACAAGTTATCGAGGAAGACAACTCCATATCCAAGACAACAACAACTGTCTTTTAGTCAAAATAGTTACTCAACAAAAATGAGAAAGGTGAATGACAAACTGATGGCCCTTTGGGAATGACAGGAGTGTTGAGGGATGTTAGAATGGTGTTCTTAATCAAGAAATCGGAGCATTTATGAGGAAGATGAACAACCTCTAGGATTTTAAGATTTTCTCGTGAACTCCAAGTCATTCGATATACCAACCTTCCAAGAAGATCAACAACATAGTGTGAACTCCAAGTCCTGCAAACATAATGAAGAAGCAAGACTAAGAGCATTCGGTCCGAACTAGGTGCGTGTTGCGGGTCGCGGGTGTCTCCTATATTCTACTTATTTAATTTTGGATTATTTTTCCAATTGACGTTTTCAACGTCAATTTGATGTTCAACGTTCAATGACTTGGTCATTGAACGTTCCTTGTTTTTCTCCCTCTTCCCAAGTTTTCTCCTCCTTTTTCAGTCACAGTTACTTAGAAAATCGGCTACCTTCTCCATCATAAATAGCCTACGTTGCAGCCCTTTGTCATACACTCTAACCTTCTTCCTCCTTCTCTTCTCTCATTTTTTTCTTGGGCATTTGCTACTGCATAATCTAATCTCTCATCCTCAAGTGCATGGGTATAGGAATAACAATGTTAACCTTGGGGGACGATCGACGTTATGGATTTTCACCCTAGTTGCACCGAATTCATTTTGAAGGCAGTTGTTCTGTCTAAAACATAGTGTGAACTTTTCCATTAACAACCATTGTTTCCCTTTTACTTCCTACAATTTGAAAACGAATTCCTTCGATGGTAGTCCAACAAAATAGTGTCACCACTGACTTCTCCAGAATTGAGGTGCTTGAGGGCACCAACTACAGGTGTTGGTTAGAGAAGATACTAATCATCCTGGAGCATATCAACCTTGACTATGTCCTCACCGTTGAATTTCCAGATGACTCAGGAACATTAGAAGCCATTGTTGGGTTACCTCTGGTTTTGATGACGCTGTTGTTGTTGCCGCTACCGCTACAAAGAAAGAGTGCTCAAAGGACCCTAATGCTGAAGCCACAGAAAGAAAATTCGAGAAAGACAACAAAACTGTCAGAGGACATTTGCTGAATCTTATGTCTAATACTGTTTAATTGATTTGCCAAATATAAATTTACCAAGCTTATCAGGGATACTCTTCAGAAATAAAATGGTGCAGATGATGCAGGAAAAAGAAAGTATGTTGTCGAGGAATGGCTGAAATTCTAGATCGTTTACAAAACACCAATAATGGAGCAGGTTCATATTTACGAGAACCTATGAGTTGAAGTTTTGAAGGAAGGCATGAATATGTGTCAGATTATGCAGGCCAATGTGTTGATTGAAAATTTTCCTCCCTCCTAGAGTGAATATCGGAACCAATTAAAACACAAGAAAAAGGACCTAACTCTGTAGGAACTCATCAGCCACATGAGGATGGAAGAGGCCAATTGTCTCAAAGATAAGATGAACTTGCGTTATTCTTCTAATGCTAACCAAGTTGAACCTATGATGCTTTCGAACATAGACAGATTTAAGACAAAGAATAAAAACCAGAAGTAAGGGTTTGCCAAGAACAAACCCCCGGTGAATAAAACAGGCAACAAAATCCAGAAGTCCAAGGTGATCTGCTATGTTTGTGGAAAGCCAGGTCATAAGGTTTATCAATGCAACCAACAGAAAGGCTCCTCACAGTCAAGTTAGAGACAATCATCTAGCCAGCCTATTGCACAAGCCAAACTGGCCGCCGACGATGAGATCATATGTGTTGTAACTATCTTGGAGATCAACATAGTCACTAATCCTACAAAGTTATGGATGGCGGTGCTTTAAGGCATTTATTCGCTAACAAAAAGCTGACGTATGACTTCGAAGATGTTCCTGATTGCCAACATGTTTACATGGCTAATTCTGCCACAACTGGAGTCTTGGGTAAAGAAAAGGTCTTCCTTAAATTTACTTCTGGAAAATCTCTATGTTTAACCAATGTGTTGTATGTACCTTCCTTACCTAGGAACTTAATTTCGAGCACTTTGCTTAATGTTGTTGGCCTTGAAGTAGCAAGAGTTTATTTATTTTGAATGTTGCTTCTGAAACTGTTAATGGAAATGTATCAACTTTTGACTAGTGTCATGATAAGTGCTTCTTGTATATGTGAATACTTGGTTGTTTTGATTGGAATTTGGGGAATATTTGATTTGATTATATTGTTTTATACCCGAATTTCCCATATTACGCTTGGTTTGGAGTTTGGTAAGTTTTGTAGGGAATTTGTGAAGAATCGATGTAAACCGAGCTAAAAATCTAGATCCAAATTATGAGCTTAAAGGACCAAGAAGTGAGAAGTTTGATCACTCAAGGCCCAAACAATGGCCCAAAGTACTCCTAGGCCTGAAAAAAGCAGTGGCACGGGTAGTGCCTATGACCAGAACATGAAGAATTGTGTGCAGTGAAGCGACACGGGTAGTGCCTAGGGGGGCACGGTCCGTGTCACTATGAGCACGGTCCGTGTGACCCCTGGCACGGTTCGTGTCTCTCCTGTCTTTTCATTTTCGGCGGTTTTGAGTTGCTATTTGCCTATATTATGCTTATTTCCGGCTGAGAAGAGGAGAATCATCATTCCACCATCTTCCATTCCATGCCCTAATCATATCCTTCATCCATATTTCATCCACCATTGAAGATTTAGAGAAGATTGAAGATCGAAGAGCAACTTGAATACACTTTGAAGTGGAGGAGCAAAAGTTCTCCATAGTTGATTCCTACAAGATTGTTCTTCCCTTTGGTTTACTTCTCATTCTCTCATAGATTTTCATATGCTTTCTAGAATAGATTTCAATTGCTTTGTAGTTTCAAACATGAATTGTGAGTAGTTCTTTTTAGTTTAGGGGATGAACCTTTGAAGTTGCTTGATGAATTGACTTTGTTGGATTGAATTATCATGAATTTAGTTTGTTTCAATCTATTTGGTCTTTGAATTGAATTGTTATTGCTTTTGCTTGATCACCAATTGCATGTTAATAGGTTGTTGGATGAAGTATCGAAAGGAGAAGTTTGATTACCCGAAAACCTAGATTAAACTAGTTAAAATTATCTAGACATAGAAGTTTTAACTAGGGTTCTTGAGATAATTAGAACTTTAACCTTGACCAAATCAAAATAACCACGAAAGTAGGTGCTTGGTTAGTCTTGGTAATTCGCTCTAGTGACAAAATCTCATTGCGAAGTGTTTTATGCTATTATCGAACCTTGATTGTGCAAATTAATGAAATGAAAGTTCAATCCACGTTGTTGATTCGTTATTTGACTTAGGTTTCATCCCCTGAACGCCTTTTTACCTTGATTAAATTCGAAAAGTTTGTGTGAATATTAGTTTGTTTAGTTCTTGATTGTGATTAGATTTAGAATTAGTTATTTCAAACCAAAAACGGATCGACTTAGCGATCAACTAGGAGGCTAGTTCAGTGCGTTGAAAGGAAAAGTCCCTGCGGGAACGACCTTAATTTATGCTACAATTTCACCCGTACACTTGCGGCCTATCATGTCACTTACAGATTTATACCTTTGAGTGATTATTCTATTTTTGAATATAGAGATGCTGAATTTTTTGAGCATGTTTTTCCTTTGAAAAAGAATGTGTCTGACAATGTGCCTAAAATTGTTTCTGAGAATGTGAACTTGCCTGCTTCTAGTTTTGCCTATGGACACTTAGAAACTGAACTTAGGAGTAAGAGACGTAGAACTTAGACTAGCTATGGACCTGACTTTGTCACCTCCTTTTTGGTGGAAGCCTTTGAATTTGGATGACTTTAATGTTGATGTTTTATCTAAGGAATTTTTGTCCATTTTCTTGATTGAGGAAGATCCTAAAACTTATCAAGAGGCTATAAGGTCTATAGATGCTACCTTTTGGAAAGAGGCCATTAAAAGTGAAATAGATTCAATTGAATCTAATAAAACATGGGAAGTGATATACTTATCCAAGGGTTCTATACCTATTAATAGTAAATGGATCTTCAAAAAGAAACTGAGACCTTATGAATCCATAGACAAGTATAAGACTAGATAGTCATAAGGGGCTTTGACCAGAAAAAGGGGATTGATTACTTTGACACTTATTCATTTGTGACCAAAATTGCTACTATCAAAACTCTGGTTGTCTCAGTTGCAATTTTTCCTTAGCAGCAATTTTTGACCTTGTGGTACATCAGATGGATGTCAAGAAAACTCTTCTTGATGGTGAGTTAGAGGAAGAAACTTATATATGAGTCAACCTGAGGGTTGGGTGGTCCCAGGATAAGAGGAATTAGTTTGCAGACTGAAAATTCCTTTATGGTCCGAAACAGGCATCCAAACAATGGTTTGAAAGTTTTGACTGGTTTAAAGTGGGTTCATTGTCAATATTTCTTATTCATGTGTGTATTCAAAAACTATTGGATTTGAAATGTGTGATAATATGTTTGTATGTTGATGACATGTTGACTTTTGGTATCAACTTGGATGTTGTGAATGGGACAAAAAACTTGTTGTCTTCTTTGTTTAAAATGAAAGACTTGAGTGAAGTTGATGTGATCCTAGAGATCAAAATTAGAAAGACTAGTTTTGGCTTTTCATGGTCTCAGTCTCATTATATTGAGAATATTCACGAGTTTTGACGTGGTACATGTAAGAACCACATATTACCCAAGCATACACCTTAAAAAAAATAGAGGACCCAGTGTGTCCAAAACTGAGTATGCTAAGGTTATAGGAAGTGTCATGTTTCTTATGAACTTTACCCATCCTGACATTGCCTATGCGGTGAGTAGACCAAGTAGGTACACACATAACCCTATCCAAGATCATTGGGATGCACTTCTTCGTTTACTTAAGTACCTAAAAGGTACCTTTGATTGGTGTTTGCATTTTAACAAACTTCCTGCTATGTTACAAGGTTTTTGTGATGCAAATGGGGTTGTTGCTAACGATGAAGTGAGTTCTACTAATGGTTATGTTTTCACCTTAGGTGGAGGGGCTATTTCGTGGAAGTCTACTAAATAGACTTGCATAGCCCGCTCCACCATGGAATCTGAATTTATTGCTCTTGAGTTGGCAGGTCGAGAAGCAAAATGGCTAAAGGTTTGTTAGCAAATATGTCATAATGGGGAAAGCAAGCAACACCCATTTCCTTGCATTATGACTCACAAGTAGCTATCGGAGTGGCTTAAAACAGTGTCTATAATGAAAAGAAGAGACACTTCTACATTAGGCACGATGTTACGAGACAGCTGCTGAAGCATGGTGGCATCTCCCTCCAATATGTGAGGTCTGAGAAGAATATGACAGATCCTCTTACCAAGGTGTGGGTCCCGGGAAAATCCCCGTGGTGTCCCTCGCGGGGTACGGCGAGTCGAAAGGGTTGTCTTTTCTTTGAGGGGATTTGCTTGAATTTCCCGTTAATTAATTATTAACTTCAAACAAAATTTCTTGATTCTAATCAAAACTTTTGAACTACGTTTTACCTAGAAAATAAGAAAAGAAGGCGAAGAAAAAGATGAATCCGGAAAAGTCAAAATTACACTGAGGTGTCGAATACAGCGGTATACTCGAATGATGGCGAACGACTTAGGACACGAGTCGGGACCGAGCCACAAAGCGGCGAGAATCTGCAAGGTATTACGCATTCTGAGATCGCACGACTCCCAAGGTAGGAAGTCAGAAATGGGGCCACAGAACTGGCATGCATACCGCCAGGTATTCTGCTAGTTCTGGCCTCGAGATTTCTGGGGAAAACTGGATTACAGTTTGGGAATTACTGATGAAATCCAAATTTTCTGTTTGTAGATTAATTTTTTGAGATTCGAAATAAAACAAAAAAAATAATAAAAAATAATAAAAAGAAAGAAATAAAGAGTTGCCAATTAACTTTTTACGAGAATTAATAAGCTCAAAATTAATGATTCCACAAACCACGAACCATGAGATTCGGATCCGGGGGTAAGGTTACGAATTCGAGAATAAAAATTCTCGAATTCGCCCGTTCAACTAACAAACTTTACTAAACTGGTTAAATCAGAAAGAAAGAAGAAGAGGAGGAGAGGAAGAGAGTAGAAATGGAGTATTAATTAATGTGATTAGTTCTATTTAGTTACATACAAATGCAATAATGAAAGCGAGAAATAAATACACAAGAAATAAAATGAAATTAAACATGAACAAAACTTTATTTACAAGCATTCAAGATTATTTAGGCCGAGTTTACTATTAACTCATGTTACAAGATAATATAAGTGGAAGAAAATAGAGGGACAGAGAGAATGAAATGTCAATTAAGTGTATGCAAAATGAGAGAGAGAGAGAGAGAGAGAGAGGGAGAGAAGAGAAGATGAAATCACCAAGTGTCAATACGCCAGGGTGATTTCGGTCTGAAATGAAATGGAGATGGATGGGGTTTTATAGGAGAAATGAGGGTAAGAATTTAGGTTAAAATGAGGGAAGGACAGCTGCCACAATACCTGCAGGCATGCTAGGCTTTGGAGGCGCCCAGCTGCGCGTTTCCCTAGGTCAGCGCGCTTTCCAAGGTAAATTGGGTCGGGCCTGACCCGCCCAAATACCTACCGGTATGCATGGCTTGGGAGAAGCCCAGTTGCACGCATCCTGAGGTCAGCGCGCATTTCGAGGTCAGCACACTTCCCGAGGCAACCCGGCCCGACCCGATAGAATACCTGCCGGTATACTCGGAACAGTTGCACGCTTCCCGAGGTGGGCTCGCTTCCCGAGGCAACCCGACCCGACCTGATAGAATACTTGCCGGTATGCTAGACCTAGGAGAAGCCCATTTGCACGTTTTCCAAGGTGGGCATGCTTCCCGAGGTGACCTAGGTGGGGCATAACCCACTAGAATACCTGCAGTTATGCCCATATCCGGGTTGTAGTCATGCTTTGGGCCGTGTGCCAGACTTTACTTTTTTTGGGTTGTTTGGATTGGGCTTTTTTGTGATCTTTTTCTCTCTTTTGCATTTCACTTCCTTGGCATTTTTCTAAAAATAAAAATAAAACAAAGATAAATATAAATAAAATTACATAATTATGAGACACTTTTCGGGTGTCTACAGTTAGCCCCCACTTTGATCGAGTCTGAGTAAGAGGATGATCAAAGTATAGCTTGGTAGTCTTCGATTTTTCCTGATGTCGTTCGGTCTTTCCCGTCGTCGTTCAGTCTCTCCCGACGTCGTTCAGTCTCTCCCGATGTCGTTCAGTCTTTCCCGATGTCTTTCAGTCTTTCCTGATGTATTTTAGTCTTTCCCGATGTCGTTCGATTTTTCCTGATATCGTTCAGTCTTTCCCGATGTCGCTTAGTCTTTCCCGATGCCGCTCAGTCTTTTCCGATGTTGTTCAGTCTTTCCCGATGTCGTTCAGTCTTTCCGGATGTCATTCAGTCTTTCCTGATGTCGTTCAGTCTTTCCTGATTTCTTTTAGTCTTTCTCGATGTCGTTCAGTCATTCTCGATGTCGTTCAGTCTTTCCCGATGTCGCTCAGTCTTTCCCGATGTCGCTCAGTCTTTCATGATGTCGTTCAGTCTTTCCCGATGTCCTTCGGTCTTTTCCGATGTCCTTCGGTCTTACCCGTTGTCGTTCAGTCTTTCCCGATGTCGTTCAGTCTTTCCCGATGTCTTTCAGTCTTTCCTGATGTTGTTTAGTTTTTCCGGATGTCATTCAGTCTTTCTCTTTCAGTCTTTCCTGATGTTGTTTAGTTTTTCCGGATGTCATTCAGTCTTTCTCGATATCTTTCAGTCTTTCCCGATGTCGCTCAGTTTTTCCTGATGTCATTCGGTCTTTTCCGATGTCGTTCGGTCTTTCCCGATGTTGTTCAGTCTTTCCCGATGTCGTTCAGTCTTTCTCGATGTCTTTCAGTCTTTCCCGATGTCGTTCAGTCTTTCCCGATGTCGTTGTAGTTTGTTGAAGATGATGCAGGTTGATTAAAATTAAAATTATTTTCTGAGTTATATGGAAATTATCTTCCCGTATTTTCTCTTGAAAATAATTAATTTATCATTTTTGATGGTGGTATATTTCCTATTCTCGGAGTATTAAAACTAAAAAGTTTTAAATTCTCCTCATAATAATTTTTCGGTCAATGCATGCTAGACCGGTCAAATGATCATTTACTTGAATTTAAATGTTGGTAGGTGAGTAGTTGAGGATGAGTCTTTAAAAGAGTAGCATCTTCGTCTTCATCCACACACTCCACTAGCTCCATCCACTCTTTCTCTCTCTAGGAAAACCGAGCACCTAGCCTAGTCCTGGAACTAGACATACCGCCAGGTATTGCAGCCTCGGTTCCTGCCCCTCTCCGGGTTTTTTGCCGACGTGCCTCGCCGGAGCTCCAGCACATACCGCCAGGTATCGTGGCGTGTAGGGATCCCATTTTCTCTTTCTAAAAAGACAGTCCCATACCGCTAGGTATTGCTTCTGAGTTTTGAATTTTTCGAGCTGTAATTTGAATTTTCGAAGCTGACAAAATTAGACCATACCGCCAGGTGTGGTGGTATTTTCCCCAATTCTGGCGCGGAAGTCCTCTTTTCCTTCAGGTATGATTTTTTGTCCGGGACACTGGGCAGGTTGCCATACCTGCAGGAATGGTACTCTGTCCAGTTCTTTTTTTTTTTTTTGCACAGTGACATTAGGATCAGGTCTAATTAGGCTGTTATGCCTCCGGGTATGCAACTCTGTCTAGTTTTCCATACTTTTCTGTACAGTTTTTTTTTTTTTTTTTTTTTTTTTTTTTTTTTTTTTTAAAAAAAAAACCCTTATACAATCAGGCTGTCATGCCTCCAGGCATGCAACTCATCCGTCGATGTCGATCGATTAGTCCTTTCGTTGTTGAACTGCAGGCGAGCTACCATGCCTGTAGGTATGGTGCTCTGTCCGAAGTTTTTCTCCACAGTCCGGACAGATTTAAGTCTGGGCAGGCTGGCATGCCTCCAGGTATGCTACTCTGTCTGTTGAATTCTGTCCAGTTTTCTTTGTTTTTGCACAGTCTTGTCGGATTCGGGCCTAGCCAGGCTGTCATGCCTCCAGGCATGCAACTCTGTCCAACTTTCTTTGTTTTTCTGCACAATCCCGTTAGGTTTGGGTCTAGTCAAGCTGTCATGCCTCCAAGCATGCAACTCGGCCAACTTTCTTTGTTTTTCTGCACTGTCTTGTCAGATTTGGGTTAAGTCAGGTTGTCATGCCTCCAGGCATGTAGCTTTGTCTAGTTTTCTTCGTTTTTCTGCACTGTCTCGTCAGATTTGGGTCTAGTCAGGCTGTCAGGCCTCCAGGCATGCACCTTTGCCCGACTTTCTTTGTTTTTCTGCACTGTCTCGTCAGATTTGGGTCTAGTCAGGTTGTCATGCCTCCAGGCATGTAACTCTGTCCAGTTTTCTTCGTTTTTCTGTACTGTCTCGCCAGATTTGGGTCTAGTCAGGCTGTCATGCCTCCAAGCATGCACCTCTGCCCGATTTTCTTTGTTTTTCTGCATAGTCTCGTCATTTTTGGGTCTAGTCAGGCTGTCATGCCTCTAGGCATGCAGCTCTGTCCAGCCCGGGGTCGGTCAGCCAGATTTCACTTGTTGCTCAGAACCCTAGGCAGGCTCCCATGCCTGCAGGCATGGCGCTCTACCCGATGTTTTTTTTTTGTCTTCGCTTGGCCCAACCTTGAGTCCCCTCCGCCGAGCATACCACCAGGTATTGCCTTGTGAAATCTTGCATCTTGTCTTCGCATTGGGTCCATTTTTTTTCTTGGTGGTGATGTATGTGGAACCCGGGTCCGGACCATACTTGGTGGTATGGTGTCTGCTTGTTCTTGGCAATATGAGTCAGGTTTGTCCGTATGCTCGGGTCTTCTCAATTTAATTCAGAAATGAGTTATTTCCAAACCAATTCTCGTAAACATTGTGAATTAAATTTTTAGAGTTTAACTTAGAAAAGTGAATTATTTTCCAAACTAATTCTCTTAAAAATTTGTGATCCGAATTTTAGAGTTTAACTCGGAAAATAAGTTGATTCTCGTGAAAATTTGTGATCCAAATTTTAGAGTTTAACTCGGAAAACTAATTCTCGTAATACTCGAATTATTTCTTCATCGGCAGCGTCCTTTGAGCTTTTGGCAATACGTCGGAAGGCGATCAAGACTCCAAGTGAGCTTGCTTGATTTCTGGACACCATAGCTGCATTTCTTTTGAGGTTCGGGCGGGAGATAGAAGAATGTAAATGCGGTCTTATGCATGCTATGCTACATGAATTACGTGGAAACAAATATGTACAAGACTCTTTGTGTGCAATACACAACTCTATTACGCATTTTATACTAGAAGACTCTTTATGCAACCCTAATCTTAAAGCATGATATGACTTTTTTTTATTTGACTCAAGAAGAAAGAAGGAAGAGAAAAAAAAGTTAAATAAAAACTTAAAAAACTAACATGACTCAAAATGAAAATAAAAAACGAATTGATGTGACTCGAAATGCAAACTAGTGTGACTTAAAATGAAAAAAAGCACATGATCTATAAAAAAACATTGATTTGCTGCAAGTATGCGATATGAACAGCCCCCACTTTCCCGAGGAAAAACAAGAATAAGGAAAAGTAAATAAAAACTCTAAATGTCAAGAGTGATTTCGAAGTGAGTTTCAAAACAAGGAAAAAATAGTGAAAATGATGAGTTCTCTTGTCGAACTACCTCGTAAGTTACCATGATGCGAATATTGAGTGATGAGCGAGCCCCCAGTTGGAATGCTGCAGAAGACGATATTAATGGAAGATTCGGCCTGCTTAAGCTGCATGATGGGATAGTCAGGATGCTCGAACTTGATGTCATGGTTAGGAACCCAAAGCTCTAAGAAGGATCAAGCAACAAGTCGTCTTGATTTCTCTTGCCTTTTCTCTATTCTTCTTGGTTCTTGTGTTTAGGTGGGAACATGTAAGCACCAAGCTCCCAGTACCAGTGAACAAACATCTTCAGATAAGTCAAAATGATTGACCTAGGTGGGTGTCGCCTTCAAGTAACACCCTGTTTTGATGCAGCTGGCTTCTTGTTCTGCTAAAGGATTTATCCCTCACTTAGGTGTTCTGAAAGCGGGGGATTAATTGATGAATCTCATACATACACTGATGACCAAATTAGAAGAGCTCACAGGGTGAGGAGCAACGAAGGATGGATTATGGAAAAGATAGGGATGGTGGTATAGAAAATCTGTTTGTGAGTAGTTAGGCCTCAATGATGGGAAAGACGAGGCTATGGATGGCTAGGCAGGTGTGGAGATCAGATGAATGGATGGGTAGTTCGATGGACAAAGGTTCGAACTGATGGAGGTGGATGAGATGGTCTATGGATGGAGTACCGTGTCTCGTGGGTTTATCTCATAAGGGAAGAGATGGTCAATGGCTATGGTTTGATGAATTTAGGTATGAAGGGTAATTCAAGTCTGATGGGAAAAGTGGGTGTGCTTTGGTGAAAGGAAGTTTGTCATTGTCCTTAGAGACGAAGGTTCCCTCTCCTTTTGCCTAGCCCGCCTAATGAGGTTTTCGAGCTAGCCACTATTTATTTTATCTCTCATAGACCAAAAGATTTGATGATGGATTTTCTCTAAAGTGAATTGTAGCGGCCGGGCCTCAAAGAGGTTTTCCTACATATCCAGTGTGGAATCAGGTCATTCGTAGTTCAATAAGTGCAGATTTAAACGGTTGATGCCTCAAGAAGGATTTTGAGATGGGTCGAAAGTTTAATGGGAAGGATAGGTGTGAAGGTTTGACAAGAAGGTTTTGGGATGTGTGCGAGTGACCAATGTAAACCGACAATTGCCTCTTATTCTTGCTTTCTTCTTTCTCTTTTTTTTTGTATATATTTTTTTTTTTGAACTTGACAACCTCAATGTATATTCCTCTTATCCATGATATTTGTCATCCGCAACACATTGGTTGGCTTAGATGGATTTAGGGATGAGATGGCCATAAAATGAATGGCCGGGTTCGTGGTGGTGGTTAAGAAGATGGTGTGAGAAGATAATAATGTAGGTAAAGCGGCTAGGTGAGAATGAAGGTGATGATGATGTCAGTGGTAAGGGGTGGAAGCCTTCTATCATAGGCTTGTCTTTTTAAGCTGTATGATTTATTTGAGAGTGAGATTCACTTTTAGAGATTATTGGTCGCTTGGAATTCTCTCAGTTTGCCTAACCTGTTGGATGAGTGTTCAGATTAGCTGATCTCCTCTTAATTTCCACTCATTTGCCTCTCCTTTTGCCCAACTTGTTAGATGAGTGTTCAAGTTGGCCTCTCCTTTTATTATTTTTATCTCCTTTTGCGTAATTTCGCTTTAGCGGTGAAGTTAGCCTCTCTTCTCTTTATTAACCTTAGACTTGGGGTAGGGCAAAAAAGCATAGAGAAAATGTGATGGAGATGTGAGATGGAGGAAACGAGCAGATGAATGGGTCAGACTTGGATGGTCATGTCAGTGAATGAGCTCTTTAATTCAAATAAGGAATGCAAATACAAAATTCTTTCCATAGCAGTTTAGAAGAAAATGAAGGGCCGGGGAAGACAAGAGTCAAATCATGAAAGGTTTCATCTTTATTGAATGCAACTAAGACGAATACATTAAAAATCTACTTGGGAGATATCTCAACAGACTTTGAAAATGCAAACAATTCCCATGAAAAGAAAAGACGCGACATTAAGAAATCTAATGGCGATCCTGTGTTGTTTTTGGCAGCGGCAGTTCCCCTGATTGGAACATGTCTTTAAGTTTGGTTTTGAAGGTGAAGCAATTCTCGGTATCATGCCCTCTAGAACGATGATAGTTGCAAAACCTTTCGTCTTCCCAATACTTCCCCTTAATTATAAGTTCGGGCTTTACCGAGCGAAGTTGTATCTTACCCTTCTTAAGGAGGCGTTCGAGTGCATTAGCGTAAGAGCCATCGATAGGGGTGAATGACATGGATTGTCGCGGTTCAACATTTCTAGCAAAGGAATTAGGAGCCCTTTGATGAATGTCAATGTCATACAACCCCATCGATGATGATCCTTCTCCATTGTTCTTTCTGATGCGATGTTCGATATTAGCCCCCCTTCTATCGTTTTGTAGAGTCCAAAGGATCATATCCATTTTTCGGTCCAGACCTTGTGTGATTGCATTTGAATTATTGTGGTAAAGAGTTTGTCCATAAAAGAACTTTCTCGTTCACCATATCTTCTTTCTTGATATCCTTCTGTGGCTAAGGGCGGAATTTGATCTTTCTTCTCAGTTGGAACTGTTTTAAACTTCTCTATTGGTAAGTTGGACTTATGTGGTTGATTGACTCTAGGAATAGAAGTGAGTCTCGTGTCCATATAGTGATTTGCAGACATAGGGATCTCTATCTCTATTTCATGGATGCTTGACATTTCACTATGATGAGTTTTTCTTCCATCTTCATGAAGAAAATTCAGCTTATCATTCATCCTTGCTAACGTATCGATGATTTCATCTATTCTCCTATCATTGCCTTGTATTTTCTATGAAATTTCAGTCAAATGTTGGGAGATGAAGAGACTGAGTTCATTGTTGCTAGGTATTCCGTTGGAGGCCATTGGAGACAGTGGTGCAAAGAAGGCAACATGTTTACTCCGAGTTCAAGGTTGGTCACCGGATCCTTATTTTACTTGTATGGAAACCATAAACCTCAAAAATTAACCCTGACATTGACCTACCTAAAGACCTAGCGACCTATATGAGACAACCTAATACAAACCATGCCTATATGCTGACTCTTCCCTTTTTTTTTGTTGGTTTGACTCACCCACCATCGGGCTTGCATGAGGACCACTAGCCTAGTATGGAACTATGCATATGGGAAGGGGAAGGTCCATCGGGCCGTCATAAGATCGAGTCACCATCAAAGTCTTAATGAACTCAGATTCGAATAATGACCGGATACACACTTTATGGATCCAATGCTGCCAAGGGTTGGACAAAGTCAGACTAAGATCTTGGGCTTGATCAAACCTCTTTGACTCGGGCCCAAGAGAGACCTCTAGGCCTTCTTTAACTTTTGCATGACTATTGCCCAAACTAAAATGGCATTAGGAAGGAATGAGTTATGAGACCGACTCTTAGAATGAAAGAATGAACACATAGCACATAATTTACACATAGTGCAATAAGAATGCATATAGCATACAAATGGGTAATGCACATAATCAAGGTTCTACATTCAAAGGTATAAGGTCGGATACCTAAAACTAACATACTCATGTCTCTCACGCGCCACAAATTCTATGGAGTTCATAGTAATGTGACCCATGTGTTTCTCACAAAATTAAAGGGAAAATGTAAATTCATAATCCCAAGAATTTTGGAGTGCTTCATGAGTGGGAAAGTAATTTGCGATCTTCTTGAAATGTGGGGTTCATTCCTTTATGAAGTCAGAAATATACTTTGCCCGAGAGGGAAATTTGGGTTAAATCCTAGACGGTATCTTTGGGTTCATCCCGATTTATTAAAAAAATCAAGTTGGAGGTCCGTATGCTTGATGCCTAACTAAATAATAAAAATTACAAAAATTAAGTTCTCCTTTTCTACTCAAAATTTTTTAAAAAAAAATCGGCTTTTCAAGTTTTACCCTCTTAAAGTAAGTCCCCAGTGGAGTCACCATTTGTAAGACCCGGGAAAAAACTCCATGGTGTTCCGCACGGTGTACAGCGAGTCGAAAGAGGTGTCTTTTCTTTAAGGGGATTTGCTTGAATTTCTCGTTAATTAATTATTCACTTCAAACAAAACTTCTTGATTCTAATCAAAACTTTTGAACTACATTTTACCCAGAAAATAAGAAAAGAAGGCGAAGAAAAAGATGAATCCGGAAAAGTCAAAATTACACCCGAGGCTATCTGAATACCTGATGGTATTCTCGAACGATGGCCCAGAGCGACTTAGGACACGGAGTCGGGACCCAAGCCACAAGCGGCGAAATACGCGGTGTATTACGCATCTGAGATCAAGCACGACTCCCGAGGTAGGAAGTAAGAAATGGGGCCACAGATGGCATGCATACTGCCAGTTCTGGCCTCGAGATTTCTAGGGAAAACTGGATTACAGTTTGGGAATTACTGATGAAATCCAAATTTTCTGTTTGCAGATTAATTTTTGAGATTCGAAATAAAACCAAAAAAAAAATAAAAAAAATAAAAAGAAAGACATAAAGAGTCTCCTATTAATTTTTTACGAGAATTAATAAACTCAAAATTAATGACTCCACAAACCGTGAACCATGAGATTCGGATCCGGGGTTAAGGTTACAAATTCGAGAATAAAAATTCTCGAATTCGCCCGTTCAACTAACGGACTCTACTAAACCGGCTAAATAAGAAAGAAAAAAGAAGAGGAGAGGAAGAGAGTAGAAATGGAGTATTAATTAATGTAATTAGTTCTATTTAGTTACATGCAAATGCAATAATAAAAGCGAGAAATAAATATACAAGAAATAAAATGAAATTAAACATGAACGAAAGTTTATTTACAAGCATTCAAGATTATTTAGGTCGAGTTTATTATTAACTCATGTTACAAGATAATATAAGTGGAAGAAGAAAGAGGGAGAGAGAGAATGAAATGTCAATTAAGTGTATGCAAAATGAGAGAGAGAGAAGGGGAGAGAGGAGAGAAGATGAAATCACCAAGTGTCAATACGCCAGAGTGATTTCGCTGTGAAATGAAATGGAGATGGATGGGGTTTTTATAGGAGAAATGAGGGTAGGAATTTAGGTTAAAATGAGGGATGGGCAGCAGCCACAATATCTGCAGGGATGCTGGACTTTGGAGGCGCCCAGCTGCGCGTTTCCCTATGTCAACACGCTTCCCAAGGTAAACCGGGTCGAGCCTGACCCGCCCAAATACCTACCGGTATGCATGGCCTGGGAGAAGCCCAGTTGCACGCATCCCGAGGTCAACACGCATTTCAATGTTAGCACGCTTCCCGATGCAACCCGACCCGACAGAATACCTGCCGGCATGTTGGGCACAGTTGCACGCTTCCCGAGGTGGGCCCACTTCCCGAGGTCAGCACGTTTCTCGAGGCAACCCGGCCCGACCTGACAGAATATTTGCCGGTATATTGGACCTGGGAGAAGCCTAGTTGTACGCTTTCCGAGGTGGGCATGCTTCCCGAGGTGACCTGGTTCGGGCATAACCCACCAGAATACCTGCAGGTATGCCCATATCCGGGTTGCAGTCCTGCTTTGGGCCATGTGCCAGTAGGGCTGTGAAAAAACTGTCCGACCCGAAAACCCGGTTCGGTCCGACCCGGAAAAAAGCGGGTATGGTCATAAAACTTCCGTATGAATTTTTACATTGACCGATTTGACCGAAAAATTCGAACACAATATTTTCCAATTTTCTATTGTCCGAACCCGGTTTAGACGCAAATCCATGCTTGTCCGATTTGTCCGACTTGAGTCCGACCCGGAAAATGCTCCAAAAAACTGGGTACCGGACATCAAATTTTCGTCCGATGTCTGATTCGTTCGAACCTGGATTGATCCGGACCCGAATATTTGACAACCCTATGTGCCAGCCTTTACTTTTTTTGGGTTGTTTGGATTGGGCTTTTTTGTAATCTTTTTCTCTCTTTTGCATTTCACTTCCTTGGCATTTTCTAAAAATAAAAATAAAACAAAGATAAATATAAATAAAATTACATAATTATGAGACACTTTTCAGGTGTCTACTGACATACCTAAACTAGTAAGGTGTCTGTATACCGCAAGTGTACGGGTCTGTGTAGTAATAAAAATATCGTTCTCTCTCAGGGACTTGTGTTCAACTACGCACTAAACTAGTTCACTACAAAGGATGCTAGGTCAATCAAAGGGTTGTAGGTAATGATTCAGATATTTAACTAACGAAGCAGGAAATTAAAGGATTTTAACCAAGTAATTAAAAGAGTTTAGGGGAGTCTACTCTAGTCAATTAATTAACTAATCAACAATCTTGATGTAAATTGATAAAAGGATAATTCAGAGTCTATAATCTTTCTAGGCATTTTCACAGCAATCTTTCGATTCGAAGTGAGTTACAGTAATTAAACTAAACATTATTTCTAACTATTAATTCTAATCAAAGAAAAGAACTAATTATAATTGACCCTAGGCAAGAATCATTATTTCTAACTATTTTCTATGCCTATTCAATCTACGTCTTTCCCATTCAAAATTCAAACTTTCGTCATGTTATCAAGAATCTAATACCAAGTAAAAGGCGGTTAGCCAGATTTTACTATGACGAACAATATACGAAGATCAAACGAATAAAAGGATAACTTAACATCGAGACTGTATTCATAATCAATTAAAACACATCGAGTTTATCCCCCAAACAAAGGTTTTTAGCTACTTATAATAAAAACTAAGAAAGCGATAATAAAACTGAATAACAAAACATAAAGAAAATAGGAATTAAACCGAACATCCGAGTCGTTGAATTCGATCTTTTTGTGTCACCCAAATCGATCTCCTTCTCCTCCTCTTTTATTCCTAAACTACTAGAGTGGCTCCCCGAAGGGAGGAAAATAATAAAAACCCTCATCTAACTTTTTGTGGAATTAAAACTAATGAAAACTTGGATGATTGAATAATAAAAGCGGAGGTTTTTAATCTCCCCCGAAGGGAGAGAATTTCTCCGGAAACCCTAAACTAAGATTATTCATCAATACGATTTGGCGGACGACTTTTTATATACGAGACAGTGAATGAAGGCGCGACCAGCGGGGGATAAACGCTGCTAGCGTGTAGTGTCGGTTCATGTCTGCCATGGGCGCTGCCGTCGTGAGAAGGACGCTGCCAGCGTTGCTTCGTGAGAAACGCTACCAGCGTTTCTGTTGGTGAAGGCAGATGGTGATGCTGCTACTTGAAGTTGCTGGGCGTGGGGCTGCTCGTGTGATGTTGTGATGATTAAGTGTTCTGCTGGGCGCTGGTGAAGGCCGAAGGGTACAGCGTGAAGCTGCTGTTGTTGTCCGAGCTGCTGCTTGATTGCCATGGCTGAGATGGGTGTAAGCGCTGGATGAGGGGAGTTGTATGGTTGCTGGTGCTTCTATCGTGACTTGGTTGCTATCGAGGGGATGTGAAATGTTGGGCGAAGGAGAACAACGCTGCTAAGGGTTGATGATTTGTAATGATCATGCGTGATGATCATGATGGGCGTGCATGAGAGTTGCATGATACTATTGATGACGTGTTGCGGTGCTGGTGATGCATGTGGATCATGTTTTGGGCTTTGTTTGTCAAGTGGGCCAAGCTTCTCACTTCTTCTTCTCTTTTATTTCCTTAATTCTTCTCTTTAATTTCTCTTCTTAATTTCCTTCTTCAATTTCTTCTCCTTTTTCCTCATTTTTCTTGGTTTTTAGGGGAATTTCATTAAAATCTGCAAAATATACGAATTCCCGACCAAGTGAAGAATATTACACAATTTAATATAAAAATACTAGAATATATTAGAAAAACGACTAAAACATAAAAGTTAAATACCTAAAAATACCTAATAACTACTATATAAAAATCACTTATCATCTACACATGGGGTTGACAAAGCGAGTTATTTTGGAAGCCTCGAGGGAGATAGGACTAAGGCCCATGACTTGAAGTGGTGTGGTGGATACCCGTTAGTGGTCAAACGAAGCCATAACTTGACTTCAATATACACCACGTTCCCTATCCCTACGATGCATGGAAGTGCTAATGAGGTTGACCTTAGCACTTAATGAATCTATACTCATGGTAGGGGTGCTATTGAGATGTACTTGATAGATTCATCATATTGAGCTTATGTGAGGTTGAGCAGTTCTACGCTCTTAATAATTTTATAGCCATACTTTTGGTGGTCTATGTTGAGATAGACTTGATGAAATTACCTATATAAGTGTGAAGGTTTGGTCGCCTTCTATGAGAAACTTGGTTTGTTTCTCTAGAGCACTTACTAGACTCGAGGTATGCGCATGGTCATAAAGGCGCTATTTATTGTATGTCGCGAATATGTACTATCTTGAGGGTTAATATGTGGTGTGGAGGTCTCACCCTATACATAACAAGTTCAAAACTTGTTGACTTCTCAGGTATGGATATTGTCTCATTTCACTACGTATCAATTCAATCGAAAGACTCGTGGTGATTTGTAGGGTCAGTCAGCGATCCTTCAAGCATTTATCGGTAATGTCCGCGGCCCGGGAGGGGCCAGGGCGTTACACTCTTTGCTCAGTTTCTTCTTTTCGTGTCCCGTATGCCTTATTGGGGGATTGTTGAATGTAATTTCTTATTTAGTTCTTTTCTATCTTTGTTTCTCTCCCCTTTGTCCTACATAGGAGGATTAGTGGGGTTGTTGAAAGGTTTAAAAGCTTCCCTTTCGGCTTTCCTAGGGCATTGTGTATTAGCTTTACCCATGGTTTTGTGGGGTGGGTTTGGGCTTGGACCTCAAAACACGCACATGCGGCCATCGCCCATCTGGTCTGGGTTGGACGCAGCGCGACACGTGCTGTGGGTCCCTCCTATATTCTTTTTATTTAATTTCAGGTTATTTTTCCACTTGACATTTTCAAAGTCAATTTGTTTTTCAATGGACAATGACTTGGTCATTGAACGTTCTTGGTTTTTCTCCTCCCTTCCTAGATTTTCTCCTCCTTTTTCCGTTGTAGTTACTCCGAAAATCGGCTACCTTCCCACCATAATTAGTCTGCTTGCATCCCTTTGTCATATACTCTAGCCTTCTTCCTCCTCTTTTCTCATTTTTTCTTGGCATTTGTTATTGTATAATTCAATCTCCAAGCCTCGAGTACACGAATATGGGGACAACTGTGTTAACCTTAGGGGAACGATTGGCGTTGTAGATTTGCACCGTAGTTACGCCAAATTCATTTTTAAGGTAGTGATTCTATCCATGACATAATGTGAATTTTTTCTGTTAACAACCATTGTTTCCGTTTTTACTTCCTACAACATATTCATATATAATAACAATAGTGGAAGGGGCAATGAGGCTTAACCATAACATAAGTCTCACATGTAACAAATGGAAGGAAGATGATTGGATAGTAGAAAGCTTGACAAACGAGAAGAAAATTAAAATAGGAAAACGGGAAGGTTGATGATGTCATAAAGCATCAAAGAAGAAGGGTTAAAGAGTATAAAGAGGAGAGCAAGTTGGACTAGTGGGACGAATATGTTCTGACTTAGGGAAGAATATGGGAGAGGGATAATACAAAAAGGAAAGGCAGGACATAGACCTAGCAATTCTCGACCCGACCCGGAAACCCGACCCGCAAAAAATGGGTTTTGAACATGAAATTCCGACCCAGGACCCGAAAATGACCCAACCTAAAGAACCCGGTAAAAACGGGTCAGGTTTGGGTCGACCCATTGAGTCAGACACTTTAATTTTAAGTGTTTTGTCTACTTTGGCCTTGTGCAAAAAAATTGTCCCATTTCATGAAAATTAAGGCCCAAAGTAAAAAAATATTGGGTGACTTTGGAAAGTTATGCGTAGAGAGAGACATACAAATGAAATAATCAAATAACAAATGACCAAAACAAAATCCTAACACTGTCACTCACTCACTCTTTCAGTGAACCCTCTAACAACTGCAGTCCCACTGCTCTCCTCTCTTTCAGTAAAAATAGTGTATTATTGTCAAAGGTCAAAGTTCAGTGCATTATTGTCCAATACCCTAAAAGTTCAATATATTAGCATCCCAAAACCCTATATATTTCATAAGTATTGTTATTCGTTGATTGTTGACGTAAACCGCATAATACTTGTAGACTTGAAGATTGCCAAAGTTTGTCCCTTGGGTGTATAGTAATATGTCTATACAACTATGACATATCGTGGTGGTCGAACTTAGAATGGAATGGTACATTACACAGGTGTCTTTGACCAATTATGATCAATTTTATTAGTTGTAAGTGACTAAGAAAAAGGGCGGGTCATGACCCGTAAACCCAACCAAAACCGCCCGAAACCGGAATACACCCGACCCATATTTACCCGAACCCGAAATACACACGACCCGTATTTACCCGAACCCGATATACGACCAACCTGTAACCCGCCCGCCTGCCCGTATTGACAGGTCTAGCAGGACATGATATGATTATAGGGGATGAAAAATAAATAATTTTCTCAATAGGATGTGAAAAAGAAAAAAAATGTGAGGAGCCTCAAGAACCATTTCTGTTAAGTCTTTGATGTCAAGACTAATGAATGAGAAATGTAGGGGAGCAACAATTGAATATTTGGTAATACCTCCTAAGGTTAAGGGCTCAACAAGGTGGCCAAGAGAAAAGATATCACACTCTGTTGAATAATTGGTGCAACAGTTTAGTTGCCTCCCTCAAATGTTTAAATGAAGATAAAGAAGAGTTGGTCGAAGAAAAAGAATTTGATAGCAATTTAGATCTGGAAGAATTGGAGCAAAATTCAAGCCCTTCGGTTTGATGAGTTTCAAGGTGACACTTCAGAACTATTGCCGTAGATACGGCGATGGCACATCAAAACATGCTTTCAGAAAGAAGTGGAGATGGTGGGTCTACCCTTTTAATGAGCTTGCCCTATGTCTTTTTGATACATTGAAAGTTGTTGCAGTACACTCTTGCCTTTCAATGCTACACAGAGTTGATGGATGAGATATGGAAATTGACATTTCAAGGTTGTAGTGGCAAGTTGAGGACTAACATGTTTGTCAAGAAGGTAGGTAGGCATAGCAAGAAACCAAAGGATAAACATGCATTTTTATCCTTCATATACAATCACATGACATATTACCTGTGATAACTATATTTTGCTTAGAGGTTTATCTTGTAGTTTCTTTGTTCGACACAAGTTGTATGTTTGAGATGCATATGTCTTATTTTGTTGAATTAAGGCCCCGTTCTTTTATACGGCTGGCTGCAGTACGGTGCAGTGCAGTGCGGTGCGGTGTGGAGTGGAAGAAATATAGTGGATTGTGGTGGGTTGGGAAAAGTTGTGGTGGATTGTGGTGGGCTGGAGAAAGTTGTGGTAGGTTGTGCTGGAATATGGAAAGTTTAATGAAAGAACCCTAGAGGAGAGGTGAATATAGGGTTATTGAAATTCTGCACACTCAATGAGTACGTAAGAAAAACTAATCTTGACTTTAGTCAAGATTCAGCAACACAATGAATAAACACTTTAATCTCTTAGTCCTGGGCTGATATCATTAACCGTGCTAACCTTGGTATTTGAATTCAGAAGCTTGAGGACATTACAAAATATATAGAAATAAATGAACTCAGTAGTGGAGAGACTTGAGGGCCTCAAGACTGCTTACAGAGGGGGATCACAGACTTGGATCCCAGATGGTAAACTTCACCAATTGATTGAAGAAGATCTCACTCGCTGAAGATTACTTAACCAGATCTTTAGCTACTAAACAATTCGGAGCGCCTCACCAGAACACTCTCTGGTTACGAAATTCTCACCATTTCACACACAAGTGGTTATCTCAGAAATTTTCTTCCAAAATTTCCTACACACTTCGATTTCTTCCCTGGAATCGAATGCACTTTCAGGAGGTCAGCCAAGTATCTTTATAGTCGACATCTTCAGTCACAACGACTCTTCTTTGGCTTTCCTTGCTTTGTTGATTCTTTCCTTTTTGTGTTGCAATGGTATTGAGGCTAGGATATCTCAGATTTTTGGATCCTTGCCTTATTCATCTTGATCAAGATTTTGTAGATCCTTGCCTTATTTGTCTTGATCCCAATCGGCACATATTGGAAAGTCTTTTCAAATATTCTGCATATAATAGGAGGAGGATTGCATCATGGATTTTATATGCTAAATGACGGAAAGAATAAAGGTCAAGATACTTCCCTGAACGAGTTCGTAATTTTGCTCCCTTCAACCGAAATCCAAGCGGAGGTCCTCTATGGGGAATGAAGTGAGGACGTCATGAAGTGTGATGTGGAGGAGATTGGTTCAGGGGGGATATACATTTTTTGGATAGTGTGAGGCTTGAGATACTTCTCTTTCTTGCTTTCATGATTTTGTCTTTCATATCAAAACTTCATCTGGGGTCCTCATTAAGACTCCGTATGAAGGCCCCAGTGAGTGTAGAGATAATGTCCTTGACCCTAGTCCCAACAATCTCCCCCTTTTTAATGAAAGACAAAATTCAATAATAACTATATTTCTTCTCCCCCTTTTTCACTTTTATGAAAAAGACCATAGGAAACTCCCCCTTAATATAGCAAATGTCTGTAATGATCTGCAACAATTTAATGAACGTGTTAGTACTAAGAGAGGGTTCTTCCCCTCAATTCATGCCACGGATAAGTAAAAATAACGTTATTGAAATGGATCGAGTGCGTCAAACTTTATGAGGGACATGAGGTTATGTTCGCCTTCTGACTAGTCACCAAGGGCATTAGATCTGAATGTAGAAGTTGTTACTGGTGCAAGCAAAGTCCTTGATTGCTTCAAGTTTCTTTGAGCATCCAAACTCTTGAGGTTTCACTGCATCTTGATTGGATGCTGAGGGCACCTAAAAAACATCAGACAACCTTCCTCAAGCCATAATTGACATTAAGTTGAGGTCCTTAACTACTAGTAACAACCATGTTAGGAGGTTTTGTTCCTCTTGAAACCCATATTTGTATAATTCTAGAACAATGATGGTGGGAGTAGTGAGATTTACCAGATTGGCACTCATGTTTGAAATGAGAGGACTGACCTTGGGATCTTGTGCCAAGGTATTTGCATTGTCCTTGGTGCGATGAGTGGAATATATGACTTTGGTCTTTTCTATCGAGATAACTATAACCTCCATGGTCACTTATTCTGGTTAGCAGTTTTCGAGAGACATAATGTCCTTGACGGCGATTTTGCTTCTTTTTGGGATGATCCCCCAATCCTTCCTTGTTGAAGAAGGCGCATTGAGATCCAAGCAATTCACCAACATTTTCTTCTCCCTTGGTTAGCTTACCAAGATGACTCGTGACATTATCAAGGTTGTCCTTAAGGTCTAGTTTTTCAGCCTCAAGAATGTCAATCTTGGAGGTGAGATCATTACAAAACTTCTCCAATTTATCTTTAGACTCTTCCAGACTCTTGATATTCCTTTTAGAGACTTAATTTTATTCAAGTACTTAGCCTCACTTGCAACAATCTTTAGAAAACAATTTGCTAAGTACTTTTTAGGCCAAGTAAGGAGGTCATCAAAAGTTACCTTGGAGCGTATCGGGCGAGGACCCAAACCTCGAAATCAGTGTTCACAAAACGGTCCCGCACCCACTCCAAGAAACACGATGAAAATAACTCTAAGTTCGGGTGTGGAGTACACTTTATAGTGGACCCGGGACCCTGAAGTCATGAGTTGATCGGCATCAGGTGTGGTATCCAATTCAAGTGGGACCCAGAACCATGGGAGTGGAGCTATGAGTCCTCAACGGGACTTACTTCGGGCCTTTGAAAGGATTCGAAGTCTTTCGGCAAGAATAAGTACAAAGGGGCCAACGTGGTTGTGGAATTGGATATGCCTTCACTCTTTCGATCATAACTCCTTCAATACAACTCTAAGGGGCTTCAAATTTTGGGAACTTAAAGTAAACACCGAGAGCTTTCCATCGATACCTTATGAGCCTAAAACGAAGTCTGGGTGTAGATGTTATACGCGTTTGAAGTCGCCAGAAAAACTACCCAGTAGGTCGCGCCCGTGACGACACTGGAAGACGAGTTGGAGTTTGGACAGAACGAGGTCGCACCTGCGAACATCCCTGTAGTGTCCGCAATGTTCTTGTTGCCCCAATTGGTCGCGCCCGCGACGCCAAGCGTAGTACCCACTACGCCTCGCACTGCCGAATCGCCTGCTTTGTCTTCGCTCCGTCGTGCCCGCGACGCCTCTTGTAGCGCCCACGACGGGCCTGATTCTGCGCGTGATTCTCAGGATTAAACGTTGTGTTTTATTTTAACCCCCTTGTATAAATACCTCTTTAGCTTGTTTTTCAAGACAGTTTTTGATGATTATGAATGTAATGCTTATGCATTTTATGGTTTTCCCTAGTCTTCTCTCAAATATTGTTTACTTTATCCAATTAATTTGGTGGTGTTGCAAGTCATCTCTTTATTGATCCTTTGGTGGATTTTTCCTTTATGATGATCATAGTGGGGTGTTAGGTCATTGGTGGTGGTTCTACCTTTATCCAAGGGTCATATCCAATCCTCCTTGGTATTCAAGCTTATGGTTAATTAATTTTGGTTCTCTTTCATGGTTATTGATCTTTGTTCAAGTTTATTATGAAAATCAAGCATGGAAGATTGAGTTTTGCTTCACTCTCAACTCTATAGTCATGGGTGTTCATTGGGTTTGTCTCCTCTTATCCATCTCCAACTCAAGCTTTCATTAATCCCCTCCACGCACACACTCCATACCTCCTTTGAGTCATCTTCATCATTGTATTGGTAGTCATCATTGGTTGTACCAACTTCCTCGGTATCGTTGGTGTCTTTTCCCATAAGATAATTACTGACAACCTCCTCATCATCGCTCCAGTTGACACTATTGCCATTCCAAGAGGCCATCAGATCTAGATGACTCATCTTCTTTTTGTTCTTTCTGTTGGAGGGACAGTCCTTGATCAAGTGATCGAGACCAGAAACAAAACAAGAAAGTTGGTTAGTTTCATAACTTGAGGAGCCCTTAACTCTTAGGTTGACTCGTTTGGTTGAGGATCCTCTGGAGTTATGACTTTTTTTGCATGGTCTCTTGAGTTCCTTGGTTATAAAAGCCAAACACAGGTTCTTATCATCCTCATTTGACTTGTCGTTAGGGCAGTTGAGGTCCTCGCGGACTGCTTCTTCTTTTTCATCATGCTCTTCTTGAAGATATATCTCATCAGCAAGGAGTTTCCCAATGAGGTCATCTAATTGGAGAGTTCTCAAATCTTGAGCCTCCTCAATTGCGGTGACTTTCAATTCCCATTTCTTTCTTGGAATGCATCTGAGGACCTTACGAACTTTTTCTTCATTGGATTAGGTTTTCCCCAAGGACTTGAGATTATTGATTATGATAGCAAACCATTTGTACATGTCCTTAACGGATTCTCCATTCTTCATTTTGAAGGATTCGTATTGTTTAACATAATTGTTAAGCCTCATTTCTCAAACTTGGCTTGTTCCTTCATCTGTGGTCACTAAGGTATCCCACACCTGTTTAGCTGTATCACAACCAGAAACATATTCAAACTCATTAGAATTAAGTCCAGAATAGAGAGTATGTAAGGCTTTAACATTTTTATTTGCAATTTCTACTTCTTTGGCAGTATATTTAGATCTAATTTTGGGTTTCGTATTTTCTCCCTCTGTGATCATGAGGACAAAGTCTCAATTCTCTATTCTGTGCCATAGATCATAATCTTGATCCATGATGAAGGCTTTCATATGCTTCTTCCAGTGGGCAAAGTTTGATCCTCGGAATAATGGGGGTGTGCCTAAGCAACGTCCTTGTCCTGTATCACCATCTTCAATCCTAGCCATGACCCTTTCCACAGAGCGGTTAGTCTCTTCTTGGGTGGACCTGCTCTAATACCACTTGAAAGAACCCTAGAGGAGGGGGGGATGAATATAGGGTTATTGAAATTCTGCACACTCAATGAGGACGTTAGAAAAATTAATCTTGACTTTAGTCAAAATACAACAACACAATGAATAAACACTTTAATCTCTTAATGAATTCAGAAGCTTCAGGACATTATATAACATATAGAAATAAATGAACTCAGCAGTGGAGAGACTTCAGGGCCTCAAGACTGCTTACAGAGGGGGATCACAGACTTGGATCCCAGATGGTAACCTTCACCAGTTGATTGATGAAGATCTCACTCACTGAAGATGACTTAACCAGATCTTCAGCTATTGAACAATTCGGAGGGCCTCACCAGTACACTCTCTGGTTATGAAACTCTCACCACTTCACACACAAGTGGTTACTCTCAGAAATTTTCTTCCAAAAATTCCTACACACTTCGATTTCTTCCTCGGAATCGAATGCTCTTTCAGGAGGTCACCCAAGTCTCTTTATCGTCGATATCTTCAGCTATAACGACTTTTCTTTGGCTTTCCTTGCTTTGTTGATTCTTTCCTTTTTGTGCTGCAATGGTATTGAGGCTAGGATATCCTAGATTTGTCCCAGATTTGTGGATCCTTGCCTTATTCATCTTGATCCAGATTTTGTGGATCCTTGCCTTATTTGTCTTGATCCCAATCGGCACATATTGGAAAGTCTTTTCAAATATTCTGCATATAATAGGAGGTGGATTGCATCATGGATTTCATATGCTAAATGATTATTCGGTTGCTGTTTTTGGGTTTTTGAGTAAGGGTTGTTGAATCCAAGGATGGGCGTTAGGCTTGTTTAGGTTATGGTTTGCTAAGGTGTCCAAATGCAGAAAACAGTAAAATATGTAATGAAAGCAAGTAAACTATCCTAATCAACTCAAGAAACTATCAAAAAAACCATCAAGCAATCAAGAACAAGGAGCAATTAAGCTAATCCAACAAGAAGGAACACTAACAAGGATGCAATCAATAGCAAGTAAACAAATCAATAAAACTAAGCTAATAATGAAATTAGGAATTTAGTCCATACCCTTGAAACATCTAATACTCTCTAATCTTCAACCTCCATCTTTGATCTTCATCTTGAAACTTTCCCCGAACAAGCAAGAAAGTGTGAATTAGATTACTAAGAACCCTCAAATCCTCACTTTGAAGTAGGATTTGTGATCCTTAATCCCCCTTTCACTAAATTGATTGTGTTTGTGGCTAATCTAGAAAGCTAGCTTAAACAATCTCAAATGGAATCAAAAGAAAACAAGAGAATGAAGGAAGAATTTCTGAATTAAACTTCAATGGTGTTGATTACAATCAAAGTTAAAACTTGGAGAACAATCTACTTAAAACCCTAAGTAAGATGAAAGCAAATTGATAAAAAGTAGATGAAAACTAATAGAAAAACCTAACATATAGCAAAATCCGCTGCTCAGAGTATATATACAAAGCCATTCAGTTACACAAAACTCAGCGTTTCACCAAGAAAAATAGCGCAGAAAAACCGAGGGTCATGGACGCGACGGTCCCGTCACGAGCATGACCGCTCTCTGTCCGCTGGTGACTTCCTTGCCTCGGCTGATTTCTCGACATCACAGGGGGGGCGTCACGGGCACGAGCCAACGTGACTCAGGCGTGACGGTCTCCTGGTTTTTCTCTGCCTTGGCTGTGGTGATGATGCTACAGACGCGCGTCGCGGGCGCGACGGCTTACGTCGCGTGTGCGACGTCCTCCTGCCACCTTTGCCTTGGCCAAAAATCTTGGCAACCAGGAACGAGTCACGGGCGCGACCAAAGTGGCGCGGGCGTGACACTCATCTGCTGACACTTCTGCTGCTGAGATGCAAACTTTGTGGAATTTCTGCTAAGATTTCCCCTTTTCGCTCGGGTTTTGGCTTTAACATATTATTAACCTACATGTTCGGTTGTAATTTTTGTGGTTTTTGATAAGTTAGGGTTGTCGGTCCATAGGGATGGGTGTTAGGCTTGATACAGGAATCGGTTTGTGTTGGGGTTTTCAAAGTGCGGAAAGCAATAAATATTTAAGAAAGCAATTAAACTAACCTAGACATGGATTCAAGAAAGCAATAAAAGCATGAAATCAAATAAAGCAATTAAAAGCAATGAAGAGAAACTAAAATAAACAATGAAATTGGGGACAAGAAATTATACCTTCGACGAACTATCTTTACTTGAATCTTCAACTTCTAATTGATTTTCCCCCGAACAAACAAGAAAATTGTGAATTGGATTACTAAGAATCCTCAAATCCTCACTTTGAAGTAGGATTTGTGACTCTTAATCCTCCTCCTCACTAAAAGTTGGATTATTTTGTGGCTAAACTAATAAAGACTTTAGGGGAAATTTCACTTAACAAACCCTAAATAAAATCTAACTTAAAAACAAAACAACTAAAACCCTAAAACAAATCCTATAGAAACTAACCCTGGCAAACCCTAATAACTAATCTGACTCTAACAGGAACTAACCAAAATTCTAAACCCTAAACTTAATAAGATACTAAAACAGAACCAAGACAACAACTAACCCTAAACCTACTGAATAACCCTAATAACAATAACAATTGATTAAAGCCTTAACAAGAGCTAACAGAAAATAAATGAAAACAAAACATACTAACCTACTATTACTGCTGTTGACCGAAGCAAAGGGAAGAAAAAAAGAGAAGGAAATCAGAACCCTACTCCCTACTGCCCATTAATCGAACAGAGGAAGCAAAGAGAAAAAGAGCGACGGACATATCAGAGGAGAAGAATGACGAGTAACAGAGCATTAAACACCAAAACTAACCGGATCAAAATACCAACAATCACAAATCAACCGAGAACTCAGATGCAAAATAAAATCAACCCAAAGCCGAACAGAATCAAACCAAATACATATTCAACCCAAAAAATTACACTAGCAATTCGAAAATCAAATTAATTTCAAATGGAAACTCATATTCGCAACACAACTATTCTCCAAAACGATTTAAATGAACAATGAAAATAGAATTCAAAAGAAAAACAAATAAAGACATAAACCTAAAATCTAACCCTAAATTAGGAACCCTAATTGAGGCCGAAACCTCCTTTATATACTCGAATCCCAGCCTCTCCCTTCAATCTGAGCCGTCGAATCCCTTCTAGCTGGATGGATAAGATGAATTTCAACAGTTAGAGCTCGATGGTGATAGTGTGCATCTCTTCTGCTGCTCAACCAATTCTGCACAAAACAATGAGATAAAAAATGAGTGACAAATTGAGAAAATCGTGAGAAAGAGATAAGAGAAGAGAGATGGAGATGAGAAGAGAGATGAGTTCGAAAATGGAAGAGAAGAAGAGATAAAGGAGAGAAGGAGATGGAGAGTAGATGAGATGAGATGAGATGAGATGAGAGAAGAGAGATAGAGTTGGATTGAAAATGATGGCTGGTTGTCGGTTGCTGCGCAAGTGAGAAAACCAGAGAGAAAGTGAGAGGAAGAAGACTGGACGGGTAGTGAAATGGGAAAGGGGGAAATGAAAAGGGGAATTAGAATTAGATTAGGGTTCTGGGAATTGGTTTTAATCGGTTGAGTGGGAGAAGGGAAATTGGTATGGGTAAATGGGTATTAGGGTCAGGGTAGGCGGGTGAATGGAGTTCTGGGTTTTGGCCTGGGAGTTGTGGAATTGGGCCGATTAGAGGGAAATTGGAATTTGGGCTGGGTTAAATTGTAAGGGAGAAAGGGAAATTGGGTTTTAGATTAGGAATTAGTTTTAGGTTTGATTTTATTTCTAATATTTATATTTTTAGTTCATTTTAATAATAATAATAACTATAAATAATAAACTAACATAAAATCTAATAAAAATGCAAAATGACTAAAAACATAATAAAAATACCTAAAATAATTATTAAAGACAAGCAAAACACCTTATAAAAGAAAAAAGATTCGGCTCAGAATGAGACCGAACAACACTCCCACACAAGGGTTTGCTCGCCCCGAGCAAACTAAATACAAAGATAAAAACAGAGAAAAAGAAACTAAAAACCCTAACTCACTTTCGCAGGAATAGCGGATACATTTAGCACATGCATCAAGCCCTTTAAAACCCTTGGCAACCCAAGTGGACAAGGTAGGTGTCGTGAGGGTTTCTAGAAGCTTTACCCACAAAAGCCAAGAGAAAAAAAGGGGGAAGAAAAAGAAGTGAAAAAACAAAAACAAAACAAAACAAAAACGAAGAAGATATTCCTGTCCCCAATCATGCACTTAGTTCCCCAACCCGCTTCAACAACCAAATGGAAGAAGCAAATATAAACAAGAAGGACACGAAGGTTGGAAGACTGCCAATCCTTGAGATTTTCAACCAAAACACTTCCTGTTGGGCAAAATACCTCGTGTGTAAGTGCAAGTGGGCCCTAATCGATCCTCCCTATCCTAAACCAGACAATCAGAGTTGTTCTCATGCTCAAGCTCGGGATTATATATCCTAACTTCACTCTTTGTTTTTCTTTCAGTTTTTCTTTTATTTCTTTGTTTTTCTTCTTTCAATTTCTCACTTTTCTTTCCTTTTTTCTTTCTTTTTCTTCTTTTCTTTTGCTCTTTCTTTTCTTTTTCTTGCTTTCCTTTTTTTTTCTTTATTCAACTCTCTCTTTTTTTTTATTTCATTTTCTTTGCTCTTTTCTTACTTTATTAAACCTCACGATTAATCCGTTTTGTAAATTTTAGAGCGTCGGTGTCGGGTTTTTCGGGATTAAGACCGGCCTTCGCAAAGGGTTTACCCTCCCTGATCCGGGTTACTCCATTCGTAAACATTGTACTTAAGGGGTATTGGGCTCCGTCCACCCATACCAACCCAAATTGGTAGGCCCGACAATAGTTAATTAATTCATTAATTAAGAGCAAGAGCATTTGAACAACTAAAATAGTCTAACTTAGGTAAGAACTCACAATCAAAGCGTGTAAGAAATGAGGATTCCGCTTTCACATTTCATGTCAAGGTTTAATTAAGATAAATCATGGCAGAAATCCTTCCTAAGGCCTATCATCATTCATATCGGCCGCTTCTAACTGATTGAATTAGCCAATTAGACAACTATCTACACAATTGTGAACGAAAACATCTTCAAAAAGAAAAATAAACTTTTGGAGGTTTTTCACAACCTTTTTCCCTTTTTTTCTTTCACAAAACTTCTTTTAGATTTTGGACACAAATTACGAAAAACAAAATAAAAGACTCAAAACTAGGTGATCTACCCATGAACAATGGAAAATAACACCCCCACTCCAACACAAAACATCACAATGTCTTCATCATGAGAAGGGTGTCACAAATAAGGTAGAAAACCAAAAAAATCATATATACAAAACACTTAACAAACAAAAGCGGTGGCGACCCGAGCCCACACGGCTCCATCAACAAGGTAATCTCAACATTCACACACAAGGGGTTCGCCACCCAAAAGGAAAAATCGAGCATGCATCATGGATCAAGAATATATACATTCAAAGAGAGGGTGGAAAGAAGTTACCTCAAGATCTTCAATTAAAAGCAACTCAATCCGTGATCCAACGAACATCACACCATAGGTTAGAAATAAACAAGAAAGGCATACTATGTGTGATGGTTCATATGCAAGGTCAAAAAGAAAAACAAACTATACAAAACACTAAGAACTAGAGCTGGGAAAAGCTGACCTGACACGGTTACCGACCTGAACCTAACACGATATTAAATAGGTTTAGGTAGAAATTTTCAACCCGTTTAATTAAATGGGTTGACACGGTAGACCCATTTATTTAAATGGGTTAGGTTCAGGTAAGGATTTTCGACATGAAAAAATACATACTTAACCTGTTTAATTAGGCATGTCACATGCATCAAGTCGTTTGCTCCATAATTATTAGCCAATTATACCATTTATCAATAAACTTAGGTGAAAGTTATAGTTAATACTCTTTGAAATATACGTAAAACTTGTAATTTTAACTTATATTTATCTTTGACTATTAATTTAAAGACATCTCCTTATATATAATTCGAATTATATTACCACGGAAATTATTGGGTATGATATGTCATTATTTCGATCCCACAATGAATTGTTTTGTATAAGTGAGTTAATGGTTAAATGGGTACATTGGTAACTTTATTCCAACACGTTTACTTAAATGGGTAAACAAGTTAAAATAAGGTCAACCCGTTTAAAATTTAAACGGTAAACGATTTCAATTTCCAACCCGTTTAATAAATGGGTTAGGTTTAGGTCGGAAGATTTTGAACCCGTTTAAGTTTGACACGAACACGAACCCGACTCGACCTGACCTATTAGCCAGCTCTACTAAGAACTAAAGAACTAAGAAACTAAAATAAGAATCTCACTCTTTTTTTCTTTTCTTGGACTCAAAAACCGGAATGCATACTACCCTTCCACTCCCACACAAAGAGGTTGCCATATCCTCAAAGGAAACAGAAGTAGGTAAGCAAGCACCCCAAAATAAAAGAAAAAGAAACACACAAAAAGAAAAGAAAAGAAGAAAAGAAAACTAACTTACTAACTTTATTTACAAGAGAAGGGAACGATATTACCTGGTTGGGTATTGAATATACCCAGATAATGAAACCTTAGAATAACGAAACCATCTATGGAGCCTCAGCCACTCCATCTCACCTCAAGACGTCGGGCACCATGTCAGAACCATTCAATGCCCGGAGTAACAAGTCATGCATCCGTGAATGCATCTCAAAATGGTGGTGGTGAGAGCACACTCGCAAAATTACATCAACAAACATTAGTGCTCTTAACAGTTTATCGAATGCCTTAGAAAAGTCATAAAAAGAACGAACTACAGGAATGTACAAGACTTTCCTAGGAACGGTGAAGTGGAACATGACAAATGGATCCTCACATTGACTCGTAAATGGAGATTGGGTATACAAATCAACGGGAGGGGCAATACAACACATTCCTGAACCTCTTCATGCAAAGACTTGGATGCAAACAATGACTCATAAAGCATATCACCATCAAAAATATCATTGTCACAAACCAAGTTCAAACACTTAGGATCAATCCCTATAAACTCAAGTTCATCACCACAAGATTTCACATCAATGACTTAACAAGAAAGGGTATCTAATGCCTCACTAATGCAATGATTCTCAATGAAAGTGAATAAGTCAGTATCTAGCACACATTCAATCACAAAGGATTCAACTTTACTCTCAACAAGATCATGTTCAAATTCATCATAAGCAACATGGCATTCGCTAAACTCATCCTTTTCTTCACACAAAAGCATGGACAATGGTGTGGACAATGGTTCATCATCAAGCATGTATTCATCAAGTTCTTCATCATCACACTCAGAATCAACATGTTCCCATGCTCACTAGGTGGGCTAAAGCTAAGGAATCGCTAAGTAGTCCAAGACATGGTCTGTTATAGTAGTCATCATCCTCATTATAATCATACAAAGAAGAATCAACTTGCATTTCAGGACTCAAAGATGATGAATGATCTACTTCAACATTCGAATCAACCATTTGTGAAGAAGGAGTTTCTACCCTATGATCAATTTTATGGAAAAATTCACGCATGCACTCAGTCATTTTCACACATAATTCATCCACTTTAGGTTGAAAACAAAAATCAGAGTCACGGTATAAAGAATCACAAATTGAGCACAAAAGACGAGACTCAACAACATCACATAAAGGAAGATCATAAGAATTTTCCACAGAATCCCTACCATAAGATTAATCATCAAAATACTCCCCACAAAAATTTATCATAAAGATTTTCCAAAAATTTTCCATATACTCCCCATCACTAGATTGATCATAAAATTTATCATAAAGAATTTCCAAAAATTTATCATAAGATTGATCATCACACAAGGGATAATCACATGATTGTTCAGGCAAGGTCTCACAAAAATTTTCCATATACTCCCCACCACTAGATTGATCATAAAGATTTTGGGGGTATTATTGATATGGTATGGCTAAAGTCTCAAAGGATGGTGCATAATAAGAAGGTTGGACACTAGGAATAGCCTTTTTTTTGCTCAAATTCATAAGAGTCCCTAGACAACCATGCAATAAATTCCCAAGCAACATCTTCACCTAAATTAGAAAACCCATAAAAATTGAAGAGATTACGAGTTTCATAATTGATACCCTCATAAACAATTCCCAACATATCCAATGTATCATAAAAGATACCATATAATTCACATTGGGCACGGTAATCATGTAATCTAGCAAAATATTTCCAAAATGCTTCATGCTCAAATTGGGGGAATCGGGGACTAGCCATAACTCTCTTTTTTTTTATTCTTTCTTTCTTTTTTCTTTTTTTTCCCGATATTCAAATTTTTATGTTACATTTTTCTACCATAATCAAGAAAGCAATAAACTATATACACACAAACCAATAGCCTAATCTACCAAATAACGCCATCCCCGGCAACGGCGCCATTGTTCGGTTGTATATTAGGGGTTTTCTAAAGTAAGGGATTGTCGGTCCACAGGGATGGGTGTTAGGCTTGCTTAGGTTATGGTTTGTCAAGGTTTCTCAATGCGGAAAAACAGTAAACCAATTAAAGGGAAACAATTAAACTACACTAACATGGTAAACAAATAACTATGTCATTAAAGCAATTAATCTACCCTAATCAACTCTAGGAAACATCACTTAAACCATCAAAACAACACAATCAATTCAAAATAAACTACCCAACAAGAACATTCACAATCAAATATGCCAATGATAACAAATAAATCAAATATGCCAATCTAGGTTAAGAAATTGGGAACAAGAAAATATACCCTTGATGAACTCAAACTACTATTCTTCAATCTTCACCTTTGATCTTCATCATCATCTCCTCCCGAAAAAATAAGAAGATTGTGATTGAGATTACCAAGAACCCTCAATCCCTCACTTAGGAATAGGAATTGTGACCCTTGACCCCCTCTCTCACTAAACTTGGATGATTTTTATGGCTAACTTGATAATCAAAGCAAAAGCAACTCAAATGGAAGCACAAAAGAACAAGAAATTGAATAAAAACTTCTGTAATTACTTGATCAAAGTTGATTACAATCAAAGCTTGAAGAACAAGAAACTTGAAACCCTAAGAGAGAGAAACTAAAAATGCATAAACTTAAAGGAAATTCTATTGAAAACTTAAGTAAAACAATAATAAAACTAAGTTGCTGATAATTTTGAGCTAAGGGTTTATATACAAGCCAAAGTTGTTACACAAAACGTAGCATTTCAAACAGAAAGTTTCTGGCAGAAAGCAGAGTGACTCGTAGTCACTCCCGACTTCAGGCAAGTCGCCCGCCATGGAGGATCCTTGGCTTCGGTAGTTTTTTCTCGGTTACTCAGGAAGAAGTCACGACCGAGTCATTAGGCGACTCGGGCATGACAGCCATCTGGTTGTCCCTGCTTTGGCCGTTTTCTAAGTTTCCATGGTGACTTGCAGAGGTGTGTCACGACCAAGTCATTAGGTGACTCGGGCATGACACCCTACTGCTTCTCCTCCTCTTAGCTGGATTTTGGCAAATCTTCAAAGTTCCAGGCCCATGTCACGATCGAGTCACTCAACGACTCGGGCGAGTCGTCCTTCTGCCCATACTTCTGCTGCTGCTCTTCAAAAGATTGTGTACTTGGGCTCCGTTTTTGCCCTTAATGCTCGGTTTTTGGCTCAACACCTTATTCTCCTACAAAACTAAGAAAACAACATAACTAATAGATATATAGGGGTTAGAACGAATAAAAACACCTTATAAAAGAGAAGAATTCGGAATCGGAACGAGACCGAACACTACAAAACTAAGAAAATATCATATCTAACATTTAATAACGGGGCTAAAACAAGCAAGAGTCCCTATAAATGATATAAAATTCGGCTCGGAACGAGACCGAACAACACTCCCACACAAGGGTTTGCTCGCCCCGAGCAAACTAAAAACAAAGACAAAAACAGAGAAAAAGAAACTAAAACCCTAACTCACTTTCGCAGGAATCGCGGATGCATTTAGCACATGCATCAAGCCCTTTAAACCCCTTGGCAGCCCAAGTGGACGAGGTAGGTCTCGTGAGGGTTTCTAGAAGCTATACCCACAAAAGCCAAGGGAAAAGAAAAAGGGGAAGAAAAAGAGGTGAAAAACCAAAAACAAAACAAAACAAAAGCGAAGAAGATATTCCCTTCCCCAATCATGCACTTAGTTCCCCAACCCGCCTCAACAATCAAATGGAAGAAGCAAATATAAACAAACAAGGACACGAAGCTTGGAAAACTGCCAATCCTTGAGATTTTCAACCAAAACACTTCATGATGAGCAAAATTCCTCGTGCACAAGTGTTAGTGGGGCCTAACCGATCCTACCTGATCTAAGCCAGATAATCAAAGTTATTTTCATGCTCAATCTCGGGATTATTTGCTATCCTAACTTCACTCTTTTGTTTTTCTTTCAGTTTCTCTTTTCTTTTTCTTTTTCTTCACTTTCTCAACTTTTTCTTCTTTTCTTTTGCTTTTTCTTTCTCTTTTTTTCTTTATTCTGCTTTCTTTCTTTATTTTCTTCGCTCTTTTCTTTCTTTATTAAACCTCACTTTCAATCCGTTTTGTAGATTTTAGGGCGTCGGTGTCGGGTTTTTCGGGAATCAAACCGGCCTTCGCAAAGGGTTACCCTCCCTGTTTCGGGTTACTCCATTCTTAAACATTGTACTTAAGGGGTAATGGGCGCCGTCCACCCATACTGACCCTCCTCGGTGGTCCCGACAGTAGTTAATTAATTCATTAATTAAGAGAGCAAGAGCATTTGAACAACTAAAATAGTCTAACTTTGGAATGAAATTCACAATCGGGGCGTGTAAGAAGTGAGGATTCCGCTTTCACATTCCATGTCTAGGTCTAATAGAGATAAATCATGACAGAAATCCTTCCTAAGGCCTGTCATTATTCATATCGGCCACTTATAACTGATTGCCTTAGCCAATTAGACAACTACCTACACAACTCTGAACGAAAACATCTTCAAAAAGAAAAGGAACACTTTTGGGGTTTTTCACAACCTTTTTCCTTTTTTTTCTTTCATTTTCACACAAAATTTTCAAATTTTAACAAAACTACGAAAGACAAAATCAAAAGACTCAAAACTAGGTGATCTACCCATGCACAATGGAAGTATCACCCCCCACTCCCACACAAAACTTCACAATGTCCCCATTGTGAGAAGAAGGGTGTCACAGGTAAGGTAGAAAAACTATAAAAGACACAAAAACAAACAAGTAACAAGCAAAAGTGGTGGCGACCCGAGCCCTCACGGCTCCAACATCAAAATTTTCCCAACACTCACACTCAAGGGGTTTGCCACCCAAAAGGAAAATCAAGCATGCAACATGGATCAAGAATATATACACTCAAAGAGAGGGTAAAAGGAAGTTACCTCAAGGTCTTCAATAAAATTACACCCAATCCACGATCCACAGAACATCACACAATAGGTTAGGAGTAAACGAAGAAATTATACTGTGTGTGAATGTTCGCATGCAAAATCAAAAAGAAAAACAACTAAACAAAAAACTAGCTAAAGAAAACAAACTATTTACAATATATACATTGACAATGATACGCCTCAACCCCAAATCTCACTCATTGAGGCGAGAATTGAGGATGAGATATCTCGCCACTACCTGGTCTTACGAATGATCAAATCATCCGCAAATCATACAAACTCCACCAAATATGCCCAAGAAACTAACTTTCAAACACAGACAATGACTTTGCTAGTGAAGCCAACTCAAATGCCAACATCTTATGCATGAAAACCCACATCAGAGAGTCTTTCCCACCAACACCCCAACACAATACACCCCTCTACACACATGTAGTTCCACAAGTAATAATCATGTATGATCTATGCAAAAGATGAGAGGGGGCGAGGTGCTTACAATCACTGCTCGTTTCCTCCAGGAGGAGGATAGGGGTAGTAGGGAAAGTACGTCGGGTAATACTCGTTGACATAATTAGGTGGCGTCGGTGGGTGATGGGCCAAGGAGTAATGGTAGTATCCCCAGTCTCTCCAATATTAGTTTTGATGTTGGAAATAGTCCTCATGGCGCTGAAGATACTCCTCGTGCCGTTGGAAATACTCCTCATGCCGCTGAAGTGTCGACTGTTGGGCACGAAGAAGCTCATGTTGGCTCTCCAAGAGGTTGTGTTGACTTTGGAGCAAGGTCCTTTGCTCCTGGAAGCCAACACTCAGCTGCTCCAACTGACTGCTAAGATGCTCAAACGAGACCCCTTGCGTCCCGCTTCCACTAGCTTCTCCTTGATTGGCTTGTCCCCCCTCTTCTTCAGATTCCTCATCCTCTTCCTCATCGTCCTCGGGGTGATCCAGACCTCCGACCCTACGATGGGTTCCAGGTTGTTGCCCGCACGACCAATTATGTTCATTGGTCACATCCAACATTGCTCATCCCTTTCGTGATCCAAATGGATGGTAGTATTGTTTTTGTCGGAGTCGTGCTTATAGATATGTCGTGTGCGGTGCTTCTCCAGAATTCCCATTCGTTGCAATCGAACACCATCTATGGGGTCAGGAAAATACCTCGGGGTAAATTTGTTGAAATACGCTCCGAACCCTTGCTTCCTCAAGAAATGGCATATAATATGCCCCATGCCAATGGTTGTCAATAGGTTCTTGGAGGTTATCTCTTTAAGGCAATGAAGTATAAAAGACCCTGTATTCACTCTCTGTCCTTGGAGGGCGTTAAAAATGATGAACAAGTCATCCCTCCGGACATTCGCCCTCCCATCATCCCTTCCAAACACCGAGCTTATGACAATCCGATGAAAGATTCTCACCGCCAAATTACAGAAATCTCGACATTTTGAGTTTTTAGGACAGTGGAAAGTGGTATCATGGATCCGAGACGTACGGTATTTCCTCCGCCAACATGTCAAACGTTTCATCGCATCTTGTTCGTCAAAGAGAGCACATTCTTCATAGTACATTCCATCTACCGGCAATCCAAGCGCTCGGCAAAACTCTTGCACCGTGCAAGCTTTTTCCCTATTGTCAACCCGATACCAAAATCGTGCACTTGGATTGCCATCATCCTCAACTTGTAGAGAACTCAAGAATTCGAGAATCGGTTGATCGTAGATGGAGTCGTCAATCTTAATGAATGTTCCCCACCCCAAAGTTCTGATAAAATGATCAAAGCTTGATTTGCAGTAGACCGATTTCACAGTATTTTCGTCATAAATATCTAGTGCACAGATTTTTCTTTATTGAAACATGGTATATCGCTCTTTGTGATGATCATCCCGGAATTTAACTCTAGCCTTCGGACTACTCTGAAGAAGAGTAGCCGGCTGTGCTTTGAATTGTTCTTTGTCCGGAGCCGAAGAAGATTCAGGTGGTGGTGATGGAGGTGCTCCTCAGTGGTGCGTGCTCGTTTTGTGCGAACCATGATGTAAACTCAGTGTAACCAAGTAAAAGCTAGACAACACCCAAAAGAAGATCCAACAACACAAACCCTAATCTCCAAGATTAACCAATACAAGTAACACACAAATCATTCGAGAAATCGAACTTGAAACACCAAATAGATGTTACCTGACTTTGAACCACCACAAAAGATTGGGATTATGCTTGTCGAGCCCCAAGCAAAGGTTGTTGAGAAGCTCCTCACACTTTGAACTCCATACAAACAGCTTGTGCACTTGAACAACCGCAACAGCTGCGCACAGATGCAAGGCGCAGAAATTAGGGTAAAATCGAACGCAATGGAGAAGAAATTGGAGGAATTTGTGAGGAATTGAGAGCTACTGCACAAATCCAGGGTTTGGGGGAGAGAATCGAGTGTTTAGAGAGAGAGGAATGCAAGTGAAATGAAAGGGAAGTGAGAAAAATGAGGACTTAAAGTCCCGACAGTTTTCTGGAAATCGCTTGGTCGCGGGCGCGACACAGAGCAACTCGGGCGCGACGCTTGTCTGAAACATAGGGCAATATCAAGGTTTGAACCTGTCGCGACCGTGAAAAAATGTGACTCGCCCGGGACTAGCTTCTGGAAAACTGGGCAATTTCCTTGAGTTTAAAATTTGTTAAGCCTCAGCAGGCCAACTCGGGCGCGACGCTGGTGCCTCGCCCGCAACTATAACCTGTCCAAAAACATCAGAAAATTCAGTTTTCAAAATTTTGGCAAAGTCCCAACCTCTTACTTCTACATGAATTTTCCACACTCTCAAACAACCCAAAAACTTTCCTAACACCCTAAAACTCAAACACTTACACTCTAAGCATAACTTCTATTAAGACCTTATCCTAAACTAAGAAACACAAAAAAAAAGAACTAAAAATTCACACAAAAAGAAAAAACTACTAAGAGGAGCGAAAATAAAAGTCGGCATGCACGTCACCCCACTCCCACACAAAAAAGGCCACACAATGTCCTCATTGTGACTAGAAATAGAGGTAGACAAGCACCTAAAAGAAGAACTACACTAAGAAAAATAAAAAAAAAACTGCTACTCACCAACTAAATTCAAAGGATAAGGAAGGATAGTACCTAATTACGCCACAATTGAATCCCCTCATGATTTGTAAATGGAGATTGAGTATACAAATCATTCGAAGATGTAAATGCAAGCAATGAATCATTCCTTCCTTCTTGATAGTGCATAGTTATGAGAAGCAAAATCAGAAAAATCAAGAAAAGAAAAATTAGTTATACAATATATACAAGAGTGAAAAACTACCTTCCTTCAACCAACTGATAGGTCATGGAATGTCAAGCATTCCACATCAACTTTCTCGGGTAACTCCAGGAAGGGCTTCAACCTGTGGCCATTAACTTTCCAAACCGAGTTGTTAGATGGATCTTTAATTTCAACCACGCCAGAAGGAAATACATGACTTACCACAAAAGATCTAGTCCACCTAGATTTCAACTTGCCGGCGAAAAGATGCAAACGGGAGTCATATAGAAGAACTTTTTGGCCCGGAGCAAAGGTCTTCCTATGTATAATCCTATCATGAAGAATCTTAGACCTCTCTTTTCTCAGTCTACCATTCTCATACGCTTCTCTCCTTAACTCCTCCAATTCACACAAAGTAAGTCTCCTTACCTCGCCAGCTATTGAAAGATCTAGGTTCAGGGTTTTCAAAGCCCACCAAGCTCTATGCTCAAGTTCAACTGGAAGGTGACACGGCTTTCCCAAAACGGCCCTATATGGTGACATCCCTATTGGAGTTTTGTATGTCGTCCTATAAGCCCACAAAGCATCTATCAACTTGACTAACCAATCTTTCCTATTTTTGGATACGGTCTTTTCTAGAATCTGCTTGATTTGCCTATTTGAAACCTCTGCTTGACCGTTGGATTGGGGATGGTAAGCAGTTGTTAGCCTATGCTCGACCGAGTATCTCCTAAGCAAAACCTCGAAAGATCTATTCTTTAAGTGGGTCCCTTGGTCACTAATGATTGCCCAATGCATCCCAAACCTAGAGAAGATGTTCTCCCTAAGAAATTTGGTCACAACCTTGGCATCACATTGCCTCGTAGGAATAGCCTCTACCCACTTAGATACGTAATCGACAGCTAGGAGGATGTATTCATTCCCAAAGGAGTTAGGAAATGGTCCCATAAAGTCTATACCCCAAACATCAAATACGTCGACAAAGATTTCAGGTTTAAGGGGCATCATATCTCTCCTAGTGATCTTCCCTAAGCTTTGACACCTAAAACACCTTTTTGCATACTCATGAGCATCCTTAAAAATGGTCGGCCAATAAAACTCGCTTTGTAAAACCTTATAGGTTGTCTTCTTACCACTAAAATGCCCCCCACACGGTTGGACGTGACATAATGAAAGAACATCCATGATGGATTCATCGGTACGCACCTCCTAAGGATTTGATCAGGGCAATATTTGAACAAATACGGATCATCCCACACAATGTTTTTGACAATATGAAGGAACCGGTCTCTATCATGTCTATCCCAATCGCTCGGCATCTCACCGGTTACCTTGAAGTTCACTATATCCGCAAACCACGGCTTAACTCCCACAATAAGGATATGCTCATCCAGAAATTGAGCATCAATCGGAGTGGCTCTCACATTTTCAGTCACTATCCTAGAAAGATGGTCCGCGACAGGGTTTTCGGCTCCCTTCCTATCACGAATCTCACCATCGAATTCTTGAAGCAACAAGACCCATCTAACCAATCTAGGCTTAGAATCCTTTTTCTCCATCAAGTATCTAATGGCCGAATGGTTCGTATAAACAATGACTTTCGCTCCAAGCAAATAGGACCTAAACTTCTCAAAAGCATATACCACGGCAAGGAATTTTTTTTCAGTAGTTCAACTGGGCCTCATTCAGAGTAAGACTTGCATAATGGATCACTACTGGTTTTTTATCGATTCTTTGACCTAAGACCACACCAATAGCAAACTCAGAGGCATCGCACATAAGCTCAAATGGCTCTCACCAGGTGGGAGGCTTGAGGATAGGTGGAGAAATCAGGGCCTCTTTAAGCTAGTTAAATGCCCTCATGCAATCATCAGAAAAAATGAATGGCACATCCTTAACTAACAGAGATGAAAGGGGTTTAGCTATTTTGCTAAAACCTTTAATGAATCTACGGTAAAACCCGGCATGTCCTAGAAAAGATCTAACTTCCTTCACAGAAGTGGGGGAGTCAAATTCCTAACGAGGTCGATTTTTGCCTTGTCTACCTCAATTCCCTCTTTCGAGATCACATGGCCTAAAACAATCCCCTTTTGCACCATGAAATGGCACTTCTCCCAATTTATAGTCAAATTCTTTTCTTGAAAACGATTCAACACACGACTCAAATTAGCCAAGCATGCATCAAAGGAAATGCCAAACACAGAGAAGTCATCCATGAATATTTCCACACATTCCTCAACTAAGTCTGAAAAGATTGACACCATACATCTTTGGAAAGTCACGGGGGCATTGCAAAGACCAAAAGGCATCCTACGAAAGGCAAAGGTGCCAAATGGACAAGTAAATGTGGTTTTTTCTTGGTCACACAGAGCTATGGAAATTTGGGTGTAATCGGAATAACCATCTAGGAAGCAATAATACTCATGCCCCGCTAACTTTTCTAGCATTTAGTCCATGAACGGCAAGGGAAAATGATCCTTCCTAGTTGCTTTATTGAGTTTCCTATAGTCAATACGGACTCACTAACTAGAAGGTATGCGAGTGGGCACTAACTCACCTTGCTCGTTTTCCACAACTGTCAAACCCGCTTTCTTTGGAATCACATGGATGGGACTCACCCATTTGCTGTTAGATATTGGGTATATGATGTCATGGTCTAACCACTTCAAAATCTCCTTTTTTACCACTTCTTTCATTTGTGGATTTAACCTCCTAAGAGGATCCCTATGGGCGACACTATCATCTTCTAAAAAGATCCTATGCTGGACAATAGATGGGCTAATCCCCCTAATGTCTCCTAAGGTCCACCCCAAAGCACCCTTGTTTGTCCTAAGGACTTCAATCAACTGGTCCTCTTGGTCTCTACCTAAATCCGAGGCGATAATCACATGGTATGTCTCACTAGGACCAAGGTAAGTATATTTTAACTCAGATGGAACGGGTTTCAACTCAAGAGTTTTGGAGGATGGTGGCTCAGGTTCTACTGTTCCAGACACAGTTTGAGAGGCTAATAATGACTCATACAACTAATCACCATCAAACACATCGGAGTCACACAAAGAATTCACAAAGTCAGAATCTATGCCTAATTTAGTCAGCTCATCCACAAAGACACATCTACAAGGTCATGGTCCTCACTAGAATCCACATAGTCACTAATCAAATTCAATGTACCTTGCTCATGATCATCAAATCCCAACGGTGACTTTTGCAAATCGAAAATATTCAACTCCATGGTTAAATTCCCAAAAGTCAACTTCATCATTCCATCCTTACAGTTTATCCAGGCATTTGAGGTAGCTAGAAAAGATCGGCCTAGGATAACTGGAATCTCATCCTTAACACTTTGCACTCTAGCGGTCTCCAACACCACAAAATCCACTGGAAACATAAAATTCCCTACCTTAATCAGGACATCTTCTACCACCCCCTTAGGAACTCTAGTGGACCGGTCAGCTAATTGCAACACCATCCTAGTTGGTTTTAGCTCACCTAAACCAAGAGTCTCATACACATGCAAGGGCAACAGGTTGACACTAGCTCCTAGGTCAGGTAAAGCTCTCTCAATCAGGCTATCTCCTATGGTGATGGAAATGGTAGGACACCTAGATTTCACGGGAAATTGATTCGAAAGAATTGAGCTCACATTTGAGGCTAAGAAAGCCTTCTTGGGTACTTGGGTGGCTCTTTTTGTGGTACAAAGTTCTTTAAGGAATCTAGCATAAGAAGGACACTGCTGGATGGCGTCCAAAAGAGGGATAGTAACCTTAACCTGTGAGAAAGTATCCCTAATCTTGTCCAAGAATTTCTGGTCTTTATTCCCTTTTAACCTTTAAGGAAAAGGTGGGGGAGGCTTGTAAGCCACAGGTGGTGGTGGACTAGACATAGGAGTCACTCTAGGTAAGGTCTTTGTGTTAGGAGGCGCAACTATGGTAGTTGGCCTCTCATCATCGGGCGCATCCTCTACCAAAACTAGCTCATCCACAGGCTCATCAGTCACAATTTGCTTGCCACAAACATCATCAGAAGATTGCATTTGGATCCTATTGTCTACTTCCTTTCCAGAACGAAGGGTGATCACGACATTTAATCCCTTTAATTTGACTCGGGTCACAAGGCGACGAACCTGAAGCTTGCCCCGTGGGGTTTGCCTAGGGTTGTCCAGGAAAGGTACCTCTATCTCTATTGGCCATCAACAATTGAAAGAAATTTTCATTAAACTGCTTCATCATTTTCTCTTGCATCCATTTCACTCTTAATAGAATCTTTAATAGAATCCTTGACATCCTTTAGACCACTCTTCAACTCCCTAATCTCCTTATCATGCCTATCCTCGTGGGTATAACCTGGTGGAGGTCTGGTCTAGGAAACTTGAGGTTTGATAGGTGGTGGCATGGGTGGCCCTCTTAGAGCTTGGTAAGCTATTTGAGGTGGTGGCCTAGGTTGGGGTTGAGGCTGAGATTGAGAAGGATAGTTTCCTTGGAAACCTCCTCCCTGGTTAAGGGGCAGCCTCAAAACATTTTGGTTCTCGGGAGCATACGAAAGTAAAGGATGTTTGCGTTGGTATTGATAAGGTTGATAATGGTCAGGCCGGTAATTGTGGTACATTGCATTCACATTCTTGGTGGTCGAGGTCATATGTTGGATGAAAAGAGGACAAGTAGAATACACATGATCAACACCTTGACACCATGCACAAGACACTTAAGATTGGGGGGTCGAGGTAACAGGTTGTTCCCAAGAGTTTACCTACGCACAGGTTTGGGATTTTGAAGCAACTAACTGCTATTGGGCTAAGGTTTTTATCATGTTCTCTAGAGATGCGAACCTAGCCTCATAACCTGTGTTTTCACTAACCGCATGCACTCTCCCTTTTACATTTGACAACTGGGCTCCTATAGACTCGTCTCTCGTGTTACCCCGCTACATAGCCCTCTCCGACATACTCTCCAAGAAATCCCAAGCTTCTTCCGCAGTTTTATCCATAAACCCTCCTTGGCACATCGACTCTAAGGTCACTCTAGTCTCCTGATCCACTCCCTCATATACAATTTGACACAACCTAACTAGGTCAAAGCCATGATGGGGAAACTGGGACAACAGGTTCTTAAATCGCTCAAAGGCTTTCCAATAAGGTTCTCCCTTGTCCTGTCTAAACTTCAAGATTGAGTTTCTCAGTTGAACAGCTAACGAATTAGGAAAGTATCTCTTCATGAAAACCTTAAGGAAACTATCCCAAGAATCTATGGACCTAGGCTTAATACTATACATCCACCGCTTAGCGGCATCACGTAAAGCAAATGGCAAGTATTTCAACAACACATAGTCCAACGGAACTCCCGGAGGGGTAACCATGCTAAGGTATTCCTTGTATCCGGTTGTCCATATAAGAGCTAACCCCATCCCTGTGAAAAGAGGAAGGTTCTGAGTATGGTATTGTCTTGGATCGAAGGTCACTCCCTGAGATAAGGCTGGTAACACAAAGCACGAAGGCGGTGGGTCATATGAAGGATATAACTGATCGTTCAAGGTCACCCTATGTTCTTCCCATCCAGCCATCCTGGGTGGCTCAACTAAGGGTATCTCTCTTCTGATCAGTCTATTGGTATCCGGATCACGAACCCATCCTACAAATTGTTGCGCTTTTTCTCTTTCTATTGGTTTTTCTATTTTTTCAATTTTTAGTTGTTTTTAGACTTAAGCACTAGTCTAGCAAAGCAATGAACTATTCACAAACTATTCACAAACAAACCAAAGTCCTAAACTACCAAATAATGTCATCCCCGGCAACGACGTCATTCTTCGGTTGCTGTTTTTGGGTTTTTGAGTAAGGGTTGTCGAATCCAAGGATGGGTGTTAGGCTTGTTTAGGTTATGGTTTGCTAAGGTGTCCAAATGCAGAAAACAGTAAAATATGTAATGAAAGCAAGTAAACTATCCTAATCAACTCAAGAAACTATCACAAAAACCATCAAGCAATCAAGAACAAGGAGCAATTAAGCTAATCCAACAAGAAGGAACGCTAACAAGGATGCAATCAATAGCAAGTAAACAAAGCAATAAAACTAAGTTAATAATGAAATTAGGAATTTAGTCCATACCCTTGAAGCATCTAATACTCTCTAATCTTCAACCTCCATCTTTGATCTTCATCTTGAAACTTTCCCCGAACAAGCAAGAAAGTGTGAATTAGATTACTAAGAACCCTCAAATCCTCACTTTGAAGTAGGATTTGTGATCCTTAACCCCCCTTTCACTAAATTGATTGTGTTTGTGGCTAATCTAGAAAGCTAGCTTAAACAATCTCAAATGGAATCAAAAGAAAACAAGAGAATGACGGAAGAATTTCTGAATTAAACTTCAATGGATGTTGATTACAATCAAAGCTTGATAAAACTTGGAGAACAATCTACTTAAAACCCTAAGTAAGATGAAAGCAAATTGATAAAAAGTAGATGAAAACTAATAGAAAAACATAACATACAGCAAAATCCGCTGCTCAGAGTATATATACAAAGCCATTCAGTCACACAAAACTCAACGTTTCACCAAGAAAAATAGCGAAGAAATATAGAGGGTCGCGGGCGTGACCGCTCTCTGTCCGCTGGTGACTTCCTTGCCTCGGCTGATTTCTCGACATCACAGGGGGGCGTCACGGGCGCGAGCCAACGTGACTCGGGCGTGACGGCCTCCTGGCTTTTCTCTGCCTTGGTTGTGGAGATGATGCTACAGACGCGCGTCGCGGGGCGCGACGGCTTACGTCGCGGGTGCGACGTCCTGCTGCCACCTTTGCCTTGCCCAAAAATCTTGACACCCAGGAACGAGTCACGGGCGCGACCAAAGTGGCGTTGGCGTGACACTCATCTGCTAACACTTCTGCTGCTGAGATGTAAACTTTGTTGAATTTCCGCTCAGTTTTCCCCTTTTCGCTCGGGTTTTGGCTCTAACATATTATTAACCTACAAAATTAAAAAAACATCATATCTAACATTTAATAACGGGGCTAAGACAAGCAAGACTCCCTATAAATAATATAAAATTCAGCTCGGAACGAGACCGAACAATGATGGAAAGAATAAAGGTCAAAATACTTCCCTGAATGAGTTCGTAATTTTGCTCCCTTCAACCGAAATCCAGGCGGAGTGTGATGTGAAGGACATTGGTTTAGGGTGGGGTATACATTTTTGGATTGTGTGAGGCTTGAGATACTTCTCTTTCTTGCTTTCATGATTTTATCTTTCATATCAAAACTTCGTCCGAAGTCCTCATCAAGGCTCCGTCTGAGGGCCCTGGTGAGTGTAGAGATAATGTCATTGACCCTAGTCATAACATTTAGCTTTTAATAAAAAGATAAATTAAATTAGAAAAAGTAAATTGTGGTGGGTTGTGGTGGATTGTGGTGGAATACAGAAGGTTGTGATGCAGTGTGGCACCGAAACGGAAAATATAGTCTATAACCTTCTAGCTATCAAAAAAAGAAAATTATTCAGACCACAACCAAAATTTGTAAAAAGTAATTTGCGACATCGTCCTATAGCTATATTTAACAATAAATTCTAATAAGTATCAAAATCTTGTTTGACATCCTACCTAAGGTTGATTGTAAGATAAATATTTTTATAATGAATTTTGATGACTATATGCATCATGAATAAATGATTAGAATAATTTTGATAATAACCATCACTCAAATAATTATTTGTCACATTTCTATTAAAAATTACTTAATTTACTTTACTATGATGTATTAGGTGTTTCAAAATCTATAAAGTCACCTTAATTTGGTGATTTAATGTTAAATTCAAAAGAAACTTATTACATACAAAAATGGTTTAATAGGTGATAAAAAGAAATTACAATTTATTTGGTGTATTTAGAGCACGTGCTCAAAATAATTAGATTGTTCACCACATACATTAGATTATTCACTCTTATTATATTAACTGTTCATTTATAAATATTTGGAGCACATGTTCCAAGTGTGTGCAATATATATGGAAAAAAGTTATGGTTTAATTATTGACAAGTTGATGGCAATTAATGGTAATTTTTTTTAAATGTTATTGTGTTGTCTTAAACATTTTTCATTAGTTTCGTCAAAATACGAAAGCTTGAAGAATGAGAAGGGTAATCAGTTTTCAGCTTGATCATCATTTTTTTTTGCTTTTTTTTTGCAACCGACAATTTCATAAAAGGAGCTAAATTTTATATCATACTCCCTCGGTCCCTTTTTGTATGTCAAATTAACTAATTTTATAAAACTAATGTGTGTTGGAAATAGAGTGAAAAAATTATACATGGACAAATATACCCTTGATTAAAAGAGAGGAATAAAGAAAAATTTTAAAAGGTAAAATAAAAATCACATTCATTAATTAAGGGTAGTATGGGTATTTTAATTGTTGGAAATGTAAAATTGACAAATAAAAAGAGACGTAATAGTTAGAAAAATTGACACTCATTAAGGGACGGAGGGAGTATATAAACTCTATAGTAAAAGCGATACTTTCGCTTTTGTGTTTTGTCTACTTGCTTGTTTGTATTCACACGCGAATTTACCTTTTTGCCCTTGAGTATAATAATTAATCAGCAGTTTGCCTTTAGCTTGTGTTTACACACAAATTTACTATTTCACCCTCGACTACAATAACTAGGCAATATAGGTCGACTGTATATCTGGTTAGGGTAAACACAGGTCATGTGTATTTCGATTTCGAGTTAATTTCACTCTAAAAAATGACTCGGGTGTAATTCAAATCCAAGTAAATACGAGGGTCAGATGTTTTTTGATAGTAAAAATTTCTTTTTAGGTAAATACGGGTCAAGTGTATTTTGGTTTCAGGTAAATTCCACTCTAAAAACATGATCTTGGTGTATTCCGGGTTTAGGTAAATACGATCAGGTGTATTTCAAATTCATGTAAGTGCAAATCAGATGTTCTTTGACAATAAAAATTTCATTTAGTTTTATACGGGTTAGATGTTCTTTGATAGTAAAAATTTCTTTTTAGGGTAAATACGGGTCAGGTGTATTTTGGTTTCAGGTAAATTTCACTCTAAAAACATGAGTCGAGTTTGTTTCGGGTTTAAGTGAATACAATCGACTGTATTTTAAATTCAGGTAAGTATAGATCATAATGTTCTTTGATAATAACAATTTCATATATTTTTATGTAAATATGTTTTGATACAATTATAATATTTGTACAATGAAACATTAAAAGTCTTAACATACGACAATCTTTAAAGGATTTTTATGTTAGTATGAAAACTAAATTGTTGTACATTGTATTTGAAAAATAAATATAATACTATATATAAATTACATAATATTATATTATTGTTTGTAAATTTTCATATTTATTATAATCTAAGACAATATCTATTTAATATAATAAATTTAGTATACATTATTACAATAAATGTATATTGTATTATTGTTTGTAAAAGTGAATGTCTAATAATTAAAAAGACAATTATAATATAAATGTATATAAAAATTATAATGAAAACTCATAGGTATAAATTGTATAATACATATTTATTCGCAATAAGTGTAAGAATACTCGTGATTCACGGGTGTATTAAAGAGTACAAATTTAATAATAAAAAGAAAACAACAATATAAATATTCAACAAGAATGACATAATAAAATAATAGAATATTTCAATGAAAATTATATGCTGCGAATGTTGAATAAAGTGGCGCCAATGATGAATCATATCATACTTCTTGCACCTTCAATTAAAGTTTATCATTTGTTCAGTTATACAATTAAATGAAACAAATTATATAGATTGCATTTAATATGTGAAAGTTATATACCTCTTTGTAAAATTGTTTTTACACCCAATCTTGGGCCAATTACCTTACTAATGCCCGAAATAAACAAATCTCAAATGAGTTGAAGTGTTTAATGCTCAAAACTTCATCAAATGATAATAGAGAATTTGCTTCAAATGCTAAAAGAGAATTTATAGTAAGAAACTCAAGGCTATAACATAATATGGTACTACCATCTTGCTATCTTCAGATAAGTAATAATATATCCTACAACATGGGTTAAAAGCACAAATTTATGAACCATAAAAGCATATATACCCACTATCAAAATGCATGAGACATAATGAATCAACACCCATAAAGTAACAAACTAAAAGGAAAATTACGTAAAAAAAACTAAGAAATAAAAAAAAAAACTACGTATAAGCACCAAAATCTTACGAAATTCTGTTTGTCAAGACCCATTCAAAACACCACTGATGCTTGACATTTTATTAAGTTGGACCAATTGCCTTCAAGATTAACCAACACAATGGAAGTAGTTTACAATTTTAATTTCAACACTTATAATTTGATAGTTGTATTAGGAAAGTCATCATCATCACCCTCACCGAACCTCATCAAGGAATGACAATGCAGAACGCGAATAAATACTGATAATCAGGTAATGATAATGACTTTATATTTCATGGATTGTCGTTAATGGTCACCAACAGGAATGAGAGGGATGGTTTCCGAATTGGGCGTTTGAGTCTGAAAAGAGGAGTGAGACAAAGAGGGACGTGAAAGGATAGAAATGGGGAGACAACTCTATAACTGCCCAGAAGCCTATCTTTGTTAAAGGGATAAATATAAAGAGTTATAATTGATAAAAAAAAGTCAAATATTAAAGGTGGTTATAATTGCAAAAATCAAAGGATAATAACTGCAAAGGTTCAAAGTTTGATTTTAGGTAAAACTAGGCCTGAACCCGTGCGATGCACAGAGTGAACTCAATTAGTTACTTTTGGAATTTTATAAAAGTCATGGATGTGAAACTAACTGATGAATATTGAGGAAAACATTTATGAATGTGAAACTTATTGATGGGGAAGGTAAAGGATTATATGTCTATATGATTTTGAATTGCGATAAGATTGATCTTGCTTGCTCCTGACTGTAGATGAAGAGAGGTTTAATTTTGGGATATTTAGTATGTTGTTTGTGAAAGTAGATGCATAACAATAAGTTAATATCTGGGAAACAGATATAACCTCTAACAGATGTGTTATATTTATATAAATATCTACAAAAACTCATTAATCTCATTGACCTAATCGCAAGGGTCATGTTAATAATCTAATTGGTAATGGTTTTGAACTGTTTCGGATATTAAGGTCATTAGTTATTTACGGTTTCGTTTTAGAGGTGCAATTAAATTAAAATTGAATACTACTGTTTGAGATTTTTGTATGACTCGTTCAAGGATATGTTTTTTAATTTCTTGAATTGTAAATAAAATCTGGAAAGAAATAGAAAATAAAATTGAACATTACTATTTGATACTTAGTAGGATTTGTTTTTAATGTAACTGTTGTCAAACAGACGTGGATTAAGGATATATTTTTTATTCTTTAATTGTAAATAAAATCTAGAAAGAAATAGAAAATAAAATACAATTAAAATTAAAATTGAACACTATTGTTTGAGACTGCCTATAAATTTTATGGGTATCTTGAGGTAAGGTAAATGATGAATTTTGATAATATTTGGTAATTTTTGGTAACTTATGGTAACTTTGGGTAAATTTATATGGGTAAATTTGTGTTTTTGAAATAAAAGGAAAAAATGAAAAAAAACATACATTACACGTGTAATGTGATTTTCGATAATTTTGGTAACTTTCGGTAAATTTTGGTAACTTTTGGTAATTTTCGGTAACTTTCGGTAATTTATGGTAATTATGTACTTACCTCAATCAACCCTTGAAATTTACAGGGCAACTGTATGACTCATTTTGAATGTAATTGTTGTCAAGCAGACGTGGATTAAGAATATATTTTTTAGTTTGTTTAATTGTAAATAAAATATTGAAAGAAATTGAAAATAAAATACAATTTACTGCGCTGTGATTGGACTCGACTCCGAGAAACGCTCCCATGGCTTTATTTCGTGGGGGCCACAATGATTTCTATTATAATATATAGACATAGATTTTTGGTAGGATATTTTTTTAACGACAATAATTTGATATTGTAGTCCATTATAATTCATAACTAATTAATAATTAAAATTTAATCAAATTAATAAATATTTTTGGACTGAATAAATATCATTCAACATAGGTTTAGACATTCTCACTACTAAAAATATGTGTATTACCAACCACTTTTTTCCAACCAATTTAAAATGGTTGGAAAAACCAACTATTTTAGCAACCATTTGATATTCCAACTATTTTTCAAAAAATTTAGTGGGAAAAATGATTGGAATTTCCAACCAATTTTGCTAAAATTGGTTGGAAAATTTTCCTACCATCCTTTTTCCTACTATTTGAAATCGGTTGGAAAAATAGTTAGTAATCCAACCATTTTTCCAACCATCTTAAAATAGTAGGAAAAAGGGTAGTAGGAAAATTTTCCAATCATTTTAGCAAAATTGGTTGGAATTTCCAACCATTTTTCCCACAAAAATTTTTGAAAAATAGTTGGAATATTAAATAGTTGCTAAAATGGTTGGTTTTTCCAACTATTTGAAATTGGTTGGAAAAAGTGGTTGGTAATACACATATTTTTAGTAGTGTCTTAAACCAGTGTATGTACTGCATTCCAGTTGTAACAAATTTATTTCTCAAAATTTTCTGAAATCTTTTCCCCCCTAATCCGTAACAGATGTATTGTATTTATATGTTTTCAAAAAATCATGATTGTAATTGACCTAGCCGAATACGTGGGTTATAGAAGAGTTGTAAACTTAGTCGGAGTCCAAAATAGTCAGGGATTAATGATACTTTTTTATTTTTTTAATTCTAAAATAAAATTCGGATTGTAAATAGAAAAAAAATATAATTTTTTACAATGTGATTGGCCAATTCCCTACCGTCACTCCCATGGCTTTATTTCGTGGGGCCCACAATGATTTTTATCATAATATATAGATTTATTATTATTATTATTATTATTATTATTATTATTACTATTATTATTATTATTGTTATTGTTATTATTATTATTATAGGCAACATCAAAATAATTACTTTTATTTGCACCAAAATAATTTAATTCAGAGTCCAAAGCAGTCAAGGATTAGTGATACTTTCTGGTTTTTTTATTTTAAAACAAAATCCGGATTGAAAATAGAAACAAATATATAATTTTCTACGTTGTGATTGGCCAATTCCCCTACAATCACTCCATTAACTTTATTTCGTGGGATCCAAAATGATTTCTATTATGATATATAGATTATACTGTATTTTTTATGAGCGAAAAAAGTGGTTACTTATTTTTATTTTTCTAAATTCTCATTGGCTAGAATACCTAAATTCACTCACAGCTCACGATTTCAAAATTCAAATATATTACTTTATATATTAATAGATTCTTATAAAGTGTACAAACTTGCAAGAAAAGCCGTAAAAATAAAAAGTGATAACGTAAGCTAAAGATTATACATGACAACAGCAGAAGATAAAACAAGAACGGTGTCGTGGTGTAGTTGGTTATCACGTCAGTTTAACACACCGAAGGTCTCCGGTTCGAGTCCGGGCGACGCCATGTCAAATGTTTTTTTTCCTGGCTTTTGTTCTTTCGCTGCGTAACCCTCTTTGTGACTATCGCTGGATAATTTAAACACAAATGAGCACATTTTGCAAAACATACTTAAGAATTGATAAACAAGAATGACACAGCAAGAGCTTATCAATTTGAATTTGGCATAACATAGATGACCAAAACTCAGAATCACATTTCACAATTTCTTTTGAAAGCTATGATTAATCTAGGCAGCCAGCTACCACAGTAAAGATCAGTTTTACAAATGCAGCAAGAGAGTAATTCCAGAAAACAAGATTCAGAGTGGTAAGAGACGATAATAATCCAGCAAGTTAAGGTCACAAATGTTATTTATACTTGTGGCTCGGGGAAGAAATGTAGAAAACCACTGTTCGATGAACCTCTAGATACAAAAACCAGAAAGGCTCATTGCCGAATCTGGCAAGTGTGCAACAATCAAAACCAGACAAACACCTCCAAAGTCCAATCTTATCTATTCTATTGCTTCAATTGCTTGGGTAGCTTCAACTTGTTTGAATTTCTCCAGAGTAGCTACGCGTTTGTCCAAAGAATCATGAAGAAGTATCATCTGAAGAATCAAATAATGAATTTCCAAGGGTAAGAATTAAGAACATGGCTCTGCATTTCAATAGATTGATGAAAATATGAGACATTAATCCACTGTAACTGGCAGGTTCAAAAGAATCGACAAGTCTGATGAACATAGCAGCATAGACATCACAATTCAAAACACATTAACAGTGCTAGAAATAAAGCGTAATTTTCATCAAGATCAACTCCGAGGACCACATTACGAGTCATTTACACTACAGAGTATGCCTAGTGTCCAAACAGTAAATATGAACAGTTTAGAGGCGGCAGTTCTGTTGTTTGTCATAGTGCTTTTAATTAAAGGAAGAGCAGGCATGCCTCAAATTTATAGAATAGAAATGATGTTTGGTCAAATTTTCTTTTTCAAAATTTTGTGAGTTTTATGACATAAAATTGTGGTCCTCGGCGGCATTCTGTATAGAACACCATTAGCATGGCATGCCAACTCATTCTACTAGAATGACAACATGAACAGTCGAATCAGCAAGCATGCCAGATGCCTATGACCAAATATCTCCAGTTGTTACAAATTGATAACAGTTAGTTTAAAAAAAAGTTGCCAAGAAACAAATCCACCAGCTCAATGAAACACACAAGTCATCTTGCTTTTCATTTTCAGTCTCTAAATCATCCAAAAGGATGTCTGTTTTATCAGAAGCTACACAGACAACTGACCAAGAACCAAAAGGCCAGTCTACTTCTCTGTTGTCACAGTACTTGTCATGCAGACGAGCAAATTCACAGAGCAGTCAGTTCAATCAAACTGAAAAAACTTTCACTGATACATGGCTGAACTACTTCAAGCATTCACTCCCTGGTACAGCAGTAGAATATAACTTTGTTTTTGAATTAATCTTAGATATGAGTGGATACGGGTAACGAAGCCAACAGAGAACAGACTAGAGCGTCACAAAATTATGTGTTGACGGATGTGAGAAAGTAATAACGGAATTGACAAATTAACATACAAATCTAACATGGTGCACTAAACAAAGTGTTAGCTACGTCCACAAGCACAAGAGAGATAGTTTTATTGATATGATGTCAAGGAATACAGATACAGATTACATATATAGAGAGCTAACTGCTGGAAAACACCCAATGGTATATAAGTAACTACCCCGTTACCGTGAGTCTTTAGACCACTGTGTTCGGTCTGCGAAGAGACACTCGAGGCATATTCTAACATTTTGAAAGCAACATAGAACGACCAAAAAAAAAATCAACTCCCTTCACCATTGCATATCAACTCCAAGGTCATATCGAAAAAATGGAGGTATGCTTGCATGTTGTACAAAAAAAAATTTAGTTACTAAAGACGATGGCATTTCGGACTTTAATCTAACAAGAAGACATTACTGAAAATTTCAATTCAATCAAGAATTCGAAAGAAATTTGACAAAGACCTATATGTAGCTGCACATTCATTACCAGTCAAAGGTGCAACTAGAGACAGCACATAAGCTTTGTGAGAACAACAAAGAAAAACAGCTCAAATTACAAGGTGCAATTCATCAATAATATGGCAAGTGACACAGTTCTCTAACATGGTTTCCTTTCCCAAGCTTCACAAGTTTCGTAAAAATATTGAATATCAGATAAGTGATCAAAAGATTTCCTAACTTGAAACATCCATTCTATTCAAACCTTCACTTCAAGCTTCTGACAGCTCAAATTTATAGGGAAAGAAACTACACAGTGGACAGAGGACAATCAAACCAAAATGGGGGCATGATAGACCATAAAAATCTTAGATATGCACAACTATACAGAAATAGACTATGGCAACAATCACCATAAACTGGAAAAAAAAAAAAGCCCGTTAAATTGTCTGCTATGTCGCCTGCTGATCCATCCGTGCGGATTATACTACTGTTGTAGCAGACCCCATGACAATCTTAGATATGTACAACAATGCAGAAATACCCTGGCAACAATCACCATAAACAGGGGGTTAAAAAGCCCATTAAATTGCCTGCTGTGTCACCTGCTTATCCATCTGTATGGAATATACTAGTGTTACAGCAGCATAACTCGGTCAGAAAAATTTCCCGATGATGGGCTGCTCAAATAGCTTAATTGGCCAAATCATAGCAAAAAGAATTTGAAGTTTGCTGGGCATCCTGTTTGGCAAGGGAGATTGCACTTTATGGTATTGACTCTTGCGAAAATAACTCAGATTTCATTTCCAACTACATGTGTAAAGCTCAGACTCTTTAAGGTTTGGGAATACTATGCAGATGAACTCTACAAGAAGCTGGCTGGAATGATTTCCCACACTACTTTTTACTTGTTAGGCTCGAAAGAAAGAAGAAGGTTTATGTCCTTCCAAAAATCTAGCATTTCGGAAGCACAAGCGCCATTTATCTTGTTTGAATGACATCCTCTACATTGTTGCAATGAGGTTGTGTCTAGGATGCCTTGGTCCATGTCCTCTTCTTCCAAACCACACTCCCCCCCCCCCCCCACAAAACATAAAAAATAATATTAATAAATAAATAAAACTCCCCACCAAAAAACAAATGAGGACTCGAAGGGACGGATTTGGACACAATACATGTACTTTAAACTACTATTAAGACTTGCGTATGCTTTGGTGTGATTCCAAATATCCAATTCCATCTGGTTTCTTTACCAATTGTCCATGGTGAGAGCTCCCCAACACCCATATACTTTTAAATAATGAATCAAATCCCAAGTCCTAGCACTGCTTCCTACCTGCTAACATGCATAGCTAGAAATATTACCAAAGTTGAAATAATCAGCCTCAATTGGAACATCCTATAGGCTGTAGAGATGTGTCAAGTCGTTTAAAATCAACATGCAAGCACTATGATGTTTCAAAATGACAGTCAGCCTGCTTAGATAGTTGTAGTCGTCTCCCAATACAAATTTTCTCGATTTACAAGACTAGAACTTGATACCTTGCTTAAGGGGAACAAGTGTTAAACTACTCGAACCAACCTGTGTTGGTAGTGAATAATTGATCTATGAAGTCTGAATTTGTTATAACTAGGCCATTCAGATAAAAACTGAGAAAACGAAGAACCTGCATATAGTTGATGATCACTTTAATTCCCGTCATCCACACAAACAATAAGGGTTTTGTAAAGGGTATTCCAATCAGTAACCTATTCCAGTAGGTCATGCATTCCCCAAGATCCCCAGATGATTCAGTTCATAAGCTTCAACGTTGGAACTAATAAATCAATAATCCAAGTACCCAACAGCATATAAACTAAACTACCTAATTTACATTCCCAACTAGGAAATTGGATGAACACCCATCTAAAACCTAACAGATAAACACAATTTCATGAAATAAGCAGAGAAATGGATCCAATGAAATGATGAAGCTTGAACAAAACAAGTAACTTATAATTGGTAAAGGATGGAAATGAAAAGGGTTGATAGAAAGTAAGGAAGGAGGAGAGTAACCTGGTCGGACATAGAATGATGGGCAAGCTTATAATCGTTGTAGAGGATGTAAAGACCAGGGATTGAAGCAGCAGCAGCACCCATGAAGAACGATGCCATCCTCACTCGCAGAACAAACCCCATTACTCTCTCTCTCTCTTCTCTAAAGATGAGCTGTGTCACTGTGTGCCTGGGATTCAATTGAAGCCCGTCTTCTTCCTTTAGTAGAGCCTAAACGACACCGCTTTGTTCCCTCGTCAGGTGTTTATAGGGTCTGTCAAATTCATGGGTAAAAAAAAAAGTAAAGTAAAAGTTAAATTTTGGTAATTTTTTTTAACTTTTGATAAATTCTAATAAGTTTAGGCAAATTTATGTTAATATATCAAAATTAATTTTTTTTATTTTTTTAAGTTTGATATTTTTTGATAAATTTTGATAAATTTAGTCAAAAACTAATAAATTTTAGTAAATTGAAGTTACTCATAAATTTGACAGACTTCCGGTTGGACATGACCAACAGTCACTCCGTTTTAAATTAATTTTTGTCTAAAATTTTGTTTTTTCTTTAACTATGTAAAAGTTGACTATTTATAAAATTATTGTTTTATCCAAAATTTATCAAATATTATATATATGTCATTATATAAGTAATTGATACAAATTATTTTAAAATTTATGATAAAGGGTATAAATAAATTTCAATAATTATTTTTTTAAAAATAGCTAATTTTACAAAACATATTTTTTTTTCAAATAAGCAATCCAAACAGCGCAAACAATCAATTCAAACAGCTCATAGTAAATATCAATCCAAATAGCTAACAACCAACAAGTAACAACTATTTGTCGAATACGCCTAAAATTGAATTGTGTGAAATTGAATAAGAATGGGTAAAATTGGATGGGGGGTTCTACCATAGTTGAAAGTTTCCTTAACTATGGTAGTTAAAGTGTATATTTTACCTTTAAAAAATCAAAATTTAGATAATTGATCAAAAAGACTTGTTGCGGCAATGAATGATATTCATTGAGGTACAATTGTTTTACAAAATTTAATATTTTAAAGGATATTTACTATAATTGAAACTTCTCAATCATGATAGCTACAAAGTATAACAATTGTTAATTTCACCATAAAAGATTGAAACCAATATATTTTTATCAATGTAACTTGTTTCAATAGTTAAAGATACCTATTCACACATAATTCTTTTTAATGGATAAAATTTATCTTAGTCAAATTAATATTATAAATTTTCAATTATGGTAGTTGAAATGTATAATTACCTTTAATTTTATCATTAAAAATTAAAATTAATATATATACGTTCACCATAGGACTTATTACAATAAGTAAATTTATTTATTAATTTATATTTTTTTACAAAATTGAATATTTTTAAGAAAATTCTACCATAATTGTTTTTTTTCAACTATCATAGTTGAAAAGTGAAAATACCATTAATTTTACCATAAAAATTCTAAATCAATATAAGGTCATCAAAGTAACTTGTTACAATAATTAACCATATTTAGGAAAATATAAATCTTATTAACAAATATAATTTATTTTTGATAAATGAATAATATAAAATTTTCAACTACCATAGTTGAGAATAAATTCAATTATTTTCAAAAAAATCTATACTATATATTAAAACAATGTAGGATTGACTCTCATGAGAGTGATTTTAGGAAGTCAAATCAATTATAACCGTTGATTACATTTTACCACAGATTAATCTCAACCGTTAGATTTATGTTTGATAATTCTTGCCCAAACTCACATACATCATCCTCATACTTCTCTCTCTTCTTTCAACCGTCAATTAGTTATCATTCGTCCATTCATCTCTTATTCTTCTTTTTTTTCTTTTTTTTTTGTTGTAAATCCATTTTTATAAGGGTTTTAGCAAATAATCCATTTGAGAACATGATAGGAATAATCAAAGTGACTTTTTGGCACTAGCGATCAGACTTTTCACAATTTTCTTGTAGCAATCAAAATCAATTTCAAGCGGAAAGGCGGCGTGTGACGAAATCTTCTTTTGGAGTGTGAAAAACATACTTTCTGGTCGCCACGTCATTTTTCGGTGCGTAAATTGCTACGATGCTATGAGAAAATAGTGAAAAAGTCTGATCGATGTAGAAAAGTCACTTTGGATTATTCGTCATGCCTCTCAAGATGACTTTGTGCCAAAAACCCTTTTTATAATACATAGTTCACATAATAATAGAATATTGGTTTTAAGAGTGTATAACCATTTTTTTTTGTAAATCCATTTTAATAGAATACTTGATTGGTAATTATAATACAGAGTTCACATTACTACACATGCGTGGCATATATTTACAAGGTTATAGTGATAGTATGTAATTATTCACATAATAATCACGTATGGTATGACCTCCCTTCGATTATTTTTCGTAGTAAAAAACTTTGACTAAAATTTTTTAATATATATGATGAGTCATGACATCGAATTAATATCACTAGATTTGTAATAAAAATTAATATTAAAATAGTATAAAATTAGAATCTTTTAACAAATAAAATATTATGTGATAAATTATTGAGTAAATGTGGACCTTCAAAAGCATGCGAGTTAATTATTTTTGGACAGATGGCACTTTTGTCCCCATTACTTAATTTGTGCACCCATTTTCCACCTTTTTTTTAATTATCAGAAATCTAGAACGTCTGGGTTATATTAAAAATTACAAGTGACATTCTAATTGAGTTAGTTTAAAGTTAGGATAAGTTAGTATATGATAGGATAGGAAAGGAAATGATAGGTTTGAGTTAAGTTAATTGTTGGATGGAAATATTTTATTAATAAAATTTGACTATTTTGTGGAAAATAAATAAAAAAGTTATAGGTGTTGAAAAAAAAGATTAATTTGAGATTAAAATAACATTATTTGAATTTCTTTTTTATTTAAAGAGTTGTTTTTTGGTTTTGATATTTTTAGGGAGTTGGATCAAGTTAGGTAAGCATAAGTTAAGTTAGGTTTAACCTAACTAAAGAACATATCTTGAATCTCATTTGTGTTGGCATGGAAGTCAATTATTTTTGGACGAAATGAGTATTTACGTTATGCATACACTTTTATCCCCCATTGCTTAATTTATGCACCAATTTTCCACTTTTTTCAATTATAAGAAGTCTATAATGTGTTGGCAAAACCCTATTCGATGGATAAAGCCGATAGGAGGGAGCATTGTTTTGGTTAAGCTCAATTAAAAAGGAAACCAAAAGAACAAATTATATGTCATTCTGTAGGTATGAACCTAGAACCTGGAACGTGTCGAACCTGGAACGTGTCCAATAGGCTCGACTTATACCAAGAACCTGTTAATGTGCTTAGTACCAATGAACTTGCATCATATTTTGATTACTAAGCACGTGGTATCGATGTCGTATCGATTTTTGTGTAGGAATTTGGTATTGGGCTAATGCGGAAAAAATATGGTAAAACTTTTGTTCATTGGTGGTCAAAACATCAATTTAGAATATTTTCAACCATAAATCCCATACTACATATTATTTATCTCCAAAAACACTATTTTATATCATTGTGATGTATTATTAATTTAAAATCATATCAAGCAATATTTAAATATTTTTTTTAATTAACCACGGCGTAACGTGCGGGTATTTATTAGTAAATAAAAAAATCAGATGGGCCGCCCTCGATCAACTCCGGCTGTCGAAAAGATGATTATAAGAAAAAAGAACTTTCCTTTCCTTTTTCTTTTTTCTTTTTTCCTTTTTCCTTTTTCCTTTTTCCGTTTTTTTTTTCCCCTGGCTTTGCGCCTTTGCCTGTGCCCTGTAGCCACTACTCTTGAGTCTTGACACTGCCGCCTTTGCCAACCCCCCCTCCCCACCCAAAAGTAGCTGTGCCAGTTTCTTCACTCTTTATATTCCGCGACTTTTAGGTTTCCCACTTCATATTTTCCCCCAAACAAACTTCTTCTGGAAAAACAGTGAAGAAAAGATGCATCATCATCATCAACAACAACAGCCACAGCAACAATCACCCCAAATGTTCAACACCCCGCCTCCACAATCACACCCTACAACAACCCTTGTTACCACCGAGCAAATTCAAAAGGTCTTCTTCTTGCTTCTTCTTCTGTTTTGTTCCTTCTCCAATTCTTATCTTGTTTTGACTCCCAAGTGTCTTAAGCTACGTTTCTTTCTGTGTTTTCCTGTAATGGGTATCCCCCATTTGCTTGTTTCTTGCAATGCCCACGCAGTACTTGGAGGAGAACAAGCAGTTGATTTTGGCAATCATGGAGAGTCAGAATTCGGGTAAAACCAACGATTTGGCCCAGTAAGTTTCTTTTCTCTTTTCCAACAACCAGTTGACTTCTTCTTGAGTGTGCAAATGTTGTTGTTTGGAGTAAAGTTTAGGTCCCGTCTTGACTTCTGCCTATGCTGCTTTTCATTGACAATACAATGGGTGTTACTGTGCCAGGATGAGTGAAAAATGGGTTGTAGGAAAAATGCTCTTATGAATTTTGTAGGTCGTATAATTGGGATAAAGGCATGCAATAATGACATAATTACATATGCATTTCAGCGTTTGATTGTTAGCTTTCTTGAAGTGTCTTATTATGCCGGGGAACGTAGTAGAATTCTATATGAATTGGGATGTGACTATAATTGTTGCCCATAAGTTTAGCATGATGAAAACTTGTCAAATGTTTAGGTTCATGTAAAGATCTGTTGAGGGCTGGATTTTTGCACCTTTGTCCTTCTGCCAAGTTTGTTAGAAAAACTTGCCATCATATGCTGAAACTATCAAGAGCTCAGGATGTTGTTGGAGTGCTGCAGTTTACATGTAGAAATGATTGAGGTTGTGTATGACTCCATTCCCATTGCCTAATGTTGAGGTAGACAGAAAGGATAGTGCAAAAATTGAGAAAGAAATGTTAGAAGGAGAATAATATCTTGAACTTTTTTTTATCTAAAGGTGGAATTGTTTGCCTAAGGGCTTAGGCAATGTCTTGATCTGAGTGCTCCTCAGGTCAGGGGAAGGGCAGAATTTGAATAAAATGACATTACTTATGGGCATCTGGGGGGGGGGGGGGGGAACATGTCCACGGTCCTTGGTTTAGTACTTTTAGTAGATTTCATCAGCTTTCCTTGACGAGTGTAAGTTTAATTGCAGCTGTTTTTGAACAAAAACCTTCTTGCCTTCAGATAATTGAAGCTCTATTCTGTATTTGTTGCGCTTTTTGGGCTCATTTTTAACCTGAGGTTGTTTCGAGTTGTACATTATGCTACTAGTTGACGAGAATAGTGATAAAGCATAACATTGTCCCTATCAGGCTTACTTAGCTGTCAATCATGGTCTTGAAATGTTTCAAGACATTGCTAGGTGGTCAAATCAGCACATAGTTACCCTCTGGTTAATTCCTCAATTTTCCCCAAAAAGATTGGAAAATCCTTATAATAGATATGGTTTTCGGGTTCCAGCAGACCAGCAGATATTCCAATCTGAACCACCTGAGGAGCTCTAAATATGTTTGCCATGTTCGATGGGTATAGTAAGCTTTATGCGCACCAATTTTTAGATGTTAGTGCATGCTTCAGGGGACACTGAAACAGAAAAGGGTACCATGGTCTTATGCTATGCTCTTCAAGAAATTTTGATTGGGTCCTAAAGTATCACAAGACGCTTCTATGGGTTTGTAGGGGTATACATTGGTTTGCTATAGTCTCAAACACTTAGCTAGAAATCAGAAAATGATGAATAACAGACTACACATTGGTTTAATTGAATGCATCCTGTGAATTTGAAAGCTTGACCTTGAGCTTTGAAATGCACCAAAGTATAAAATGGACTTTATGCCAATATACAGTGACCATACTGTCCACGTTGGAGTACCATACAACATCTTCAGAGGTCAGTGTGAGCACATGTTGACCAGTTAAACAACTTGTTGGACATTTGTTTTTTTAGGAAAATTTTGTGAAGTGTGTGTAGCACTGTAGCCTTCATTTTGGCGCTTCCAAGATGCTGTGCTGAGTTCCTGTCAAAACTTTAGAAGACATGTTGAATATTCCGTTAGATAACTCTGATGAGCTGCCTGAGTGTTATGGCTCCGTTGGCACCATGTTCTGGATTTTTATCCATGATTTCAAAACCCCTAAAACAGGGTATTTTGGTGACATTTGAACATAAATTGCGATAACCTCTATTAAAGCCTGAATTGTCCGTAGTATGCTGAAATGGTCCCTAAAATTGTACAAGTTATAGCATTTTGAATATCCTTGGAAAGAACTCAATGCCCATAATGGCCTCATTGACATGGTTTGCAAACTGCCATGAAAGGTGAATGGGTTGTGGGTGAGGAAGGACAACTGACTAAATCATCCAAAAACTAAATACAGATATTTGCCATCTCGAACATTTTTCAAAAGAGATCCAGAACATAATGCATATTATCCTTCACTCTTGCCACTCTATGTTTGAAACCTATTAGAGTGGTTAAATACCTGTCATAGTCAATGATCGCATACTATGTGTCTATTCCTCTGTACTCCATCCAGAACTGACATTATAATTAGATAACATTTCGGTGTTTTCTTTGTTTTCTCCTTTCTTTGTCGATATAGTCAACATCTGTGGGGTCTTTGATTTTTTCTTTTTTTAAAAAAAATTGAAAAATTACAGAAAGTCAGAAACCATGTGTCCTTAATTTTGAATGGATCAACAGCCTGTCACTATTTTACTTCCAAACTACTCATAGTCTGATATTGTTAATTTTGAATGGATTGGCAATAGTTTCATGAGCATCATCTCGAAGGTTTTAAGGGATTTCAAAAGGTTGAAACTCTGATGGTGCAGGATTATCTGAAACCCATGCAAAATACCCTGAAACCTTTTGACGAGTACGGACTGTTAAAGAATTTATTGACAAATTCTTCCAAAATCCTGAACTGTGATTTAATGACCTTCATTTTGAGTCTCCACGAGCTTAGTTTGAGAACACAGTTCACTGAGGCACATGGTTTTTAGCATGATTGCCTCATTTTGTGAGACTAACTGAAGCATGTGGTTTGGTTTTCCTCAAGCCCTCACATGACTTGCACTGTTAGAGTTTGTATCATTCATCACCGAATAGAATCATGTCATACGAAAGGATTTTTATTTACTCTTTAATAATAACGTTTCACCTTTGTGCTTTTGGTGTTAGGGCTCTTGAGGACTGTTAGAATATGTATGATTCATCACTGAATGGAATCATGGTACCTGAAACAATTTTCATTTACTCTTTAGCAATCTGGTCCCTATTCATCCTCATTATCATTGCTTTAAAGATTATCCAGGTTATAGATGCAAGTTCATATTGTCTATAGCTTGATGAATGAGCATGTTGTTCTATAATGAAGTTGGAGTACTTGTTTGTGGTATGATTTTCGTTAATGGAGTACTGATAATTTCTTGAGTAATAGAGTTCACTCTTAGACAGATAACCAATAATGGGAATCAGCAGCAGCCAAATTTACTTCAGCAATCATAATGCTCGATATATTATTTTCTAAGTTTACATTCAGCTCCTTGGTGCTCCAATCTGAATAACTAGGGTTACCTCAAAGTTGCCCCCCCCCCCCCCCCACTCCCCGAAAAAAAGGAGCAAAGATCTTAAGTTCTGTTGTGTGTTTTGGACAAATATATCCTTTGGCACCCATGTTACATTTTTTTTTCCCCAGGCATCAGGCTCAGTTGCAGAAAAATCTGATGTACTTGGCTGCAGTTGCTGATGCCCAACCCCCAGAACCAACAGGACCTTCTCAGGCTCAGGTACTCAAACTTGAACAATCCTTGAGATTTCATTTAGTCTTTGATGGCTTAAACGACAAAGCCCGGTGCCTGGTCCCTCTGTAACAGGTTATAAAGAGATCCAGAGGTAGGTAGCCTTCTCTTAGCAGGCAGAGCTTTGATGGCTTTTAGTGATAATATTTTATGAATTTGCAGGTAACACCACCACCACCAGCAGCAGCCAGCAACCCACAAGGAGCAGTGATGCAACCCGCTATATCTCAACAGCAGGCAAGCTCTTTTGGGTCAAGGCTGCCGTTCTCGATGCAGTCAATTGATCATCAGCAGCAGCTGCCCCATCATCCTCATGTCCAACTCCAACAGCAGCAACAGTCCATGGCCATGAGAATGGGTGGGAACAACGCCTTCCATCCTGCCATGCAAGCTGCCTTTGGAAGCGCTACTCGTTTGATGGATGTCCATGCCAGAAGAGATGCCTCTGAACCTGCTTTTGCTGATGTTCAAGCCCAAGGGAAGTCGTCTGGCCAATCTGGGGGTCAATAGAAGATTGTTATGTTAAGGCATCCGGCACTCTTCTGCGGTTGATGATGCTGAAAGCTTATGTGTTTGTTCATAAATGACTGTTTGCTTCCAAACCTTGTTAAATGGAATGTATATGAGGAGCTTGTCCCTAATATATGCCATTATGCAGATCTGTTCTTCTGTTATAGATGCATTGTGATAGCTTGTGGAATTGGGGTGGTTGGACTGGTTGGTTGTCCTTTTTCGCTTTTGAATGGTTATTCACTTAAAATGGCGCAAATTTGCCTCTTACCTGAGCCTGACAGGGCATTTAGTTATGTATGATGATTTCCCTCACAGAAGGATTCTACATAGGAGTCTTTTTTGTACTAGGTGAATCTTATAATGTCTTTCTTATTGATATCATAGTTTTGAAATGGATCAAAATATGGCATGTAAGTTCAAGGTTTTCTGGAGACAACTTCCTACTTTAGACTGGGTATGATGAATGGCCTGCCCCTACTTTCCTCCTATTCCTACTACATTCATGGTTGTTAAAATCGCGATCCGGATCCTAGGATTGTATGATCGTACGATCCAAAAATGACAAAATGATCCAACTCGTTCCTGGATCGCTACCTTGTTAGGATCGTACCAGGATCGGTCAGGATCGTTAGGATCGGCTCGATCCTAACTATAGCTTATTTTTGTTAGAATGGTCATAATCTCCCTAGAATCGGTTAGGATCGTACCAGACTCGGTTAGGAACGTTTAGGGTCGTATTAGGATCGGTGAAAATCATGGCTTTTTGTACAATTTTTTAAAAACAATGTTTTTTCTAGGGAAACTTCAAGTCACTTATAACAATTTTACTTTATTTGTAGAATCTTACAATCCTTGATCCGATCCTACGATCCCGATTCTAAAGACCCCTATCGATCCTAACTAGAATCCCGATCCTGACAACCTTGACTACATTCCGATCCCTAGATGAGATCAAGAAACTTCAACTAGAATAGCATCCTAGAGAGTTATTGTTGCACACCACCCAAAAGAAAAAGACATGTTCCACCACTCTTACCTTAAAACTTAAAAGGTGGGTTGCATCAACTATTTTTGTTTCTTCTTTTTTTAGTTAATGCACGGTCCGATGGATCATCAATTTACCTGCAATTTATTAGATGTACTTGGAGCATATTCACTCTTATCGTTATGATTGTTTATTCTTATTCTTATTATTATTATTTGCTCTTATTATTATGACTATTCTCAGCAAATATCCTGGAGCACGTGCTCCAGGTGTATGCAATATATATAACAATTTACCATACAACCAGTAGACCTGCCAATTCGAGTTGTGGGCGGGTAACGGGTCGGGTGTATATCGGATTTGGGTAAATATGTGTCGGGTGTAATTCTGTTATGGGTGGTGTATTCCGGTTTCGAGTCAATCCAACAAGTTATCATTCCCACCTTTTCCCCTTTTTTTTCTTTTAAAAATTCTCTAAATAATATTTTTTTGTTTAATATACATGATCAAATATGATTATCTTTTAGTAATGAGAGATTATTGTAAATGTTTCAACTTATACTCCCTCCGTTCTATGTTAATGATCGTCTTTGAAAATTATGCAGTCAACCCTAAAAAATTTGGACCATAAATTTCTTAATATATACAATGACTTGTAGTATAAAATTTCTACCATTAGATTCGTAATGAAAAATAATATCATAGATATTGCAATTGTTAATAAAATATTATGTTAAGAATTATCAATCAAAGAGTGACATTGAAGACCGTGACAGCCAACTAAGTGACAATTAATATGGAATGGAGGGAGTATTAGAGAAATACCAAATGAATGAGTTGCCCTTATAGTTTAGTCATAAACTCCAACCAAAAGACACAAATTCCAATAGAGTAGAACTTTAAAAATAAATTTTTCGGGTCAAACGAACAAGTCAAGTTTGACATGCTAATTGTGGTGTTTTGGGGTTCGGACCTTAGTTCTAGTTCGGATCGAGAAATCATGCTTGAAACTCATAATTTTCAGGCAGATTTGATTCGGATAATTAGACCAAGTCAAAAATTGATCGGTCTAACACAAGGCTAACCCACTCATTTTGTAGACATGGGCATACCCTCATTCAACTCAGGGGTGATCATGGTTATCCCTAACAAATTCTTTCAATTCAGCATAATTTTGGATCAAAAAATCAGATTTTATATTTACTGAATGTAATCATATATTGGAAGCTCTTAATTTGAATGCCAAGATTTGTATTTACAGAAACAGAATGTTAAACAAGCACTGACACAGAGGAAAAAAATTTCACTCGGTTAGAGAGGAGTGCTAGAGAGAGAAATTAAGATAGAGAGCCTTACAAAAATACATCAGCAAAAACTAAAGTAAAGGGGAGCAAAATCCACCAAGTGAACGTAAAAGTTAGGTGACGCCCATCAATCCCCAACCATAAAAAAAAAAAAAAAAAAATACCCCAAAAGTTGAGGAGAATGCTCAGCCACAAAATCTACCTAATCGCTTCTGAGGAAAACTAACAACCACTAGATGCTTCAAAAATACAATTTCTTGGAGTAGAGAAATTTACCGGCGGTGATGTAATGAGATTTGACACCTACGAGGAGGCGTCGCAGGTATAGCTCGACGAATTAAAAAGAGTGAAGGTTATAGCTACCAAGATCTTGAAGTTATTGCGAACTATGGATCCAGAAGGCGTGTGAAGGATGATCTGAGTGGGGTGTAGGCATGCAACAGAATTAATTAGCGGTGTGATGATGGTGGATACCACGCTCAAAGTGAAGGAAACGACGACGAGGTATGTTAAATTCTCCTAGGTCCTCTGACATACGAATTTAGTAAAAGTAAAGGAAGTAGTTAGGGTCTGTAGCTTTTGTTAGAAGGTTGCTTTTGGACCGCAATATGCTGGTATTGAGAGTATATTCCTTCAGAATTTCTCACCTAGGTTCTAGAAATTTGTTAGCTATTTTTAGAAGATGCTTTTTCTGTTTTTTAGTTGTTATTTCTGTTTTGAATCTGTTGCTAAAAATCAACTCATGATCCAACTTTCTGTTATTTTCATTAGCTACTTAAAGTGTAAAGCTACGAGGTGTTTTATCATCTCAAATAATCAAAGCTTTTCAATTCCCTAAAATACATTTTCTCCAATTTGTTTTTTTATCATTCTGATTCAGAATACACTATCAAAAACCAACCAAGTGGTATCAGAGCTCTCTTTTTACGGCGCATGTGAAAGAAAAAAACAAACACTTAGAGAAAATGAATTCTGAAACCAGCCTCTCTTCAATAGCTCCACCAGGTTTTGATGGAGAAAATTACCAACTTTGGGCAGTGAGAATGGAGACGTACTTGGAGGCTTTGGATCTTTAGGAAGCTGTGGAAGACAACTATGAAATACCTCCGCTGCTAGAGGATCCCACTATAGCTCAGATCAAGAGCAATAGAGACAAAAGAATCAAGAAGTCAAAGGCAAAAGCACGTCTGTTTGCTGCTGTTTCAACAACCATTTTCACAAGGATCATGTCCCTTAAAACAGCAAAAGCTATTTGGGACTATCTCAAAGGAGAGTTTGCTAGTAATGAGAGGATCAAGGGTATGCAAGTGCTCAACCTGATAAGAGAGTTTGAGTTGCAGAAAATGAATGAATCTGAGACTATCAAAGAGTACTTAGATAAGGTGCTGAGTATTGCCAACAGGGTGAGGCTACTGGGCACTACATTTGCAGATTCTCGAATTGTAGAGAAGATACTTGTGACTGTGCCCGAGCGTTACGAAGCTTCGATAAGTGCCTTGGAGAATACAAAGGATCTTTCTGAGATTACTTTGGTAGAATTGTTACATGCCTTGCAAACTCAAGGTCAACGGAGACTTATAAGGCAGACTGGTGTTGTAGAAGGAGCGTTGCAGGCAAAGCACCGCGATGCAGGGAAGGAAAGAAAAGTTCCAGAAAAAATCATACTTCTAGTAGTGAAGTCCAATTAGACAGCCAAGGCCACAACAAGGGTAGCGCAAAGAAGAATTACCCACCGTGTCGACACTGCGACAAAAAGGGACATCCTCCGTTCAAGTGCTGGAGGAGACCAGATGCAAAGTGCACTAAGTGTAACCAATTTGGGCATGAAGCTGTTATTTGTAACAACAAATCTCAAAGGCAGGAGACAAGTCCCTCCGTCAATGCTTAGGTTGCTCATGAAGATGATGAAGATTACATTTTTGTGGCAAAGTGCTATTCAAGCAAGACCAACACAACAGAAAGTTGGTTGATTGATAGCGGTTGTACGAACCATATGATGTATGACAAAACTATTTTTAAAGAGTTAGAATCTCCAATATCTACGAAGATCAAAATCGGAGATGGAAGATATATTTCTGCAAAAGGAAAAAGGGACAGTGGCAATAACAACAATTTCAGGTACAAAAACAATTTCTGATGTTCTTTATGGTCCTGAAATTGATCAAAGTTTGTTGAGTGTAGGCCAGTTACTTGAAAAGGGATTCAAGTTATTCTTTAAAGATTGGTATTACCACATTTATGATGTCCCCGGGAATGAAATTTTGCGGGTGAAAATGAGGGGAAGAAGTTTTTCATTTGATCCAACAGACGGAGAACATGAAGCATACCCTGCTACAGCGGATGTTACAAAAGTTTGGCACAAAAGGTTGGGCCACTGCCACATTCAACGAATGCTGAAACTGTCAGAGAAGGATATGACAAGAGGGCTTCCAAGTTTTGCTGATTATTTACCAAATTGGAATGCTTGTCAATTTGGTTAACAAAACAGAAGATCATTTTCTAGATCAGCCTGGAGGGCTTCAGAGAAACTGCAACTAATACACACTGATGTTGCAGGACCTCAAAGAACTCCATCACTGCAAGGTAGCCTCTATTATGTTCTTTTCATTGATGATTTTACCAGAATGTGTTGGATTTACTTCTTGAAGTTTAAGTCTGAAGTGGCTGGAGTGTTCTATAAATTTAAGAACATGGTGGAGAATCAGAGTGGGTGCAAAATTAAGATTTTAAGGTCTGATAATGGCAAGGAATATACATCGGCAGAATTCAACTTATTTTGCGATGAAGCAGACATCGAACATTAACTTACAGCTCCCTACACTCCATAACAGAATGGAGTCAGTGAGCGAAGAAACAGAAATGGCCAGGCGCATGCTACATGAGAAGGATTTGCCGAAAAGTTTATGGGCAGAAGCAACAAACACTGCTGTCTACCTCCAAAATCGGCTTCCAACAAAGGCTTTAGAGGAAAAAACCCCATTTGAGGCTTGGTATGGTTGTAAACCTTCATTGAGCTTTCTTAAAGTGTTCGGTTGCTTGTGTTTTTTCCATGATCCACAGATCAAGCATGACAAACTTGACAAGAAGGCCATTCCTGGAATTTTTGTGGGCTATAACATTGTATCTAAAGCCTACAAGATTTATCATCCTCAAACGAGCAAGATGATTGTCTCGCGTGATGTTCATTTTTGTGAGAATGAGCAATGGGATTGGAATAATCCCAAGAAGGCTGATGGATTCCTACAGAAAGTGACTATTCCCGATGAAATTCACAATGAGAAGCAAGAGGAATGACTGAATCAGCGAGAAGACGATCCTCATGTTAGAGGAACAAGGTTGCTCTCAGAAATCTACGAGAGATGTAATGTCACAATTTATGAACCTGCTGGAGTTGAAGAAGCCCTTCAAGACTAAAAATGGAGAAATGCAATAGAGGAGGAGATGTCCATGATCAACAAAAACAAAACTTGGATACTTGTTGATAAGCCCGAAGATAGAAAAATCATCAGAGTAAAGTGGGTTTTTAGAATGAAGCTGAACGCAGATGGCTCAATCAACAAGTATAAAGCTCAACTTGTTGTAAAGGGGTATGCTCAAATTTTTGGTGTTGATTATTCTGATACTTTTGCTCATGTTGTAAGGTTAGAAACAATCAAACTGTTGTTAGCAGTAGCAACAGAGAAAAGGCTGGAAACTTTTCCAGCTAGATGTCAAGTCTGCGTTTTTAAATGGTGTCTTGGAAGAGGAGATATATGTAGAGCAACAAAAAGGGTTTGTAGTGGGAGGATCAGAGGATAAAGTCTAGCAGCTAAAGAAGGCTCTTTATGGTCTTAAACAAGCACCTAGAGCATGGTACAGCAGAATCAATGATTATTTGCTGAGATTAGGCTTTAAAAGAAGCTTGTCCAAGACCACTCTTTATGTGAAATTTAAGGGAAATGATATTCTCATATTTTCTCTTTATGTTGACGACTTGTTGGTGACAGGAAGCACCACTCATTTCGTTGAAAAGTTCAAAAAGGAAATGATGCAGGAGTTCGAGATGACTGATCTTAGATTGATGACATACTTTCTTGGCATGGAAGTACATCAAAATCAGCATGGAATATTCATTTGCCAAAAGAAGTATGCAAGGGAAATTTTGAAGAAGTTCCAGATGGATGAGTGCAAGCCGATGAGCACGCAATGAATCCAAAGGAAAAATTATTGAAGCAAGATGGTACAAGTTAGGTTCATGAAGGATAATTTAGAAGCTTGATTGGATGCTTAATGTATCTAAGTGCAACAAGACCTGACTTCAGTTTGTTGTAAGTGTTTTATCACGTTTTATGCATTGTGCTACTGAGATGCATTTACAAGAAGAAAAAAGAGTGCTTAGATACATTAAAGGAACAATTGATTATGAAGTTAAGTTTGAGCAGCGTCAAAGCTTTAAGTTATATGGTTTCTTAGACAGTGATTGGGGTGGATATGTGGATGACCTGAGGAGTACATCAGGCTACTGTTTCCGTTTCAGTTCAGGAGTATTTACTTGGTGTTCCAAGAAGCAAGATTTCATGACACAATCCACTGCCGAAGCAAAGTTTGTGGCTATAGCAACTAGTGTGAATCAAGCATTATGGTTGAGGAAAATACTAAGTGATTTGCAGATAAAAACAAGTGAAGCCTACTAATGTATTTGTGGACAATCAAGCAACAATCTCAATCTCAAAAAATCCTGTCTTTCATGGAAAAACTAAGCACTTCAACATCAAGCTTTTCTTTTTAAGGGAAGTGCAAAAGAAGGGAGAAATAACTTTGCTCTATTGCAAGTTTGAAGATCAGCTTACTGATTTATTCACCAAACCACTTCCACTCAGCAAGTTTGAGCATCTGAGGTAGAAAATTGGTGTTTGCAGATCCTAAAGCAAGGAGGAGTGTTAGAAGGTTGCTTTTGGACTATAATATGATGGTATTGAGAGTATATTCCTTCATAATTTCTCTCCTAGGTTCTAGAAATTTGTTAGCTGTTTTTAGAAGATGTTTTTTCTGTTTTTTAGTTGTTATTTATGTTTTGAATCTGTTGCTAAAAATCAGCTCATGAGCCAGCTTTCTGTTATTTTCGTTAGCTATTTAAAGTGTAAAGTTATGGGGTGTTTTATCATCTCAGATAATCAAAGCTTTTCAATTCCCTAAAATACATTTTCTCCAATTTGTTTTTTATCATTCTAATTCAGAATACCCTGTCAAAAACCAACAACTTTCTTTAAGTCTATTTATCAGAGGGTGCAAACATGGTGGAGCAACCAAAGTATTTGCCTCCACATAAACAGAAAAAAGACCAAAATTGGGTTCCCTCTACTCCAACTTTTGACCTTTCCTTTTTCCATTCTTAAACCCTAACCTGATCGATCATGATAGGGCACCTTTTGTCAAAAAGGACTAGAAATAGTTGTCTCTGAACCAGATGAAGCCCTATGTCACAACTTAAACCACACCTTCCTAGGGCTTATCTTGGACTTACGGAAGTGGACGCCAACAAAGATTAAGGAGATTATAACGAGGCATTGGGGCCTCAGTGGACCTATGAACGTTGAAATGGTTGCAAATGTAGAGTTTTTGTTTCGCATCACAATCTCCTCAACTGAAGATGTGTATGATTTTTTAGGGCAAAAAATGCAGCCCTATATGGATCACTAATGATTATGAAGTACCTTGGAGAAGACAGGGTGCCGAACACAATAAACTTCCATATATCCCCCGTTTCGATACAAGTTGAAGGTCTACTTTTCAAACATAGAAGAGCGAGTGTGTTAAGGGCACTAGCAGCAACGGTCAGAGAGTACGTGGAACTCAACTTTCATGGGGAAGTTAACACATCCCAAGATAGGATGAAGATGAGGGTCAAGATTGATATGCAGAAACCGTGGGTTCAAAGAGTGTTCATAAGAATGAAAAGAGGACATCCGGTGTGGGTGAAGTTTTGGTATGAAGGGATTTTTGGTGTTTGCAAAAGATATGGGTTAGTAGGGGCAAGAGAGTTGCATGAAATGCATAGGGGTGAAGAATTAGTCCAGAGTGAGGGTTTTCAACAGCCAGTGGAACAACTTATGAATAGAGACAACATAGGAGGAGATACGTAGGTCAGAAGCTTCCACATAAAAGCACCAGCACCTGAGGAAATACCTGGGCAGGGTATGATTTCCCTGGTGAAAATGAAAGGGTAGTGGACCACCCTTTTCAAGAAAGTAGACAAGAATGCCAGAGAGGAAAACTCCAAAGGGATGGATTGGGAACCAACCCAGGGTACTTTTTGGACCGTGTCGGGTCGGGTCCAAGCTTTCACATCCGACGATAAGTCAACGGTTCAGCAAGCACCGGTAGTTGCACTCTCTTGTGATGCTTACATCGGGGATTTCGACGAGAACATGGATAGAGGAGCTAACCGGCAACACCGTGCTAAGTACATTCACCCGCTTGTTCTCAAGAATCGTTATACCTTCAAGAAGAGCGGGGTGGTAAGCGTCAATTTAGCTTGGCTAAGGCGAGACGTCCATTGTCGGGGTCCAAACTTCTCCACGGATGTTTCGAATGGCCGGGAAGAGATTCGAGACTTGTCGATAACCATGAGGGCCTATGAGATGATGGGTCATCCCAAGATGTCATGAATATTTGGCATCATGGTTCGGTTGTGAGCCGGGTGAATAAACACAAGGTAATAATGGCGATCAAAGGTTCAAAATACGCATGTCTTCACTATTTGGGTCATAACTCCTTCAAAATAACTCAGATAGGTCTCAAATTTTGGGATCTTAAAGTACACACCAAGAGCTTTCCAATGATATCTTACGGGCATAAAACCGAGTCTGGATGAAGAAGTTATGCGCGTTTGAAGTCGGCAGGGAAAAGCTAATCCCGGAGCTGTGGACGATTGAGACAACTAGCTCTAAGATCTTTTTGGTAGTTTCCCTTTAATAAGTTGTGCTGAGAAATGATTGGGAGAAGGATAGTGCACCATCCATCAATCCAATCGTACTATATCTGTCTACCCATCCTGCCAAGTAAGAAGGCAACCTTCATTCAATAGAATACCATCCTAAAAGAGAATCAGTACTCGGGAATACAATGACTCTATCCTTCCGAAAAAGTCCTCATCTTCAGGGGGAAAAGCCTTTTCTTGCATGGTTGGGAAGATAAAGACTTGTGTGTACTACAAGCATGCCTTAAACAAGAGGATATAGCGCTTACCTAATAATAGCGCTTAAACACCATCTAAAACAGCTCATACAGTGCTTCCTTGTAGTAATGTATGAATCCCCAGAAGACCGCCACGCCCGAGTCAACTGGTGACTCGCCCGTGACATCACTATGTCGCGCCCGCGACCCCTGTTGGCCAGCGAAGGATGATGGGGACAGTGGGCTGTCACGCCCGTGATTGTCTTCAATTCGCCCGAGTCACCCCCCCTGCGACGCGCGTGTTATTTCATTATTTTTGTTTTGTTTTAACCTAATTTCCTGTTTAGTATAAATACTCTGTTTAGCAGTATTTTCTGCAGTTTTTTGCTGATTAAGAATATGCTTAAGCATTGGTGTTAGGGTTTCCCTAAGTTTTCTCCCAAAATCTTGTGGTTACCTATCCATTTGTGGATTGTGGTGTTTGCAAGTCTTTCCTTGTGATTATTTAGTGGATTACCTTGGATAATCATTGTGGATTGCTAGGCTTAGAGTTGTGGAATACCTAGCTCAAGGTCATACCCTTTCCTTTATTGTTCAAGTATTGTTCGATTGATGAATCAAGGATACAACTCAAGCTAAAGTCATCAACACTCCCACAGCGCCACGCTCCATTTGGTATCAGAGCTCAAGGTTTTTCATCTAGCTTGAGTTTTTTCCATTGTTCTTGCTAGCTTGTTCTCTATTGTTGGATTTTGGTATTTTGATTTAAATATTGGTGTTCCCCATCCCTTGTGCCTCCAAGTGTGTTGGAGAAATTGTTATTGGTATTGTGTTTGTTGATTTCGATGCATATTGGAGCTTTGTGGTGATGTTGGAAATTGGTACATGGAAGGTGTTCGATGAAATTCCTAAGTGAGAAAAACACAAAGAACCCTTAGCCAAACACTAGCCAACCACAAGAAAACCCAAAACTCCACAAAATTTTCAAACATATATCGTCACTCACCTATGCCATCGTTATGGACGGAGAAGTTAATCCCGAGCGAGAGGAATCAAGCCACCGGGGTAGCCCTCGAACTAGAAGTGTGGATGATCGACTTACATCCCTCGAGCGAAATGTTAAGAACATTTCGGCTCAAATGAACCACATCACTTTGCACCTCCAAGGTCAATCTCGAAAGTGTGTCAAATGTAGACGTGTGGGACACAATTCCTTGCAATGTCCAACAATGGCTATGGTTGAAGCTTGGATTGAAGGTTCCTTTTGGTGTGGAAGATCAAACATGTCGTATGAAGAAGGAAGTTGATGAGCAAAACCTTCCTTCCACACTTGAAGAGTTTGAGGAGGTTGAGAAAAAGAAAGGGCAAGAGGCGATGGAAGAAGTCCATCTCATGTCAAGTGAAGGAGAGCTCTTTGAGCTTGATGAGGTCCAAGGAGAGTCCTTAAAGGGGGAGGAGCCACTTCAAGAACTTCCACAAGAGGAGGTCATGCCTTATCAACATAGCAAGGCAATCCTCGAGCCAAGATTGATTGAAAGTAAGGTCCATTGTGATTACCTCAATATTAATCTTTCTTGTGATGAATATCTTGTTGAGTTCAACAAGATAATGAATGATTGGATTGAAAGGGGAAGCTGCAGTGAAGAAGAGAAAACCCCAGCCCCCTTCAAGAATCGCTACTCATTCAATAAGGGTGGAGTTCATAGCGTTGTCATGATTGGTTTATTGGAGGGTTCATGCAACGGCTGGCCGAGCCATGGAACGCGCATTCGTTTTAATTCCCAAGAGTTGAGGGTAACTCTTCTTCAAGAGGGGGAGTATGGACCGTGTCAGGATCGGGTCCAAGCTTTCACGTCCGAGGATAAGTCAACGGTTCAGCAAGCACCGGTAGTTGCACTCTCTTGTGATGCTTACATCGAGGATTTCGATGAGAACATGGATAGAGGAGCTAACCGGCAACACCGTGCTAAGTATGTTCACCCGCTTGTTCTCAAGAATCGTTATACCTTCAAGAAGAGCGGGGTGGTGAGCGTCAATTTAGCTTGGCTAAGGCGAGACGTCCATTGTCGGGGTCCAAACTTCTCCACGGATGTTTCGAATGGCCGGGAAGAGATTCGAGACTTGTTGATAACCATGAGGGCCTATGGGATGATGGGTCATCTTGAGATATCATGAATATTTGGCATCGTGGTTCGGTTGTGAGTCGGGTGAATAAAGACAAGGTAATAATGGCGATCAAAGGTTCAAAATACACGTGCCTTCACTATTTGGGTCATAACTCCTTCAATATAACTCTGATGGGTCTCAAATTTTAGGAGCTCAAAGTACACATCGAGAGCTTTCCAACGATATCTTACGGGCATAAAACTGAATTCAGATGAAGAAGTTATGCGCGTTTGAAGTCGGTAGGGAAAAGTTGCTCAGAAGACCGTCACGCCCGAGTCAGATGGTGACTCGCCCGTGGCAGCTCTCTGTCGCGCCCGCGACACCCTGATCGCACCCGTGACTCCAGTTGGCCAGTGATGGATGGTGGCGACAGTGGGCTGTCACGCCCGTGACTATCTTCAACTCGCCCGAGTCACCCCCCTGCGACGCGCGTGTTATTTCGTTATTTTTGTTCTGTTTTAACCTAATTTCCTATTTAGTATAAATACTCTGTTTAGGAGTATTTTCTGCAGTTTTTTGCTGATTAAGAATATGCTTATGCATTGGTGTTAGGGTTTCGCTAAGTTTTTTCCCAAAATCTTGTGGTTAACTATCCATTTGTGGATTGTGGTGTTTGCAAGTCTTTCCTTGTGATTATTTAGTGGATTACCTTGGATAATCATTGTGGATTGCTAGTCCTAGAGTTGTGGAATACTTAGCTCAAGGTCATATCCTTTCCTTTATTATTCAAGTATTGTTCGATTGATGAATCAAGGATACAACTCAAGCTAAAGTCATCAACACTCCTACAGCGCCACGCTCCACTTTTTCACCTACTTCTTACAATGCAGGTAATATTGATTTAAGTTTATGTGGGATAGCTCTGGGAAAAGGGAAATAGGTGGTGGGAGACACTCCACATCATCCAATTGTAATCCCCTTAGCAGATGAAGGGGGTTCCACCAAGGAAAAATATTGGAGCTCTTAGGATAGGTCTATAAATATTGGAGGAGGGGAGATAAATCTAGAATTCTCTCAAACTAACACTTGTAGTCCAAACCATCCATGAAAAACCTCTGCCTCAAATGTGCCCATCAGGATCACAGAAGAAAGCGAGTCAAGCTGATATGGAGGTCACTCTGGAAAAATTGAGGATGGAAACAACAGAGGAAGGCCAATGTAGTTTATAACTGTACCTCAAAATTTTCACTTCAGCATATGGAAGTTGACAAGCAAAACATGGAATTAGGTCAGAACAAAAAAGATCCTATCAAGGAACAAGCTGAGAAGGAGAGAGGGGATGAGGGATCTCAAAACAGTTGCAACTCAAAGAGGGCGAGGAAGAAGAGGAAAAGGTCAACCAATGTCGACATCCCAACCACTAAAGGAGAAGCCATTAAAGGCTTCAAACAGTTAAAGCGGAAAACGATGTCTCTACTAGAGTTGGGATTTGTGTTGGGAGGAGGGGCTCAAGAGGAAGAAGTTTATTTATCTCTGCCTAAGAGATTCAAGCAAGCCGAGATGGAGAGATGGTGGGTGTCGAATGCACCATACTAGAAGAACTCTGTGTAAACTCAGAAGGAAAGGAAACTCCGGGACAATTTCTACTTCAAGGGGAACTGCTACCAAAGGAGAATTGAGGCTAAAGGGGCCGGTCGGAAAAGGGCTCCACATCATAAATGAAAGCCTGTGTGTGGAACTGTAGAGGGTTGGGTGAAGGTGAGACCTCTGTAGTTCCCTATTTGAAGTGGATACTCCGCAAGTATTCCCCTGATCTTTTTTGTTTATTTGAATGCAAAACCTCGGTGGTGGTTGCAAAAAAGAACTTGTTATCTTTACCTCTGAATGCTCTGGGTGGGAGTAGTGTTATAGGGCATAATTGGGGGGGGGGGGAGGGAGGGGAGGGGGTTAGTGTTAGCCTGTAAGAAGAGCATTTGTGTGGAAGTGGTGTATGTCAGTCCCAATGTAGCAATCAGTGTTGTGAATGAAAATGGGGGAAGTATTAAGTGCTACTGCTTTGTGTATGGCCACCCAGAAACACATAAAGATATCAAGTGTGGAATGAAATCAAGCAACAAATACAGACAATAAGAGAATCCCTCTTTATAATGGGGGACTTTAATCAACTTGAATTCCAATGTCAAAAGCAAGGGGTAGAGAAGAAATACAAGGGAGGATACTATTCCAGGAATGGAGACAAAGGATGGCTTTAATTGACATCCTAACTGTTGGGACATACTTCACATGGACAAACAACATAGAAGGTGACCAAGCAATTTGGGAAGTGTTGGACAGAGCATATTTTAACCAACCGGCCATGGATAGGTATGCAAACATGTTCATACATAATCTCCCTATTGTATTTTCGGACCACAATCCTATTATTCTGTCAGAGGAAGAGTGGTGTCAATTGGAGAAGAAATAAAGGTTACAGGGTGGAGTCTTGGGCGCTCTGAGCACCAAAACTCCAAGCCCTTCTGGTAAAGGTGTGGAGACGAGGGGATAGAAGATTGAATAGTGTATTTGATGTGGTCGAAAGCCTAGGCATGCTGAGAGAAAGTTGCAAAAGATGGAGCTTGGACTGGAAGAAGACACAGTTTAGAGACATATAAGAGGCCTTGGAAGAGCTGGGAAAGCAACAAGATGAGCTGGCAAATGTAGGATGGATCAATTATGCATTCAAGTATATTGTCAGCAAAAATCAAGAAGTGAAGAAGTCTGACAGACAAATACTGAAGGCAGAGTACAAAAATCAAAAGGGAGCAAGAGGGTGATAAAGTAACAAGATTCTTTTTCAGGCACTTCAAGAACAGACGAGCACGTGTAAGAATTAACTACCTGAAGATAGAGAGAGGCGAGCGATGTGAAACTGAGAAGGGAATGATGAATGAGGCTGGAAGATATTTTCAGAAATTGTTCAATGAACAATTCCAACCAACTTTATGCAGAAACAAAGCAAAACTCAAGTTATTCTCCAACTACGGAAAAAAGCTACAAGATAGAGACATTATGAGCCTTTTCAGCCCTTTCACAACAGAAGAGGTATCCAAGGCAGTGTTCCAGTTGGGAGCTAATAAAGCACCTGGAGCAGAGGGACTGCCAGCAGAGTTCTACCAAAAGTTGTGGCCTGTAATTGGAGAGGAAGTTTCTGGTCCAGTACTTCAAATGCTAAACTCAAGGCGACTCCTCAAGGAGATTAATCTTGTTGAAAAAAGGGGTAGAAATTGGATGGGAAACTTAGATGATCAAGAGAATCGTAGGCGTACCCACTCTCCTTAGACTTATATACTGACTGTATATAGTCGCAAGATAAAACTCTTTCCTTATAGGAGGAGACTTAAACAAACTCTCAATCATTGCCTAAGATGTGTTGCAGTCACATCCTAGAAAGGGGGTGTATGGAAGAAATGAAGTAAATGTAAAGAGGAGGAAGAACACCCCTATTTATAGTGCAAGGATTCACTCTTGGATAGGGTAGAAATGACTTGTAGATAGGATGAGGATGTAGGATTTGTATGGATAAGATAGTTAGGATAATTAACCATCCCTAACTACCCTTATAAACACAAAAAAAATATGTGCTTAAATGAATTTGAGCATGTGAAAAACAAGTCAAAAATTGTCTTGTATTCTTAAACTTAATCTTCACACTTATTGCTCACCAATAATACACATACACTTGAAAAAATATCAACAATCCTCCGCCATTTCGAGTGTATAGAATTCTTAACTCATATTCCAACACCTCCGCCAACAAAACACATTAAATCACACACCTCAAAACACACAAGAGAGTAAGGGTTAGTCATGTATCTTAGATAGTTTCTTGCGAATTGAACTTCTAAGTAGTGAACATAATTACAAATATCTCAATGTGATAGTTGACAAAGCATTGAAATTCACATCCTTGTTAAACATTTGGATACATCACACCGACATGACTTAGCCAAATCAAGAAACCTCAAACTTATGACACTATTAAACGTCGTGTGTCCCATATCCTCTTGTGAGCAAATCAAAGCCAAGCCCAATAGCTCCTTGAAGCGGCTACACTTCTTTCCCAGATAGGTAGACTGAAACTTATATGCTCCTGTAATCAAGCACCCATCCTTAATCAATCTATTAAGAGTAAACACTCATCCTCTTATCATTACAAAACTTATGCACAACACTTACCCTTGGGATGGTTTTGAAACTTGTGCTAACACAAACACTATGCAATAGAGTCACCCTCCTAGGGCTTGACATCAAGTCAAGTATCAAAAGTGGCACTACTACTAGTATTTGTCAAGATAGAGCTTATACCCCTTGATGATTTAATCACCAAGTCCTTGGGCAATCCCTTAGTTAAGGAACACCAAGGTTCTCACTTGAAGGCACATATCCGATAGCCACTACCCCATCCTTGATGAGTTGATGTGTGTATGCATGTCTAAGTCCAATATGCCTTGACTTGCCATTGTAGACATGACTATACACCTTAGCTAGGGTAGATTTACTATCACAATATATGGAGATTGGTGACGTAGGCTTAAGCCAAATTGGCAATTCCAACATCAAATTCCGAAGCAGCGACCAAGGCCACTAACTCAGATGCCATAGTGGAATTTGAAATGCAACTTTGTTTCTTGGAAGCCCAAGAAACAATTGCACCACCAAGCATGAAAAGCCAACCCGTAGTTGAGGAATAGTCCTCCTTATCACTAGCCCAACTTGCATCCGAGTATCCCTCTAAAATCGAGGGTTTTCCTTTATAATATAGGGCATGGTTAGGGGTTTTCTTAAGGTAATTTAACATCCTCCTTATTACATGCCAATGGTACTTACTAGGATTACTAGTGTACCTACTTAATTTTCTTATTGCATAAGCAATATTCGGCCTTGTGCTTGTCATGGCATACACCAAGTTACCAATAACTTTGGCATACTCTTCTTGACAAATAGCTCTTCTTTCATTCTTGACCAAATGAAATCTTGCATCGAAAGGTGTTGAAACTAGAGTGAGTTGCTTACATTTGAACTTCACCAACACCTTTCGATATAATGGGATTGTGAAAGGCTAATACCATCATTATTTCTAATGATCTTAATGCCTAATATCACATCTACCTCACCCATGCCTTTCATGAAAAACTAGGATGAGAGAAAACTCTTGGTTTTCTCAACTTGTTCCACGTCAGTACCAAAATCAACATGTCATCCACATACAAGCAAATAATGACTCTTTTTCCATTCTCAAACTTATAGTACACACACTTATCAGATTCATTAATTGCAAAGCCAAAAGAAAGCACAACCTTATCAAACTTTTGATGCCATTGTTTAGGAACTTGTTTTAAACCATATAAACACCTAACTTGTTTGCATACTTTCTTTACTAGTCCCTTAGCCACAAATCCTTCAGGTTGCCTCATGTACACCTCTTCCTCTAATTCACCATTTAGAAAAGTCATCTTAACATCCATTTGGTGAATTTCAAGCTTAAAAATAGTGGCTAACGCTATTAGAACTCTTATAGTCGTTATTCGTGCCACTGGTGCATAGCTGTCAAAGTAGTCTATACCATGTCTTTGTGTAAAGCCCCTTACAACTAGTCGGGCTTTATACCTTTCTATGGTACCATCTACTTTCCTTTTCCTCTTTAAAATTCACTTAGAAGCGATAAGCTTACTACCGGGTGGAGGATCCACAAGGATCCAAGTATTGTTCTCTAGAATTGCTTCTTGTATAGTCTCCTTCCAAAAGGGAGCATCTTGTGATCCCATTGCCTTACTAAAAGTCTTAGGATCACAACCAATGTTATGTATGAAGGGATTTGATTGCAAATCTCATCCCTTGTTCCCTCTACCAAGTAGAGATAGAAATTATCCCCAAATGATTTCTCTTTTCTAAGTCTCGTACTTCTTCTAGGTCCATCATTTTCATGATATTCACTAGATACTTGTTCATTTGGAACCATGTCACAAATGACATCTTTGGGTCTTGGTATTGAATGGAATCTTTGCTCATCAAATAAGGCATCAATGGATACTACAACGGTGTTCACCATTACATACTCATTAGATTCAATACCCTTTTCACCCAACTTTCTCTTCTTAGGTTTGGGCACTTTAACAATTGCCCTACACACCCAAACCCTTAAATGACTTAAGTTTGGTTTGTGTTTGTTCCAAATCTCATAGGGAGTAATAGAATTATCCTTAGTAGGTATTCTATTCAAGATGTAGCATGCGGTAAGCATGGCTTCACCCCAAAATCCCTAACTTAATCCAGAGTTAGATAGCATAGTATTAACAATTTCTTTAAGAGTTCGATTTTTCCTTTCGGCCACCCCATTTTGTTGAGGACTATAGGGGGCTGTCACTTGATGAACAATACTAGCTTCTTGAAAGTATTTAGGCTCATAATACTCCCCACCCCTACCCGATCTAAGGATTTTAATAAAGGATTCACAATGTAATTTACTTTTGGCCTTAAATGATTTAAATTTATCAAGTGCTTCATCTTTAGTTCTTAATAGATAGACTTGGCAATATCTTGAATGATCATCTATAAAAGTGATGTAGTACTTCTTACCACCAATTGTAGGATTAGTGTGAAAATCACCTAAGTCACTATGAATAAGATCTTCCCTCTTAATGCATGGAAAAGATGCTTTAGTGATTTTGGTTATCATGCATGTCTTACACTTCTTTATATTATCATCTACTAGTGGAATTAAACCAAGTCTAGACATGACTTACATTTTCCTAAAATTCACATGACCAAGACGATAATGCCATAAAGAAGAACGGGAAGAAGGTTGCACATACATATAATCGGAAATCACTTCATTAACATTAGCAATATCAATAGAGTCATTACACACAACACTAAGCTTAAACATGGTCCCACTGACATAGCCCTTACCCACGAAAATATCACCCTTAGAAAGTACATAATTATCTCCATTATACACTTGGAGAAACCCATACCTACTTAACAAGAACCCGGAAACTAGATTCTTACTACTTCCAAGGCAAAATAAACATCCTTAAGAATAAGTGTTTTGTCGGAAGTGAACTTGAGATCAATTTGGCCAACGCCTTTCACCGGAATCAGGGCATTGTTTCCCATTTAGAGACTCCTTCCCTCCTCGGCCAGAGTGAAACTTGTGAAGAAGGAGTGGTTGTTGCATACGTGCCCAACGACACCCGAATCAACAAACCAAGCATAGTCCTCACGTACTATGTTGATTTGTTCCTTGATCATAGCAACGAACTCACTTGGTGCTTTCTCCTTGCCCTTGTCATTTTTATCGAGTATGGCATGTTTCTTTTTCCAAACATGGCAATCTCGTTTCTTATGTGTGGAACTACCACACTCCCAACATAAGGGTTTCTTCTTGTTGTTGGCCACCTCTTGCTTTTGTTGTTCTGGTTGTTGTCATTAGGCCTTTTCCTCTTGCCCTTTTGACCATGGCTAGAACCACCATCTTGTACAACATGAACCTTAGAGGCATCCTTAGGATCACCCTCTAAACATAACTCTTCCTCGATACGAAGATGGTTAGCAAGTTCCTCAATAGTCATTGCCTCTTTCTTGTATTTAAGGATTTTCTTAGCTAGTGTCTTTCCAAGAGGGGGTAACTTATCAACCAAAGCAGAAACTATAATAGACTCATCCATGTTCAGATTATGTTGTTTAAAATTGCTTAAAATACGTTGGACTTCATGAAGTTGGTCTAAAACAGAACGACCTTCAATCATGCAATAATTCATGCATTGACTAACCAAGAAATTCTTACTTGATTTGTCCTCCGACATGTATTTGTTTTTCAATGCCTCCTAAAGATATTTAGCGGTCTCCATGTTTTAATAAACATCAAACAGGGTGTCCTCCATGCCATTGAGAATGTACCCACGACATATGCAATCATCATTCTCGAATTTCTGGCGTCTTCTCATCTCTGCCAAAGTCTCATCATCAGACTCCTCGGGATATGGTGAGGTTAGCACATGAACCACCTTCAACGTGGTTAATATGAAGTGCATCTTCTTTTTCCATCGACGGAAATTCACACCGTCAAACTTGTCAAGTTTTTGGAAACCAGATGTCAAATCCTTGCATGATTCCATCTTTAGGATATATATATATATATATATATATATATATATATATATATATATATATATATATATATATAAGTCTAAGATTGTTGAAAAAAGGGGTAGAAATTGGATGGAAAACTTAGATAATCAAGAGAGTCATAGGCATACCCACTCTCCTTAGACTTATATACCGACCTTATATAGTTGCAGGATAAAACTCTTGCCTTATATGCGGAGACTTAAACAAACTCTCAATCCTTGCATAAGATGTGTTGCAGTTACAGCCTAGAAAGGGGGTGTATGGAGGGAATGAAGTAAATATAAAGGGGATGAAGAACACCCCTATTTATAGTGCAAGGGTGCACTCTTGGATAGGATAAAGATGACTTGTAGATAGGATGATGATGTAGGATTTGTATGGATAAGGTAGTAAGGATAATTGACCATACCTAACTACCCTTATCAACACAAAAAATATGTGCTTAAATGAACTTGAGCATGTGAAAAACAAGACAAAAATTGTCTTGTATGCTTAAACTTAATTTTTCACACTTATTGCCCACCAATCATACACATACACTTGAAAAAACATCAACAAATCTTACCTACATCACCCTAATACCAAAGAAGGATGGGCCAAAAGAGATGAAGGATTATAGGCCGATAAGCCTCCGTAATGTCATCTACAAATTGGTGTCCAAATACATGGTGAATAGGTTGTGAAGCATCATCAAAGGGCTAATTGATGACTCACAAAATGCCTTTATACCAGGAAGGCTGATTGGGGATAGTTGTTTAGTGGCACATGAAATTCTAAGTGTCATTACATAGAAAAGACAGGGCAGAAAATTGGTGGCAGTAAAAGTGGATATAAACAAGGCTTACGATAGGATAAGGTGGGATTTTGTGAAGGAGGTCTTGGAGAAGCTGGCATTCCCACAACACTGGATACAATTGATTATGGATTGCATAAGCACGTTCAGAAATTCAGTCCTAGTTAATGGGAGTCCATCCCCTCCGTTCTACCCACAGGCAGGATTTAGGCAAGGTGATCCACTGTCTCCATACATTTTTATATTGTGTCTTGATGTTCTGGCTGCAAATTTGAAAGTAGAACAAACAAAGGGACAGATCAAGGGCATTAAAGTGGCCAGAGGCAGTCCTGAAGGAACACACATTTTCTTTGTTAATGATTCCATACTAGACAGGGAGTTGTCTAGTACTAAAGAGCATTATGGATACCTTCTGTATGGCATCAGAGGAAGTTATTAACACTGCCAAATCACAGGTTATGGTATCTCTGAATGTCTCAATGGAGGAGAAAGAGGGATCAAAAACCATCTTTAGCTATCACATGGAGGAACAGTTCAATAAATATTTGGGTATTCCACCTACCCTAGGAAGATCCAAAACAACACAGTTGGGTTTTCTTGTGGATAATACTGCAACCAGACTAAGCAATTGGAAAGCAGCATTACTCTCTCTGGTAGGGAGGTCAGTTTTGATCAATTCGGTGCTGAGTGCTTTAAATCAGCATGTGTTTTCTGTTTTCAAGATATCGAAGACAATGACCCAGAAGATTGACTTAATCATCATAGATTTTTTCTGGGAGACAAGTCCGGGCAACAAAGGTACACATTGGGCAGAAAAGGAGAAACTTTTTACACCAAAAGGTATGGGAGGCCTGGAATTCGTAAAGCAAAATCGATGAATGAAGCTATGTTGGCAAAACAAGCGTGGCGAGTTCATAATAATCCAAATTCCTCTGCGATAGAAAGAGTGAAGAAAGGGATCAGGATTAGAATTGGAAGTGGAAGTGGAAGTGGAAGTGGAAGACAAACGAAAATTCTGGATCACAAGTGGATCAAGACAGAGGAGATTCAGCTGAAGGAAGGGATTAACAAGCAAGATTGGAAGGGTAAAAAGGTAGGAGAGCTTCTACAAGGAGAACCAAGAGAATGGAATGTGCCCATGATTCAGAATCTTTTTTTTTTTTTGAGAAAACAATGAAAGCAATATCGGTGTATCTAGTAAGGGATGCGGATGAAGAGGGCCCTTTTTTTGGGGGGTTAGCAAAAGATGGGGATTTCGGTGAAATTAGGATATTTTCTCCTGCAGATGAATCATAGAGAGAACAAGGGAATAAGAGAACCAAATCTAGAGATCTCAAAATTCTGGAAAAAAAAAAGTATGGGCCTTAGACATTCCAGAGAAGAGGAAGATACTACTTTGGAGAGCACATCAAAATGCACTTCCTCTTTAGAGCAAAAGGAAAAAGTGGAGTGATACAACAGAGGATAAATGTCAATTATGTGGCCAAGAAAGGGAGACAGTGGAACACCTCTTTAGGGATTGTGATTGGACCTGCACATTTGGCAAGCATCAGTGTTGGGAATGATCAACAAGGGAAAGTTGAACCTTAAATTTAATGTATGGTCTAGGAACTGGATCAACATGCTTTTGAACAGAGCCGAATGGGGAGGAACTGGTAAAGGATTTTTTTTTTGGTGTTCTATGGTTCCTTTGGATTGCCCGAAATAGTAGAATGATAGAAAAGAAGCCTATACAACCATTGGAAATAATGAAATGGTATCAGAAGGCAAGGATGCCTGCAGGGATGATGAAATGGCCAAAGAAAATTGACAGATGCGATGGGAATAAACGGGAACAAAGTATTGAAAGGAGGCATAATGAATTCCAGTGGCAAGAGAATGATTTTTGGGAAGAGATAGTGGAATTCTAGTGTGATGGATATGGGATCAAGCAACATTGAAGGGTGGTTTAGGGTGGGTTGCAAAGAAGCAAGGCAGCAAAATTGTAGAGTACAAGGAAGCGGCACTGGGACTATCTTCGTTTCAATTAGAACTCCAATTTTGCTGAACTGATCAGAGCCTTCAGCACCAACACGCCAAGGGATCCGGACTACTTGCACTTACTTCTCAGTTGTAAATGCTTATTTATTTTCTTCTCTTTTATCAGTATTACCAGTGTTAAGCGTTAAAGTATTAAGGAACCAGATGCCTTGGTTGTCAAAGCCAAAAGGGGAAACCCTTCTTAACACATTAGGACTAGGTTTCTTATATTCGTTTCTGTCTACGCTACAAAAAAAAATAAAAATAAAAAACACAAGTACTAGTGGCACGCCCTATGTCTTTGGAGGCATGCAATTATGCATTAACTTCAAAGCTCCCAGAGAGTAATTTTTCATCTAATCCAAGTTTCATTTACAATACCAGAGTAATATTAAGCTTATCCGATGTTCATTTCGGGTATTCGTTTCATCACCAATTCTACAGATAATCCCAAAGAATAATACTTTGGCTAATCTTACAGTTGTCAATTCGAGCGGGCGAGCGGGTTATGAGTCAGTCGTACATCGGGTTAGATTAAATGCGGATCGGGTATATTTCGAGTTCGGGTAATGGTTTATTGATTACAACCTTTTTCCGTTTTTCCTTTAAAAACATGTGTCTAAATACATTTTTTATATAATATACATAATATAATACGTTTATCTTATAGTCACGATGAATTATTATAAATATTTCAACTTAAACTAGAGAAATAACAGATGAATAAATTGCAATCATAGTTTAATAGTCATGAAATCCTATGAAACTTCACAAAATCTTATAGATTTCAAGTTAAATAAAGTTTCCAGGTCAAACGGACGGGTCGGGTTAACCCGCTAATTTGCAGATTTTTACGTTTGATTTACTTCGGGTGCAGATCGAGAAAATCATATTCAAAACCCAGAATTTCCTGACGGGTTTGGGTCTGATTATCTGATTGGGTCAAAGATCGACACTCTAGCTAATCCTGTAAAACAAGCTGGAAGGCTTCTATCTGGTAGAATTCAACCTGAACTCTCCAGTATAGGAGCTCCTTCATCACAAGTTCTTCAGATCAACATTTGGCCACAGTAAAGTAAAAGAACATGAAACAAGCAGTAGATGACGCTATGAGAGGAAGAAGAGCTTAAACAAAGTCTTGTCTTTTCATCTATTTCAATAAATATATGTTAACAGAAAATCTCCAAACTGAACAAAGGGTGCAACATAAATTGGACATTGGCGTCCCAATATGAGAATTTCCCTGCAGCAAAAACATCACTGGATGTCCTCAGTTGTCAAAACCTTTCACATTCAGTCCCCCACCACCAAAAGCTCATTCAGCCATAATTTGCAATAATTCCACTCCACTTCAGATTAATCCTGTCAAAACCAGAAGTACACATGCACATAAGAGCCCCCCCGGTACAGAATAAGAGTTATATGAAACCACAACAGCACCTCCATCCCACAAGGGCACATTGTGTTTAGTCTCACCCAGATCACTTACTATCTTCTAGAAGCCAGGTGTGCAGAGTTGGTCCTGTACGACACAAGTACGGCTCACTGTTAGAATACGACAAAGCTGGATCACGGAGCACTGCCATAAATAATACCAGCACAATAAACAGAATCAAAACCTACCTGCCCTGCTGTTTACCCACAAAACCAGCAGCACCAACTCTGGCAGAAATTGGACCCTTGCTTTGCAGATTGCCATAGTTAGATCTATCAGAATGCACACCATTTTCAGCAGGCACCAGTACTGGTACTGGCGGGCCAGGCTTAAACTCTGACCCATTGAGTTCTGAAGTATCTTTCGACTTGCTCAAAATCTTCACATTTCCCGAAACACTGAAGCCAGAGCCATTGGGATGGTAGCTTTGAAGTCCCAATGTATGATTGGATTCAGAAGAGTTTCTCAGAGGCTTAGCTTCCAAGGATGGAACCTTCTTAATTCGACTGGTGTGAGCCATTGGCGTAACAGCCACTGAGGGGAAAAGGGGTGAATAGGGTGATGAAGCAGCAGCTGCTGCAGCAACTTTCGCCACTGCTGCTGTAGCTGCTATAATTCCTTGTGCACCTTCTCTAAGTTGAATATAGTCCTCCTCAATTACGAAAAGCTGCAGTTGCAAAAAAGTTGTTGTAACCACTATCTCACAGTAAACATTCATAGTTTTAGTCTTTTAGACACTCAAAACCACAGGGAAATAGAAGGAAAATTACTTCAGGGTGACTGGCAACAAAGTCATCAAGCTTTCCATATTTCTTTTTGTAATCATGCCAGTGAAGAGGTGCAAGCATCTTTGCAAGCCTGTTGGGCAACTGTTTGAACACCATGTCAATGAGATGCACCATTTTCTTAAAGATTTATAATAAAATAAACAGTTAAAGTAAAAATGCTAACCGTTGAGCTGATACGAATTTTGCCACCAGGAGGAATTGTTCGAACAATACAAGCTAACAAGGCCCTTTCATCAAGGAGAGCAACCTCTGGTGTACGCCCACTGGACAAGGAATTTGTCTGACCAGTTGGAACAGCAGCTTCAGATAAAATAGGATCAGTAGTATTGCTCACTACAGCTTCACGGAACTGCACCTGATGAACAGATGCTTCAGATGGGGATGGACTGGCAGCAGCACTGGTTTGCTCTACCATGACATCTTGATTTTCTGCTCCATTATCACCATTGTCAACAGCATTGTTCTCCTGAGCATATTGAACTTCAGTGTTAGTAACTATCAACTAATTTTACCTTCAGTCAAGCCTGCTCTGTTGAAGACACTAATATCAGTCTCAATTCTTTGGTTTATTGTGGGAAAGTTGAGAAAGTAGGCCATCTAAAGCAGTTTAAGTGAATTGGATCATTAGATGTCAGACACTGCAAAAACTATGATGTGTATGCAGGCCCTTTTAATCCCCATGTCACCAGGAAAGATCATAGAATAATAAGGATCACTTCACAGATACTGTAAAATCCTCTAAGCTTTAGGTTACTAGACCCACACATTGCTGACAATAATTGTTCACAGTTTCTAGAGACAAATCATTTTTACATCTACAGGTTGAGAATCTTGAATCTCTTTACAGTCCATGTCAGAGCTTTTGACAATACGACTAACGAATTGTCAGTTTCGCCATAAACCAAAACAGCCACACAGCAACTATAACTGACAGCTCTGTTCAACTGTCTAATCAAACACATGAACAGAAATCAAAGTTCCATGTAGATATAGGAGACAAACCTTATTTTCATTAGTTTGATTGAGAGGTTCCAAACGCAATGACTCGGTGAATTGTGCAGAAATTTGCCCAAAGCTATCTTGAGCCTCAGAACCAGTCAAATAGCTTTTGTCAGCTGACTCGAGAATCTACAAAGACAAGTCTCATAAGTAAAGCAAATATAAGCAAACAAATCACATACAGAAACATATATCTGAATACAGTGATCATTATGTGCTACCTGTGCCTCCTTGCTGACTGATACTTGCGAATTAGGATCTAATCCTTGACTCATATGAGCATGCAAGTAATCTGCATGCAGACCAGGTCCACTAACAGAAAAGTCATAGTTATAACTTGATTCAGATCTTGATCTGTCTTCTTCATTCTGGGACAGCGAATGTTGGCTCTGAGATGATATTTGAGCCCCTTCTGGTAAAGCCTAAGAATGATACTAAAAATAAGCAAAATACTAACATTTCCATATAAATGTGAATGAAATAAGAAGTTACAAACATAAACCTGTTGGCTCTGCCACTGTTGGGAAGAAGTCATTGCTGGCACAGAATGAAAATGGCCAACATGGGAGTTCGGAACATGCAGCGGCACTGAGTGGTGGGCCCCTTGTTGATGCATGACATAAGGATGCACTGCAGTCACTTGTCCAGGTGGAAGATAGGAGGGCATCCCAAGAATGGGTGAAGGAGAAATTGGAAAAGTAGGAGCATGATTGGCCTACAGAACAGCAGGAAGTGCTACTCAATCAGGACGAAGGAATGGATATATATGATTGAAGACATGCAAAATCATACTGCATAAATAAACAATCACCACACTAGACATTATGAAAATCTACTCCTAGAAAGGACACAAAAAATTTCACTAGCAACAGCCAAAACATAAGCTGGAGGTAGTGAACTAGCATCAAAAGAAGTCCCAGCAATGTGGATTGGCCCGTATGAAAGTTGCGAAGGACAAGAGGACCATGCCACATAGGGGCTCCACATAAGTGCTAAGGCTGCTCCTTATTGTAGGATTGCTTGGTAAGGCATTGATAATTGATATATGTTTTAAAACTTTATTTTGCATAGCATTAAGTATTACCTCCTTTACAAAACTTTTCCGAATGTAAAGGTATCCGGTTAAAGTAGTGTCTCCAATAAAACTAACACAACTTTTGTAAACTTTTCTGAATGTAAAGGTATCTGGTTAAAGTAGTGTCTCCAATAAAACTAACACAACTTTTGTTAAAATGACTAATCAAGCCCTAAACTGCAAGGTACCCAGAAGCACATGGACCAAACACATGAAATTCCAGGAAACATCCACAAATGACAAATAATCATGGGGGCAAGGGCATCTTCAACCCATTGGCTAAAACCAAAGATTAAGCTCCAAAATCAGGTCAAAAGTTTAGGTTTTCATTTTTTTAAATTTTGACTGCTACATGTAGTTTACAATAATGAAGGCCATTTGTTTTCCTACCAGCACCTGTGCAGTGCTAAAGTCCAATATTCCTCCCAACACTGCCATTTTTTGGCTTGGGTGGTCTCAAGCTCCAGAGGTAAAGTCTCCATCGAAGGGATTTCTTAAAATGAGAAACGTTACATGGCAACTAGCACCTATGTGCCTAGGTTCAGAACGGCTAACCATCTCTTTGTTTACAGTTTAGACTGTCAGGGTTTATTAACATCTGTATCTTTATCTTTCCCCGATGGGGGGTTAGTTGGGCATATCATACTGTCAAAGGGGGTGGTGGCTTGTAGAAGAAGCTTTCCATGATGGGGGGCTTCGGGGCAATTTATTATATGCTCCTTAGAGCACATACTCATTCATACATCAATGTATTTTTTAAATGTGTACTTATCACATATTAATATTTTTATGTTTAAAATTCATTGGCGTAACTTGAGGTCTGGGATGATATCTGGGTTGACTAAATCAACAACGTATTCGTCAAAGCTTTTGCTAACAGGGTCCCGATGAATGGAATCCTCGGCAGTGTTGTAATCATACAGCGAAAGCGGGCTGCCAACGACATCCCCATCATAAGAACCAAAGGACATCCTTTCAGGCTCAAATGGCTGGGAATTCTGAACCATGAGGTGCCCAAATTCCTCTTCAAGCCTGGCCATGGCTGTCTGAAGCACATCATGAACCTTTCTCAGAAGGTCGACTTGTTCAGTGTCCTTATCCAAACATAAGGCTTCCAATTCTTCAGCCAAGAGACAAGCTTCGTCCACAGCTTTGAGGTACTCAGAAGCATCATCAGGGCCGGATTCCTATATTCATTGGCCTCTTCAACAGATGGAAGCCACAGGTGTCAAGCCCACAGGAACTTATGTTCAAATTCCGATTACTCATAAAAGAAGAAAAAAAAAACAATAATGGCATCATTCTGACAATTGGTGCATGGAACAGGAGAATGCCCATCACTTAAGTCAAACAAGATTTGACCACAACTCAAGAGGAACATTAAGACTAAAAGAGAGTTCGGACTTGATGGAGAATTACAGTTGCTAACCCTAAATAAGGAATCCTTTTAGCTTAAGGCCCCGGCCCCGGCCCCGGCCCCACCTCCTGGTAACATTTGTAGACAGTTGACATCTTCACATCTGCTTCAAAAAGTGTCCATCCCAAATCTCTTTTATTTTGTTCTTTTTTTTTTTTTTTACACTAGCAGGCACATCAGTCAAATTGTTACATTCATTGTCCATCCATTCTGATTTGGTTCACTCAATTACAGTACAATGGATCTATTAAAATTTTGGGTGCTACAGATTTCTTTCCTTGAAAACAAGAAAAACCATTATTATCGGAAGTTCGGAACCAAAAGATAGACAGCACCACCAAGCTCTTAAGGGAAAGCACGCCAGAGCATGTTCTAGGGGGCTACAAAAGATTGCTATCCCACCCAAAGAGAGTCTATCAACAAAATTACCATTAGATAAATAACAGCCGATATAACCTATTTACAAAATACAGTCAGTATCCATTTATCCACGCTATACTCAGCGGCAGTTTATTGATGCTAATGCATTTACACAATATATTTCCCTGATCTATGAACTCCATAGCTTCCATTCCTTATGAATCATAGTTCTCGGCTTCTTGCACAACTATGCATACTATTTTGTCAAATTCTTTCTCATAAAACTCCAAACCAAAATCCCTCCTACAAACCCAACTAGAAAAGGCCAAGCATGCATCTCAGCACACCAAACCCAAAAATCAATCCATTCTACACTGCCATTAACTCTTTTTTTAAGAGTAACAAAACCATGTATTAGACACTAAGGGGGTGTCACCCATTTACAAAAAGGGGCTTAAGAAAAATTTAAAATTATAAAGAAAAAACTTAACCCTTAAGCTCTCTACAATAATCTCATCCACAAAATCCAAAATATTTTACCATGATGAAAACATTACATACTGTTCTCAAAAGTTAAAAGTTTGAAATCAATAAGCATTCTGGCTTTGTCCTCAATTTTTCCAAAAGTTTCTTTCCTTCCAAGTGCACTGCCAAATAGTCGGAGGACTCAAACTCCATACACTAAGAACCAAACTCTTCTTCAACCTTTTTCTCCATGCCACGGAGACATCTTCCAAACCTAGAGGTTGCACCAACTAACCCCCCCCCCCCCCAATCAAAGAAAACACCAAATGCCAAAGGGTAGAGACACGAGTACAATGAATAAAGAAGTACTCTCCCTCCTCTCACTCAAAGAGCGCCTAATAACAAAGTATCTTCTTTTAAGCATGTCGCCAGGGGGTATCTTTCCTTTGGTGATCGGCCAAGCAAAAATAATAGCTTAGTGGGAGCTTTACACTTGCACATAGCCTGGTGTGGAAAGAATCTCCCATGCAACTCCTTAAACATCTACATGTATAAACTATTCACAGTAAGTTGCCTGCTAGAGTTAGGCGACTAAAGTATACATCATAACCTTCAAGAGCTACCTTAATTTTACACAGCAAAACCAATAGATTGAACACACTTTCCTCATCAAAAGCTAATCTCAACACTATGCATCATGTCAAAACAAGAACCTAGCCCCCTTCTCCACTTCAAAGTGCATCATTAATTGGAACCTTACCAAAACCACCTATAATAGACCTCCAACAACCAAACCCCACAGGCAACGGTAGGCTTCTTACTCCAACAACCATGCCTTTGAACTCCGTACATAGTTACAATCACCTTTCTCCATAAAGCAACCCCTTCTTTAGCAAAGCTCCAAAACCATTTGCCTTTTAAGTGTTTCATTTGTGTTTGGTAGGAAAAAGATATATATTCATAATTGGACTAAAAGAACTGATGTTCAACTAGCACCATACAAAGTTATGTATAACCATAAGACAAACTGCCCACAAAATCGACCACATCAAAAAAGGAGAGCTAAACTTCCCATTCACCCAAAAGAAGAAAGACTTGACAAAATGTCTAATACCAAGGTCACCCTCAATTTTAGGAGAATACGCGTTATCCCATTTAACACAACAAAGACCCTTACTGTAGCCTCTTCGGTTCAAAGACATCACATAAACAAGGAGGCTACCTAAAGTGCTTTGCGATAAAGTGAGTCTACCATCTTTTAACAGAAGATTAAATTTTCAACTGGCTAATCCCTGTGCAATCTTTCCACAACATGATCTTACTTGTTTTGCATTTAAAAGAATCACCAAAAGGAATGCCAAGGTAGGGAGAGGGAACATGCTCAACCACATATCCAAACAAAAAGCACTATCAGATAAATCCCATTCACTTATCCAATAGGAATGAGAACACTTTGACAGATTAAATTTGAGGCCAAAAATATTTCAAAAAACAAAGGAATACATTTCAAATAACCCAAATTACTTTCGAAACACGAGCAGAAAAACAAGTTGCCATCAGTGAGAGATAAATGAGAAAACAACACACTCGGAGAATGGGGGTTTGAAATGGGAAGGCCCTCCAAAAGCCCACTTAATCAGCCTTATTCACAAGCTTACTGAAAGTCTCCCTCACTAGGATGAAAAGAGGAGAAAGAAGGTCCCCAGACAAAGCCCTCTCATGCTAGGCTGGGAAAAGAAACACACTTTACTATTAACAAGATCATTCGATCACTAGGATGAAAGAAGAGGAGCAAGAGGGTCCCCCAACGAAGCCCTTCCCAGCTGGAGAAGAAACCAGATGCTTTACCTTTAACAAGATTATAGATTAGATCACACACATGAGCTCTGATACTCACTCTTCTAAATAGTAGCCGTACCCGTCTCCGACACGACACGACATGGATATGGACACAGGATAGTGTCCGACACCCACTTTGGCTATTGGACACTTCTGAGCTGTCCTTAGATGATCCATAACTTGAAGTGATTATTTTGGAGGATGATGTAGAGGGAATACACTCATGCTAACTAGGGAAATTTTGATTGTTTTATGGATTAACTCCATAAGTTTACTGTTTATTTTTATGTTAGACATTACCTAAGTTGTTATTATTGTTTTATGAACAATGATTATGAAATTTTTAAGTATTTAGCTTATCATAATAGTTGTGTGTGAACCCATATCCGTGTCCCCGTACCCGTGTCCAAATACAAGACCTTGTCCCCGAGTCCTACAAAAGCAAAAAAATTGTGTCAGATCCTCGGATATGTGTCAGGGTCCGACACCCGTACCTGAGTCTGAGTAACATAGCACATGAGGATAGTATCCTACAAGATTGAAGTAGCTTATATAGATTAATAATTAAATTTTTACCACATTCTTCCATCAAGAGCAATATTTCAACTAGCTAATGCAATATCCAAAGAAATATTTTGGGGAACTCCGCCTGAGAAAATAGAAAGTATACATATTTAGGATCCTGATTAACTCAGGATCCTTGTTGCATTTCTTAAGTTATTCACTCAATTAACTTAATGTAGAGTATCCTACAAGCTTGAAGTGACTTAATATAGAGTATCATTAAACTTTTACTGCATTGTTCCATCAAGATCAATATTTCAACTAGCTAAAGCAATATCCAAAGAAATATTTTGGGGAACGCCACCCTAGGAAAATAGGAAGACTAGGTATTCCTGATTTCATACAAATCTTTGTTTCATTTGTTAAGTTATACACTCAATTAACTTGTTGAATTCATACTTTTTTGAGTTTCAACTATTTGAAACTACATGAGGTACAGGGTTCAGAAGACTTTAAGTTTAACAACTCCGGAACTGTTTGTACTGTATTCCGTAACTATGTTTGAGAACTTTTGTAGTATTGTTTGATCTCAAGCACCAACAATGATTGCTCTGAGTATTCTACATCACAAACATCTTGTCCAAGCAAAAAGGACGTACGGAAAGCTGAGTAAAGGTTACCGGAAGATCAAGAGGGTGTTAATTAAAATGCAAGCATAACCCCCCCCCCCCCCCCTCAAAAAAAAACACACACGCACGCCCAATAAATAATGATCAAACAGGTAATAGGCGCACCTGCGTTGAACCACTTCCCATTGAACCAAATGGCTGAGAATTTTCTGAATTTCCATTTTGAAGACCCCCGGAACTAAGATTTGATGTACCACCTCCATTAGTTTCCACACTGTTTGATCCAGCTTGGGATCCATCACTTGATGTAATTTGCGGGACACCTGATTCAGTGTTATAGGATCCACTCTTTCCTCTGACTCCAGCCAGCTCAAGCTGAAGTTGTTGAATTGCTTGCATTTGCTGTCTCTCCATCTCTGCAGACTGATAATTGAAAGGCCTAGATATCAGAAACAACAATAGCAACATATGCGCGCGCGCGCGCACACACACAGAGCAGCAGCATGCAAAAGATATCGTAATGCATAAGAACTCTTTGAGTAACTGATGGATGTGCAAATAAGCACCTAGGATAAACAAATGACACTTCCGTTGAAAGAGTAGGGACTTACAGATAAGCAAATAATATTTCCCTACTCACGCCCTCCCTACCATTGCTCCCATGTATGAAGGGGACACTAGACAAGCAAAGCAACCTTAGTGCTCTTCAAAGGCAAAACCAAAATTTTAAAAAAAAATATTGTTAAACCCCAACCAACCCCCTCCCTCCCCCCACAAGTGATTACTAGCATGGCTCAATGTGATAATTATACTAATGCAGTTCTCCACAAATATCCTAACAGTAAGGCAAATTGCATAACTAGAAATCTACGGAGTAAACCTGTCGTTGACAAAAAAGCCAAAGCTGATGACACTGTTCTGTACGTTCCCGTAGCTCAGCTTGCAATGTAGTTGACTGCAACCCATCCATTTCTTGCACACGTGCGATCCAAGCTTGTGCTTCTCTTAATTGCTCATCCCTGAAGAGCAGGGTCTCTTGATCTGCCCGACGCTGCAATGCCAAAAATATCACCAAGTTAACCGATGGTGAATGACAGCAGAGGCAACTGTGGCAAATCTCATATGAGACCAAGTTCCCCACTTCTTCGTAGCAAATCAAATTCAATACATCCAAAAAGAATACACTATTAAATGGATACTAGACAGCTCCAAACCTGTATGGATGGTTAAAACTACCAATCAGTACAGACAACTAATCAATCAAATTGATTGCATACCTGTTCTTGCAACTCTAACAACTGCCTCTCTTTCTCTTGGATGTGCTCTTGGAGATCATGTATTTGCTTCATATGATGAGCCCGCTCAGCTTCAATGTTATCGCGCTCCCTCCTATGGAAGAAAAGGAAACCAATTAATCAAGTGTGGTTTGAGGATACCAATAATAGTATAGACAAAAAGCATACTCTAACAAATTGTCAACCCGTCAATTGGCATAACCAGCATAAAACATAACAACAGATCAATCGCCCAAAAAAATCAAGTGGGCTTCAATGGTGGCTAGGCTCACCGAAAGTTTGCTAGTTCTTTATTCTGCTCCCTCAGTAAGTCTTCCTTGGCCCATGCCTATAAAAAGACAATTCCAGATCAAACTACATTCAGCAAGAGTAAACAGTATGCAATGGCAACAAAAAAATCCAGGTTCTCCCAAACTAACAGCTTCATTGTCCAATCTAACAGCATGCAACTCTCTTTCCTTCTCCTCCAACTTCCTCTCTAGTTCATGTATCGTTTGATCTCTTTCACGCAGCTGTTCCTGCACAATTCAACCAAACCCGCATAACATCAGCAACACAGTATAAAACAACAACGAAGCTACAACACTTGGTGATTTATTCTAGAAACCTGAAGCCGTGCAGCAACATTGGCTTGCTCTTTAATCCTAGCGTCAAAACTGCTCTGCATTTCCATAATCTCAGACTTTATAATCATCTGAGCCCGAAGTTCAACCTCCATTTGCTGCAGCTCTTCCCTCTGCCTGGCCAAACTATGAATTTTTTGCTGCAAAATCCCATCATCAACTCCCATAATGCCATCCATTTGTATGGAACAGAAGTCCATCCCATCAAGGGCATCTTGTCCTCGCTGCATCTTTTAACCAAAAACCCACATTAATCGCTTGCCCACACAAAACCCAGGAGAAAGGAAAAGACATTCCTCTCAATATACACACATAGTACCTCATATATGGTCCGTTCATCAGAATGCCCTAGCTTCGACCTATCCAACTCCTATACATGAAACAAAATAACCAGATCATCAAAACCCTAGCTTTTGCCACACCAGCCCTAACTTTCTGATCAGCAAAAAGGAAAAAAACGGAAATCGAGAATCAAAACAAGTCGATGAATATAATATACCTCGTTCCCAGAGTTTCGAACGGGATGTTCAGAGACAGCACGCCACTCTTTGCGAGACGGAGACTGAGAGGAGACGGAAACGCTACGCCCAGCAGTGGCCGCAGCCTCCATTGTAGAAATTGGGGGAAATTTCGAAAAACCCTAAAATTATATCGGCTTTTTCAGAGAATGCGGAAAACCCTAGAAATCGAAAACATGGAAGAGGAGTGAGAATTGAAAATGCAGGGAAAGGGAAGAGAGAATGTGAGAAGACTGGGAGTCAGAGTGACGAGCGTTGTGCGGGAGATTGATTAAGGGTTTTAAGGAAGGAGACTGGGGAGAGATAGTTTTAAAGCCGAATCGTTGACGACAATAACCAGAGAGAGAGAGAGGGCGGAGAGAGAAATGAGAAGGTTAGATAATTGTGAGACTCCCGCCATTTATAGTAGAAGCTCTAGGCAACGTAAATGACATTCACGCTCACTACAGCGGCGCGTGTGTATCATCCCCGCAACCTAAGCCTATGTACGCTTGCAATTTATTACATGCTATTGGAGTATATGCTTCAAATGTGATCAATTTCAAGGGGATTTTCTACTTGGAGAGGTCTGTCCCAAATGGTAGCATAGTATAATTGTTCATTCATATTTACCTATTGTTCACTCCCAATAACATGACTGTTTACTCATTCATACATACACATTGACCATTGTTCCTTCTCAATAATATAATTGTTCATTTATACTTACCCGTTGTTCACTCCCAATAACATAATTATTTACTCATTCTTATCCGGAGCACATGCTTTTGTACTCGTACATTATTATTATTTTCGAATGGGTGTTTGTTTCGACTCTAATATACTATACTTTGAGTATGATGGGTACCAAACTTTTTTCTTGGATAATAACATACTGTAATTTGGGAAGTGTTAGAAAATAATGCATCTGAAATAATGTCGACGTCAGTTGATTCGACGGCGGTCTTACATGATAGTTTGAATAGCAACAAAATTAAAATTTTTACTAAATTAATGTCATGTCATGCAAATAAGTCCAAATAAAGAAACATGAATTTGATCTTCTTTTTGAAAATATAACAATATAACACCCTTAGATTAGAGTACATGTGGATCCAAGGCCAATAGGTGGCCAGAGCACTATGGCTCATTACAAGCATAACAACAGAAAGTAGGGCAACAGAGCCCAAAAGACCAAGTATTTGCCCATAATACAACGACAAAAGACAAAGGATACCAATTGAGATACAAAGGACAAAAGACCAAAACCCATGCCAACTCAAGCCTTTTGACATTCAACTGTTGGCTACAACCCCTACTACACCACTACCTATACCCTGCCAGCCCATGTGAACACGCAACTACTATCGGTTGTTAAAAAAGGTGGGTATTGATTTGAAGTTGACAGATAATGTCTAAGGTGAATAAGGTAGGGGTTGACCTACAGAACACCAATTAACAACCCTCCACTTTATAGCATGCAACACCAACTCTGCATGCATTTGTTGCTACTCAAATATAGTTCTGTTACTGGGATTCCAAATAGACAACACAATTGCAACCAAGCTGCAACCCAAAATGTTTTCAACATCTTCTCTTGAAATGTATGCTCATCCAGCCTTGCATTTCACATCTTATGGGGGGTTGCTGTCTTATAATCCAACTTAAATCTGCCTCCTTGAAACTACCCATCTTCTATTGAAGGAGAGATGGTGTTGCACTGAAATTAGTTGATAAAGCCCAGTGATGACTCGTGGAGCACCAGCTTACAACTCACCATTTCATAGATTGCATACTCGTCCAACTCCCTCACAACTCCCTGACAATGTTTTCTACTCTATCACATGTCCAAAATTGGTCATTATTTCTCCCCGAGACTGTAATAACCCGAAGAAAATCACCCCCTAATCCGTATTAGTTAGTTTAAATAACCAAGGTTAAAATTAAATCACGAATAATTAAAGCGCGTGTTCCATTTTTCTAACTCAGTGTATGTTTTGCAGGACTTAAACAGTGCAACGATCATCAACGATTCAGTTTAATATTCTTTTCTTGGAAAAATCACTACCGATAATTTTTTTTTTCGATGGTTCTGATCGTACATGAATTCTTTTACCGAGACCGATGTACCGGGTCCTTCTTTATTTGAATTAATTTAAGGATATAATTATGAGGAATTTTATGGAGGTGTTGGATATATTTATTCGGGTTCCGATAACATTCTTCCAATTTAATAAATTTCGGTAATTTGGGAGGAGATATGAGTATAAGAGGGGAGAATAAAAATTGATAAATTTGGTGTGTTTTGGGCCCTATGGTCGGTTAACCCAAGAAGGAAGAGTGGAAGGGTTCATTTTATGGGCCTTAGGATTTAAAGTTGGGTTATAAATATGATGAGGGTAGATGATTATCATCCTTCTTAAATACAATTCATACTCCCTCTTGTTCCTTGGCCCTTCAACTCCATGCTAGCCTCCCCCTTCTGCAGCCCCTCGCCGGCGCACTTTCCGGTCGTTTTCCGGCCACCGCCGCAACACCTCCAAGCCTCCACCATCACTCCTCTTGCTTCTTCTTTTCTCCAATTGTGTGGTTAACTCTTTCTATCCTCCACCATTACTCTTCCATGGGTTATATATAATTGAAAGCTAATTTTTAGGGTTATTTTTAATATTTTACTGAGAGTTAATCAAGTGTTAGTCAAAGTTCAAGAGGTGGTGATTTAAGGCTATGATTAACAAGATGAGAATTGGGTAAGTTTGTGATCAATTAGTGTGTAATTGGTAGAATGGATATGAATGAAGATTAAATTTTAGAACATGCATTATGTTTGATGGTCGATTGTACTGTGAAAGAATGAGTCATTGTACTGCATGTACTCGGTTAAGGTTAGGGGGTGTAATTTAGTGAAGATTATGATGTTTGATGATGAATTCGTAATGGATTTAACTGGAGGTATTAAAATGTGTTAGATTTTATGTTGCATGAGATTTTATGACTCTGGATGAGTGTCTCTTTGGGCATGAATTCTGGAAAATGAGGTTCTATGCTTAAGGAGGATGTTTTGGGTGTAATTAGTGTAGAACATGAGATTAAACCTTTATGCAAACCAAAATAAAGTGGAATATCTCAACCTGGTTGTTTCCTGGAATTCCAGGAAATATGAAAAGTGATTTTGGCCTAATTTCTGGTGTGGATGGATAGCTTAAAGTGTTAGCTAACACCCGGTTTTTACAGTTCGTCGTTTCGATAAGTACATTAGGAGTTATAGCCAAATTTGTAAAACCGCGCAAAACTGGGAATTTTTGATGTCAGTTTGTAAATGTACATTTTACGAATGGTTAGAGGCTTTTATGGTTTAAGGGCTAAACATAAAAGTTTTAGAGGACATGTTGAGCTTTCCAAAATGGTATGGTATGCGTTCATAGGATATCGGGAGAGAAAGTTAGGGGCTTCTAATTGAAGGACAAAAATCTGAGTTTTCCAGAAACTACATTATTGTGGCTGCCTATATTCTGGGTCAAATTCTGACCCTTTCCCATACTTAAATCAACTTGTGGCTAAAATGAAAGTTAAAGTATGAATCACAAGCTTTCCAAGGACAGCTTACGGGCCCCAAACCGATTAGTATAACTCAAGTTATGGTCTTCCGAAAAAGCTTGGTCGACATGTTTATTTTTCTGGACAGATTAGAGGAACAAGAGTTTTGACCTTCTTAGCCTTGTTTTTAGTTTTTATGGTCAACTACAAATCTGTAAAGTGTGTTTTTAGCTTTCCGAAAAGTCCTCTTATGCATTGATGTGATGTCGTTAGAGATAGTTATGATCTTTTTATTGCGACTTAGGAAATTAAATTCGTCATCAAGTCGCTTTTATGTTATTAAAGTTATCCCTCCGTTCTCCTATCTAGGTAAAGGATCTAGTTAATATCTCTTCTTTTTTCTAAATCCCTTCAAGAGATCGTTGCGCTACTGTTCAAGTCTCTACCCGTCCAGTCCGTGCTTTTAAGTCTTCAGGTACGTATACTGCCTGACCTTTTATGAATAATATCATGAATTAATCATTTATGTTAAGTTCTAAATTTATTTTATAATACCCATGCTTATATGTAAAGTATCATGATTTATGTTCAAAATATATGCAAGTTTTCATGGATTTTTAAGTAATTCAGGTTGATTTATCAGGATAATTTCACAGTTATTTCTAAGTTTTTATGTGGCGTACTCTTTATGTTAGAAACTTTTACGATAATTCTATGCTTTGGTTGGTTGAGTCATTTCATGAATAAATTCCCTTTTATAAGTACAAGTCTCATTCAAGGAGATTACAAGATTATATCTTTAAGTTGTGATTGGAAAAGGGTAGTTAAGGAATCAATTTCATTAAGAATCCAAGGTTAAGGTATCAAGAGTTAAGTTTTCAAGTTTTAGAAGTTAGCAAAGGCCCCGCCCATGTTTATGGTGATTTAGCGCACACCACGTTTATGGTGCCTTATGCACACCAAGGTAAACATGTTTTTGTGCCTTTGTGCACCCCAAGTTATTTATATACGTGCCTTAGTGCGCCCAAGGAAAAGATAATTGAAGTGCCTTAGTTGCATATCATGGAAACCTGGCCAGTATAGGATAATTATCCACCATCGAATCTCCCGATCGGTCCTGGTATGCGCATACAGAGGCTTAGCCGATGATTGCAAGTATAGGACCTTGAGGATAATAATACGACAACTAGGTTTTAAGTAATTAAGTACTTCAAGGATTTAAGTTAAGGGTTAAGTCTTATAGGACTTGTTTATGGTTTTTAAGTATATTTTACAACATGTTATAAGTCACACTTTGTGGTTGGTTTGAAATAACGGTTTATGCGATATGTTGGGTATATGATTTGACTCGTGTTTTATGACGTAATTTACTTGTCACTTTCTAAGTCATGTTTATGGAAAGGTTTCAGGTATGTGTCTATGACAGTTCATGCATGACCTTTTTGATTTCAAACAAGTTTACGGTTATTCAGTTACCTTTGAAAGGAAGAAGTTATAAGTATTTTCATTGAAGTTGTGATTTAAATACAGGTTAAGTTATATTTCCATGTACAGGTTAAGTACGGTTAAGCTGGGTAAGTTTTGCTATCTTTTAATGTTTGTTTGCTATTTAAATTGTTTTTAATATTTTGGAACCGTGCTAAACAACTAAAACAAATTATGAAAAGATTCTTACGTTATTAGGGGTATACGTACTGAGTTTAACTCACTTTTCGAAGTTTTATTTTTTCGTTTTAGGCATCTCGGCAAAGGAGAATGGGAAAAGCCCCGGAAGGACGAAACTCTAGAGCTTCTTAAGGAGAGTGAAGATGGTTAAAGACTCTTTATGACAAATTTAAGAGAAATTTGTGATGTTTTGGCTTGTATAAGTTTTATCGGGTTGTGTTATGTTGTTTTGAGGTAGTTTAAGTTAAGTTACGTCTTGATAATGCAGGTTCGAGGTTAGTTATGTTTTGGTTGTTTGGTTGGATGTAGTCTTAGCCTTGTCCACCTCAGTGGACGACGATAATACTCCCAGGTGTTATCCGCTAATAATCATTGAGTTAGGTGCATCATTAGCTTAATCTAGTGGTTAGTAACCTGGGGGCGTTACAGAGACTCTATGAGAATTGACATCTAAGGCATGTTCAATTTTCTCCTCTTCTTCGTGACAAAAAGGCCAAATATTTCCTCCGCCTAAATGATTATTTTCCTTATCAACATAGCTCTGACATTGAGTTTAACCAATAGAAATATCTAGGCCATGATCTTCACCCTCGGTGGAGCAACCATAATTCTTCCTTACACCAGGACACACCTATTTGTGTTTTCTTCAGTCCTATACACCACTTCTTAGACTGAGACTGCATTCTTCTCCACCAAAGATACTCGGTCTTGGACTCCTTTCACAATCATGAATATTTAAAGAATACTTTTGAGTTAATGCTCTAACACCAATACCTACCAACCCCCTGATGTTCCAACATGTAGTTCCCCTTGCTCCAGTGTCACTTTAGCAGCGATTTACTCTTATTTCGCCTTTGGCCTTACCACTAATTTCCGCTTCTTTTTTGTTTTGATCAAATTTTGCTTTTAATAATCTTCAACTTCTATAGGTCATTGATGTGTTCTAGCCCTAACTCATCTCCAAGCACCATTGCTTTTCGTCCAATAACTCTATTTGTTTTGATTTTCTTTTTTCTTTCCAAAGCTTGATTGATACAAGTAACTACAATTGGTTCGAGGTATCAATGCCTTGGTAGTCTCCACCCTTTTGAATGTTAATACTTATCAGTGACTGTTCATCGGACCTAGTTTCATCATTATTGTCGATTGCACTTCCAACACAACTGCCTTGTTCTTCATTATTGGGCACTGGGTCTCGGATTCCCAATAAGGATGCAAGTTCCATTCTCATATGCTCCACTTGGACCTCGAGATGCCTCATCTCCTCAATGTGCCTAGTGTGGCTAAACTCTTCTTCCAAAGAGTCACCTTGCCAGCCTAATTCTCCAATCACTTTAGGACCTTGGGTTAGCTTAGCTCCTTCTGATCCTCAGTTTTCCTCACTGTTCTGGCAGTTCTGACCATTTCCATCTGGTGAGAATACTGTTTCTTGGACCATGCTTGGACTCGGTAATGCATCATTGACTGCTCCTTGCTTTGATATGTGAACTTGGTGACTGGAAGAGTTTGTGAGTTGTTTATGTCCCTCTGCTCCATTTAGATGGTTATGGTTCGGAGCTCTTTCTTCCATACTTAACATAGTTCTCAGCATAGATTGATGTAAATGGCTACTTTCCTTTACAAACACTTTGAAGGAGCATTCACCAATGTTGAGAATGGCCTGACCTTCTATTATTTCCGGTATGCGTGTGATTATGGTACACCTCATGGACTTAAACTGCACAGGACTAGTCACCTGTTGATCGAAACTAATCATTTCTCCCCAAGGAGCACAACACCTCTTAAAATTCTCTTCTGAACAGCCATGAGGTGGTACACTGAAATTTCAATCCCAGCCCTTCTTGCCTCGCTCGTTTCATATTGTGACCATCTTTTGATTTCTTGGAAGTCTACTGCAAGCAAACCCGGATTTCGGACTAATTGGTCAGCATCCACCTCTATGTTTAGGGTTAGAATGAACTTCTTCATGTTGAGCAATGTGATCTTGTTGAAAGACACGCCCATTTTGTCGACGCATTCCAACATTTCCTCCACTTTGTTTGGAATGTTAGAGGTGCAAATGACGCTTTTCTCAAGCCATTTCACTATCTCTTCGCATAAGCTGCCTTCAATTAATGCCACTTCTTGAGTTCGGTACTGATTTTCTCCCTCCTCCAGGTTGGAATCTTGTTGTTGTTTCTTCACCCAAATCATCTTTTTCTTCTTTTTTTTCTTTTTCCTTGCGTCTTCTGCTCGCTGCCATCTCAAAGATGTGCATACTATTATCCTACTTCCACGAATCCTCTTTCCATTCATTATGAGGATGCTCTTTAGGGCGTCCAACTCATTCCCATAGCTGAGCAATTCGTACCTTCCACTTCAGCCTATCCTCTGAGGTATATACGCATCCACAAGTTTTCCAAATTTGCGAAAGATGCCTTGTAGCCCATATTTGTCGATGTTCCTTGGAAGATTTCCTATAAAGATGGAGAAGGATTCATGTATTCTTTTGTTGGCGCCAAGGTTGTTTGAATCGAGATTCCAGTTAGTATCGATGAGTGTAGTTAGGATCGAAATCGTAGAATAGGAAAATATCAAAAAACGTTCTATAATAGTTAGAATCTTAACAAGTGTTCACAAATAATGAAACAATACATTAAATGGTGTATTCAATGAATAACATTAATACAAAATTTTTATTGTTATGACAAAATTTTAAAGATGATAATGTGTGCAAACATTATTAAACTCATGTAGGATCGAGGATCGAATCGTAGCTAGGATCGTAGAATTGTATTGTGATTCTAACACATAATATTCAGGTTAAACCAGGATCGTAAGATCCTAATAAGAGTTGGATCGATGGAAGACTTTTGGATCGTAAACTCGTAGAATCGTTGATTCCGATCAGGATTTTAATAACTACGGTTGGCACTGCTCTCCATCTTCTTAGCCAAACAGACACTTATGTTACCCTTTTTTTTTTTAGACATGATAAATTTGGTTGTCCATTGAGAGCTATATTGGACCGTTTGGTATGTATAAATTTGATCTAAATATGAGAAGACTTTATATTAATTTAGATGTCAACAATTCAATAATAGCAAATGCATAAATTTGACCATTTTCTTTTATTTTCAAATTAAGTTTCGTAAATTTTTAAATAATAAAAATAAAAATTCTTGCATTGGAGTTTATACAAAAATCAATTAATTTGCTTATAAGATTAATAAAAGGTTACTTTATTCCAAATTTGATAAATTCAATATAAGGGCAACCCAATAAGGGGACACTTTGTGCATTAGGTTGCCCTTTTATATTGAATTTATCAAATGTTGACCAAAGTAGCATTTTATTAATCTTACACGCACATTTGATAAATTCAAACTTAAGCATTACATTTTAGTTTTTATTTAAAAAAAGTAAAATTAAACAATATCGATTCGATTAGAGTTGAGCTAAGCTAACTTCAAGCTTTGATTTTCATAGTTGGTGAACTTCAAGTTGAGCCCAAGCTTGGTTGAACTTGATGATAAGGTCGCATGTGCACGGGTACATTTTAACATGTTAAGGTCGATCCTAGAGGGACTCAATTTAGCAACGCAGTGAACTAACCCTCTACTTGGTTGCTATAAGTAAATCAGTTTTTGGTTTGTTTGCTTCAAATTTACTAACACTAGCTAATAAAGACAAAGAAATGATTTAAGATTTAATCAATGGGGAAAACATCCAGGGATTTGTTTTCCTAAGAACAAGGTTGATTATTAAGACCTAGTTTATGAATTATTCTTTCATTTGAATCAAAAACCGGTAAATATATGAATTATACTGCTCTTTCGGTGCTTAGTAGAATTACTCTAATTAAACCTAACAAACAATTTTCATATGGTTTTTAGGTTAATCAAAGTTGAAGATCTTGAATTATCAAATTATCTAAGTGATTCCCTAATTTACTAGTATCTTATCAAATTTCACAAACTAAGTAGAAAAGTCGATAGTCGGATTAATCTAATTCAGCTTTCAGTACATTTCAGATTAGTCTCAAATTACAAGTACCCAAGGTCGTAAAAATACTTATAAACATGAAGAACACAACTTTCCATAGAATCAAAATAAGAATCAAATCACAAACTATGAAAATTCTAATCAAACACCATTGTTTTGGTTTGTAAATCCCTAGAAAACTAAAATCCACTCACTAATGATTATTGAAAACATAATTAAAATTCTAAACATGATAATCAAACCTCAAAACACAAGAAGATGAATTAGGGTTGAGTTATCTTCAAAAATTCAACTTGAGCCTTTCAATCTCTGGTGGAAGTTCCTTCAAAATTGCATCAATCTTCTTCTTCAATGTTCAATTTTGTGTTTCTTTGATTCTGTATGGATGTATGGATGGATGATGGTGAAGATGGAGATGGAGGATGGATTAGCTTCCAATGGGTCTGCTTTTAAGTTTTAGGCTTAAAATCCCATAAAAATGCAATTTCTACACTTAAAATCATCAAATTTCACAAAAGCATACAAAGGAGGTTGAAAAAGGGTTCACCACGGACCAGAGTGAACACTAGAGGCAGCCCGGTGTGGCCTCTGTCTGAATATTTCTAGCTTCAAAAATCATGAGTTTTTTTTACCACGGTCCGGTTATCCATAGGAGAGGTCCGTGGTGTACTTGTTTTCACCAAAAATTGAAGGAATGATTGTGTTTTAATCTCAAAACCTAAAATTACATCAAAAACAACTTCAGGTGTAACATGAAAATGGGGATATAAATCAATATTTATAGTCAAATTAATCCCTAATCTACTAGCAAAATTTCCAAAAAAAGAGGTAAAATATGCACTTATCACGCGACAAGCTCAACTCAGTTACACCTAGGGGTGTTCACAGATTGGGTACCTGAACCAGTTGGATATTTTTTCGGATACCTGAAACTTCGGGTCGACTATACCTCTTGAACCGTAACTGTGACCAGAAGTTTTGGCTACCCAAAAGTTTCGGATAGGGTACCGGTTATCCAAAAGACCTGATTAGTTCTAATTTTATGATTTTGCACTTCTATTATTTTTTATTTAATTTGTAAATTTGTAATTAAAGGCACTAATTTAATTATTATTTGAAAGAAATAGTCACACTATGCTAAATACAATGTCAAACCCTCATACGATTGTTATTAATTGGATGAAAACTAGACCTGTTCAAAGATCGGGTCGGGCCGGATCGTGTGTCGGAAGTTTTTGACCCGTCGACCCGAGCCCGACCCCGCCCGACCGTCGGGCCAGGTACCTTCTGCCCGAACCCTGACCCTACGGGCCACGGGTCGGGTCAGCGGGCCGACAACTATATATGATGGATTTTTTTTTATTATTAAAAAGCCTAAAAATTCACGCATTTTATTTATGAATTTAGTCGGGTTGTCGGGCCGGGTCGGGTCATACAAAACTAAAACTTAGACTAATAATTTTTTTAAAAAAATTGTTTTTAGTCGGGTCGTTGGGCCAGGCCGGGTCGGGTCATAAAAAACTAAAACTTAATTTTTTTAACAATGTATTTAGTCGGGCCGGGTCGCCCAATCTTGGCCCAAGCTGACCCGATCATACTTCGGGGCCCCAACTTTTTCGGGCTGGGCCGGGTCACCTCCTAAAATTGTGACCTTGACCCGCATTTTTTCAGGTCGGGTCGGTCAAGCGGGTCCCCGACCCGTTGAACAGGTCTAATGAAAACTAAAGAATATTTTGATCAACCTGTTCAAATACATGTACAATATGCAAGTTTAGATTAGTCATGCTAAGTTTTTTTAAGTTTTAGAATCTCACATGGCGATATATGTGAAGAAAAAATTAAACAACAAAAAAATGGAAAGAAAAGTAGAGGACCTTAATTTGCGTCTTATTTTAATTTCGGGTAATTCAGATACTCGATTTTGGCCAAGGGCCAACCCTTATCCGAATCGATTTCCCAAACTTTTTTCTGGTTCTGGTACCCGACCCCAATTAAAATCAATTTTCGGTTTGGGTACCTAAAAATTTTGACCTGGTAGCGGGTTTTCAAATCGGGTATTTCAGGGTGGGTTTTTTTGAACAACCATTGTTACACCCTCCCCTCTCCCTTCCTATTATATTAATATAAACAAAATTATCATTGATTACATTAAAAACCTTGCTATCATCTCTCAGTAACTTTTCGCAACACAAATAGTGAAAACTTCTTCATTTCTCTCTCTCTCTCTCCCTCCTCTCTATTGATCAGCAGTTGAGCAATTCACCACTTGCTATATATATATATATATATATATTTCTAGGTACAAAGGGTGAGGATCGAAATATGTGGATTTAGATGAGGGCATTTTGGGAAATCTATAATTGATTCTATTTAAATTTTTTTTAAAAAAATCATATTAATGTGTGCATTAATATGTGTATCTTTGCATTAATCACTCTTTTTTTTTCTTTTTCCTTTTTTTTTTCATATGCACTATTCTTTTTTCTTTATTTATTTTTAATAAGAAAACTATTCTTTTTATTTTCATTATTGTTTTTTCTTTATTCTTTTAAATATAACCTCGGTAATATTTTCAGCAATACGTATGGTTTACTTGTGTTCCGTGCAACGCACGGGTCTAAGTACTAGTATGTATGTATGTATATATATATATGTATATATATATATATATATATATATATATATATATATATATATATATATATATATTTCTGGGTACAAAGGGTGAGGATCGAAATATGTGGATTTAGATGAGGGCATTTTGGGAAATCTATAATTGATTCTATTTAAATTTTTTTTAAAAAAATCATATTAATGTGTGCATTAATATGTGTATCTTTGCATTAATCACTCTTTTTTTTTCTTTTTCCTTTTTTTATATGCATTATTCTTTTTTCTTTATTTATTTTTAATAAGAAAACTATTCTTTTTATTTTCATTATTGTTTTTTCTTTATTCTTTTAAATATAACCTCGGTAATATTTTCAGCAATACGTATGGTTTACTTGCGTTCCGTGCAACGCACGGGTCTAAGTACTAGTATATATATATATATATATATATATATATATATATATATATATATGGGTACAAAGGGTGATGATCGAAATGTGTGGGTTTTAATGAGGACATTTTTGGAAACCAATAATTGATTCTATTTATTTTTTATATAAAAATCATGTAATATTAATGTACTCCCTCCTTTCCGAATTACATTGTGGGTGGAAGAATGTGGGTTTTAATGAGGACATTTTGGGAAACCAATAAAATCATGTAATCATGTAACACTGTGGGTGGAAGATGGAGAGTTATATTTTTTTTCAATTTCTTCAATGTAAAGGAGTAAAATTGGTAGTTTAGTATTAAAAAGTTATTGGGAATATAAAGTGACAGATATTATGGGAAAAAAGAAAGTTAATTAAAATGACAGATAATATGGGAAGGAGGGAGTATATGCATTAATGTGTGTATGATGGAATTAATGACTCTTCTTTTCTTTTCTTTTTTTTTTTTTCATATGCACTATTGTTTTTATTTTTCATTGTTGCAAATTGTTTTTTTCTTTATTCTTTTAAATATAACCTCGGAAATATTTTCAATAATACATGTGATTTGCTTTCGTTCTGTGCAATACACGGGTCTAAGTGTTAGTTACACAAATAACTCATTCTCTTTTCCCTCATCTTTGATCACTAGCATCACCACAAGGCCACCTTTGGCCACAATAACCTCAACACAACAAAATAGGAGAGAAAATTAGAAGGTATGAGTGCAATGAACAGAGGGCCATTTAATTGAGTCAAAATTCGCAACTCAAGATTACCATCTCAGAAGGCATTCGCAAAGAATAAGGGCAAGTGGTCTTAAGAGAACTTTCCAAGCCTTTCCTGATCTCATTCTTGAGCTAATGTTCAGCGGCTGAAATTTAGAACCCATCTCAACGAATTTGTATTTTAATTCAACACCAACCCATTTTGGTAACATGTTTGGTGATTCAACATCTAAAGCTTATGGCGACAAACAAGTAAATGTGTGAGTGAGAGCCTACAACGTTACAAAACTACAGGACACAAATTCAACATACACAAACCCTCGAAGCCAACATGGAGAAAACATCACTCAATCAGACCCATCTACCGCTGCCATGCCAATTAATGGAAGATCTATGGTACCTCAACCAGTTTGACCGACTAATATACAAATTAAGAACATAATCCATTATTGCCACAGTCATATGTTATGCATAAATCAAGAAAAAAAGGAAAGTAGGAATAGAAGGTGGGCAATGGGCCGGGTTAGGGCGGGTTAAACTATGCAAAAATTGCCATTAAACTATGAAAAAAGAACATAATCCATGCCAATAAATCGAGTGCTTGAATAAAACTGCCATTAAACTATGCAAAAATTGCAATTTTGCCACACGAAAAAATGTAATGACAGTGCCATTAATTTATGTTAACTGTGACAAAAATGTCACTTTACCGGTTCGTGACCTCTTTTAGCACGTTGTAAGCAGGTGAAGGGCGTTTAATGCTTTGATTAGTCGTTAAGATTTCCTCCCACCCTAAACAACCTACCCAAATTAATTACCCCAAAATTTTTTTTTTAACCCATATGCTTCATCTTCTTCCTCCCTCAACTCTCCTCTTCAATCTCCTCTGCTTTGTCCGCCATAACTCACCTCTTCTTCTTCATTTCTAGGCAAAAAAATAGGGCTTTCAGTCTAATTCTTCAATTTTCAATCTGAAAAACCCTGAAAAATCCTAATTTTACGCAAAAATCAGTTCACTAAAGATTGAAAGAACAATACAATTTTTGAGACCTGTAAAACCTTCAATAAGCCAGAGCTTGGTGTCCAGGTTGAACATAAAAATTAACCTACAATTTTGGAATAGTCCTCTGACTTACAGAAGCTAAAATACTGCCCCCATTGATGATTTTTGCTGAAATTAGGGTTTTTCAGGTTGAAAATTGAAGAATTAGACTGAAAGCCCTTATTTTTTAAGCTCAGAATTGAAGAAGATGAAGTGGGGAGAGAGCTCTATTCTGGCAGAAGTTGCTATAGTTCAGAGGGAAGGAAGAAAGAAAGGGAAGGAAGATGTTATCTTCTTTTTTGGTTGAAACCAGCTATAAAAACAGAACGAAATACAAAAAGAAAGATAAATTGAAAAACAAAACTTTGCATCTTGCAAGATGACCCTTGGTGCCAAAAATTTGAACATGACCCTGTAATTGAAAAAATTAGGGCTCAAAAAAATTAGGGCTTTCAACGAAATTCAAAACAAACCGCTTTTTTTTTTTTACATTTCCCCCCTCTGGTCGTCTTCCTTGCTCCACTCGGCCCAGCAATTGCAGTGAGCTCCCCGGGTTTGGCTTCAAAGCTGACATCTTGCAAACTGACCATTAAATTGCTGGGCTTTACAATTCGGAAGTTGCTATGGTACAGTGCCCTTCTCAAGTTACCTGGGGAAAGGAAGAGAGCTGCTTAGAGAGTGAGCCAGCTGATCAAGGAGTTGGGTTTACAACATGTTGCAGAGTCAAGGGTTGGTGGGGCCTCCGGCCATGAGATCTCTGGCGATGAGAGCCAGTAAAGAATATGGTGGACGAAGAAGAAAGAAGAAGATGAAGAACAAGGGGGGAAAGGGGGCAATAAAAATATAAGGGGAGGGTAATTAATTTGGGTGGGTGAATTTAATTATGGTAGGTTATTTTGGTGGGGGGAATTTTAATGCATAATTATGAAATTAAACACCTTCACATGTAAACAACCGACTGTAGCAGGTAAACAACATGTAAAGTGACATTTTTGTAATTGTTAACAAAAATTAATGGCATTTTGATGACATTTTTTTTCAGGTGGCAAAATTGTAATTTTTGTATAGTTTAATGACAATTTATCCAAGCACTCCAAATTCAAAATACACAAACCCTCGAAGCCAACATGGAGAAAACCTCACTCAATCAGACCCATCTACCGCTGCCATGCCAATTAATGGAAGATCTATGGTACCTCAACCAGTTTGACCGACTAATATACAAATTAAGAACATAATCCATTATTGCCACAGTCATATGTTATGCATAATCAAGAAAAAAAAATGTTAGAGAAAAGTGAGTAGCAAGGTAACAGCGGAAGCGAATAATAGAATCGAAAACGAGATGACGAATATTACGACAAAATTTAGGAACGAAAAATAAACATCAGAATTACGTGGGAAACCGAAGAACTCGGAGAAAAACCCACGGACGGCGACAACCAGAAAATAATCCACTATGAGAAAGGAGGAGTACAACCTGATCACTATCACAGGGTGTGATGCGATCCACAAAGGAGATTACAATAACAATCTCTCAACACTCAACTCACAATCTCTCAGGATACACTGGGGAAAATATTGGTGAGATCCCTTTCTCTCTCAATATTTTCTCTCTCTAGCTCTCTGTGTTTACCGATGTGTTTTTGGTGGAGAAACATGCACCTATTTATAGGGAGAACTCCCTATAACCTAACTTGACTCCCACTCCAAATAGATTTAGAATCTAATACAATTAGGAAACCCAATACAATAAGGAAACCTAAATAATATCCTAATACAATTAGGAAACAAATAATTGTGAGATCAAGAGATTTGGTGATTTTATGACACTTTCCTAACAAACTCCACCTTGGACTAAAATCAACGAATCATCGGTCCAGATAAACATCTTGACTGTCGCCATCAACACGCCCCTCCGCAGGGCGTGGCCCCGTAGGTCTCTCACATGCTTAGAACACCAACTAAGTCCAAACAATGTTCGAACTTAGCTATAGATAGAGGCTTGGTTAACATGTCTGCAGGATTATCAGAAGTATGGACCTTCTTCACCACGATCTCTCCTGCAAAGTATCTCGATGAAGTGATACCGACGCTTATATGCTTGGTCTTGAATGATAAGTGTCATTCTTTGTCGGATGTATAGCACTGGTATGCGAATAAACCACAGTCTCGCCCTGTGATACTCCAAGCTCCATGACCAATCCCCTCAACCAGATGGCCTCCTTCACTCCTTCCATTGCAGCAATATATTCAGCCTCTGTAGTAGACAGGGCCGCTATAGATTGAAGTGAAGATTTCCAAGATATTGCTCCTCCACACATGACGAACACATGCCCTGAAATTGAGCGTCTCCTATCCAGATCTCCACCATAATCAGCATCAACATAACCTACAACATCAGACGTTGCAGCACTACCTCTATCATACATGATGCCCTTCTCCAAAGTACCCTTCACATAGCGAAGGATCCACTTCACTCCTTCCCAATGCTCCTTCCATGGATTCTGCATATATCTACTCACCACACTAACTGCGTGGGACAGGTCAGGTCTAGTACACACCATAGCATACATCAAACTACCAATCAGACCGCATAGGGAATATTAGACATCCTCCTTACCTCCAAATCAGATTTAGGACAGCTCTCACCAGACAACTTGAAGTGTGCAGCTAAAGGAGTTGAAACTACTTTACAGTTTCTCATGTTGAATCTGTCCAACACCTTCTCCAGATATTTCTTCTGAGACAGGAGCAGCTTCCCTGCCTTTCTATCCCTTTGGATCTCCATACCCAAAATCTTCTTCGCCGCTCCGAGGTCTTTCATCTCAAACTTCTGGTTGAGTTGAGATTTTAGCTTCTTTATTAGTGACATGTCCCTGGAGGCAATCAACATGTCATCCACATACAATAATAAATAAATGAAAGACCTTTCTTCAAATTGCCTGTAGTACACACAATTATCATAGTGACTTCTTGTGTACCCTTTCCCTACCATAAAGGTATCAAACCTTTTGTACCACTGCCTGGGTGCCTGTTTAAGTCCATACAAGGACTTCCTTAATCTGCATACCTGTTCCTGTTTACCAAGAACGATGAAACCCTCTGGCTGCCTCATATATATTTCCTCCTCCAACTCGCCATGGAGGAAAGCTGTCTTGACATCAAGTTGCTCCAACTCCAAATCAAATAGAGCAACAAAGGCAAACAAGATGCGGATCGACGTATGCCTCACGACTGGCAAGAATACTTCGTTGTAGTCGATTCCTTCTTTCTGTTTGCAACCCCTTACCACTAATCTGGCCTTCCACCTTGCACTTTCTACACCAGGGATACCTTCCTTTCTCTTGTACACCCACTTTGCAGTAAGAGCCCGTCGCCCTTTAGGCAACTCACATAGCTCCCATGTATGATTTTTCTGCAGACTCTCCATCTCCTTTTGCATAGCTCCTATCCAATTTGAGGCATTCAGACAAGAGATGGCCTCCTAATAGGTAGAAGGTTCAGCACCTTCAGGAGTCTCCTCTGCAACACTCTACGCATAAGCAATCATAGCATCATCTTCTTCAGTATATCGCGCTGGTCTCCTGATCTCCCTCCTGGGACGATCTCTAGCAATGCATGGTTGTTCCTCCACTTGAGGAACATTCGTCTCAATCTCAGGCTCATCAACCTGAGTTGGTTCAGGAGCATCAGTAGTTTGCTCCTGATTGTAGGTTCCAGCAGCTCCACCTTGAGCCTGCTCCACCTCGAACACCATTCTTCCTGCATCCTTCTCCTGATTTCCTGCATCATCAGAAGTACCGGTAGATTCCATTCCAGATAACATAGAAGTTTCATTAAAGGTTACATCTCTAGACTGAATAACTTTCATCAAATCAGGACACCACATTCTATATCCCTTAGACTCAGACCCGTAACCTAGAAACATGCATTTAACAGCCCTGGGAGACAACTTCCCATTATTCACATGGACATATACAGGACATTCAAAAATTCTTAAATTAGAATAATTAACTGGATTACCTGTCCATACTTCCTCTGGAATCTGGTATTCGATAGAGGCATGAGGTGATCTGTTCAGCAGGTAGCAGGCAGTAGATATCACCTCTGCCCAGAACGATTTGTTCTTCCAAAGCCCTGCATTAGCGGGCTTTCTCCAGGAGTTTCCTGTTGATTCTCTCGGCTACCCCGTTTTGCTGAGGCTTACCCACCAAGGTTCGATGCCTCGCAATCCCATGCTCCTCGCAGAATTCAGTAAATTCAGAATCAACAAACTCCAACCCATTGTCAGTCCTGAGTTTCTTGATTTTCCTGCCTGTTTGGTTCTCCACCAAAGCTTTCAACTTGAAATATGAGAATGTCTCATTCTTGTGCCGCAGGAAATAAACCCAAGTATTCCTCGAGAAGTCATCCACGAATGTCAACATGTAGCGCTTGCCACCTAGTGACGGCACTCTAGCAGGACCCCACAAATCTGAATGAATATAATCAAGGGTCCCTGCTGTTGTATGTTTAGCCCTTGAAAAGCTAACCCTCTTCTGTTTCCCGTTGACACAGTGATCGCAAAACTCCAACTTGCCGATCTTTGCGCCTTCAAGGTATCCCTTCTTGCTCAACATTGACATTCTCTTCTCGCCCATGTGGCCTAGTCTCATGTGCCATAGTTTTGTGCTGTCGGACTCATCAAGATTTAGGACTGCCGCTGCAGATCCTGTCACTGTAGACCCCTGCAGGATGTATAGACTACCCTTCCTGATTCCCTTCATAAGAACCATGGAACCCCTACACACTTTCAAAACACCATCTTCTCCTTTGTACCTGCAGCCATTAGCTTCAAGAGTACCCAAAGAAATTAAATTTCGAGTCATGTTAGGGATATGATGAACCTCCTTGAGAGTTCTAACGATGCCATCATGAGTCTTGATTTTGATGCTACCAATTCCTGCAACCTTGCAGGCTGGGTCATTACCCATGACTACGATCCCGGTGTCAACACTCTCATAAGACTCGAACCAGTCCTTATGAGGACACATATGATAGGTGCACCCCGTGTCAAGAACCCACTCATCTCTAGCTATCCTACTCGATGTGGTAGCCAAGGCATTATCCGTAACTACAAACCCATCACCATCTGACTCGGACTCTACGCAGTTTGAGGTACCAGGTTTGGTGTGATTATCCTTACTCTCCTGCTTCTGGTCTCTCTGTTTTTCCCAACAGTCTCTCTCTATATGCCCCATCTTACTACAGTAGTTACACTTCTTATTCTTGTGAGGATTCATAGTCTTTGAACGGTGTTTAGACCTCCCTCTAGACCCGTTTCTCTTACGTTTAGTATTTCTACCCCTTACAACCATAGCATCACCACCCTGGTCATCACCATCGGTATCAAGTTTCTCCTTAGACAGTAAACTAGCATTTACTTCACTAAGGTTAAGGTCACCACGATTCCCATACAACATGATTTCCTTAAATTGTTTATGTGATGCAAGTAGGGACAGAATTAAATGAAAAGCCTTATCCTCATCAGTGTGTTTTATATCCATTGATCCAATTCAGTAATAATAGAATTAAATTCACTAAGATGTGCCTGAATAGAAGTACCTTGGGGCATCTTCGGCCTGTAGAATTTCTCCTTCATTCGGTACTTGTTTGCACGACTCTTCGACATGTACAACTCTTCCAGTTTGGTCTAGAGCTCCCGAGGTTTCTCGATATGCATCACCTCTCTCTGAATGTGCTCCGCCAAGCACAGCTGAATCCCTGCCAGAGTCTTATCTTCAAGCTTCTTCCACTCCCTTGGAGTCAGATTCCCCTTAATATCCTTCTGGAGTTTTTTTGAATTCATCATCGCTCATTGTCGCATCAGTCTTCGTGTCGGGATACTCAATCACATCCCATAACCCGTGCTGAATCAGGACCGCCTTCATCTGCAGTCTCCACATAGTAAAACTCCTCGTTCCATCAAATTTTGGAATATCGCACTTCATGATTGAAGCCATCTCCACCTTGCTCTGATAACACTTGTTAGATAAAAGTGAGTAGCAAGGTAACAACGGAAGCGAATAATAGAATCGAAAACGAGATGACAGATATTACGACAAAATTTAGGAATGAAAAATAAGCGATAAAATCAAACACCAGAATTACGTGGGAAACCGAAGAACTCGGAGAAAAACCCACGGACGGCGACAGCCAGAAAATAATCCACTATGAGAAAGGAGGAGTACAACCTGATCACTATCACAGGGTGTGATGCGATCACAAAGGAGATTACAATAACAATCTCTCAACACTCAACTCACAATCTCTCAGGATACACTGGGGAAAATATTGGTGAGACCCCTTTCTCTCTCAATATTTTCTCTCTCTCTCTAGCTCTCTGTGTTTACCGATGTGTTTTTGGTGGAGAAACATGCACCCTATTTATAAGGAGAACTCCCTATAACCTAACTTGTCTCCCACTCCAAATAGATTTAGAATCTAATACAATTAGGAAACCTAACACAATAAAGAAACCTAAATAATATCCTAATACAATTAGGAAACAAATAATTGTGAGATCAAGAGATTTGGTGATTTTAGGACACTTTCCTAACAAAAAAAAGGAAAGTAGGAATAGAGGGTGGGCAATGGGCCGGGTTAGGGTCGGCCCATTAGTCATATAGGGTTTGGTGGGGTCAAGGTTGGCCCTTTATAGCAATGAGTCGGGTCAGGGCTTTCTAGTAAAAATAAGGGTCGACCCATGGACTGTCCCATTTGACCCTAAAGTTAAAATTAAGTTTATTTATACCAAAAAAAGTAATTATATTAATTATTATTTAATGTGGATTACTAATAATACATTTAAGTAAGGTTAGTATTTAAAATAATAGGAAAAATTATTTGGTCTGAGTTATTGATCAGTTGGCCCGGTCCGTCGGTTCACCGACCCTTTAACATTGTGAAACGGGCCGGTTTGTTACATTTTAACGACCCGACCCTCTTGGCCCTATGGGGCCCCGACCCATTGCCCACCTCTAAGTAGAGATAGTAATAATAATAAGAAGAAGAATAAAAAGGTGACGAAATGATATGCAACAATAACAATAACAGTAGTCGAAGATACAAAGGAACCACGATCGGGAGGCTGGTGGCAGCAAGAGGTGGCCTTATGGTAGTGCTAATGATTGAAGATAAGGGGGAACATATAAATTGTGTTTTGTCTTGCCGAGAGGGTCCTTGCTCAAGGACTTATTAATAGAGGAGATGGAGCGAGAGAGAGCTAAGAGGTAGAGAGATGGAATTTTCGTTATTAATATTGCGAAAGTTTGCTGGGAGGTCACATGGTTTTTTTTTTGTAAATTGACAGTTTAGTCCAAAGATTATTATTATAGAAAGAGAAATCCAACGTAACATAAAATAAATGAAAAATAACAACAATTTCATATTTTCTTAATTTTTTTGGTCAGAAATCAGCAAAAGTCATTGGAATGTCACCCCCAGCCAGCAAAATCAAAATGTATGGGACCTTTGAGTATAATATTGAAAACTGTAGGCCAAATTACTAGTTTACAATAATTCATGTCACCTTTCAGGAAAATTTTGGATCTTCCCTTTCCCCCTCCACCCCCTCCAAAAAAAAAATTCAATAATACAAATAAAAATGTAAGAAATTTGTTGCAACAAATGTACATAATCAAATTTTGCAATAGTATTGCTTTGATGAGTTTTTTCTTTTATTGACATTAGTAAGGATGACAATGGGTTGGGTTTAAAATTGGTCTAGCTGAACTCATACGGTCATACCCAAACTCGCCAATTTTTTTTAGACCAAGACCTGCCTCATACCCAAACTCATTGGGTTTGCGAGTCCATGGATCCTTAATGGGTCATTAGTGGGTCAACATCAATATGCTTATTTTATCAATTTTACCAACTTTAAGGAATAATTTCGACTTGCACAGTTGTATTATATTAAGAATTTTGTTTAAATACAATTGTTTTCTATCACTATGATCATACCAGTTACTGAGTTCAAAGTACGAACAAATAAAACCAAAGATGAAAATATTAAAAACATCAAATATAACCCGTGAAACTTGACATGCAATGAGTAAAAGTATAGTGAATGAAAAATTAGAGATTTTTCTGTACAAAGAAATCCCCAACAATCAACATGTTTTTAGTAGAAAATTTAAGAATGAAAACTCACATTCTTTATTTTTTTATATGTTTTACCACCTAAATCTTAAATTTTAACATTCAAATTTTTATGTAAGGTATTTTCATCGAGTCTATAGGTCCAGACCCAGACCCAGCCCCCCCTTTTTTATTGCGGGCTTAAATGGATAGACCCACCTAAATAAGGCGGGTCCAATATGTATGGGGGCAGGTCCAAGGCTCATTTTCATCCCTATCAAGAGTAGGGAGCATGACCTGAATAATTAAATGGAAGGTGCTCAGTACGGATCCATCACGGAAAACATTTTGTCAATCTACACTGCAATGAGTTTTATCTAGGTGAACATTTTTTTTTGTTTCGCATTTGTTTCTCTGTCAACTAGTTGAACATAGGCCCAATGAAGCCAACATATATAAACCACAGTTTTCAATTGCCCTAGAGATGTGTAGACCTCAACGAAGCATTTCTAAACTCCATGATTAACATCGCTAATTAGGAGCTAATCTTTTAAATATATTAAAACAAAATCCAAATCAATGTGTTGTTGCCATGTGTCACTCACCAAGAGAAAGCTATTTTAAAAAGAAATTTTTATTCAAGTTATTAAATGTTACTTTTTTTTCCCGAAAAGTTAAGGGCAGTAGCCCATTTATTCAAAACAATAGAAAAAGCCATTAGGCATAGGCCCATTACATGCTAACCCAAGCCACTGAGACTTAACAATGGGCTTTTGAGGTATCATCCATCCTGAGCTATACTATTGCATTACAACCTTTATGACCGAATGAACTAGAACCCTACATTCCTTTCTTCCTTCGAAACACAACCTACTTTCAATGCACCCACCCTCCATATTCACTTCAAGCTTCCATCCTTTTCCTCAATTGAAAATTCTGGGAGTTTGATTGAAATTTCTCATCAATTGTTCCTCATACTATGGTATATGTTTCCTCCAAATTTTGCCCACATTGTTACCCTTCTCATGGTAAAATCAATCACCACTGTCAAATCTGGATTTCTGTCAAAGACAACTTGGTTTCTATGATTCCACAATGTCCAGGTAGTACCAAAGTAGCAAGACTACTAACAATCCAAACCTTCTTTCTGGCCTTATGAATGAGTTACCTTGCATTGTGTCTTGACCCAAAGTATATGCCAATTCCTGCCAAGCTTGACTGGAGATGCCACACTGGATGAAGGATGATCAATATCTTCCCTCTGATGTCAACAAAATGAGCAGAAATCTTCCTCATCCCTTAGCTGTGATACATTTCTTTTGCCCGCTGCTCCTAAGCCCCGAACGTTCCACACCCCGAACCTCATTTCAGTAACTCCGTTTCCTGACGTTCCTTTTCTTCTTTTTTGATTTCCTCTTGTTTGCACTTCTTTCTTCTTTGCTTCTGATGATTTCCTCTTCTATTGATTGACTGGTCTCCTCAATATGTTACTTTGACTAATACAAAACTACAATGACATTATAAATATAATTTAAAGCATTAGTATGCCATAAGTTTTATGTGGGATGGAATATGTAGGATGGTATTGTTACCTATGTACTCCACCATAGATATAATATAGTTTATTTGAAGTTTTGAATACTATTTAATATTAATCGATAAAGGTCGTGATTAATTTCACATAATAAATTATAATTTAACAAAAATAGTTGGCAAAAACTAACAAAACTATAGAAAAAGTTAAAAATTAGTAAATTAGCCCATCAACATCTTTTCAAAAAAAAAATACCTCTCACTTACCTTGAAATATTATCCAAATATTAGTAACTCTTCTTTTCTATAATGTGAAGCACAATGACAATAGAGGCAAAAAAATTATAAAAAGATAAAAATTATAGTTAAAGTATACTTACTGCAATCTATAGAAAACAACCTATAAAAAATATAATTTGTTCACACTATAATGATAAGCATATGCAAATTTCGTATCACTCATTCAATCGAACAATAAATAAGAAAAAAAAAGACAAATAAGACAAATTAACCGGTGCATCGCACGGGTACAAATACTAGTTATAGTTTATATATTTACTTATAACTTTGATGTGATCTGAAAAAAGGTTTCTTCAATAACTGAAAGCATCCACAACTCAATTAAAGTCATTAGATTTATAACAAAAAATCATTTCATATTGTAGACACCTGAAAAGTGTCTCATAATTATGTAATTTTATTTATGTTTATTTTCTATTTTTATTTTATAAAAATGCCAAAGAAAATGAAATGCAAAAGAGAAGCCAAAAAAATAAAAAAAATAGCCCAATTTAATCTTTGCACGCGGCCCGAGGCGGAAACAAGCCGGACTGGGCAAAATCCGGCCCACATACCGCCAGGTATTGTGGGCAGGTTCTGCCCGACCTGACACGCCTCAACTCGCCTAGGGAAGCGTGCCTTGACCTAATTTTCCGGCATCTAGGCCTTGAATACTTGGCAGCATTGCTGCCATTTTTCACCCTCATTTTGACCTAAAATCTCAACCCTCATTTCTCCTATAAAAACCCCAACCATTCCCCATTTCATTTTACACCGAAATCACCCTGGCGTATTGACACTCGGTGATTTCATCTTCTCTTCTCCCTCTCTATTTCTCTCATTTTGCATACACTTAATTGACATTTTTATTTTCTTTCTCTCTTTCTCGATCTCTTCTCTATATATATTATCTTGTAACTTGAGTTAATCCTAAACTCGACCTAAATAATATGGATTGTTTGTAAATAAAGGTACGTTTATGCTAATTCTTTTATTTCTTGTATTTATTTCTCGTTTTATTATTGCATTTGTATGTAACTAAATAACACTAATTACATTAATTAATACTCCGTTCTACTCTCTCCTTCTCCTTTTATTTAAACCGGTTTAGTAAAGTCCGTTCCTTGAACGGGCGGATTCGGGAATTTTTATTCTCGAATCCGTAACCTTACCCCCGGATCCGAATCTCGTGGTTCGTGGTTTGTGGAGTCTCTTTTTTTTCTTTTGAGTTTATTAATTCTCGTTCAAAAATTAATTGGCGACTCTATTCCTCTTTCTTTCTTTTATTTCTCTCTCTTGGGTTTTATTTTTGATTTCAGAAAGTCAATTACGAAAAAAAAGTTCGTTTTTATTTTAATCCCGGGAGTGAATAACGAGTAATCCGGATCAGAGACTGACAATACTTGGCGGTATGCATGTCTGTCCTCTCCGGATCCGATTCCTAAGATCAGAAGCAGGCTCCGAGCTTGGGGTCGAGAATACACCGTGGTATTCTCGGCGATCTGGCTGACCGACTCCCGTGACAAGGTCCCTTTTAAGTCATCGACTCATGATACCTGCAGGTGTTGCCGCAGTAAATCACTCCGGTCCTGGTTTCGAATCCCTCTGTTTGCTTTTTTTTCTTTTCTTTTCTTATTCTTTCTTATGTTTTCTGTTCACTTTCTGAATAAATAAAATGCCCAAACTTTAATAAAATAAAAAAAGAATTACATGAGTTTCTATTTAAATGGTAATTTAAGCAAATCTTCTCAAAGAAAAGACACCCATTTCGACTCACCGTTTACCGCGAGAGATACTACGGGGATTTTTCCCGGGTCCCACACATACAAATACATTTATATAATGTTTTCAACTATGTTATGTTCAGAAAAAAAAGTTCAAGCGGTACATTAAAAATTGCAAAAACTAAAACATAATAGATATCAAGAAACAAAGCGAGTATGTTTCTTTACTACTATCTTGTTAAGTATTTTTTAATTTTATTTAAAGCCCATAAAGACATAAGTGTACAAGTAAAGTCTAGAATCAGTTCAACACAATGAAACAATAGATCATCAAAAGAAATACAACTCAACACATAACTTACAATGCAAGAGAAGGAAACAACATATATAAAACTTTCAACAAGTCAAGCGCCTCACGTACACAACCATAAATTGTTATTCCTTCAAGTAGTGCGTCTTTCTTTCCTTTTTTCAGTGCATTCTTGAAATACCTTATTATTTTCTCTAGGTCGTCAATTTTCAACAATCCTAAGTCACAACCGATCTCCACTGTTTTGTGCACCACGAGTTTATCACCAATATGTGTGCCGGCACCATATTCTTCACGATTTTTGGAATGGTATTGTAACTGACACTAAGTTGTCTTCGTACAATATTTTGCCTAGTCTTACTTAGTTGAGTAGCTTCAACTTGCTTCACTAACATAATTTGGTATTGCACATTAATTTCTCCATTTTTTTTGCCAGTCTTGAGCTTTTAGACCCTAGTTTATGGAGGTCTCATGAGTAGCAAGAATGTTAGTGCCTGAATTCAAAAAGAAGGGATCCATCTTCTAAATTATCATCCATCCTACCTTTAACTTGCTTTCTCTTCTCTACTTCACTGGGCACAATGCCGATGACTCTAATGTCGAGACTTTACCGAACGTGATGTCGATGGCTCTGAGTTTGATATGTTCTCAAAGTTGTGTTCTCAAATTTGTTGTGATGGTTGGAACAGTGGGTTATGAGACCTCGGTATTGTCGTTCTCTCTCAGAGAGCTGGCGACCTTGGTTATAGAAACTAAGTCAATGGTCGGGATGAGATTGCTAAGGTAAGGTTATCGGTTTGAAGGGGTCACAAAGCGAGAAACAAAATTAAGGTCGGTCAAGGAATGGAAAATGGGCTTCGGAGGTTTTCGGGATGCAAACGGGAACAAGGAGATAGGTTTCGCAACAAGAAAGCAACAAGGAAAGAAATCAAGTGGCAATTCCGTTAGAAAATACCCACCGAGCCTCCTCTTTCGAGGATAGTCCGGATTAACTTCCCCAAAGTCCACCACGGACCGGGAGAGTTAATGAAACGGAATTCCCTAGTTAGCCTCTATTTACTTTCGTGAGTAGAGGACTAACTATCCCGATTCCAACCTTCCAACTCAAGTGTTGGATGTGTTTGGGGACTTTCGAACCCAAATACATCCCACTTGAGGGAATGATTGGAGTGGGAAAAGTGATTTCCCAACTAATTACTCACTAAAATTGCTAACCCATGCCTAATTACCCATTCACACACTTAATTACCCCCTAACCCATGGGGTTTCTAGCCACTAATCATAATACTAACTAAGCTAACAACATCCAAACCAACCCTAAGCATGATTTCTAATCATCAACAAACATAAACCAAGCAAGAACAATAAAATAACAAGCAAGGCAATTTGATAACAAGGAAAGTAATTAGCAAACTAATTAATAAAAGATGTAAGGGAAGAGAATACTTATCAAGATGTTGTAGATGAACAAGAGAAAACAATAAAAGATGATCCAACAATCTTTCAATTGTTTGAATCTCCAAATCTTCACAAACAAACACAAATCTCCAAAACCCTAGATTAATCTCTCACTAATCTCTCTCTAAAATCCACTAATTACAAGGTTGGAAAATGTCTAAGTCTCTCTACTCTCCGTCTCCCCCAAGAAATCGTCAACAAGGGATATATATACAAGTGAAAATTTGTTGGCAAAACGTAGTGCACAGCCGAAAACATCGCGCAGAACATAAGGAGACCGTAGGTATGGTCTGGGAGACCGTAGGTACGGTCTCGTTCTGTCCAGCGAAATCTACATGGCGATTTTTCCTTCGAGAGACCGTAGAACGGTCCTGGGACATCGTAGGTGCGGTGTACCTGCTGTCTCAGCGAAGAGTTGCTTTGGCGATTTTTGATCTTCGAGAGACCATACGTATGGTCCCCAATACTGCAGGTGCGGTCTTGCTCGGCCAGCCTGGGTAGCGGGTGTCACCATTGGCGTGTCGGGGGCTACCTCTGACTTCCTTCCTCTTGTTCATTTCTTTTTCCAAGGCATGTAATGCTCGCTACGAGGATCGTAGTGGGTGTTACCTCACTAATTGATACCAAAGGTGGGGAAAGTGGTCCCAGGTCAACTCCGCCTCGACTCTCGGTCCGACTCGGCTCGGGAAATCACCAAAAATGCTCTAAAATGGCCCTTTTTACCACATTTTGAGTAAAAACTCCAAAATCTACAAAATAACCAAAAACATATTAAAAGATATTAAATTAAACCACGAAACAAGTCAAAAGCCTAAGGATTTTAGGTGGTATTAGACACAAAATTGGCTCTAAACACCCCCCCACACTTAAACTTTTGCTCGTCCCGAGCAAAACAAAACAAAACAAAAAAGAAAAACTAAACATCAACTCCTTTGTCGTGGGAGGAAACGAGTGCATTTAGCATATGAACCAAGCCCTTTAAACCCCCCGGCAGCCCGGGTGGACGAGATGGACTCGTGAGGGTTTGTAGCGGCTATACCCACAAAAGCCAAAGAAAAAGGAGAGAGGGACAGTGAAAACAAAATCGAAGAAAACATAAGGAAAGAGAAACAAAAGCTTCGCTTCAAAAGATCTTGCAACCTTAATTAAGAAAACGTTATTAAGCCTCCAAAAGGAACCGTTATGAGCACCTCACAAGCACCCATCCCAAGCAAAAGTCAGTCTTTGAGATTTTCGATGTCCTACATCTAGTGTCAAGTAAAACCTCATGTGCATAGGTGCTAGTGGGTTCTAACCGAATCCAAAAGACTCCAAGGACTCATGCCCGAGCTCGAAGAACAACGAAACGAACAAGGAAAGAAAAGAGTTGCCCTTCCCCGCATTTGGTCGCCCTTGGCTTGGTGAGGGCCATATGTGATGCAAGGAGAGGCCCCACACTTTATTAACGCTTAAACTTTTCTTTTTCTTTTTGGTTGGTTTTACCAACGAAATTGCTTTTTTTTTCTTTTCTCTTTTGTTTTTCTTTTTAAAAGTCGGTATTAGCCTTACTTTCGGGAATTGGACGACCCAAATATGGGGTTTACCCTCCCAACACAGTCTTTTCCATACACACCTCCGCCGAAAATTCAATATGGGAGGAGCTTAAGGGGTAATAGCGCTGTACCGCTAATACCGGGCACGTGTAGGTTGGCTAAGTGTATGGTGGTTAATGTCATTCAGCGACATGCCCCACTTAATCCGGTTATTGTAGCTTTGCTTTCTTTTTCTTTCTTTTTGACTTTGCTTTTGCTAAACAGGAAAAAGAAACAAGCTCGGACACAAACCCCTAGAATCTCCCGGATTCAACCAGAACGTGAAAGGAATCGGGGGTTTCACTAGACACTCGATGAAGGAAATCTAAAGAGATAAGTCATGACTAGTACCCAAGACAGGGTCGAAAACGCTCAGACTGGTTTCTTTTAAAGAAGTTTAAGAACGACTTCTCAATTTCGACAAAAAGACCCAAGAAAAAAAGCGAAAACGAAGACTGAAAGAAAACTTTTTAAGCTTTCACTCCCTTTTTTCTCCTTTTTCACACAAAAGTTTTTCAAATTTTAAGCAAAAAATGGGAAAACAAAAACCAAAAAATCGAGGTGATCTACCCTTTGAAACAGAATATCTCCCCCCCCCCCCACACTTAAAACGCCACAATGTCCTCATTGTGGGAAGGTGTCACTTGAAAAAGGTAGAGAACGTACAAAAACAAACAAACAAGAACAACTAGCACATAAAAGTGGTGGCGACCCGAGCCTACACGGCTCCAACAGCAATATAATCCCAACACAAACACTCAAAGGGGCTCGCCACCCAAAAGGGAAATCAAGCATGCGACAAAGATCAATATATGCACACATTCAAAGAGTGCGGAAATAGGTTACCTCGGGGTCTTCAAATAAATAACGAACCCAATCCGCCATCCAAGAAAACGTCACACTTTCGTTAGGAATAAACAAGAAAAACATAATAAGTGTGAGTGTTCACATGCATAAAAGAAAAAGAGCAAAACAAAAATAAAAATAAGACACTACTTCTTTCACTCCAACTTCAATTTTCTTATTTTTTTTTTCAACTCCAACTTTTTCTTTTTTTTTTCTATTTTTTTCACATCATTTTTCCCTCTTTTTCTTTTTTCAAGCTTTTTCTTTTGAACCTAAAACTAATACCTCAAATTACAAAAGAAAGAAATAAAGAAAAATTAAAAAGACAAGAAAATTAGAAAAACCTAAAGAAAACTAAAAAATTAAAAAAAATTTTTAAAAAAAGAAAAGGATCAAAATTAGAAAAAAAATGCAAAAACTTAAAACTTGAAATGAGAAATTCAAAAATTATGGGGTGTCTCCCATAGAGCGCTAGTTTTAGGTCCCTAGCTTGACCTAAATACCCGTTTGATTCTAGAGAGACGTGGTGTGCATGAGAGGTACATAATCAGCTTCTTCCCCCATGATCGCTTCTTCTTCCTTCCTCCCCAACTCCTACCATCCTTGGACAATCTCAAGTCAAGTCGTCCTTCCGGTCGTTTGGTTGACCATAAACAAGAAGAGGATGATGATATCTTCAATTTCTTCCATCGTCGCTTCCTTCTCTTTTTCCAACACCTCCTCATCACCTCCGCAAATAGAACAAGGGTCTCCTCCGGTGGTTTGATTTGGTGATGGGGATGAAGAAGTAACTTAGGCCCTTCTCCAAGCGGTTCTCCAAGTTTCAGACACATGGGAACAATCTTCTCAATATAAACTTCATCCAATGAGATTTCCCTCCTCAATGGAACAATTTTGAGGGAATCATCACGAGATGTATCTTCAATTACCTCGGGTTCGAGACATAAAGCCTAGGGATGATTGTTGTCCTTCCCATTGTCGGAATTCACTTCAAGAATGTAGACCTCCTCTCTATGCTCATGAGCAACCGCGGTCACTGAATTGACTTCAACACAAAGTGGCTTGAGAGAAGGTTTCTCAATCGAAACATCATGCCTTAGATCTATATGCTTTACATCCATCAAGTGTTGAATCAACCATTCGGGGAGTGGAATTTGCATTTGGTGTGGATCAAATTGCTCTTTGGAGCATTTACAGATATTTCCTCCCAAAATCTCTTCTCTTTGTTGTTCTTCCTCCATCTTCTCATCCAACACTTCCTCATCTAAAACATTAGCTTCCTCAACCATAGCGACTCCCTCTTCAACATTCGTCTCTACCTCATTCTCTACTTTTTCCTCCAAAACACTATCCTCTGCCCAAGAAAACTCATCAACCTCTTCCCCACTCCCTAGATCGACAGAATTTACTTGTACCATTGGAGTCGGTGAAGGTTTGGGGGCTTGAGATAGTTTGAGTTCGAGACTTTGAATGTAGGCTTGGTTTTTCTTTTGGTCATCCATCATCTTCCTCAACCTCAACTCAGCCGAGAATTCTTGGGGTGGTTGAGAAATTTGGGGTGGTACTATGTCTTGTTGAGTTGAATGGGAGGATTCTTCTTGGATAAATGAGTGGTGGTCATTAGGTTGAGAAATGGGGTTGAATGTAGGATTGATAAACATGGTATAGTCATAAGCATGCTCTCCAAAAGAATGGGAGAAAAGTGGGTTGAAATATGATGGATAGATAGCGTTCATACGTTCTACTTGATTAAACTCCCCAGATTGATGCTCGTGATGTGGACCCAAACACAACTTACAAGTATGCATATTAGGAACAGAAGTAGATGTAAGGGTTTGCACACCTTGGGCCACTCTCAATTGATTTGGAATTTTCTCATTCGCCTTCTCTTTTTGCATTTCGTAAATAGAAGCTAAAAGAAGTGTGATAATGGAATCTTGCTCCAGAGATGAATCTCCTCCTCTTGATTTGTAACCTCCCAAATCGGGAGCATATTGAACGAGCTCATGAAGGAATTTGTCGGCTTCCTCCGCAGTTTTCTTCAAAAATGTCCCTCCGGATGCAATATCAATCGATTCTTTGAGAGAATAAAAGAGTCCACAATAAAAGTGTTGTAGAAGCATCCAGTTGGGTAGATTATGTGTGGACATTGACGTTGGAGACCTTTGAATCTTCCTCATGCTTCAAAAAGTGTCTCTCCGGGTTCTTTCTTGAAGCTCATAATATCTTGTCGAAGTTTACATGTTTTATCAGCCGGGAAAAATCTTTGAAGAAAATCTCTCTTGAGAGCCTCCCACGAAGAATAAAATCCAGGTGTACATATATCAAGCCACATCTCAGCTTTCCCTTTCAAAGTCAGAGGAAAGAACTTCAACTTAAGATACTCCGAAGATATCCCAGGTATATGCATGAAACTAATGCGCTTCTCGAATCTCACCATATGAGTGATAGGACTCTCGGAAATATCTCCATGGAACAGGTTGCTTTCAAAAGCTTCAAGAAGACACGACTTGAACTCAAATACCGTGTCGGGTGGTAATGGTGGTAAGATGATAGGGTTGCCTCCCGTACTCGATGATGGAACGACGTATGATAGAAGGGTACGGGGTGAATCAGCTTGGACTTCACCCATTAGGACTTGAAGCCTCCTACGATACTCGATAGAACATTAGGGCATACCTACATGCACCAACAAGAAGCAATAGAAGAATCAAATTCATTGGGATTAGCACTAACTAATTTCTAGCGTGAAAGCAAACTCAAATAACCAAAAACCAAGAAACTAAAACTAGGGGCGCTGGCTCCCCGGCAACGGCGCCATTTTGTGTAACAGTGGTTTGTGAGACCTCGGTATTGTCGTTCTCTCTCAGGGAGCTGGCGGCCTTGGTTATAGAAACTAAGTCAATGGTCGGGATGAGATTGCTAAGGTAAGGTTATCGGTTTGAAGGGGTCACAAAGCGAGAAACAAAATTAAGGTCGGTCAAGGAATGGAAAATGGGCTTCGGAGGTTTTCGGGATGCAAACGGGAACAAGGATATAGGTTTCGCAACAAGAAAGCAACAAGGAAGGAAATCAAGTGGCGATTCCGTTAGAAAATACCAACCGAGCCTCCTCTTTCGAGGATAGTCCGGATTAACTTCCCCAAAGTCCACCACGGACCCGGAGAGTTAATGAAACGGAATTCCCTAGTTATCCTCTATTCACTTTCGTGAGTAGAGGACTAACTATCCCGATTCCAACCTTCCAACTAAAGTGTTGGATGTGTTCGGGGACTTTCGAACCCAAATACATCCCACTTGAGGGAAGAATTCGAGTGGGAAAAGTGATTTCCCAACTAATTACTCACTAAAATTGCTAACCCATGCCTAATTACCCATTCACACACTTAATTACCCCCTAACCCATGGGGTTTCTAGCCACTAATCATAATACTAACTAAGCTAACAACATCCAAACCAACCCTAAGCATGATTTCTAATCAACAACAAACATAAACCAAGCAAGGACAATGAAATAACAAGCAAGACAATTAGATAACAAGAAAAGTAATTAGCAAACTAATTAATAAAAGATGTAAGGGAAGAGAATACTTATCAAGATGTTGTAGATGAACAAGAGAAAACAATAAAAGATGATCCAACAATCTTTCAATTGTTTGAATCTCCAAATCTTCACAAACAAACACAAATCTCCAAAACCCTAAATTAATCTCTCACTAATCTCTCTCTAAAATCCACTAATTACAAGGTTGGAAAATGTCTAAGTCTCTCTACTCCCCGTCTCCCCCAAGAAATCGTCAACAAGGGATATATATACAAGTGAAAATTTGTTGGCAAAACGTAGCCCACAGCCGAAAACATCGCGCAGAACATGAGACCGTAGGTACGGTCTCGTTCTGTCCAGCGAAATCTGCATGGCGATTTTTTCCTTCGAGAGACCGTAGGTACGGTCCTGGGACACCGTAGGTGCGGTGTACCTGCTGTCTCAGCGAAGAGTTGCTTTGGCGATTTTTGATCTTCGAGAGACCGTAGGTACGGTCCCCAATACTGCAGGTGTGGTCTTGCTCGGCCAGCCTGGGTAGCGGGTGTCACCATTGGCGTGGCGGGGGCTACCTCTGACTTCCTTCCTCTTTTTCCTTTCTTCTTTCCAAGGCATGTAACGCCCGCTACGAGGATCGTAGTGGGTGTTACCTCACTAATTGATATCAAAGGTGGGGAAGTGGTCCCGGGTCAACTCCGCCTCGACTCTCGGTCCGGCTCGGCTCGGGAAATCACCAAAAATGCTCTAAAATGGCCCTTTTTACCACGTTTTGAGTAAAAACTCCAAAATCTACAAAACAACCAAAAACATATTAAAAGATATTAAATTAAACCACGAAACAAGTCAAAAGCCTAAGGATTTTAGGCGGTATTAGACACAAAATTGGCTCTAAACAATGGTTTGTGTTCTGAAAGTTGGTTGGTTGCTTGCTTGCTTATGTTCACATGGGGATTACTGTATTATCCTACTTTTTCCCTTTATTCTTTTGTGTTCACACTTGTGGTTGCAAGTTTCATACCCTTGAAAATCATATTTGCAAGTTGCATGCTACTGCTCGAAAATCAAGTCACCATCTTCACTGTTGCACCAATATAGAGTACTCAAACTCTCACCTCAATACCTTATCGGTATAACATTCGTGTCACATTTGTAGCAAGTGATCAACACCTCCAACTCCAACAAAACCACAGGTCTACAACCTTACAGGAATTCCACACATCCACTACAACATCCGTCATTTCTCTGCACATTTGTAGGGTTATACTTTCGGCCAAATTAAACTCAATGATTTTTGCAAACAATAGAAATTCAAGCAAAATAAAAATCCAAACCACCAGAGAAATTAACAAACTAGATAATTTAATTTTGACAGCATTACTAGTACAACCCAATTTAAGTAATTGCAATTTGCAAGCCAAACGGAGTACACTTTAACATAACAAAATCAAATATTATAAACTTCAACTTGTATTCAAGTTGTAAAATCATATCTAAATTTTGAGATAAGAAAATGAAATTAAAAGCATTAAGTTAAAAACTATCTCTAAATTTGAAGGTGGTTATACCTTTAGATTAATCCAACTATAAATTGATCAAATTACGCATACCCCTTCTTGGATTAACCTTCTTCTGTAGTTGCTTCTTCCCTGAAATGAGACATACAAGGTCTAATTATGTAGAATTAAAAATGGGGGACATGGCGTTTGCGCGTAATTAAAGATGAACCTGAAAAGTGAAAGTGGATTATTAAATTGTTGTTGAATTAAAAAAGAAGAATATTATGTCAATATGTGACAACTTATTGTATGAGAAAATAAGACTATAAAAGAGAAATAAGAAGGGTATGGAGATGGGGAAGGAGCTTCGCGACTGTCACGAGTTGATGAATTTATGAGGAAGAAGAATTGAGATAGGTAGTGGTGGTGGGTAGGCACTGGTAAGGGTGTTTGGGTGTTTTTATTTTTGTTTTTTTTGTTTTTTGTTTTTTTTGGGGGGGGGGGGGATCGGAAGGGTGGCTTTGGCCTTCAATGGGCAAATGAATTGAGCTATACATGAAATTAATATTGCTTAGGGTTATTGACTCTAAAGGACGACCCAATAACCAAATTGACCTAAATGGATGAATCGATAGTAAAGTCCTCATTCTCTCTCTACGAAAATAGGGGAAGGAAGAGGCCATGGTGGCGGTCAACGGGAAGCACAGTAGACAGACCCGGAGCTCACGCCAGGGCTGGTGCGAAGGACCACCACATCAAATGTGGTTGTCATGGTGGAGTTGTTCCGAGGAAACAGAGGAGAGAGAAAAAGGTGAGTTTTTGAGTGGTTTTCGGGACTGATTTAGAATGGGTTTTGAATGGATGGTAAGTGGATGGTCTTGACAACGATTTGTAAAAATCGTCGGCGGCCATAGGCGGCCCATTTCGGCCCTGTTCTGACGCGAAAACAGGGTATAACTTTGGGGGCAGTGCAAGTTTTGTTTACAATGAGAATGACAGTTGGGAGATAAATTACCATGAAGCAAAAGCCTACCAAGACTATTAATAGGATAACGATAAAAACCTCTCGGATTCCTTGTGGGAGGAAATCCTCGAAGGCCGGAAACTCATAGAGACACACACGGGGGCTCACATCGGAGACCCTGCTTGTTCCCTCCCATGCCCAGTTCAATCTGCTTTGGAACTGCTCTATGAACTTGACATTTCCCTCCTTAATTATACCATGACTAACAAAATTTTGGTCAATTCAAAAATCATATTACTGCATATCTGTGCAGATTCTAATGCTAGAAATTATGGACATTGTCCTTTACCTTATGCTTCAATGGGAGAGTGTTTATTCGCATTTGATTCATAAGAATATTTTCCAGACATGTGCGGTGATGTGGCGAGTTTTAATACTAATCAAGTTTTCATTTAGATGTTTTTTTTTAATAATGGGTCATAGTCCATCACATTGGCCTCCTATCTCAGGGGTACACAAACCCAATCGCCTCATAACGGACAGGGGTAGGGGATGTGAATGCCGTATACAAGACTCACACCTTCCATGCAAACATTCCCGCATCCTGCTAAACAGGAATGTTCCCCCCAGGAATCAAACCCTGAAGGAAGGGGATGGAAGGGTTGGAAATTTGCCACTAAAGCAAGCCTCAATCGACAATTTAAATGTGATTGGTACAGGTGGAACCCTACTATTATTATATAACTGATATAGGTGTAATTTTTTTTTTTTGTTCAAGGTCACAAGTATTCTACAATCAACATTCGAGGAACAACCAGAAATGTTGGAGCAAAAGAAAGGGATTGGTCTTGACATTGATCTAATTACATTATCTCAAGTCTCTCTTGAAGAATTAAGATTCTCAATGTTGAAGTTAACACAACGGAGCTATGTAATTACCACAAGTTATATATTTCTGCTTGTTTTACATTGCTTTTAAGTTATTTAATGAATAATTATAGTATGCATAGTTATTAACATTCTGTTCCTGATTTACGATTCAACGATTTAGAATCCAAAATCCTTGATGCGATTCCACTATCAACATTTCGATCCACGATCCTACGTGAGTTAATTCTGATCATAACTACCTCATGGATCCGAGTTAGGATCCCGATTTTAACAACCTTGATAGTATGTAACTACCAACATTAAGCATATATAATTATCACCTATCTTGTCAGCTTGTCGCATACGCTGGTTAGACTAGTGCAAATAAAACCACCAAAAATAATGCTACACATTTTCTTACTTAATGAATAGCCAAACTAAAACCTTTTTTTTTTCAAATAAATTAGATTATTTATTATTAAAATAGTAGTTGCTTCTTTGTTATAAATATTTCTTCCTTTTTTGTAAATTGACAATTAAAATTATGTAAATTGTTCACCCTTATTTATTTGTCAGTTTGAAAGAGTAGGGAAATCTCGAAATAAAACATAAATTTATAGATAAATATAATAAAATTACTTGATTGCTTCAATTTAAAGAAAAAGCGATTTATATTAAAAAGAAGAATGGAGAATATGTAATTAATTATTAGAAAAAATTAATAAAAACTATATTATAAATATAAAATAATAAATACAGTAATTAAAAACAAAAAAAACTTTGAAGGGACAAATAAATATCAAATATGAACGAAGGGAGTATTAGTAAATCATATTATAATTATTATAAGGAAAAACTTATAGTGGTTTTCAACCATGACAACCACCACAATGAAAACAATATTTATTCATACATATGTCAACTTTTATCTTCACCATTCATTGTTTTATTTAGTACAACATTATAAAAGATATTTTCTTAATTAATTTTTTTTGAAATTTTTTTAAATTTAAATACTTTAATTCTAAGTTTTTTCCTAGTAAAAAAGCATATTTTAGAAAATATTTATTTTAAATTTTTTTAAAATAAAATAAAATTAAAAAATATATATTTTATAATTTATATTAAATAAAAAAATTATCGATCAAGATATATACAAGTAAGATTTATTTTACTTACGGTTGACAACCACTATAAGTGTATCCATTATTATAATACCAATAACATTCCCATTTCCCCTTAAACTAGGGCAAGTGATCGGTCTATTTTCAGCTTGTATATTCATTCCTCTCTCTCCTTTTTGTTTGTTTGGTGAATATTGGTTTAGCAAGTGACAAATACATCCAAACGACAAAACTTATTAATTGAAGCCGCCACTTTATCCATTTGCACTCCACTTATCCACGGCGGATGAACCTACTACAGTCTATAAGCACACAATTTTGACTTGTCCAATTCAAATTATGACATGCCCCTAATTAACCTTAATTCGAGGCCAATATAATGCATGCAATGACTACACGGTTACGACTAGCAACTTCCCAGTAGAGTGTTGTATACGGATGTAACAATGGTTTGACAGCAAGCAATATATTTGCAAGTAGCAACATGACAGTGACACCAATTGAATTTCTTAATCAATCCAAAGTGTTCATCATATTTCTCGTCGCTAATATTAGTAGCTAATTAATGTACTAGCTCAATTGAGGCACGTACACACGTACTATAGACACAACGATTAATGCAAATTCTAGTATAAGACCGTCTTACGTAACTTTATCGTGAGACAGACTCCTCACAAAGTGACCATTTTAATATTTTACTATAACTAATAAGTGATATTAGAATGACATTTAATGCCAGTGTGACTAATAAGTTATCAAAGGGTGACTTTCATTAGAATACTCAACCCAAATAAATTATTAATCACACTTGTATCTATAAATAGTTACCACTATGTTATACGGCTTACGATAAATTTATAGTGACACAATCTTACCTAAAAATTACCGATTAGACAAACCCCATACATCATTAGGATGTAATTAAGGATTATTGGTTCCTCTTGATAATTTATATGGAGCATTACTAAATTACTCTTACTATAAAATACAGGATATTCCGTAAACACAAATGAATAATCGGTATGATTTTGTTATCTGTTTTATTCTCATATAAAGAAACTAAATTTTATTGCCCTTATTAATCAACTAAATTGGTTGCTACTAGTACTTGTTTGCAACTACTAAATGACTATCAGATTCAAGTATTCAACGTACTAATGAATCTTCTGTGAAACTTCACACATCTTAATTATCAGGCTGGACATATTCCATGTTCATCATTGTCAAAGATAATTTCTGATTGCCAGTTATTGAAAGAATTTTTTATTCATACCTCCTAATTAATATTTTGGATAATTGCTGAACAAGTAGGTATATTAAACTCCTTTGAAGGATTGGCCCAAAATATTCTAATTCTTTTGCTTCATATTGCATTGGGTTAAAATTATTAACTTTCAACTCCTTCCAACTTTTATTAATTCCTTTCAACTTCGTGCATGCAACTCCTTTCCATTCCTTCCAACTTCTTTTAATTTTGACAAGTTCCTTCCAACTTCTTTCAACAATTATTGGTTTCTTCCAACTTTTATCACATGCAATTTATTAAATTATTATATAATTTACTTCATAATATTTTTCTATATTTTCTAAATTTATGTAATACTTTTCTATATTTTAAAAAAATTATGTGATTGTATATGTTTGATAGGAAATAATTTTTTGGTATAAATTGTAAAATCTGATTTACGATATCAATAATAGGTATTTTAAAGTCATTTGATAATTTAACTTGTCCTTTATCTTTATTATGTGATAAAAATATAAAAATTTAAAACTATTTCACAATATACATAATTAAATATTAAATGATAAAAAATAAAATAACAATCTTATATATAAATTATAATGAAATAATTTAAAATATAATGCTTAAAGGGTTTATATATGATAAAATAAACTATTCACATACGATGAAGATTTTTTTTTTTTTAAAAAAAATAAATTGATTACTATCCAAGAAAGGCGTGAAGTTATGTTATTGATGAGTAGATTAAACATACCATGAAATATTTAAGATATGAAACAACATATGATATGAGTTATTCTCATTTGAGGTGACAATTATTAATTTTGACCATATTAGTTTGTTTTACTATTGTTTTTATTGGCTACTTAGAAATATCAGAACTTTTATAATTTTAATTTTAATTTTCCTTTTAGTTTTAATTTTAATTTTAATTTTAATTTTATATGTATTTTAATTTTAATTTTTTTCTTTTACTTTTGGTTTTAATCTTAATTTAACTTACCAGCAAAATATGAGAAAAAACACTTATTATATTGTTATTAAAGCAAATTGTATATATATTAAAACAAATTTGAACTCTTTTCAACTCTTTCTAACAATTTTGATTACTTTCAAATCTTTCCAGTTTTTTTTCCAACTCTTTTTAATCCTTACAGCTTTGACGAACTCTTTCCAACTTTGGCCAACTCTTTACAGCTTTAATCAACTCCTTTCAACTTCCAGTGCTATTTATCCAACCCAAAAGAACAAGCCCTTAGAAAAAGTTGAACATTCTTCCTTTCTTAAACTGATTTTCCTCTACGTTTTTGTTATATATAACGTGCATATATATAATTAAAAAGGTGGTAGTCAGGTGACAACTATCCCCGTTATCTAACCTTCCCACCAATATCTAATTCTTGGTGCATGAAAGAATTTTCTATCATGTGAAAATTGCGAGGTCGATCGACCATGTTTTTCATGAGCATGCAGTCTGGTACCTCTCTTCCCCGAAATATAAAGCTTATTGGTAATTACCCTTGAGATAAGGACACAATTCAATGAGCAGGTCAAATCTATCCACAATCAAAAAAATTTATGTACACTACTATACATAGATACTTATACATGTATGTGGAAGCATCTCAACCAAAAGCTTAAGCTGGTGGTTGAAGGCCCGGTGATGGTTTTATGCTCTAACATGACCTCTTATATGAACGCCCTTTGGGTTGAAGCGTTGAAAACGACATATATTGACTTAGTTTTTGGAGATTCTAATATCGAAATTTGGGGATTAATGTGCTTAATTGATCTTTTATGTCTTTATTTTACTATCTTATTTGGTTTATAGTTGTTTTAGTTGATTTTTATAAATAAATGATTTAAACTTCAAATATCACATACATTCCTTGGTTGATCTTTAAATGAGCTTTTGGATGATATGTTACAAGTTCAATTTTGAGTTGAGATGGAATTATGAGTTAGATAGTAGAAAGTGTGAGAAAATTGATATATGTCCACTCTTTACTCACCTTTTTCTTCACAAATATGCTATGTCTTTATTTTAAGGCTCAGACCAATGAAAGGTAGACTTCTACAGCTTTCAAATGAATCAAGAACCAGTCAAATGGATGTCGGATCAAAAAATATGACCAAAACAAATTGACCTAGAAATTTCCAGACCTGACACAACATGTGTTCAACATGACACGTTCCATGTCTTCCTCCAGACACCCCAGTTTTCCAAGAAACTAGGGGTTATCGGTTATGAAACCGGGACTTGGAACCTTACCAAAACCTGTGAATATATATATATATATATATATAAAGGTAAGGTTCCTAACATGCTACCTTGAACCGAATCCTAGAACCTATTAGACCTGTTAGACAGGTTCATGTTACAAGTACTTGGAACAGACGAATACACAAAGCATGGATTTTAATTTTAATATAAATAAATAAAATAATTAAAATGTATCATTGTTCTGAACTTGGTTGCAACTCTTCAATTTTCATTGTCAATGTTAAAATCAAGTTTGATATTGTGGTCATGATAATTGGACAGTGCGGGGTATTTGACGTGTTGGGTATAGGGTCAAGGATATTACTTCTACATTCACTAAGGACCTTAGGCGGAGCTTTGACAATGATTTTAGACTGAGTTTTGATATGAAAAATAAAATTACGAAAGTAAGAAAGAGAAGTATCTTGTGTTCCATTCTATACAAAACTTGTATTTATGATTAACGCTAACTTTGGATATGAATCTTGCAGGAAACAATTCTCAAAGGGGCTTTTAGATTGTACACCCGCCGGAGTACAAAACTCTCCCCAACTCCCGCTATGCCAACTCACCCGCATGTTATTTCCAGGCCCAGTCCAGACGATTAGTCAGATAAACAACACGCAAATTAAAATCGTAAGGCTCCTTGTAGTTTAGTGGTGGAGAGGTGTTTTAGTTTGCCATGGAGTCTTGGGTACGAAACCTATATGTAACTATTTTCATAATTTTTTCCTGACACTTTGCTACCTGCTCTTGCTTTTTTTTTTTTTTAGTTTCCAACATTTTCCTCTTTTATATATATACAAGTGTGCAAATGAGTCAACACTAATGTATAAATGAGTACATACTAGTGTGCAAAAGTATATGTGTTAGTGTCGTGTGTGAATATCAGTGTGTTAGTTTGCAAAAGGCAGCGTGTGTGCTTAGTGTGTAAAGGTGTATATGTCAGTGTGTAAATGTATAAATATTAGTGTGTAAAGGTTTATGCGTCAGTGTGTAACTGTGTGAATATCAATGTCTGAATCTACAAAAATGTAGTGTTCAAAGGGTTGTGTGTAAAGATGAATGTGTCAGTGTATTATATTTCACACTAAGGCCCTATTCGGCAAGAGCGTTTAGAGTAACTTTTAGCGTTTTGACCCATCAAAATGCTATTTTATCAAATTTTAAATGTTCGGTACGAGAGCGTTTAGATTAGCGGGTAGCGTTGCGTTTGGAGAAATTTATCTGACGTTACTAATTCTAATGTCAAGCACTGATGAATAGCATTTGATGAGTGGATTTCCCCATATACCCAGCCCTTACTACCAAATTCCAAGGCAATACTTGCTACCCGACAATTGTGACCGTGTCCAACTTTAATTTGCCAAGTGTACCTTGCTATAATAATAATAATAATAATAATAATAATAATAATAATAATATTAATATATTATTATTATTTATTATTATTTATTATTATTATTATTATTATTATTATTATTATTATTATGATCATAATAATGCTTTGTCCATCCGTAAACAAATTGTCTCATTTTATTTTGACGATCTTCGATGCAACTAGGCCTGGCAATTCTCGATCCGACCCGGAAACCCGACCCAAACTGACCCGCAAAAATTGGGTTTTGAACACGAAATTCCGACCCGGGACCCGAAAATGACCCAACCCAAAGAACCCGGTAAAAGACCGGTCAAGTCGGGTCAGGTTTGGGTCGACCCGTTGGGTCAGACACTTTAATTTTAAATGTTTTGTCTACTTTGGCCTTGTGCAAAAAAATGGGCCCATTTCATGAAAATTAAGGCCCAAAAGTAAAATATTGGGTGGCTTTGAAAAGTTATGCGTAGAGAGAGACATACAAATGAAATAATCAAATAACAAATGAACGAAACAAAACCCTAACATTGTCACTCACTCACTCTTTCAGTGAACCCTCAAACTTCTGTAGTCCTGTCGCTCTTCTCTCTTTCAGAAAAATAGTGTATTATTGTCCAAGGTCAAAGTTCAGTGCATTATTGTCTAATACCCTAAAAGTTCAGTATATTAGCATCCCAAAACCCTATATATTTCATAAGTACTGTTATTCGTGGATTGTTGACGTAAACCGTATAATACTTGTAGACTTGAATATTGTCAAATTTTGTTCCTTGGGTGTATAGTAATATGTCTATATAACTATGACATATCGTGGTGGTCGAACTTGGAATGGAATGGTACATTACACATGTGTTTTTGACGAATTATAATCAATTTTATTAATTGTAAGTGACTGAGAAAAAGGGCGGTCATGACCCGTAAACCCGACCCAAACCGGAATACACCCGACCCGTATTTACCCGAACCCGAAATACATCCGACCCGTATTTACCCGAACCTGATATACGACCGACCCGTAACCCACTCGCCTGCCCGTATTGACAGGTCTAGATGCAACACTTTGATAAGTAATTTTTTACGTTGAATCTTATCAAGATTTGTAAAACTATATTGAAGTAAAAACATTTTCCATCACAAATCTAACAACGCTAGTTTTATCTAATAGTTCAATATATAATTTGATAAATTAACGATTAAAATTTAAAATTTTTCACCTCATTAGTCAAACATGAACAATATTTAGAATGAGGGGAATAATTAATAATAACGTAATAATAATAACAACGATGACAGTTAAACAACAACAATAATCGCAACAACAACAATAATAATAACAACAAACATGTCCTTTTTGGTCATTTCACATTCATCCGTTACTCTAACCTCTGGTTTTACCGAACATGTTCTTTACAAACAGCTAACAGCTATTCGCTAATACACATCAGCTATTCGCTACCTCAACCGCTACCCGCTACATAAACAGCTATCCGCTACTCAATCCGCTCTTTTTGCCGAACAGAGCCTAAATATAATACGTTTGAACACTAAATATATACTGTACTATTACACACTAAATAGAATACTTATGAATATAATAGTGATACTAATACACGTCAAATAAGTGTGCAATGCAAAATTGTTTGTGTTTGTGTGCTTTGGTGTATAAAGGTATATATGTCAGTGTGTAAACGTATATTTGTTAGTGTGCAAAGGTTTAAGTGTCCGTGTGTAACTTATATTTGTTAGTGTACAAAGGTTTAAGTGTCAATTTGTAAACATATATTTGTTAGGGTGCAAAGGTTTAACTATCAGTGTGCAAAGGTTTAAACGGTAGCGTGCAAAAGAGTGTGTGTTTGTGTGCTTTAGCGTGTAAAGGTGTATGTGTCAGTGTGTAAACGTATATTTGTTAGTGTGCAAAGGTTTAAGTGTCAGTGTGTAACTGTGTGAATATCAATGTGTAAATCTACACCAACACATGGTCCTTTGCACACTAATTTTTTTGTAGTAGATTCCTTTACACATTATCACAACTCCTTGGCACACTAAGTTTTTGTGGGATAAACATTTTTGTACACTGGGATACATTCATTTGCACACTAATATATATATTTGACACCAAGAGTTATATTGTTATACACCGATTACAATATTTATGCACATTATATATATATATACAATTTAGTTGGTGTGCAATAAACTATAATGATAGAAAAAAAGGACAAAAATTTAAATGATGAGAAAAGGAAATGCGAAAATTGGAGATAAATATGGAGAAACTTGAAACAAAGGGGAAAAAATAAAATAGATACAGAGAATATTAAAGAGAAAAATGACAGAATAAAATAATAAATAAAGCAAAATAAAAAAGGTAAGAAAATGTGATATTAATTGGATAATTGTGCAATTAATTAAGCAAAACACAAAAATAAAATATCAAGCACATTAAGTTAAAAGTAGCCTTTGAACTCAGGATCACATCAACTATATTTCTATCTCTTTCCGCTGGACCACTGCATTATACAATGCTTGATTGCGCATGATACAATATATATACTATAACGTTTGGTATTAAAAATTAAAAGTAAACCGCTGACATCATGTAACGTATAGCGGGAGTAACAAGTCAATCCCTACTCCCGTGGGAGTAGGATATATTTTTCGTTCTCAACGAAATCTGAGATTGACGAAATGAAAGATTCCCAAGCACAAAATCTGGAAGGAAATCAGACAATCACATATGGAAAGAATCACGAGGATCTCCAACAAGAAAGTATTCGTTAAAGCAGATTGTCATGCCCCACAAAAAGAAGGAAATCAACCCAGAAGACTATAAAGGCATCCCTAGACCCAAACGACAAAAACCTTCGATTCCAAGTGAAGAAATCAAGAGAAAAGATGTAGGAAATTAGTGAGAGATTTCTGAGTCTGTAACTAATTGATATTGGTGAGTGTGTAATCGGTAAGGGACTTCTGATATATTGTAGCCGATGACCTCAACAAGTAGTGTAGCAGAAACTAAGTGTTGTAGTTTCTATGAGTGATAATTACCAACTTGGTCGGTGGAATCTTTCCTCTAAAATTGCTGGTAGGACAACTTAGTTGGGACACTAGCTCCACTGTAACTGTCCTGAGGACATCAACTCTAGGACAATGAGACTGTTTGTCACCACCTTAGTATAATGTTTTCTGGTTTGCATTCAATAATATAAGTATTTTTGTTACTCTATGTTTAAAGCCATAGCGGTAAGTTAAGGTTTGTCACTAACGTTCTCAGTTGAGTGTGCAAAATTTCAATAACCCTATGCATCCCTCCACTAGGGTTCTTTCATAACGCTTAAATAGAAAATAGTATTTTGTAATTTTAGGTTAGAGTCCTTGGAACCGCTCACCCATACCAAAAACTCTGCAGGTAAGTGTAGGGTTCCTAAAAATTAGGGCATTTCCCAATGGGTAAGGGTGAAGTTCCTTGTTTTGGGATAGAGTACCTGGAACCGCTCACCCATACCAAAAACTATCAACATGACCCATGTTGGCTATAAGTGTGATGTTTTCGGTTGCTTCTATGATAATCTAAGACCTCCCCCACTCTGCCTCCATCTATTTCACGCCGTTTCACACCGTTCCACAATAATCAAGAGATTCGAATTTAAAGATGAAAGATTACTCAAGATTAATTCAGTGTTGAAGGAGTAAAAGTCCACGATTGCCCAACTCTTTTCATAATTTTTTGCACATATTTGGCTATTTCTTTATTCTCTTTTAGTTTTATATGTTTTCTACAGTAGATTGCATGTGTTTTGTAGCTTTAATAATAAATAGTGAGCAATTTCCCTTTAGCTTAGGGGATAAACTTAATAGGTGTTGATGGATTGAACTTTGTTGGATTAAGTATGTTTTGAATATGATTTGGATGTATTTTTATTCAGCTTATCGTTACGTTTTATTATTACTTTTGATTGGTTACCAATGGTATAATCATATATTGTTGCATATTGATGAAACACCAATAGGAGAAATTCGAGAATTGGAGAACTTATGTTGAACTAGTTCTAAAACAAGCTAAAGATAGAAGTTTTGAGTTAGGGATAATTTGATTATTGATGTAGTTAAAGTTGAAATATCAACGTAAGTAGGTGATTAACTTTGGTAGGCTATTTGTTTCATTTTCAACAGTTAGTTGAGGAATACCTTAAGCGATTATCAATCCTAAAAGTCTTCCAAATTGGCGAAATTCGTATTTAATCCATTTGTTTGATTCGTTATTGTTAGACCTGGCTCAGATACCCTTGTGAGGCTCTAATACCACTTGTTAGGATTGGGGTAAAAGATAGAGCCTAGTATTTGCAGCGGAAGAGGAAATTATAAGGATGTATAAATTGAGAAAAAATATAATAAGAACAATAATTAAAAGATTAGAGAGTATAAAGACACACGATTTACATAGAAACCCAAATCAGGAAAAAACCACGGACGACAACGGAGGAATAATCCACTAGTATAAGGGGAGAGATTACAAGAGAGATCCCAAACGACTATATAACACAATGAGATCGACGACAAGATCTCAAGGGGTTAATAGTACAACGGGAATATACTGAAGGCAAAATAATAACTCTCTAAAAAAGGACTCTCACAACCTAGGGATGGGTAGATGTGAAGAATGCTCTGTGTGTGTGTTTTGTCGTATGCCATAGGTGTATAGGTTGATAACAACTTATATTTATAGTAGAATGAAAGAAAAAGGAAACTAGGTTAAATATTACAAAACCTAGAAATAAAAGGAAAGAGACGCCGCTAAACAGCCGACAGGAGAGGCGCTGGAAGCACCTAACAGACGGTGGCAGCGTCTCTTGACGAAGGCCTTCTGTTGATGCCGCTGGTAGTGTGAAGACAAAGGGGCAGCGCCTTCTTCATTCAAAAATTGATTTTGGGCCATCAAACCCAACAGTTATCAGCTTATACTTATCCCCTAAACATTTTTATTCATTTGATATTTACCTTAAGAATTACTGATTTCATAGTTAGAATTGGTTTAATAGAAAATCAATCTTGAAACTGATCGACTTAGCAATCAATTAGAAGGATAGTTTGGTGCATTGTTGTCGAATAAGTTTAATCGTTAAAATTACTGAATTAGTTTAATAGAAAAACAATATTGAAAACTGATCGACTTTGCAATCAATTAGAGGGATAGTTTGGTATGTTGTTGTGTAAGTTCATGGGATAAATACTGAAGGATGTTGAGATTCAAACCTGGGAAGCACTTACTCTCTTTGACTCTAATATCATGTGGAACCATTTCAACCAAAAACTTTAGTTGATGGTTGAAAGTTCAATAACAATTTTATACTCTAACAAGGGAACAATGTATAAAGATGAAAAATATCAAAATTCACAACTAAGTCCTACGAAATAAACTAATACTATAACTAAAGTAAATCATAAGCTCACATTTATTTTCAAAATCATACATTATACATACGTTTTTTTTATATTAAAAAAAACAATATGAAATCACTACAAACACCTCTTATAGTTTCAATACTTTTTAGCCCGGGTAGATTTAGCTTGTCTACTGGGCTCCTATCTTATGAATAATCACTAACGAATTTATAGATTGTTACCAAACTACCTATAATAAACATGACTCATCAACCCATAATTTTGATCAATATTTAAACCTTCACCTCATACTTATTAAAATCTAAAATAAATTAAAATATACTTAATATAATATATTTAATGTATATTGCTACACTGAATATATATGACCAAACTATAATTTTTAACACATGCGTAACCTTTCCTAATTTTTAATAAAAGAAGAATCCCATTTTTCATTCCAAAAAGAAAAAAAAAACGGAATGCCTTTCAAATTTATCTGTATGTAATGAAAAGAGAAATTGTCAACGGCCGACCATCCAAAACAGCTAACAACACCGCCATAGTTTGACCATTCTTGATGAGATCTCAGTCAACCTTAATACTGAACACGACTCTCCCCATCATCCAAAGGCGAACATTCGTCTGTCCAACAGCCAATCTCACAGGCATGTCGCGTTAATTCCAAGCTCTGAACTTTAAAACCCACACTTTTCCGTTTTCATATTTTCATATTTCATATTTCACATTTCACCGCTCTGTACGAAATTCTCTTTCTATTCATCTCTCTAGAATCTCTCTCTAGATTCCAACTTAGATTTTGCAGCCCATTATCAGAAACAATCACCCGGGATTCTCCAACGATCGGATTCTCGCCAACCCATTTGCCGGACCTTACGAATTCAATCCAGACCGTCAAATTTTCAAATGGGTCACTGTCACAGCAAGAAGGCGGTGTCAGCCGTCAACGACGCCGGCTCCTCCAGCGCCGCCGTGGAGACACCGTCCCCAGCACCAGCGCCGGCGGAAAAGTCGCCGTGGATGAGCCCATTTCCGGCAGGGATCAACTCGTCGCCGGCGGTCACCCCCGGCAGAAAGCTACTAAAGTGGCCGTTTCCACCGCCGTCTCCGGCGAAGCCCATCATGGAGGCGATTCGCCGGCGACAGGGCCGTAAGAAGGTCAATTCGGATGGAGGGTCGACGCCAGAGGCGGCTGCCGGGGAGGAGGATGATCGGAAAGAGAAAGAGAAGGACAAGCGAATTAGAGGGTTGAAGCTGAACAAGGAATTTGGGTTCCCTAAGAATTTTGGCGCCAAGTATGAGATTGAGAAGGAAGTGGGTAAAGGGCATTTTGGGCATACATGCTTGGCGACGGGGAAGAAGGCTGAGGTCAAAGGTCTCTCTGTTGCTGTCAAGATCATCTCCAAAGCTAAGGTGCGCTCCCATTTATTTTGTTTCTGTTTCTATTTCTGTTTGTTTATGAGTCTTTATTCTTTATGTAATGTAAAACAAGCGTGTCTATTGGTTTGTGTTAATTTGTTGCTGGACCAAAACAATCCTGGGATTTATCAGCTTTGATGATTGCTAGATGTACATTGTCAATTTGTCATAAACATTCTTGTTGCACACTTTGAAACCTCATGATGATTGCTTGTGCTCGGGTTTGAGTATTTCTGAATCCGGTTGAGATTTGAGACTATTCTGGCTATGATGAGCCATGAAATGGACTAATGATCGGAACTGGTGCCATTTGGCAGATGACTTCCGCAATCGCAATTGAAGATGTACGCAGGGAAGTAAAAATATTGAAAGCTTTCTCTGGACAAAAGCATATGCTCAAGTTTTATGATGCATTTGAGGATTCCAAAAATGTCTATATAGTTACAGAGTAAGTAGATTGTCCTGCATATATTGTAGTACATTACAGTAATGGAAGCATGTTTCCGAGTCTGAAATATGGCTCGTCTTTTATGTGAATTACTTCTTCAATTGATCACCTATATTATCTTGGTTAGCAATGTCTTCCTTTTGATAAGTCATTCACCAAATCTGTAACATTGGCTTGCAGATTGTGCGAAGGTGGTGAATTATTGGACCGAATTTTGCAAAGGTAAGCTTGAAAGGGTCTCTCTATCTTGCCCTTCTTTTACTTGTGAAACTTGAAGTAGGGTTTGTCACAAGGGCAACTTGAGAGCATCCGAAGTACATTATCTTAAGTGATTATTATGTAAGGTTTGCCACTACTTGATTATGCAGAGGTGGATGTTACACTGAAAAAGACGCCAAAGCAGTTCTGGTGCAAATCTTATCTGCTGTTGCATTTTGCCATACTCAGGGTGTTGTGCATCGCGATCTAAAACCCGAGGTATTTCATCAATAATCATTGATGTGACATTATACACTGAAGATCTATTTTCTAGTTAAGCCAGTAACTAAGTTAGAGATTTGTTGACAATGGGATGATCCTCATTTGTATTGGCAGAATTTTCTTTTCACTACCAAGGATGAAGATTCTCCATTGAAGATAATAGACTTTGGCCTCTCTGAGTTTGTCGGCCCAGGTGATTTTTTCTTCTCCTCTGTAACACAGGCTCATGATCTTATTGTTATGAACACGAGCTATTTTGTCTATTAGACTTCGTGATATTAATTTCCCAACATAGTTGGCTAGGATTCCTTTCCTCTCTTGTTATTCATATGTCAACAGTATGGTTACTATGTAGAGTTGGCTTGTATTTATTTATTAGGCTTCGGTTCACGTGCAGATCGGAGGCTCAATGACGTGGTTGGCAGTGCATACTACGTTGCACCAGAAGTGCTCCATAGATCATACAATGTGGAGGCAGATATGTGGAGTATTGGTGTCATAACATACATCTTATTATGTGGAAGCCGACCCTTCTGGGCTCGCACTGAATCAGGAGTGTTTCGGTCTGTGCTGAGGGCAAATCCTGATTTTGACAATACGGCTTGGTCTAGTATATCACTACAGGCCAAAGATTTTGTCAAAAGACTACTAAACAAGGATCCCAGGAAAAGGATGACTGCTGTGCAAGCACTAGGTTAGCATACTATATTCTTTTGGCTCCCCTTTTGAAGAATAGTTACAAACTTTTACTTTTATTTAATTTTACTATCTGGGTTTGCAGCCCATCCATGGGTGAGAGATGAAAACCAGCCACTTCCTTTGGACATATTGACTTACAAGTTAGTAAGGTCATACATTCAGGCTCCGCCTCTCAAACGTGCAGCACTCAAGGTAATTACGAATGTCATAAGCTTCTTCAAATTTTACGCTTGATATAGCTAGGAGGGAAACTCCATAAGATAGATGAAATATGTGCGTATCCTTTGTTTTTGATGCAGGCTCTCTCAAAAGCCCTGACTGAGAATGAGCTTTTCTACCTCAGAGAGC